>CM059996.1:33007313-34208786 GCA_030463065.1 Aphidoletes aphidimyza | reverse complement strand
CCCCCCCCCCCCCCCCCCCCCCCCTCCCCCCCCCCCCCCCCCCCCCCCCCCCCCCCCCCCCCCCCCCCCCCCCCACCCCCCCCCCCCCCCCCCCCCCCCCCCCCCCCCCCCCCCCCCCCCCCCCCCCCCCCCCCCCCCCCCCCCCCCCCCCCCCCCCTCCCCCCCCCCCCCCTCCCCCCCCCCCCCCCCCCCCCCCCCCCCCCCCCCCCCCCCCCCCCCCCCCTCCCCCCCCCCCCCCCCCCCCCCCCCCCCCCCTCCCCCCCCCCCCCCCCCCCCCCCCCCCCCCCCCCCCCCCCCCCCCCCCCCCCCCCCCCCCCCCCCCCCCCCCCCCCCCCCCCCCCCCCCCCCCCTCCCCCCCCCCCCCCCCCCCCCCCCCCCCCCTCCCCCCCCCCCCCCCCCCCCCCCCCCCTCCCCCCCCCCCCCCCCCCCCCCCCCCCCCCCCCTCCCCCCCCCCCCCCCCCCCCCCCCCCCCCCCTCCCCCCCCCCCCCCCTCCCCCCCCCCCCCCCCCCCCCCCCCCCCCCCCCCCCCCCCCCCCCCCACCCCCCCCCCCCCCCCCCCCCCCCCCCCCCCCCCCCCCCCCCCCCCCCCCCCCCCCCCCCCCCCCCCCCCCCCCCCCCCCCCCCCCCCCCCCCCCTCCCCCCCCCCCCCCCTCCCCCCCCCCCCCCCCCCCCCTCCCCCCCCCCCCCCCCCCCCCCCCCCCCCCCCCCCCCCTCCCCCCCCCCCCCCCCCCCCCCCCCCCCCCCCCCCCCCCCCCCCCCCCCCCCCCTCCCCCCCCCCCCCCCCCCCCCCCCCCCCCCCCCCCCCCCCCCCTCCCCCCCCCCCCCCCCCCCCCCCCCCCCCCCTCCCCCCCCCCCCCCCCCCCCCCCCCCCCCCCCCCCCCCCCCCCCACCCCCCCCCCCCCCCCCCCCCCCCCCCCCCCCCCCCCCCCCCCCCCCCCCCCCCCCCCCCTCCCCCCCCCCCCCCCCCCCCCCCCCCCCCCCCCCCCCCCCCCCCCCCCCCCCCCCCCCCCCCCCCCCCCCCCCCCCCCCCCCCCCCCCCCTCCCCCCCCCCCCCCCCCCCCTCCCCCCCCCCCCCCCCCCCCCCCCCCCCCCCCCCCCCCCCCCCCCCCCCCCCCCCCCCCCCCCCCCCACCCCCCCCCCCCCCCCCCCCCCCCCCCTCCCCCCCCCCCCCCCCCCCCCCCCCCCCCCCCCCCCCCTCCCCCCCCCCCCCCCCCCCCCCCCCCCCCCCCCCCCCCCCCCCTCCCCCCCCCCCCCCCCCCCCCCCCCCCCCCCCCCCCCCCCCCCCCCCCCCCCCCCCCCCCCCCCCCCCCCCTCCCCCCCCCCCCCCCCCCCTCCCCCCCCCCCCCCCCCCCCCCCCCCCCCCCCCCCCCCTCCCCCCCCCCCCCCCCCCCCCCCCTCCCCCCCCCCCCCCCCCCCCCCCCCCCCTCCCCCCCCCCCCCCCCCCCCCCCCCCCCCCCCCCCCCCCCCCCCCCCCCCCCCCCTCCCCCCCCCCCCCCCCCCCCCTCCCCCCCCCTCCCACCCTCCCCCCCTCTCTGCACCCCCCCTCCGCCCCCCCCCCCCTACTCTCCTTCCACTCCCTCCCCCCACAAACCCACCCCATCCACAACAACCCCCCCCGCTCTCCCCCCCAACCTCACAATACACACCCCCTCCCGCCCCTTCTCCACCCCCTCCCCCTCCCGCCTCCCCACCTCCCCCCCCTCGCTCCAACCCCCCCCCTCCTCATCCACCCCCCCTCCACCGCCCCTTCCCCCCCCTCCCTCCTCCCCGCCCCCCACCACCCCCCCCCCCCCCACCCCCCCCCGCTCCAACACCAGCACTCTTACCACTCCGCCCCTCCCCAAACCCACCCTCACCCCCCCCACCCCCCACACCACACTCCCACTCTCCCCCTCCCCCCACCCCCCACCCATCCACGCCGCCCTCGCCCTCCCCTCTCTACACAGCCCCACCTCGCCCCCCCAACCCCTTCCCCCACCCCCCACCTTTCCCCCTCCTCCCCCTGCCCAAACTTCCAAACCCCTCCCCCACTACTCCCCCTCCCTCCTCCCTTCACCCTCTCTCCTCCCCCCCCTCCGCCCCACACCCCCAACCCCACTCCCCCCCGCCAACGCTCCCAAACCCTCTCCCCTACCCCCCCTACCCCCCCTCCACCTCCCCCCCCATCCCCCCCCCCCCCCCCCCCCCCCCCTCCCCCCCCCCTCCGTCCCCCCGCCCGCCCCCCCCCCCGCCCTCCTCTCGCCCCCCCGCCCCCGCCCCACCCCCCCCCCCCCCCCCCCCCCCCCCCCCCCCCCCCACCCCCCCCCTCCCCCCCCCCCCTCCCACCCCCCCCCCCCCCCCTCCACCACCTCCCCCCCCACCCCCCGACGCATCACAAAACACACACAAACAATCAAACCACCAAAAGCAAAACCAAAACAATCAAGGCAGCTCCTCCCCGTACCACCCCCCCCTCTCACAAAAAACACACAAAACACACTCCTCCCCCACATACACCCCCCCCCCCCTCGAAACTACCAAAAAACCCTCCTCCCACCCCCAAACCCCCCCAAACAACCAAATCCAAAAACACCAACAACAAACCAAAAACCACTGCAATCAGCCCCTTCTCCATCACACAAACAAAACTTCCACCCCAACCACACAAAGTCCCGACAAAACCAAGCTCCCCCCCTCAACCGCACAAAACCTACACACACCTCACCAACCAAGAAATCAAAACCACACACCCCACCCCCCCCCCCACTCCACACACCCCCCCCTCCTCCCACCCCCCCGCGCTCCGCATCCCACCCCTCCAACAACCCCCTTCCTCAACCCGCTCCCCCCCACCACTCTCTCCACACCCTTCTCCACCACCCCCCCCCTCCGTAACTCACCTCCACCCCCCTCCCCCCTCCTCCCTACACACCCACACTCATTACACCAATCAAAAACCACCAATCCCGCCCACACAAACCCGCCCCCCACCCCCCCCCCAATCCACCACCACACCCGCTCCCCCCCTCGCCTCCCTCCCCAAACACCTTCCCATCCCCTCCACCCCTCCACCCCCTCCCCTCATACAACCCGCTCCAACCACATCCCCCCTCTCCCCCAACACAAAAGCCATCACACCACAACCACCCCCCTCCCTTCCCCCCCGCCCCCCCCACCCCTCTTTCCCCGCCCCCCCCAACGCCAACCCACCTTTCCACACCCTCCCACCCTCTCTCCACCCCCCCCTTCCCCTCCTCCCGAACACACAAACAACAAAAATCCCCCCCCCCCCCCTAACCACACAAACCCCTCGCCCCCCGATCAAAAAAAAAAAACCACCCCACAACCCACAAACCCCTAATCCACACCCCCCCCCCCCCCCGCCCCCTCCCACCCACCGCCCCCCCACCCCCCCCCGACTCCCCCCCTCCTTCCCTACACCCTTCTCCAAACCCCCCCCCTTCATTCCCCTCCCCCCACCACCTCCCTCCCCCCGTTCCCCCTCCACGTCCCACTCAACCACCGCCCACACCCAGTCTCCCTCCCCTCCCCCCCCCCCCCCTCCCCTCACCCCTCACCACACCTCCCCTCCCCCCCTTCCCTCTTCGTCCACCACTTACCCACCCCCTCCCCCCCCTCACCTACCCAACACCCCCGCCCCCCCCCCCCACCTCCTCCCCCGCCACCCCCCCACCCCCCCCCCCCCCCCCGTTCCCATCCACTCCATTCACCCCCCTCCTCCCCCCCCCCCCCCCCCCCCCCCCCCCTCCCCCTCGCTCCACCCCCCCCCTCCCAAACCCCCCCCCCTCCCCTCTTCCTCCCCTCCCTTCCCCGCCTCCCCCCACACCTTCCCCAAACCCCACACCCTCCCCTACCCGCCCCCCCACCGCTTCGCCCCCCCACCCCACCCCACCCCCCCCCCCCCCTCTCCCCCGTCTTCCCCCCTCCCCTCCCCTCCCCCCCCCCCCCCCGCTCACCCCCCCGTCCTCCCGCACCTACCTCCCCCCCTCCCCGCACACTCTCCTCCCCTCCCCCCCGTGCTTCCCTCTTCCCTCCCCTCCCCCCCCCCCCCCCCCCCCCCCCTTCCCCCCCCCCTTCACCCCCGCCCCACGCCCCCTCCCAACCACCACTTCCCCCCACCACTCTCCCCCCCCCCCCCCCCCCCCCCCCCTCCCCCCCCCCCCCCCCCCCCCCCCCCCCCCCCCCCCCCCCCCCCCCCCCCCCCCCCCCCCCCCCCCTCCCCCCCCCCCCCCCCCCCCCCCCCCCCCCCCCCCCCCCCCCCCCCCCCCCCCTCCCCCCCCCCCCCCCCCCCCCCCCTCCCCCCCCCCTCCCCCCCCCCCCCCCCCCCCCCCCCCCCCCCCCCCCCCCCCCCCCCTCCCCCCCCCCCCCCCCCCCCCTCCCCCCCCCCCCCCCCCCCCCCCCCCCTCCCCCCCCCCCCCCTCCCCCCCCCCCCCCCCCCCCCCCCCCCCCCCCCCCCCCCCCCCCCCCCCCCCCCCCCCCCCCTCCCCCCCCCCTCCCCCCCCCCCCCCCCCCCCCCTCCCCCCCCCCCCCCCCCCCCCCCCCCTCCCCCCCCCCCCCCCCCCCCCCCCCCCCCCCCCCCCCCCACCCCCCCCCCCCCCCCCCCCCCCCCCCCCCCCCCCCCCCCTCCCCCACCCAAACTCATCTACAAAAAATCAAGCCAAACAACCCAACACCAAACACAAAAACACTCACAAAACCCCTCACCCCCCCACCACCCCCCACCCCTCCACCCCTTCCTCATCTAACCCCTCCCCAGTCCGCCCTCCAACCCCTCCCCCACGACCTAGACAACAAAAAAAAAAAAAAATTAACAGACCACACCAACAAAACACCCACACCCAAAACCCACCACAAAAAAACGAAAAAAAAAACCAAACAAAAAGATCCAAAACCACGCCCTTAATCCCTCCCTCAACAGCTGCTACATCGATACAAAGTCCTATACTAACATAACTTAAAACAAAACCAACCAACAAGAAAACACGTATCCGCGCATAGACAAAAGCCCGAATACGAAAAGAGGATCACAACTCGAAAATAACTAACTAAAAAAGAAAATGAACTAATGAGCTGAAGCATAATAGGGCGAACGCGAAAAACACTCCATGCAATAATCTAAATATTCAATTCTAATCGTGGACAATCTAAGAATGAATCAGCCAGATTAGAAACCACCCACCAGGCCCCTCAGCCAAACCTACAAAAGCACCATTACACATATCAAACAACACTGACAACTAGCATTACGTATGACACAAACAGCAGTCGCCAACATCAAACTTACAATAAACATTTCTAGTATAAATTTTATGTCAACATTTTACTATCATAATATGTACAAAAACGAAAACACACACACACAGAAGACAGACAGAAGACAAATAGGAACCATAATAGAGAACAAATCTACAATGATATTACGCGTCAATATACAAAAGACGTCTTGAGAATCTTATTCTATATAAATGACAACTCAGACTTTTGCAATCTCGGAACTTATATCTCAAATTAAAATCACATGATACACTAGAACATCCAAGATATCTCTCTACTTCTAGAAATAAAACAAGCGACAAAAACAACACGCAAAAACAAAATACAGCAAAAAACCACACACACGAAAACACAACGACAACAAAATCTCGCTATCAATATAAGAGAGAACACTCTATAGCGAGACAAGAAACGCGCGCACTAGAGCCAATCGCAACTATATCGCACACACAATCGACAAAACCTAAAACATAGTTCGATATAACAATGGACTAATATAAAATGATCTCTAAATAAAAACTGCTAACCACATTGGTAATAAGTAAAACAACAAAAGTGTATATTCTTAGATACATTCATTTATAAACTTCAGTACAAACCTAATGTATATATTCTAGAGAGAACAGCAATGCCCTAAACATCAGATTACATCTCTATCACAAGCAGAAATTTGAGTACAACAATTGAGACAAACTTAAAATTCGCGAAATGATCAGCCCTATATATGCATTAATTATCCGAACAGAACTTGACAACGCTAGTAAGAGCTGCATCGAAACGACACTGCGACACTGTATCGACACAGAATAGACAAGGCAAGAAAAAACAACAATTCTCAGAAAAGCGAAGACAAAGAAAAAAAAACAACACAGCATCACGAAGCACACACAAAAAAATCTGCGAGAACACTCTACAAGATCAATACATAAACAAGAATAACTCAAACAAAAAAGAAGAAAATATGAGAAGATTGAAATTAGATGTGGCGCAGATGCGCTGACTATTCACACTTCCGAACTACACGAGAGTACTGAGAAATATTAATCATTTACGCATACCATGCGAATCAACATTGAGACAAAGCTATACTGTCGACAGAGAACTCACAGAGCAGAAAATAAAAAACAGAAAAAGGCGAACCAGATATATAGTAGTCATCAAATTAAGTGTCAAATTGCGCGAACTACATATTTACTCATCAGACGCGTATGAACAATGCAACTCATAGGGCAGCCATAATCTTATATAAAGTTTATGCGCGAAGCACTTGTGCGTTCTCATTAGAATTAAGTCTTCTCTTAATTTGTTTATCATTCTTATGCGCGCATCATTCTGAAATACACAATGCAATAAAGAACTGAATATCAGAATTCTCTAGACACAGTATGGTTCCAATTTCGCTCTCACATAGTGAATCACATTAAACATTAACAAGAGAAAAACATAGAACTATCAAAAGCATACACTACAAACAACAATACAACAGCCTTGCACGAAAAAAAATGACATGACCATCCAGAAAGAAACTGCGCTGATTAGAACAGCGAACTATAGGATCGACATTAATAAATTTCTCAGGACAAATAAGACGTCTGCGCGAAAAACGATTGTTTCTGCGACATGCAAAATGACTTAATAGACGAGATATAATTCAGAGCGTAGCGACTATGAAAGCAACAAGTAAAAACACGCGATATTAAAAAACCACAAAGACAAATTCTAGCACTAGCAAGAACATCTAACAAGATCGCTTATAAATTAGATCTGATCCCAAAACTAACATTCGAGATGATAGCACAAACGAAACAGCGCGATCGTACTTTTACAAATAAAAAGGGGGGGGGCGGGGAAAACTCTACACATCTAATTAATTAAATTCGAAAACCAACCAAGGGAGAATATCATCTTCAAAAACAAAAGAAAGCCGCATATCAAATCCAAAGAATATAAAATTCGATAAGCGAAACATAAAAACATATAGAGCAACAGGTAGAAAATAAAGAAGTCTATAACAAAACAATTATGCGAGCGACTCAGCGGACATGAAAACGTTCAGAAGCACAATGTCAAAACTTTGCGCGATGTAAGGATCGAGAGCGATTCACTTAAAAATTACTATCCTATTAGTATGCGAATTAAGTTAGATTCAGCACAATGAAGCGAGGGCACTATACATCTACTATGACACAAAAAAATCAGTATGACAGCTTCGAGAACATAAACGACATATGCATGAAAGATAAATGAAGACAAACAAAAGAAACATGTATAAGCAAGAGACATAAGTCTGAGGAATCAGGAAGACCAACCAAAAAAAGAAACACTTCTCAGCAGGCAGATTGATCTGCACAAAAGCGAGACAAGCGGTAAGACATAAAAAAGAGGACAAGAACTTCCCCATCACTATTCTCGCGATCTTATCCTTTCATTGCAAAATACAACGACTACAGACAAAAGAGTAACAACGAAAAGATGACTAACATTAAAAAACTGACAGAATCATATTATCCGAAGTCAGACTACAATGAGTAAGGACATACTAAGTAACTTTCAAATGCTACAGAACAGAACAGTATTAAGAACAAAATAAACAACTGATATAATTCATGACGATGCGATGACCGAGACAACCATTATCGCGATATAAGACAAAATCATTAAATTAAGAGCGAGACGCACACTAACAGACACATAGAACACAACAAACTCAAAAAAATAAAACGAAGAGACACACACGAATAGCACTTCGATATTACTGCGACCTGAAAGACATCGACGCGTTACATGTCATCTGCTATTGACCTGGCGAGGAATTACTGAAAAAATACTTACCCGCGACAAACCAAATTGCCGATCATCATGCCAATGCGCAAAAAACGACGACTACTTGCGCAACAATGCGACTAGAACTATATGATTGTCTCAAAAGCATGTCTAGACAAGACGCTAACATAAGACACATATCACAAAAAAAGAGACACAACCCAAAAAAACGTAACGCATCTATTCTATTACTATTTCCAATCGATAATACATACTATTGAAAAAGCTAGAAACACAGCTCTTATGATGAATTTTACATAAACTGGACAGCAATAACATCTTATAATATACATTATCCAATATCCTGCACAACATCAGCTGCAATCTCTTTCGATGATGAATAGTATTCTCTCTCTCTTCTCTATTCTATTTAGATCTTATATATTATCTAATTCCTCTCTTATTTCTAGACTTGATCTATACAATCTCATCTTCTTATCTATCTCTATCTATTAAAACTTTCCTCAATGATAAGCGAATTAGCGAGCAGTGTATTAATATTTACATCTATCTTCAAACAACATATGCGAAGGCAATTCAAATTCTACAAGACAATTTCTTTTAGACACAATTATCTTAGCGTCTAATAGTGTCTATAAATTTATAACGTTTCACGAAGAATTTACAAGACAGAGACTCGACATTTAACAGTTATATATGCACAAATCAAAAAGACAACGCGCCGACAACCAACCAACTATAGAGCGAATATTGCGAGCGCGGAAGAAGCGCCGCGAACGAAATAATCGTAATGTCGCGCGACGGCAGAAAATTCCATCATTGGTAAACCAATCGTAAATAACGCGTAGAGAACATACTCATTCGAAATTTAAGTTAACAACAACAAATGAGACAATAATAGATAGTTCTGCAAGTATAAGCCCACGCTCAGATATTAACGGGAATTTATATAACGACAAGTGAACAAAATTATAGCGACAACTCGCGAATAAAAACACACAAACAAGTCTATAAAGAACCAAGAAAAAAAGCAAGCAAATTAGCGAGAAACATAATACGCACAATCATAAAATGAACACTAGCGAAACGGACATAAAAAGTCTACTCTAAGGACGCAAAGAACACACAAGGAATTACTTCAAACAAAAGAAACAAGCAAAAAGAGGAAGAGATAAAAAAAAGGGGGGGGGGGGAGGGGGGAGGGGGGGGGGGGGGTAGGGGTATAAATAGTAACCACGTATAAAGACAGAAGCCAAGAACAACACGACATATCGCGGATAAGGAAAACTCACAGATGAACAGAAGGACAGTCGCGCGCGATAGTAGCAAACTAAGAAATGTGCGATCTAAATTGAATATCTACAGACATAGGATGACGCATTAATTCCACAGTACAGCAACAGTCAACAAATGAGAAACTTACATGAAACTCGGAAAAGAAAACAAAAGCGAACAATCAGGATCTTTTACATGCGACTAAAAAATTGGTATTATGAATATTAGAACAAGGTAAATTGCGATACACACAGGGATCTCTCTCTAACTCTCTCTACTGAGAATAAACAACTATCAAGACAAATGGAGCGACTTAATAGAGCGTCACAAAAAAACTCATAATACATGCGCGCGAATGTCGAGCGATAGTACACATTGATATAGGCGCATTAATTGATACACACACTACATATTTAGGCGTCAGATATTATCAAGCGCGCGAAACAAGAATAATAACAAAGAAAATTAAGATTTTTTGTTTATTCTAGTGATAATAAAATAAATATACAATCACATAACATTGTAGGAATTTGTATCTACATCTATCAGGACGAGTACGAACACAAGATCCAGCTAGCATAATGCGCTTATGCTGACACAAAATCTACACATTTCTCAAACCGAGCGGCTAAAGTAGCGAATCCCAACAACAATCACAGCGAAACAAACAGAACAGACTACATCAACTACCTTATAAGCAAAATCGGCATAACAGATATGATATTTCAGCCTTTAACAGCGAACATATAACGACAAAAATAGACAGAACTATGCGCACAACACAAATAAGCGATAGACAAACAGATGGCACAAGGATAACGAATAGTTAGCATAACATTTTACAAACTACTTGCTGTGCCTCGCTCGCACCGACGCTCTTTTCGAATTCACGAATACACTCTGACGAGAATCAGAAAATAAGAATTTGCAAAAAGACACATGCGCAATTCTACCCCAGACGGCCCAACTGAAACCTAGTTTACCCACCCAACAGTAGATAGCCATCTTTGATGGAGAACCTGTAAATGAACCCCAAAACGCTGTATTTTATTGTTTCAAAGACAGATTCTCAGCTCAATTCTACCAAGGCCACTAGTCAATTCTCACAACGTAAAATCACCTGCTCGAAAATCTATTTTACAAACCTACATTTAAGAGAAACGACATCGCATGGCTAACCAATCCAAATCGACATTGATTCGTGTATAATCGCGATGGCTGAGACACTGCTATTGGCGGTGTTTTATCGTGCGGCAACAACTAAAGAATAACTTCCACTACTGTTCGGCTGGCAGTCATTTGGGTGCGCATCTGTACTAGGGAACAACAATGCGCCTAGTAATCGAAAAACCGCACACCATTTCAAATTCCATACAAAACTTGATACTCAAATAAATCAATGGAAAGCTTCATTAAAAATGTTTCAACAATAACATCACAAATCCACTTCAAATTTATTGGCTCAATCAACATCCACGTTCTCACCTTAATTGCTCGAGTATTATTCCAAACAGCCCTCGTCTTGGGCCGATATTTCTGGCATCAGTTAGTATCATGACCTAAAACAAAATACTTTTGATCAGGCGAATCATTTTCTTAAAATACAAACTCTGTAAGTATTGCTGTACAAAATCCACTGTAGCTGTCCCATTTCTTCAAACAAGTCTCAGTCTGGCCAAACGGTGCAAAATATAAACCTAATATGTTTAATCAAACAACAAGACAATGCGAAAATCAAGTCTTGCAATAAAATAATATATAAAGCTTCGAAACGTATTCAACTCGATTGTTTCAAAACTTAAAAAAAAACTTACATATAACAATATCAAATATATCAAAGAAATATATAACCAAAAACATTGACCAATCTATGCATCGAAAAAATTTCAAATCTTTTCGACATATTTTCATTTTTAGGAAGACGATAAGACGAAACTCCCATACTGATATAACACGATTCTTTCATTAAAGTGTACAATCATGTGCGAATGCCATTTAAATTAATATGTGTAAAGCGTATGCGACATCTGTTCTCGCGGCAACCGACAATTACCCATATCGCCCTGAGAATGTCGGACAAGGAACGAGACATTCTTCTATCACAGCGTAGCGATATTGTTCTGGTGTACAGCCAATCCATTCACTGATTAAAAAGCTGTCATAGAGACATAAATTTAGTACATCAAAACAACTGACACGAAGACAAAGACATAAGAAGAAAATGCGACAGCATCTACTAATTGTTCATTGCAAGATAAACGCAATCATGCACAAGTACATCTAGACAGACCCTTCGCGAAACACTAAAAATTATAAACAGAATTTCTGCAGTTCACTTGTAAATCCGATTATGAGAATATCAGAGATCCATATAAAATAAATTCATACCTTCGATATCGAATATCGGTGATAGATACAATGATATAAAGAAACAAATAGACCCAAAAACTGGACAAAATAACGCAAGACAAGTACGTAAAGCCAATCAACAAACGAAATCTGATATCGACCAACACTGAATGACGAAAGTTTGCGAACACTCACAGCACAATTTCTACAGCTATAGTCAGAACAAACGAACCAATGTTACCAAAACGACCGATCAAAAAAAAAACAGATAACACAAAATGATCATTTAATTTTGTCAGCGATCGCCAAAACCAAGTCAAAAAATCAAAATACAATATTCACAAGAACTTTATTGAGCGCGTAGACCGATTAAGCGACAGAGAACAATCTAATTTACAATAAGGTAACCACAATATTCTGATTAGGTTTCTTTGGCCCTTTTGTTGAGCTATTTTGAAACAACCAAACTAATGCCTGCACATGAGGTGACACTAAGCGATTTACTGCACACACACACATGTTTTCAGTCTGAGTTTCAAGCTTTTAATATTCTAAAACATAGAAACAATTTGAAAAAGATATACCACGAGCACACTAAACATCCTTCTTGTTTATGTTCTTCTTGCGGTCTAAGACGCGTAACAGAATACCAATATACCCATATAATCATGAGTGACACCGGCGTCGAATGCCAAACTGATAAGAGACATTTCAATCACGAGCGGAGAAAAGGAAATGACAATAATATCTCGCAACTTAATTATTCTTCACCCAAAGAACCGTTTAAAAATGTAGCTACTTCGCGCGCAACGCTTGAAAACTGGGCTTACTATATTTTACTAAATCAAACAGAATAAACCAAAGCCAACTTTCTGTCATCTTTTCCTTTTCCCAAACATGTACAGTAACATAGAACCTGGACAACACAAATGATAAAAACGATATTATTCATTTCTAGTACACCTGCGATATAACTGCGTTTGCGTGCCGCGAGGTTGTGCTTCCCATAAGAAAACGCTGCAATAATGGAAATTATGTATTAAAACGCGTTTTGCTCGTACTATGAGTTCGCGCGACACAATATTATTGGAGTCCCTAAAGCACTAAAAGCACAAAAGTTCGACGATACCATAAGAAGTGGGAACATAAGTACAATCAAAGAAAAATTACAAAAAATTAATAAGTCGACAAAAATAATAGAAAACACAGATAAAAATTCACAAAAAAGTTAATTAATAAAACGACTCATCAAACATATAAAACAACGAAATTAAACATAAAAACACCAAACAAAAAAACTAAACATATAAAACCCCCCCTCTAGCCGCAACCAGAGGGTAGGCCGCCCCAGGGGGAGGGCGGTTGTGAGGTGGAGTGGGAGGAGGCGGTGGGGGGGGGTTTGGGGCGGGGCGGGGGAGTGGGTTAGTTGTTCTGAGTTATATGTGTTGGGTGTCTTCAGTCTAAAGATAGATGTTGTCTGGGAGTGAGAATGTTATGGTGAGAGGGGGGTAATTTTCCATCACATCAAGATAACACTTTACTGAATACAATTTTACACACCAATTTTATAAATACATCCACATTGTAGTTCTAATAACACAACCCAACCACCTACTAAACCATAAACCACACCCCCAAAACCGAAATCCAAATACTACACAACACCAACCCCCCCCTCCCAAGGGGAGGTGGGAGGGGGTTGGGGTGGGTGGTGGTTTTGGGGGGTGGGTGGGGGGTGGGTGGGGGGTATGTGTAAGGGTGGGAGTTTGAAAGATGAGTTGTATGGTAATTTATAGAAAAGCGACATTTTATTTCAATTGTGTTGTTCCAACACAAGGAACATAAAAATCCAATCAAATAATCAATGATGCCAAAGTTTAGAAACACAGACCCCGCACATATCACTAACCACTGACACATACAAAACTCCACCCCTAACTCATAACTGCCAAACACGCTAACGATGCAGACAGAAAAAGCAGGAAGAAGATCTCTTTTTTTTAAGATTTACACCCAAAATAAATGAATTCAAAATATAAACGCAAACATAAAGCATCACAAACCAATTAAATTTTTAAAAACAGTGTGTGTGTACCCCCTCCCACACCCGTGACCTAACTGTACACCCAGCACATAAACACCCCCCGTTAAACACCCAAAACACCCACAACCAAAACCTCACACCCAACCCCTCCCTACCCCCCCAAAAACCCCCACAAAACCCCCAATCCAACACCACACCACCCAACTCCTCTCCCAACCCCCCCCGCCTCCCCACCCCCCACCCACCTTATTACTGAATAACTATTTATATGGTAAAAAGAAATGGAATTACATATAATATGTGGGGGAACTCTACCACTGGTAATTAGGCTACGTAGTGATTTGTTTTGACTATTTGATGATGTTGTGTGGTAATAATTATAATATGTATTCGATCTATTATATAGATGTTAGGTTTTAAAGTGTGACAATTAATTTTAATTATATTGTAAATATAGATTAATAAAAATGATAGACTTAAGTTATATTATTTGGTTAAGTTTGGGGGTTATTTTTTTTGGTGGGGGTGGGGTGATACATTATTTAATTGGTGAAAGTGGATGTTTATGGAATTTAATAAGTGGTTATTTTGTATGTTTGTTAGGAGAGCTTCTGTGCAACGAAAAACATGTTTAATCGAGATACAAATACGAGTGAGTGTCATGATTCTAAATTGCAACTGTGACTAGAGTGCCGAACAGGAGCGGGGGATGGGGTAAGGTTTTCAGTTGCTATTCTCATTAAATTGTACACTGTGTGCAATAATGGAAAACAACAGATTCAAATTTAGAAGCGAAAGCATCGGGAGCTCGCATGCCTAAAGCCTGTACGCCCCACCCGGGCACGACTTTGGTCTATTGTTGCTAGTGATTATGGGGGAGTGTACTTATAGAAAAGTAATCAGCAACTTACGCTTCAAACCAGATCAAATTCACACGTAAACATGACTGGGCGTTCATACGCTGCATGCCCCGCTTAATATTGTGATGCGCCTTAAGCGATGTACTTGCACACAACAAACATGAATAAGGAGGGGGGGGGAAAAAGATTGGGGGGGGGGGGGCGGGGGGGGGGGGGGGGGGGGGGGGGGGGGGGGGGGGGGGGGGGGGGGCAAAGAAGAGGCAGTTGTCTTTGCATCGTGACACATTCAATAGTACATTGTTTCAGTTTGTAATAACTCATTTTTATTAATTTTAATAATTGATTTAATATGTGTATACCTTCTAAACGTTTAATAATTACATAATTTGTTTATGTTTTTTTGTTATTTTGTTTTTTTTTTTACTTCATTTGTTGTTTTGTTTCTGTCCTTATATCATCTCGTAGTATATGTTTGTGTTTTTGCTTGTATCTATCGTTTTTTTTTTTGTTTGTAACTCAAATCTATTGTTATTCTTTTGATAAATGAAAAAGAAAGATGTGTCCTTAAAATCCTAACGAAAATACAATAATAGATTTAATAATAATAATAACGATTTGAATCAATGATTTCATTATGTTTCACTTGTTTTTTCTCTCTTTATCTTTCTCTGTTGTTTCGCCTCTTGCTACTTTTGGTATCTATTTTGTGTGTTTTTTTTTACTCAGTTGTATCATCATTGAGTGTTTTTATTCATTTTTCTTTATATTGGGGGCGAGTATGGTTTTAATCGCCTGACAAACATTTTTTTCTTTGTTATGATTTTATCATCTTGTGGTTTTCTCTATCTTTCGCATGTTTTTATACAGTTCGATATAAATAAAATAGAAACGAATATGTATTTTGATGATTTTTTGATTGAATATTCTATGCGCTTTATGTAAATTTTTTTATTTTTCACTTTTTTTTGTCATTTTATTTTAAATCGCGTAATTTTTGTCATATCCTACAAATGTTTGTGTTTAAATGTATTTCATGCACTCGCATTTGACGTGCATTAGATGAAATTATTTTTAGTGTTCATTTGTTATTTTCTCCCTACTATCGTCATTATCCTTTAGTCTAATAGTCTATGCTACATTCAATCATTTACATTTTGTATGAATATAATAATTTTATATATAGATTCAGATTAATTTTACATTGTGTTTGTTATGTATATGTGTTGTTGGGTGTGTGTGTGTGGGTATGTGGGGTGTTTCTGGGGCGATCGCTCATTTCGATCGCATTCCTAGATCAATAAATTCAATTTGTTTAAATCCGTGTTAAATGTCTAAATTATAATGCAATATAAAATACAAAGTTCACTTTTTCGTAGGTTATTTTTCTTCCCTTTTTTTCATTTTTCAATAACAAAATACAGGAATTTGAGTTTCTTTGTGTTCTAGCTTTATTTTCACCTTTTCAGCTCAAAATTATCGCGTTTTCTTTCTCGATCTCTTGCTTTCGCTCTTGCTCTCTCTATCTATCTATCTCGATTCTATTCTCTGTCATTTTCCCGATAACACTACTTGTTCCACTTCCTATTCTAACCATAAGTACACACTAACATTCAACTCAGGGTTCTAAATTCAATTCTTAATTGAAACCCATCGTCTGGATTGGTCATTATAAGACGCATTCATTTCGTATGCGGCATGACAAAAACTATTTTAACATAGTAGTTTTTTGTGATTTTTTCCATGATTTTCTTCATTTTATTTATCGAATGCAAAAGAAATAATTTGTGGATTGGTTTTTTGTTGTTGTTTGTATTGTTTTTTTTTTTTTTTTTAAATATACGTGCCAACATCAGATTAATAATACATTAATTAGATTAGCTGTTGCTTTTGCTTGTTTTTTTCCTCACTTTCATTATTTAAAAATGTATTAATGTGAATCGTAAATAAAAACAACGCCCTTCGATTGGTCGTTTTGGATAAATTGTTAGTTGCCGTTTCTAGATTTCATTAATGGTAGGTTACTCTGTGATTACATACGACAATAGTATACTAATAGGGTTAGGTCATTTGATCAACGTTCAACGATTCTTAATTTGTTCTGCACAAGATCGTCCGTTTGTCATCACAATTGATGCATTCAATAAAAATGATAATGCATGTATATGTCAAATCCGGGGAGGAAAAGAAAAACAAACAAAAAAAATCAGAGAAATGAGACGATTTGCTCTAATCAAATTATTCTATAAAAAACTGAACTTTTTCGCATCTGAACTTTCGTTTTTTATATTGGTTTTTGTTTTGTTTTGTTTTGTTTTGTTTAATTTATGTACATGAACCTAAATAAAATCTAATATTTTCTTCTCTGTTTATTTTTTTCTTCTTCTTCTTCTTCTATTTATATCTCTGAATTCCACCTTTGATGCATTCCATTTCGCTTTTTTTTTCAAATGTTAGCTTCAATGAAATATATATGTTTACTTATTTACATATAAAAGTAATGATATATTGATAGAAATAATAAAAATAAAAAACGAAATGAGTTTGAAAAGGAATTAAATAAATACACTTAAAGCGAATAGATAATAATCATATGAGAAACAATTTAAGGCAGAACACCAATACATTTTGCCAAAAGTCAAAGGGGACTAAGTTTTTTTTTGTTTGCTTATAGTTTTGCATCTGCACTACTCGTCGATTTGCCATTTGCGATAATTTCTTTCAATGTCTATCTCTATTTCCTTGTCTCTCTCTCTTTTTTTGGCTTAAATTTTAAAATTTGACTAAATGTGGATTTGGACGCATAAGTCGTACATTATATGCGCACACAATGCATATTAATTGGCAACAAAATACGTAATATTACTACAATTGTTCGACGAATTTGGTGAGTTGATCTTGAGCTGTCATCGCAGGCATATTGTCCATTCCACCTGTGAATTGCAAAAATAAAACCGTCAATTTAGCATAAATTCGCAATAAACGTGTCAATTGTCTATGGGGTCAATTGAATGCTGTGTGGAAATTTACCTTGCACATTCATATTGCCACCCGGAACGTTCATATTATCGGTTGGCATATTTGAAATTGGAGATTGATGTGGATGCATGTGCATGTCGGCATTTCCAGGCTGTTGATTACCACCCATTTGTGGGGCAGGTGAATGGCTTGGTAAATGTGGAGACGGTTGAGCTCGTGGCGATGCTGATGGCTGGGCACGCGGTGATGGATTCGACTGCGGACTTCGGTTTGGTGGCGGTGATCGAACGGTTTGCATTAGTTGCTGTTGCATTGACATCGATTGTGGTGTTGGTGGTCCCATTACACCTTGTTGATTGTGTTGCATTCGATTCATACCTACTTGTTAAAACAATGGATGAAAATAAAATCATTGTTATAAAATCACTTTGAATTCAATTGTTTCACTTCTAATGAAAACATACCGAATTGTTGTTGGTCATTGCCCATATTGCCACTGCCTTGCTGGAATGGCATTCTCATTCGTTGCGAATGTTGTGAATATGGCGGTGGATAATTTCCTTGCTGCATTTGCATTTGCTGTTGCTGCTGTTGTCTTATCATCATTTGATTTTTCAACCATTGCTGAATGAACATACATAAAACAAATAAAAAGAAATCGATTAGGAAATGTGTTTTGGTGATAGACAACCAAAAAAAAACCGGTCCAATATATTAATCCAGCTCACCTGTTGCTGTGGGTTATTTTGTCCTTGGCCTTGCATTTGATTTCCTGCATTGCCAGCCATTGGCCCAACCATTTGTTGTGGGCTTCCAACTTGGTTCATCATATTTTGCATGGGCATTCGTGGTCCCATTTGACCGGGCATCGGAGGCTGTTGCTGTTGCGGTTGCTGTGCATGCTGTTGTGGGCTCATCATTGGTGGCATATTGCCTTGTACATTTCCACCAGGTGCATTTGCATTCTGATTACTCTGTGATTGCTAAAATAATAGAATGAATTCAATTGATTTCTCTCAAAATCGTAAAAATAAAATGTAATTTTCAATTTTCAGACACCAACCTGTCTCTGCTTAATGAATGCTGACATAAGCTGTGGATTTGACTTAAGGATATTTAGAATTTGTTGCTGTTGATCTGGATTTGTTGAATTTTGATTTTTCAACGTCATCATAAGCTGTTGCAATGCTTGCTTATGTCCTTGATTGTTGATGTTCTGGGCATTTTGACCCATCACACCACTTTGCATTCCAGCTCTCATGTTCATCATTTGCTGTTGTGGCGTTTGCTGCTGTGGCTGTTGTTGCATTTGATTTTGTGGCATCATTTGCGGATTCGGTGGACGGAGACCTTGGTTAGCATTATTCGGGAATCGAGAGCTCCAATCGTTCATTTGCATCATATTGCCACTTGGGCCAGCATTTCCAACATTCATTGGATTTGGTTGTTGATTGGCATTCACCATTCCTTGTTGGCTTTGCTGTGGTGATTGCTGCGGTTGTTGCTATTTATTTCAAAACAGTTAGTTAGAATTGTCGAAAACAAAACTCAATGTTAACAATTATTACCTGTTGTTGTTGTGTCATCATGGTGTTTTGCTGTTGCATTCCCATGTTAACATTCATACCGCGTTGCATAGCTGGTGGTGGCATTGAGCCCGCAACAGGTAGATTTTTGCCAAAGCTCCCACAGCCTTGTCGTGCAGCTTCTTCTTGCACTTCCTTTACCACTTGCAGAACATTGGCTGGCGGTGTTTGTGCGCCTGGTTTCATTCCCATGCCCGGCTGTAGAGGACTGCCCAAGTTATTCATGTTGCCCATATGTGGAATTGGCGACGATACAGCTGAAGCCGGACTAGCCAAAGATGTATTGCTGCCCATTGGATTGGCCGACATTGGACCGGTATTCATGGCCGACATGGTTGGCGTTTGATTGCCACCCATCGGATTGTTTGTTTGCATTTGCATACCACCAGACATTTGATTGTTTACGTTCATTGAGCCAGCATTCGACATCATATTACCGGTATTCATCTATAGAAATATTAAAAAAAAAAAAAAAAAAAACAATTTAGAAATGATTGTTTTGGCTGAAACCGAATTGCATTTCCATATTGCAATAAATTACCTGTTGCGCCTGTTGTTGCATTTGGTTGGCATTGCTCGTCATCGGATTCATATTATTCATTTGACCAACCATTTGATTGTTAGCATTCATCATGTTGCCAGGATTCATTGGATTATTGGCACCCATAGGATTGTTGACGCTCATTGGGCCCGTGCTCATCATGTTACCAGAGTTCATTTGTTGCTGTGGCATTTGATTTGCATTGGCCATCATTGGGTTCGTTCCAATCATACCGCTGTTGGCATTCATTGCATTCATCGAAGCCATCGTATTCGGGTTCATCATTTGGTTACCCATTTGATTGCCCTGAATCGATGGTACGCCCATTTGGCCGCCCTGTGTCATGGCATTACTCTGCATTTGTGGCAACAGACCCACACTTGAAGTTGTATTTTGTGGTCCACAAATTGCAGCCTGTGAAGCAACAATTGGAGCCGTTCGATTGTTCATAAATGCAACACGACGACGCAGCAATTCCGCTTGTTGAACTCGTTGGGCGAGCTGCTGTTGTTTGAGTTTGTGTTTGATATTCGGACAGAATGGAACCAAACACTTAACTTCATTGCAGTGTTTCGCGTGATAACAGCACAAAGCAATAAGCTGCTTGCAAATTGGACATCCACCGTTGGTTTTTCGTTTGCAAATTTTTGTGTGTGCCACAACACGTTTCATCTTCATACAAGATGGTTGACGACATTGTTGCTCTTGACAGCGACAAGCATGAACCAATGATTGAATGCACCGTTGAATCGATTGCTTGCGCGCCTCTTGTGGATTGGTTTGCTTCAAATCGTTTGGTGACTCCTCGTCCAAATCCAAGCCCAACTTCTCCATTGCATGCTCATGACCAACTTTATCTTTGCAAATCGTACACAGATCAAAGTCATCACAAACAGTACAATGATAGCGAGTTTCAACGTGATTTTTGCAGTGATTGCATGTGTAGACAAATTTGTCTTGGCCTTGATTGTGCAAATCATGAAGCATGCATAACGTACTGTACTGAGCGCGCCGCAGCGACGAAAATTCATAATGCTTATCACGAGCCAGAGTCAGGAATGAATCACGGCCATCCATCAAGTCACAGTTGATCAGTGGATCTGGATCTTGAATTGGCGCCAAACTAGCGGCTGATTGAGCTGAATGCAATCGAATCACAAAGAATACTTCTTTGTGCTTTTCCATGGTGGCAAAGATTTTTGCGCTCAAATCATTTCCAGTTTGCTGTTCATGAGATTTTTTGTTATTTTTACGTTGATTTGCTTTTGATTTATTCGATTTTTTGGCTTTTTTCTGGCCCTTTTTCTTGTCTTCTTGTGGCGGATCGTGATCTTCGTTAAGTGAATATATCTGCAAATATAAATGGTATAAATTTTGTTGATCATGCATGATCATAACCATGGTTATGCGCATAAAATTAATTGTTTCGTTTCTGTTAACTTACCGCATTGGCTGCAGCTTCCTCTTCGGCTTGTTTCTTCTTTTGTTCTTCGGCTTGTTCGAGCTCTTTGATGCTTTCTTCGAGAACGTTTGGCCAGAAATCACCTTCGAAGTACGGCAAATCGGCAGCTGATGTGAGCTTATCCTCCATTGCTTGCTTCAAAATATCTTTGTAGTCTTGTATCGTTCGTTCGATCATACCTTTGTCAAGCATTTTCTTGTACCAATCTTGCAGTCGTTTGGGTTTCGGAATCTTTTGATCCGGTGGATGGCAATGGAAGATATAGTCATCGCCTTCGGAAGGCGGACAGGCCCAAATATGTGCCATTGTGTAGCCCAACTGTTTAGCATAATCCATATAACCAAGTAAAATTTCATGGTAAACAGCTGTACGATATTGTCTTGGCTTAAAGAAGTGAACCGAATCCAAATAAGCGATATAGACACGTCTAGTGTTTGGATGTGAACATTCTGAACCATATTCTTGAACGTGCATTCCAAAGAAGCACACATCAATACCATCGATCTCTTCGAATGCAAACAATGCCTTAGCACGATATGGAAATTCCGCTTTCAAATCACCCGACTCAACGAAACGGCTTCGCATGCCCGGTTTGACTTCGACCATTTTATCGGAGCTGGACACAACACGGATGTGCACTTCACCAGCGCCCGCTTCTTTTTTCTTCAGGAAATTATTCACTCGTGTTTCAATGTAAACGCTCAGTTTCGTCTGCGGTAATCGTTTTGCATTGAATTTATTTTCCTTTCGTCGTTCGCCTTTCTTTCGTAGGCAATTGTCACACACAAAACCACCCGGCCAAATTGAATCTAAATGCAGTACACAAATTTGATGCTGTTTTCGTCCACATTCGATACAATCTACGAATGGTTCAAGCTCAAGTTGATCATTTTTCTTCTCTTCGAATTCGGTTTTACTAATTTGACTTGATTGCATTGGATCATCGCCTAACGTGACTGTATCACCAGGAATATCATTGAAGCACTTTGTGCAAAATGTGTAACGATTTGTAATTTGAAATGTACTGCAAAAATTGAAATGATTTGTTTTTATGTTAGCCATTGTTATGTTGTGCATAATTTAGCAAATGGTGACCATGACAATAACTTACCTAGTCGAGTAACTTCGGTACATTGCATCTCTGGGGATTGTACATAATTGCTTGCCGTAGCAACACAGTACTTGTGGGTTGAACGTATATTTCCGACCACAGCAGTAACCGAGTGATTGCATCACTGGATCAATAGCTTGCTCGAAAATTTCCGACAGCTGAAATGAGCGTGATTTTTCAAGTGATGAGCATTTAAAAATAATTTGTTTTTGCTTAGTTTCGAAGTAAATGTGTTGAATTTACTGGACTATGTGAATGTATGCAATAAGAATGTTGTTGATCATCAAATTGAGATTTGATATGTCCTAACTCATAAATGCTTTATAAATAATTACTCATGATATTACAGAAAATGTACTTACCCTTGTACAATAGCGATAAACGCGTGAAGTTTTTCGATTGTAAAGCCATGCATTGTCAAACATAAGCCACACATCGTCTACATACTCCCATGGATCTGAATATTTGCCACTGGTTAATTTCGTATGAATCGTGCTCAAATCCATCGGTTTTTTTACAATATCAAAATAGTCAGGAATACCAAGACCGGTTGGATCGACCGGTTGCCGGAAGGGAATTGACTCCACCTCTTGCATATACATTTTTTGCCAGGTTGGCATCAATGCTTTTTGCAATTCTTCGGGATTGAATACTGTAACAAATAAACAAAAAAAAAACACGTGTGTCAGTCGTTTACGGATTTGAATGATTGGACTTGATCAACGTCTTGACATTAAAATTAAAATAAAACTTACGGCATTTTTTCTGTTTATCTTTTTCCGTGCCATCTTGCTCAATTGGTTCTGGAATGGTTGATTTTTTCTCAATTTTTGGTTTTGATTCAGCCGGTGACATGGGTTCATCTTTACATTCATCTTTTGATTCGTTCATTTCATCATTTTCACTATCGGCTGAATTATTGTCACCTTGGTCCATTGCTTCTGTTTTTATTTCCATTTTAATGCTCGACGCCATGTCATTATTGACACTTTTACCGCCGCAATTGCTATTACTATTGTTGCTATTCGTATCCATCAAATTGTTATCTTCATCCATTTCGGATTTGATGTCGTGTTCTTGTTTAATGTCACATTTTCCTTTGACGCTATTATTATCACTTGGCGATTGGGAATCTTCGTCGCGCTCTTGCGCCGCAGATTCTAAGGCAGACATTTGCGATTGCATTGTCAATGGCCGTGAGATCGGTGTGGCACGATCATTTTGATTGGTAGCACCGCTCGATTTACCCATTGACGATGTATTATTTTGCATTGTCATCACATTGGATGTGGGCGTACTAGCCGGCGTGTTCATTAGTGGCGTATTTGCATGGGCTGGTGATGCCAACGGCGATGGGCTTGTCATCTGAGGTGGATTTGGTTGTTGTGGCGTATTCACTGGAATTGGTCCGTTCGACATATTGCTCGATGGGCCGCGATTTGGTGATGGGCTCTGGAATATCAAACAAACAAAAATCGGTATTATGTTTGGTTATTGAGAAAATGTATCGAACAATTGACCAATTGTATTCAATATTTTCGCTACATTTACCTGTTGTGGTGGTAATGATGGGGGCTGTGGCGTTGAAATCATTTGATTTTGTTGATTCGGTGTGAGCTGTGGTGTGACAGCCTGTGGAGTGTTTTGTGATTGGTTTTGCGAGTTTGGAGTCGGTGGTTGTTGCTGCATGCTATTTGGTTGATTCGAATTTGCTTGCTGGTTGGATGTCATTTGTGTTTGCTGCATCATTTGTTGATTTTGATCTTGTTGCTGTTGTTGCTGTTGCTGCTGTTGTTGTTGTTGTTGTTGCTGTTGCTGTTGCTGTTGTTGTTGCTGTTGTTGCTGTTGTTGTTGCTGTTGCTGTTGTTGCTGCTGTTGCTGTTGCTGCTGCTGCTGTTGTTGTTGTTGCTGCTGCTGCTGTTTCTGAGATAGCATCACCATTTGTTGTTGCATCGTAGCGCTTCCACGGTGAAGTACATTAGCAAGGTTAGCATTTTGAACGGAGACATTCGGTTGATTAACATTTGGAGAATTTTGTTGAATATTGGAATCGATATTCTGCATTTGACTTTGGAGTGTATTCTGTTGTGACATCATTGACGATGGTTGCATATTTCCTCTTTGCATATGCTGCGAATGCATTTGATCATTGCCTCTTTGCAATGCATTTACAACGCACGTACTCTGAATGGGTACATTCGTTGGAATAATATTGGCCGTGCTCTGCTGCATATTAGATTCCAAGTTCGGCATTTGACTCTGAGATGTTGGCTGTTGTGGCATTATTGGTGATTGTTGCATTGGAATTCTCCCCCGTTGCAGCTCACTTACAATACCAGAAACATTTGCCATGCTGCTCATTGTACCTTGGCTATTTTGTGGTCGAATTTGTTGCTGGGCATTCGGTTGGTTACCAGCCTGCATCGGGCCAGATTGTTGTGGTGCCGTTGCCGTTGAGGAAGTGGTGCCACCTTGATTTTGAGCCAATTGTGCCTGTTGCATTTGTTGTTCTTTTCGCTTTTGACGCTTTTCTTCCAATTCCTTTTGAATTTTGTAGATTTTCTCAGCCAACAAATGATAGTATTCAGATCTTGAGTTTGCCATTTCGTACATATCACCTTCGACCTTCTTTGCGTATGCAACCAAATTATGCATGCGTTTATCGAGCATTGCAGCTGGATCCGGTGTCGGGAATATTGCTTGCACTAACTTATGGACTAAATGATTTCGAAGATCATGTGTAATCGAATTGTGCCAGTCTTTCGTGCCGGACACATTTGATGCTTGCACTTGTGAATTTGGAAAGTTCATTGGCAACGATCCCAAACCACCCGGACCATTTGGATTATCACTACCGAACAGGGTTTGAATGTTTTGAATGTTTGTCACTGATGGAATGTTCGACATTTGAGACGTATTTTGTGACTGACCAGCTTGTTGTTGCTGTTGTTGATTTTGCTGAGAATTTGTCAATTGCTGTTGCTAGCGAGAGGAAAAAGAAATACACAAAATCAAAAAAAAGGCCAAATCAATTTCTACACTCTTAAGTTACTCTTATGCAGTTCATTTGTGTGACAGATAATCGTTGTATGCGGTAATCTGTACGACAGTTAAATCATTTTAGAATACCGAATTCAGTGTTATCGTCAAACTTAAGAATGTAGCTCTAAACTTTACCATTTTCATTGGTTAGTAGATATCACTAAAATCTCTGTTGTACAGAGATCCACGAAAATTCTTAAGATTCAGTGATATTTTACATTTATCAAATATTTTGTTCCGAAGAAAACAAATAGAAAACCAACTACTTACCATTGGGCCAGTTGAATTCGGTCCGCTTGCGTTTAGGCCCAGCGTATTCGCCAATTGATTAACTTGACTGTTGTTCGTGTTGGTGTTACCGCCGCCGCTTACTCCACTCATATCGGGACTCATAAGCATCGGATTTGGCATAATTTGATTTGAATTCTGTGGCGGTTGCTGTGAAACAAACAAACAAACAAAAGTGTAAATCAATTGTCCGGTAAAACTCTTTGATAGCAACTTCTCAAGTTCGTTTGATCTAATTTGTATCATCTTACCTGTTGTTGATTTTGTGGGACAAGAACTCGTACAACTTGATTGATATTGGGATTATTCATGGTCGCATTGTTCATGTTTGTATTGCCCATATTCGCACTATTCATATTGGCATTGTTCATATTGTTGCCGGTATTCATGTTGTTTGGTACAGGCATACGAAGTGGATTATTCGGATTTCGCATGCCAGGCATTATGTTTTGTGGTGTTGTCATTTGTGGTCCACCCATATTTGGCATTCCTTGTGCATTCGTTGACATCGCATTCGGTGCATTACCTGATTGATTCATATTCATTGAATCATAGTTTCGTCGCACATCGTTAACAGTCAATGGAATATTCATTGAATCACCTTGTTGATTGGCCTGATTTGGCTGATTTGGAGTATTTATATTCGGAATACTAGTCGGTGCATTTGATGTGGTGTTCACGGATTGCACATTCATTGTGGGTGCATTTGTTGTACCGACATTACCTTGAGCATTACTACTATTTCCTTTATTTGCTTGCTTCAGCGGCAAACACACGGGACAATCTGATCGATTGCAATTCTTCCAATGGCTGATAATCTGACGTGATGATGAACAATGCGGCACCGAGCAATCCTTGTTTGTTTTACAATTTGTCATGTGATTTAGAACCTCCTTCATGGTTTTGCAATGCGGTAGCGTACATTTGTTCGCATCTTGGCCATTTGGATTATCATTTTCGCGCTTTTGACACTTGTGCGCATGCAAAAGCAATACCAATTGCTGTTGAATTAGCTTTCGTTTCTCTGGATCCGTTTGCAGTTGACCTGGCATACTTTGATTCGGCTGCTGCTGTTTCATTTTATTCAAATAAGAATATAAAATTTAGGTGATTTTGAAAGGCAAACTGGGACGATATACTTTAAGTTATCGCTCGTTTTGTAATTTTATTTGTTAACTTTCGTATAAAAACATTAAATTTTTTGATAAATGAAAAATGTTATCGAGCTTACCGGCTGTGGCCTTTGCTGCGAACCACTTGGTCCGCCAGGACCTTGTGACTGTTGCGGTTGATTGCCTTGTTGTGCATTTCCAATCATTTGCTGGTCGTCGTTCATTATGACTTGTTGATTTGGTTGCTGTGGAATAAAAATTTGTTGCATTTTTCGGGTAAGAAGGTAATTGTAATCAGGTGTAATTTCTAACTCCTCTCTTTTTTTTCAAAATGTTCGAAATTAACTTACCGGCTGTTGAGGCTGTTGCTGTTGCATGCCAGAGTTCATCATCGCCGGTTGCGGAACGGCCATTCGGTTGCCTTGCAAGATCATTCGTTGTGGTCCCATTGTGTTCAGCATTGGTTGCTGATTTGGTTGCACTTGCTGCTGTGCTTGTTGTTGTCCATACATTTGCTGCAGAGTGGAACAAAACATTCAATTTATTGAGCAAATTTCTTCGAGTTGTTGAATCTATGGCATTATTTTGGTGTCCAGATACTTACTTGCATGTTCATTGTCATCATATTCCCACCAGGTCCGCCTCCACCAACATTCATCGGAGTTGGTTGCTGCTGCTATGAAAAAAGTTCGTATTAGCTCAGTTTGTTTTTTCTCTCAAAAAAATAAAGATCATTTATATTCCGTTCGATTTTGTGAAAAATGTACCTGTTGTGGCTGATTCAATACCATTCGTTGGCTATTTATCAAGTGTTGATTCGGCATACGTTGCATTCCGCCCATATGCTGTTGCTGCATATTCATGCGAATGCCAGCGCCCATTGGACCATTTTGCATTGAATTCTGATGCATCGGATGATGCATACCTTGCTGATTATTTGGCTGCATTGTATTTGGATTCATAATCATGCCACCGCCCGAAGCCATTGATTGCTGTTTTAGACTATTAACAACCAAACCACCGCCGCCCATACCAACATTGCCCATTGAACCCATATTACTATTTGTCATAATCATACCGCCTCCAACACCGGTCCCTTGACCGCGCATTGCTTGCAACGAACTCATCGGTTGAGTTCCATTATTTGCTATAGACATTGGCATCGAATTCATACCAAGCGTATTTGGTAGACTCGATTGTGGTGGTGATTGCAAGTTTGGGCTTTTACTCCCCAATGGTCCCATACCAAGCTGATTCACATTGCCGTGCAGTTGATTTTTATTGCCTTGTTGTTGCTGCTGCTGAATCATATGATGCAACTGTTGTGGATGGCCTAAAAAACGAATTTAGAATTTATATTATAAAAAATGTTGTTTCATTTGTTTATGTTGTCGTTTGTTTGAAAATTTGCAGCTGAACCATGTTATACCTGGTCTCTGATGTTGATTCCAGGCCACACTTGGAACACCCGTCGGATCTTCGCCATTCATCTGTTGTTGATTATTGCCTGACGGTCCAGTTGGCCGATTGCCGCCAAGATTATCAGCCCAATTACTGCCACCCGACATCAATTCATCTGGCAAATTGTCCTCCAGATTAAACACAAGACTTGACACCACATCTACAAAAGAAAAACACAAATAAGTTGCATAAGGTTAAATGAAGAAAAAAAACGATTGCGCGCCATTCACATTTCCATAAAGCAAACATCACAGTGAAAGAAGGAGAAAAAAAAACAAATGAACGCGTTCGTTTAAGTGTTTTGTATTGTATTGCTCATGCTTCTGAATGCACACTTAGGCAAATATGATATTTTTCGCAGACAGAAAATGGAGCCGCCATTTCAATAACCATGTTCATCATGTCGTCTTATTTTTGTCTGTATATAGCGCACATACACACCAACACCGTGTTTTACGATCGATCATTTTGAATAAATGCACTAACATTTGTTTAACTTTTGTGTTGATTAAAACGAGCGAAAATCATGCAATTTTTTGTGGTTTGCTTGCAATGGACGATTGAAATTAATCTATATTTGGTCGCTTATCTGAAACAATTCATTCAAGTAAAATCATATTTCAACTTCAATTCAAATGAAAAATTCTTTCATTCAGCAAACGACAAGAGAGAAAGAGAGAATGAAAGAGAAAAAAAAACTTTCTCAAAAAAATGGACAATAAATTGTAAATGTAAAAAAATGTATATATGAGAAAAAGAAGAAGGAGCGAAGAGAAGCAGGAGAGCGCCTGAGAAAAAAATAGAATGAACGAAGTGAAAATTGACTGGCACACAGACATTGGAATCAAGTAGCACATACATATATGCATGTGCACAGACATTCAACGAGACGGAGAGTACGCAGCGAGACACTCTTTCGTTGTTCACCTTGTCAGTGTATTGTTTGCATTCGCATGTTGTGTAGCATAGTACTCTTTTTGTCCGTCTGTGTGTTGACTACAACGACGACCACGACGACAACACACGGCCAATGAAATGGAATGGAGACGCCACGCTCAACTTGTTTTCGAGAAACATAAGATATGCACAAATCTTTCAATGTGTATACACGTTCCGCTCATTTGGAATGAGAACCTCTGTGACATGACACTCACTCAATGAACCATCATTTTTATTTCGAATTGTGTGTTCTATTTATTTGATTTGGCGAGATGCAGAACCAAAATGAAAACTAAGACAGAGATGAAACGAGTGAACAGGAAAAAACACAGTATCAACACCACACACATTTCATGAATGTGTTCACACACGAGAGAAAAAAAACAAACGAAACAGCAAAAATTGCACGAGCCAGTGCATGAGATTGACTCTATCGTATTTCTTTTCGCTTTGGTATATTTATTTTATTTTTTTGTCATGTCTACAAAACTGTTAGGGAAAGAGAGAGAATATGAATGCGAATTCGAATACGAATGTGAATGTGATTGTGTGTGGATGTTGTTGTTTGGAATTTTCGTGCGTTCACCAGAAAAAAAAACGTTTGCTATCGTCGGCTCGATTTTCGGTAGAGTGCCACAGTGAAAACAGAAAACCGAACATGTATATTATAATATCTGTATACATTTTACTATTTCACACCGTACAAACACGTATGTTTAGATGCAATAGATTTAATTTTTCTCCGAGTATAAATATTGCGTATGCGCATTTGCGATACGGCGATTTCAGATTTTGTGTACATGGACAATCGAGCAACTTGTCGAAGTCTTCAGTCATTCCATTCGTTTTGATTTTTTTTTTCTCTTCTCAAATATTTTTTTTTTGTAAATGCTCAGTAAAAAAGCGGACACATTTTTTTGATAACTAAAACAAACACTTTCGAGCATTTCATTTTGATTCAACTGGTACTGAATGCGATGCAAGATCTCTTTGATTCTTGGAATATTTTGATGTTTTGGTTTTTTTTTTAAAACCTTGTCTAAGCACAATTTTCACCCTTCCAATGCCCGTAGACATTTTTTTTCTTATCGAAGAGATGTCACTGGATTTTTAATGGTATTCGGGTTGAATTGAAAATGTATTTCCTTTTTCCATTTTTTTTTTTTTAGATTTTTAGAACCTTTAATTGTTTTTTTTTCCACACTGTTCACAGAAATGATTTGCTATTTCAATTGTTCACGCATTTGTACTTACCAGAGTCTTGTGCATCCAGAGCTTCATTTCGAAGTTTAACTCGTTTTGGTGGTGGTTGATCATCCATTGTCACAGTTGATTAATGATGCGATTTTGAAAAATTTAACTTTAAAACAAGACCGGAATAAAATTAAATTTTATTCGGCGGTCAATTCAACGTAAACTTTTTATTTATGATACTTGCAACAGTTTGTGTTGTGTTTAAACTACAAATTAATTGTTTTCTTTTGTTGTTATTTTTGTTTTTTCTCTTTTCTTTCAACGACGTTTTCGGGCACTTTTTGTTACTTTATGATTTTTATAAAAGTTTTTATTTTATTTTTGATAAGTCTTTTTTTATGCATAGAACTTTTTTTTCTTAAAAGAACAAAACCACTGCTTTTTAATCAGACATTGCAAATTGAAGACCAAACTTCGTTTGTGTGTAATTTTTTGTTTAACTAATAAAATAAACAATATCTAGATAAAGTGCGCTTTGTGTTCAATCATATTCAATTTTTGAATTAACATTGGATGTCTTTTGTTTTATATCGTTGATGCTTACATGCGGTGCAAATAATTGTTGACATGAGATAGATTCTGTTGAACAAGCGATTCGATTTGCGATTTGATGAATAAACTGAATTAGGTAGACAATATTTAGAATGATTTGTGTATGTTGTGTGTGTGTGTGTGTTTTTTTTAAATTTTATTTTGAAGACTTGTTGTTTCAATCTTGAACTTTGTTTGCTATTTTGGATGTGATTGAGCGCGCCTCAAGGAATCTTGACTTAGTTACACTCAAGGCAGCTCTGTTCCTTATTTTATCTATGTCTTTAGTTTATTCCCACTAGTCAAATGTTTGTGAAAGGCTTTGGATGAATTGGAAGGATCAGTTCTTCAGTAGAAAACATGTAGAGCATTCAACGATAGTCGGTTGCGTTTGATGGTGAAATTGCGTGTATGCGCGAATACAGATGATTAGCTCGATGATACTTGCTTGTCGTCCGGTCAACGATATCGAAAAGGCAAACGGATTGCAATGGGTTTGATCCTCTTTTCCTTCGTTTCCTATGAATCGTTGTTGTACAGTCCATTGCACCAACAGCTGGACCAAAAAACATGACACATTCTCGAATTGTTTGTATTTGCAATGCCCACAATTAACTTGAGATTTTCTGGTTTCGTCCGATTTTCTTCTTCCAATAAAAAATATTTTTCACTTCAATTTTCACACAATTTTCAAAAATTTTCTTTAAGTCTTTAGTTCTTTTTGGGTGTCTTTATCTGTACACGGAAGGCGATGTTATTTTGTTCTTTTTCTTTTCACTAAACTTATAATTCACTCGCGATTAATCGATCGATAGATCGCTGTAACTTTTTTTTTAACCACATTCACTATCGCTGGCCATATTTATCACAAAGGAGTTAATGGTCGGGATAAATGATTCGCTTGAAGACGATTGTATTTTATTGGCGACATTTTCAATCGACGAAACACTTTGCAAAAGTGAACCGTGTTGGTATTTTTGATTGACTATAAATTTTGATGAAATTCGGTACGAATCGGTGTCGTTGAATTCATGGACGATTTTTTTGTGATTCCTTAGCACCGCGTCCAGAATATAAAACATGAAGAAATAAATTCACATACCAAAATCGTTTCGCTTTTCTCTTCATTCAAGCCAATAATTTTGCTTGCGCTTATTTTCATTCCCGATGGATTTTCAGTCCTTTTTCCAGCTTTCGCTGAGTTTAAAATTTTCGTTCAATTTTTTATTAGTAGCTCTTGAATTTTATACGCCGTGGATAATTTCATGTACCGCTGATTTTGCATGTTTCAATTGCAAAGCTCCAGCCCGAGAGATATTCAATCAGATTTTGTGGCCTCGTGAAGTGTTGCAAAGCGAGAGAACAAAATTCATTTTTTTTTGTTAATTTTTTTGCTTTTTATTTTTGTGTATTTACCGTTGACGATTTTCTTTTACAGCAAAAAAAAAATTCTCTCACACAACACTCAATGGATAACAGGCGCTAGTGAGCTACTCATAAGTTTATTCTATGATGTACAAAATTATTAATTCATTTTTTTCTGGTCGCCTAATTTTTCTTTTTTTTGTTGGTTCGTATCGAAAAACTTCAGTATGTGTAGTCCCAAATATTGCTGCGGTATATTCATACACACTTTTGACGAGAGTTGCTTGCTTCGAATATACACATATGTATAATGAACGAAGGAAAAAAAATTTTATTGTGAGATATATGTATGCTACATGTACGCGAAAGACGAGAGAAAAAACACTTTGCAATAATCCGCACTTAATTCATTCAAATCACAAAAATTCCGTATTTGAATAGTTTTCAATCACTTTGAATTCACAATTCGCGTAATTTTGTCACTAATTTGGATATTTATTTAGATAAATTTACCTAAGAAATATCCTCGAATTTTTACTTAAGTCGCGAATTACTAAAATGGCGGCTGTTGATGTGAAGTGAAAAGTAAAAACTTTTCTATGCTTGTCAATGGCAAAATCTTAAATGATCGCCTCTGTTTCTTTTCTGTGTACTTTGCTATGTTGATTGGTTGGTCGGTGTTCATGTGACCTGAAATGCTCGATGCTGATTGGCTGCAACCATTTTTATCATGTAGATGGCGTTAGTGGCGAGTGAAAGGCACTCAACTATACGATAATTTTAACAGTATGTGTGTGCATTCTTGCCATCGAAACGGCCGAAGACGACGATGATGTCGCTTGTAGCGTATGTATGAAAACATTCTCTCTCTCTCTCTCTCTCTCTCTATCAAATTTCGAACCGAGACTTAATCAATGGGGTAAAAGCAATGTATGTAAACCCAATCGTATGGAAGAAATAGAAACGAAACGAAACCAAAATGAAAATAGCGAGCCCACGACAGACGCGAACGCACACTCATTTTATGTGTGCTTATGTAAATATTTTATTCGGAGAGATTCACAATCAAGCATGTTGACTGAACGCAACGCAACAAATTTTCTGTTTTGTTATTTTGATATTGCCGATTTATCTGAAAAAAATGCAAACATTCGCAAATTGTCATGAAAATTTAGCTCAACCGAACACAAGAGTTTGGCGAAAATTCATTCTGTTTATTGTGGTGTAATCATTTGCGAGCTTTCATTCAAGAAAATCCATAAAAAAATATATTGAATCTTTGTGTATGAAATTTCATTCATTCATCTGATCAGAATGTTTCATTTTTTTTGTCAATGCAAAACTGAAACATTCAATCACAAAAAAACTAACACCATGAAAATTGATTCTGTAATATGAAAATCTACTCAAGTGCCATTTAATGAAAGCCGATTCTATTCCACCTGAGAGACAGAGAGCAAGAAAGAGAGAGAGAGAGAGAAAGAGAGAGAAAGAGAGAGAAAGAGAGAGAAAGAGAGAGAGAGAGAGAGAGAGTGAGAGAAGTTCAGATGTTTCTTTTTACCTAAATTCGCCGGCGACTTGACACGAGTCGCACAAGTTCATGCTTCAAGGCTGCATCCAAATTCAATACGATCTACATTTATTTTCCCTTTGTTCTGTTTGCCGATTCATACATACATTTTCTCTCTGTGTTGCTCTGCTCTATTCGCTCCTTGTTCATGTTTTCAATGATTCAATCACAAAAATCTGAGTGATAATATTCAGAGACGGATGGTAGAAAAAACAAGTACGTAACAAATCGACGCGACCTCTGCATTCAGTTTTACCATTCCGATCTGCTTATACGAGTAAGTGAGACACTAAAGAAAGTACAGAAGCGAAAAGGGGAACAGCACCAAAACAATAAAGAAAAATGGTTATGCATTCAACAACACCACACAGAATAAACATATAAAGAGAGCGAAAACCTGTTTCTTTCACACCAAAGTGAATATTATATGTGATACACTGGTTTGCTTTCGAAAATCTCTTTGACCCTCTCTCTTTCCAGACGGTCAAACTTTTCACTTTAGTATTCTTATTGACTACATACAATTCACAATTTCATTGCAATAGGAATGGCTGGCAAAGTGTAGATAAAACTGATTTTCTGTCGCATCACATCCACACGCATTCGCTTGGAAATTCAAGAATACTTAATTTCAATGAAATCAATGAATAATTGTTTATATTGACAACAAAATAAAATCTCCAATCCATGGCATTTTTCTGTGCGGCTGATATCAAGCCGTTTATTGTTTATTCCATTTTCAAATGCGATAATTCCAATGTTAAATTTCGCTTACAAGACTATTTTTTGAATATACATGTATATATTTATAGATAGTTGCTGTCGCCGAGTTTATGTGTTTTATTTTAAGTGACAAAAAAAAATTACTTTGGTTTTAAATCAAAATGGTGCGAAAGAAATGAATTTTGACTATGAACATTTGATATAAAATTGTGAATATAATGTTTTTTTATGTGGCACTTTGTTTATTTAATGCAATGCGATGCATTTCAAAGAAATACAATGAAATCAATTCCATCGCATTTCGCCTGTATAATTTGTTTATTTTTGTTCGTTTTCAGTTAAATTACATTCCATCACCAGATGAAAATTGATGACTGACTATATTATTTTTTATCGATAAATAAATAGATCGAGCCTAAATGATATGGAAAATTGATGCTATGATGATTCCTGTTGTCAATATTAGGTGTTCACGCCTGGTGTCATGGTTGACAAAATACAATCTTGTTCGGTACAAGTGATGCTGTGATTTAGGCAAAATAAGGAAATTTCTTGGCAAAGTATGGAATCAGGACTCTTCATCTGACACACATTTGTATGCGTAATGGCACGCTTCATTTTAATGCACATCGGGATCATGCATTTCTTATCCTGGCAGCGGCAACAGTGTTTCAATAGTCCCGAATGACAAACTCGTTGATTCAATATAATTCGTGAACCATGTATACGACGTTTTAATGGTTTTAAAATATCACACTGCTTGCAATCCACGGAAGTACATTCTTTGTAATGGCTGACTAGACTTCGTGATGTCGAGCAGCTCGGCACTTCGAGCTTCTTCAAATGTTTCTGTTTTGCCACTTTCAATGGTGTACACACCTTACAATACAGTTGATTTTTCGAACAGATAGCCCAATGGGCAAGTATAACACGAGATTGTTTACAGCGTACCTCTGGACAGTCAGCATCTTGCTGACAAACGGCAATATGCCGTAAAATGTCACGACCAATGCGACAGAATGGCACTGTACACCCATTGTGTGAATGGTCATCGACTTGTTGATACTTTTGGGCATGCAATAATATGGCCAATTGCATTCGAGCTTTAGTAGCCTTATCTGCATTCATAATTTGTTGTGATCTGCTCATTCTTAGTAGATTGTCTCTCATTCTCGATGCTATTTATTTTTTTAAGTCGTTTTTTTTCAATCCTGTAATGAAACAAATTCAAAAATATTAGTTTTTTTTACACTCAAACTTCAAACTAAACGGAAAATACACAAATTTATTCGCATATTAAAAAAAAAAACTAATTAACAAACTCACCAAACTAATTTCAGTCAACTGTTTTCCGCATGCCGAATATCGACAATGTATGAGATCTATTAAGAATGGCAAATCATTGACTACTGAAACCTTTAGCCCTATGCCGAAAATAAACGACTGAAAAGTCAGTTTAATTTACAATGACAATAAACAATTTGAACACATGTTTTGACTTATAGCGCCACATCCTAATGACATATACATTTTTTTTCAGTTCTTTGGATTCCCAGAGGTCTCTGCCATCCGTCTATTTCTTATCACATACATTTTAAAACTGGCAACACTATTTATACCATTGGATTTATATTGATTCGCATTAACTATGCTGTTGATTTACTTTATGGAAAATAAACAAGAATACCGTTGGGATCCGATTAATTGTGATAACAATTCTTGAATCAACTGTTTACAGCGGTTAATTCGACACCTCATTAAATGTGTGTTTGATTGAAAAAAGATTGAATATTCGATAAAATATTTGGTTTCAGAATTCTTCCTTTTCAAAATTTCAAAGTTTATAAGAAATGAAAATTTGATTGACAAATGTATTGAAATTCTAATCGCATTTTGAACTAAAAACCATCAACAAAATGCGATGGAATTTCGCATCAAGCAAGAATGTTAGCAAGAGGTCTCTGCTATTTGCTTGTGAGTGTATGCAGCTTGGCAACACTGCTTAATGCACTCACTGATGCAGCTATATATCCAATACATGAATAAATTACCCTTATAAATGTCACCATTTTTTCAGCAAAAAGAAAAAAATGAAAAAAAATGAATTTAGCTATTATTTTGTACATGTTTTTATTTTATAGAGAAATTCATACAAATGTAAGATTTGATTTATTCATTCGACAATTTTGGTGAGATAATACAATTTGCAGCTATTCCATTCGTAATTTTAACAAAAATATTAATACATGGATTCTCCACGGCTTGTGCTTGGTCGTGAAACTATATCGATTGCTGAAGACGTGAGCCCAGGACTTCGAACACCTCTGGTTTGTTGCATTAAATCATCAATTCGTTGCTTAATTTCGCTAATTTTTTTACCCAATATTTGATAATATTGTGCTCTTGAGGTAGCCGATTCATAAGCTATAACTTCTGATCGTGAAGCAAGCATAAGTAAACGCTGTTTTGAGTCATTATGAAGCATTGTCTGTTCACCGGTCGCAATAATTTCATCCACAAACGTGGATATGATAACTTTACGTAAATTTGATGTGAACGATTCGTGCCATGGTTTGATAACCGGTCGATCAAATAAATATAGATTTTGTTGACGTTCTTCTTTGTATTGTTTGAAATCTTGTTTTAGTTGATCTTGACTTTTTTTCAAATATGCATCAATCAACAGATAGTAGTCAGCTCTTGATGCGCCCATCGTAAACGATTGATTTTCTATCCATTTGGCGATTTCGGTGAGCTCTGTAAATTGTTCGGGTGAAAGATATTCTATGGCCATCGGTGAAATGTTCCGTAATAATTTGGAAATAACCCGTTCGAATATGTATTCTCGTAACTGTAATGAAGTGTGATTATGCCAATCATATGGATCTGTCCATACACCTTGCTGAGATGCTATGCTAAACATTTCCGGCATTTTTCTTTCTTTTTGCACCTTGGAAGTCTATAAGAAAAACAGAGTTGAATAAATCATTTATTTTTTTTTATTTTCAAACATTTTGTTTCATTTACAACATACCAATTATACAAGACGACACAATTTTTGGCACGATACGATTCAATTTACGTTTGGAAGTGAGTCACTTGTATCCAGCTTGATTAATAAAAATCAATGCACTGATATGTATGTCAACTTGCTATTTATAGGGTAATGCAACTGTAAACAAAAAAAAGTCGGCTTGTTTTGGTTTGCCGTGTTGTGATTGGATGACACATGAGAGTTTATGGTAAGTAGAGGGCGTCATTAAATGCTAAAGAGATTATGGTTTTGTTTCTGCACCAACTCTGCCAACACTTAAATGAATGTCTGTAAACCATTGGCGGGCCATTTGATATTAACAAATTGAAATATTTTTATTGAATTGAAAATACTGTTTTTATTGATTAAATTTTATTTATTAACACACATTGAAGTTACATAATCATGAAATTTATATGAAATAAAGGATGTTTGGTTGTTTCTAGTAGAAACTATGTATTTACTACTTGTTGCTAGTATTACTATCGTATTGATTCTCATTTCTCAAATAATCGGCAAATTTTGATATCATTTCTAATTTTTGCTCTTCCAAACTTCTAAAGTATTCCAACTTTGATTTAGCTCCTTCGAATGCAACATCTTCAATGGCTTCGACACCCATCGTAAGGCGCATCAAATCTCTTGGTGGTATTTTGATGGTTGATTTTATCTCCTCGATCAACGTATTTATAACCGTTTCACGCAAAACCGGAATATAAAAGCGGCGCCATTCTGGTACATTTCGACTCGGTAATCGATTTCGATTTCGATTACGATTAAGCACTGCCAGTTCCATGCATCTTTGACTTTCTTCTTTCAATAGAGCCTGAATGTCCACAATCTTTTTAGATACTAAATCAAAATAATCGTTGTTTGATGCCGCTGTTTCGTACAAAATACTCTCGATCTTTTTTGCATGTTCTTTCGAATTATATAAAAGCGTTTCATGCATCATAGAAGAACAAAATGGTATAGATAATGCTCGTACTATCTTAGTCACTGATTCATCCCGGTCAGCCGGTGTCACGCTCCAAATTTCAATAATATCATTTGTTGCTCCTCCATTTAAGTTGACTGGCATTTTCAAAACCTTTGAATCTCCTTCAGTTTTTGATAAGAAGAAACTTTTAATGAAACACAATAGTCGAAGCAATTCGTGTTTTTAATTTAAATAAATTTTGATTAATCGAAAAATGAGACAATTTTTGAAAATGGAATCTATGAAGTGAAACTGTAAACCGGCTATAGTTCCGGAAAAGTTCGACCAATATTCCAACACAAAAAAGTTTCGAACAATAGTCAACCATTCAACCTGAGAGCTGATTCAAAACTAACATTAAAAGAAAACTAATTAGTGAATTTCATCTAATGAATATAAAAGGTTCAAACTTAGTACTTTGATTATGGCAACACTTTTTTAACAGTATTCAAAACAAAATGAGATAGAATGGAAGAGAAATGCCGGCTTCTAATTGATGTCGTTGTTATTGTTAGTTCCAAAAAGTTAGGTTTGAAATAGAAAATCGATTGATTTAAGCCCAGTTTACAGTTCGGTGAAAATATTTTTTTTTTTTAAATTTCAAAACCGATGCAAACATCCGATCAAAGTCGAGTCGAATTAGTTTGATGACAAGGATAACGATGTTCTATTTGCAGATACATGTAATTTTGCTTAAGACTGTTGCATCATCTATTTGATATGAGCCTTTGCAAGAGCCCTTGAAATGCTGTAGACACGAAACACTTTTGGGGATTTTTTAAAGTGTAAGCTGGTACTGAGAAACACTGATTTTCATCTTTCGTTACAAATATGTTTTTGCCTGAACTGTAAACTGTGTTTTAAGACGAATGAAGAACGAACATTTCTTTATATTTATAACAAATAGATCCCCATCAATAATTATAATAAAAATACAGCGTTTTTTCACACTAAATTGTTAATGTAAAACAAAATAACTGAAATGATTCAAGTTGAACTGGAAATACTATCCAGAGACGAACAACTTCGAAGTTCAACTGTGTTTTAATAAATCAAAGCTCTCATGATTTTCGATTCTCATAGATGGCACACATTGAGCAGTTACGTTTGAGTTGTTTTTCAACAGGAATTTTGAGGAAAATATTGAAATAGAAAAAGTTCACCGTTTGCTGGTCAACAATTTTCCGATTAAATAATCGGTTACTGGTAGAAAAGATATTTAGAAAAAGGACTGGTGCAAGTTCCACCAGCTGAATGCATTCCAGAGTTCGCAAAAAAATGAACGTCTCGTTATTGACGGATAATCTTATTCTGTGACCTTTTCTCATGGCATTGCACTTTTAAGTCATCTGAAATGGAATCCTTAATAAGGGCAAACACTGAAGACAAAGTTCATCGCATATCCTTGAAATATGTTGAGCTCAAATCCACTGCAATTGCAAAATGCTCAAGACTGTTCGATCAAATCTAATGTGACAAAAAGTGTTAAATGTTCGTGTTCAATTTCACGATGTTCGCGTTAGATTCCAATTGATAACTGAATTCACTATGCAATAAACATCGTCTTCAATTGTGAGTTTTGAGCATACATGAGCTATTTTGCGTTCTCGTATATCGGCTGTAAGGAACATGTGTGAGTTGTGCCGCCGTTGCTGTTCGCTGTACATTGGTTCCTTGCTGTGCAATGGGAGATAGACGACTGTGTGTATGTTGATCGCATAATAAATAGTGTGTCTGTCTGGCTTTTGAGTAAACGCTGTGCGCGGTTCGCATGTGCTTTCCACTGCTCAGTCTTAACAAAGCCGTGCTCGAGAGCAGTGCATATCGAACTCTGGCTGCCGACAAATACGTTAATTTATTAAAAAGCGACTTAGCGAGCGTACGAATCAAAATCTTCCGATTTCGATGATATTCTAACATTGTTCTTGTTCGCTCAGCGCAATTCTGCTTGGTTCTATAGTGTGTATGATATCATCGAATTTTCAATTTATTTTAATTTATTGAATATATGACCAAAATCATAAATTCTCACGGAATTTTCATCGTTTATTGAGTTCAATGTTTTCCATTTTCTTCGTTACTACAATATTTGGCTAGCTGAAAAGTGAGCCTACACAACATTTTCGCACGAATCTCATTTTGGCCAGTGGTATTTGTTGTGCAAACTTAAAAGTGTTAATGAAGTGTAGATAACATTTTACAATGTCGAGTTCAAAGTTGACAAACATAAAGTGAAATTTGATCAGAATTGGAGTATTGACCAAAAATTTTTTTTTACATTTTTTGGGAGGGAGATGTAAATGAAATTAAAAGTGAGAAATACGTGAGGAAATGAGTGATTTCTTCGCTAAATAAACATCAATATATTTTTAGACGTGACGAGCACAATCCAATTATGTAATTTTGCGTTCGGTTGCTCACCGTTCTTAGTGTAAAGTAGCTGTGTTTGTAAATGTGTGTGCGAGATTTCGTCAATCAACAGAAACAAGAAACAAGACAGTGCGAAGAATAAATTTGCATCTTTCTGTATCTCACCAAAGTGTTTTTGTTTTTTTTTTTCTTTCAATTTTGATTATGTGTGACTATTGTGACTATTGTGGTTTAATCGTTACTCCGCAAACAGAATCGTGTTTCGTTTTGATAAATTTCAGTTCTCTAACCTTTCTTGATCATTACCTGAACGAATTAAACGTCAATTTCGATGTGATAAAATGCTGTAACAGCAATTAGTCGACAAATTAATTCATTTTCCCAACGAGATCGAATTTCTGTTAGCCATTGTACAAGTTGCTGTGTACAAGCGGCAAAATCTACAACAACAAGAGATTCATTTACACATTTAACTGGATTTTATTCACTTGTTTATTACGTTCTTGTTTTTTTTTTCCTTCTAATTATACCGCACTTTACCAATACATCAAATAAACGTTTTAATGTGTAATGAATTGAATGATTTACATTTCGTAGCGTTTTCTGAACTCGTGTTTTTTATGGTTCGAAATATTTCTCGTTCATTCAAATTTGCCATAATTTTTTTTCTTCTCTCTCGCTAAATTGCTCCAACGCATACCAATTTAAGTATATTTAAACGAGCGCTGATCTGCTTTATCTATATAATAATTTGATTATTTTTCTTTTTCGTTCATTCGAAATTCAATTTCAAAGTGGGACGTTAAGAGAGTCGTGGGTGCGTTTCATAAACATTTTCACTATGCGGTTAACATTTGAGTTTTTGTGGTCTCTTGTTTGTAGTTTGGAGCTCCCATTTTTAGTGTGATTTGAATGATTTGAAGTTTTGAGCTGAATTTTTTTATTAAATTGATGATCATTTGGTCATTGAGATGGTTTTTAAAATGAAAACTTGCCGAACTAATCGCGATACAAAACAATTATTCATTTTCAGATTAATCAACGAGTGAATGAAATATGTGTTGAATCATCAGAATCCGAAAAAAAATTATTTGAGGATTGAGATTAGTGACGTCAAAAATACTCTACGCATGACAAAGCAATAGCTTTGTAAAATCTGTGGTGTGGTGCAGCCGCGAAATTGCTCTGTTTGTTCAGACACAAGAAAAAAAAAATAATAGAACAGATACAAAATACAACAAAAGCAAGCGATAAGCAAATATTCAAAAAAAAAACACACCAAACAAAACAATTACAATAAAATCATGCGTAGTTTTCTGAGAACTGATTGTGCATTGCTGCACATAACATCGATTGTTAGTTTGTTAATCGTTAGTCTTATTGTGCCATCGATAAATTCATTCAATTTGGATACAGCGAATTACATAAAACATGAAGGTGAAACGGGATCCATGTTCGGCTTTAGTGTTGCATTGCACAAAGAAGGCGGCAGAAGTTGGTAAGTAAATGAAAAATGAAACAGCGATCAATTTGGACAAAGTTCACACTCATTCTTTTAGTGCGAATTCTCATGATAATCGTCATAAAATAACAGATTACCATATTATCCAAAAACAATTTGATTATCTTATACTTTCATAACACTCCCATGAGAAATTCCTTGATAAGATATAGGCAATCTAGAATACAAATAATAATATTGTAACAAGGCTCATACTTTCTTAAAATATGACGAAAATTCAACAAAAACTGTGATGCTCAGCGTTAAAAGTGTGCACGTGTACAGGCTTCTGTGATGAAAAATGAAGGAAATTCATGATTATTGTTGCTTGCATGATCATTGCATTCCACACACACCAATGAATCTCAGTACATTTGTCGCTTGGTTCCGGTTTAAGAGAAAACATATGTACAACTGAAATCACTTTCAGACGAAATAAACACACAGAACATGAGCAGAACATGAGCGGGGAACTTTTCTTTGGGTTTTTCTTTTCGATGTCATGAATGAATTTGAAGAGAAAAAAATCTCTCCAGAAAATGTGTGTTTTTGGCAATTCCAATTCCAACATATATATTGCACATGCTCGTGGAAGCGCCTGCCTTTTTTGTCCCTGATAAATTACTATTTTCCGTTTGCTTTTGCTTTCTTTTTCGACCCTTCAGCAATAGCACACGCTCTCACAATATGCTCGCTCATATGCATACACTTAATGCACATTTTTATGTTTATTACTTTCGGCTCTTTCTGCCTGTTTAGGCATCAATGGACGATATATCCCTTGAATAATATGCAGTTTATAGAACATTTGGCTTGTGGTAGGTCAACTAAAGTGCAGAAGCCGAAAAGAGAATTTTTAAAAGATAACAGATTTATGAGCAAACAAGCAAACAAGCAAACAAGCGATATACCATTATGTAGTTTTTCGTATTTCAGTAATGCTTTGTCAACCGATTCAAACCCGAAAATGTGTCAATGTCTTGATTTGCTGCTTCATTCACACGAGCACGAGATGGCATTTTGAGATTTTAAAAAATGGCAAAAAAGCCAGCAAAATCAAGCAAATTCCGAAATTAGGCTGCATATTCAAGTGTTTGAGTTCAATTCAAACCAAACAATATGCAATTGCAGCGAAATCATTCAATGCATTTTTCTATAAATAGAGAAATATGCACCATGTGTTTGCAATTTAAGTGATTTCATGTTGATCCGCACACTGATTTTCATATGTTATATTTGGTTTACATTTCAGTCTTGTGTGTGTGTTTGTGTTTTTTTTTCTCGGCTTTCTGCCTCTTTTCGAGTTGCTCGTGGCTATATAATGTAGTAGTGTTATTCCCACATGAAAGCAACAACAATTGTACACCATTCAGATTAGTTGTCTCAATACAATCATAAAGCATATTGCCGTTTTGATCGGTTGTCGCCGACTTTGAGCACACATCTGTACGACTGACACCGAAAATAAAAGCGATCGCATACAAATTCAAAAAAAAAACATAAATAATAAAGCGCGCAAATTGATTTGATGTGTGTTGCTGAACACTGTCGTCGATGGGATTGGTGTTGTGTGTTTGCGTTATTCGTACGCGCAAGCGTATTCTGAACACTGGCACGAGTGTGACAGAGAAACATAAAAATAAATACGCGATCTTAAGGTTTCTTCGCTGGTTTTGTTTTCGGCTCATTAAAATACGATATTGGTTTTTGTGTGTTCGTCACAAATAAAATATACGCGTCTGCCTACACATCAAACGATCTTTTTCTTTTTTTTTCTTCAATACACATCAACGTCTTAATGAAGCAGAGCGTCTAATGCTACTATCAAATTGAAATAGAAAACTTCTATTGAGAAATTGTGATACTCTCTATCCGTTTTATTTTGTGTGCACACAACGTTGTCTATTTTAACAATATTTGTTTGCACGGAATTGAGCGTTTGATATTGGATCGCTGGTTATTGTGGTTAAAATGCGGCGCCTCGTGTGTTCACATGTTCAATAAACTCTTTCGATGATTCGTTTTGCCCATTTAATTGTCATTCCGAATAAAATTATACCATGCACCCGTTTAATACAATAATTATGTAAATGTTTCGTTCATTTTGAGTTGAATGAAACCCCATTGTAACCAATAACATAACACAAGCGATATCTTTTACGGTCAAATCGTATCTATTGCCGCATTTCAAATTGTTTGCGATGTGAGACGAGCCAATGAGCCAATGAACAAAAAAATTTGATTTTACCATATGCATGAATGTATCAATTTTCTTCGTATTCAAGTCTGCTCGATGCATACCGCATATGGTTCATTTTAGTGTGCAATAGACAATGTTTATTCTATTGGTTTTGTTGTTTTTTTTTCGGTGTGTATTCGTTTCAAAAATAAACACACCACCATCTGTTGAGCAGTGCAAATTATTTCGATCTAGTGAATGTGTGTTGCATGTGTTGGTGTTTTAACCGAAAACAATTTTTATTTGTGCACTCTGTGCGGAGGTGTAAAAGTCAATTTCGAAATAAGAAGCCACAGAGCGCGCGCGCGCTCGCACACACACGAACGCAACGGTGACGGTGACCGTAACAAAAGCGACCATATGATTGAATTTTGATGAGTCAACGCATTTTGTGGTCAATTTTAAAGTGCGAAAAATCAACCACAAACAAAATATCAATTTGGATTAATCGATGAGCAATGCCTTTAGTTCAATAAAAAAAAGAAAACCCATGTGGTATCAATCCCACACACATTCACGATTTCCTATAGTTGCAGCAATGATTTCAAGTTTTGAAGTGCTGAATGATGATCTGAATATGCTGGGACGAATTTAGAAAAAAAAAACAACTAAAATCGACTTTTGCAAGAATAACTGAGAAAACTTGCTGAACACAAACGCAAAACTTCGTTGACCTACATAATTTTCCTTTCGTTCACATCGCGTGTCGGTTGACTTAGTTTTGTTATGTTGTGGTTATAATTGGGAGCGCTGTTCTGCGCGATCTCATCTGTGCGCACACATTAATAACAATCCAGTCAACGTAAAAACACAGCCGAACGGAAAAATATACGCAATTGGTGCAAAATGTGAATTGAAGAAAAAAACAAAAAAAAAAGATCAAACTTGATTTTCACAGGTCTGGCCTGGTGTAATTGGCTTGCGATTCCGATACAGCGATTATTATTAGCATTATTGCACGATTGCATTTGGCGTGGTTACATTGCCTACACATTCATTCATGAAAATTAAAATGTCGCATTTGAATAATATTCCGCCGTGATTTTCTACGAAGAAGTCCGTATGACGCTTTGATGTGTGCATTCATGTGTGTTAATTTAGTTTCAGTACGCTCAACATGAAGTGTTTTAAGTTGCACGTAGACATTATGCACACGCCGCCGATCACTTGAAGTGACAGTACAATTTTTCATTGCAAATAGGCAATTTAACATCGTTGTCTGGCTTGCGCCTGTTCGTTTGCACCGAAAACAACTGATACCAAAGAAATGGAAAGTAATTACAACAAAAAAAAGTGGTTTTGCATTCATTTTTACCATATTTGGAGTAAATGTAAAATTTGCCATGCAACAATCCCCTTTCACTGGGATGTGATATGACTTCGACATACTACAATATTTCGCTAATTGAGCTGTTAACACATTAGCTTCAGCATAATACTTGTTCAATTAGTCAGCATTCAGTAAAAATAACAAACATTTGATAACTTCACGGTGGTACGAAGTTCCATTAATCCATCGAACTTTGAACCAATCATTTCTCCTAAGATTGTGTTGTTGATGGTTTTTCCATCGCATGGAAAATGGACGCCCCAATGAATAATCAGGAATCGGAAATGAAAAGCAATAACAATATCTGTGATTTCACAATGGAAATAAATGCGATAGAAGGAAGGTGCGTCTTGCATTGCTATCAGTTTAACAGCTCTGAGCACGCATTCAAATGGCAGCTCATCAACCAATTTAAATGATTTCAATCAACACAGCAACTCACATTGTGTGTAATGGTCTTAGATTGAAGCGCGTCTTGGAATTTGATCGAAGCTATTAGAGCCATTACGATGGCATTCAAATGTGTTTATTTTTCGGTTCAACCACTCCGATATCCGAAATTCTTGTTTACATTTAAGTCTTATGAGTTTTATCACGGCAAAAACCGTTACAATCTGAATATATTCTTCTCATGGCCATATGCATATATATATATAGTCATTTGGGCAAGGAACGTAAAAGAAAAACAAATTGTCTGATGTAATGCAATCGGCCACACACACACACGCTTCATACAAATCATGTTTTATGGTGAAATGTTAGGCATTTGAACTGCTTTTGAAGTTCGATTTGGGTATGTGTTTATTTATTTTCCGTTATGTTATTTATCAGATTTTGGGTTCGATACGAATGCAACATAAAGGAAATCGAGGGGAGTTTAACATCAATTGCGTGTCACAACATGACAATATTTAATCAAAATATGTATCGTTTGTGTTTCTCGTGTACTCTGAATGCATTGGGATCAAATCGATTTGAATCGTGTAAACAACAACATCCAAACTCTAAATGAAACATGGAAGTTTTAATTCTACAGTGACCTCAATTTTATATTGAAAAGAACTTAACTAACACTCAATTGCCAATTGTTTCATTTGATGCGTGAAATTTGCCGTTGCCACGATCATTCGTTGCCACGATCATTTGCGTATGCAGAACATAAATCCATAAACAATAACCATACGGTTTTGGTGGCAGTTCCAGTGGCGGTGTGTGCACAGTACGTGTACAAATATGTGTGTCCCTTGTATGGCATATTTTAATATGTGAGTTGTCGGTTTAATCTGTCATAGAGATGGTGGAATTCAAGAAAAATAACCACATTCGATATTATATTCCGAATCATTTCGTTTCGTTTCGAACGAAAAATGCTCATTTTTGTCATTGAAATGGTGCGTTCCATATAAGGTATTATTACGTGAACCAACTTGAAATTTTAATGCAAGTATGTGGGTTACACTCGGTGACTCGAAAAACTGACTGAGAGATGAGAAACGGCATAGAATGAAATAATCCGTTAAATGTAATTTCTTTTATCTCTCTCTCTCTCTCTCTCTCTCTCTCTCTCTTGCTTTATCGTTTCGATTGTTATGTGACCAGCGCTCAATGTGCATGTAACATACGTTTATCGGAGCAATCAGTTGGTGAAGAAAAGGCGACAACCGTCAACACCCGGCTCATTCAGATGTCAGAAACCGTGAACTCATGCACGTTGCAAGACTTTCTCGCGCGTATTCCTTTCATCGATAAATAAATCTAGATCAGATATAAAATGGAATTAATCGTCGTACGTGAACGATCTAATTTTTATGAATCGAATAAATTGCAGTGCGGCTGTGATTTTATGGGATCTGCATTTATGTGCTTCGCACCGCCGACACATTCTGGTCAATAATAATAATCAGGTGCGAAAGAAATAAGTGGACAAAAAAAAAACACAAGTAAAATAAATTAAATGGTAATCCAATGAAAGTACTAAAGGCGGATATAGTCATTAAAAAAGACCATTAATTTCTTCATTTTTCATCGACAAATAGAATCGGCGACACCTTGCCACCTCCTTTAATCATCGTGATACTTTTATTTGCGACAAAATGCATTTGTTCAGTGCAATTTGAGTGAATCGATGATGAGAATTAGCATTAATTTTAAACAAAGTGAAAAATTATCGTAAAAAATACGATTTTACTTTAGTCAGGCGCCCAAGTCACCTAGCCACCAGATGCTTTATTGACTCATGCTTATTCATTCTCTCGCATCGGACAACCAATGTCACAGCGTACGGATTGTCTCACTTTAGAATTACGTCATTCGACATTTAACTTTATGGAAGAACGAATGCCGGCTTTGTCATTCGTATGTAAATACGGTAGAAAATTAAGTAATGGCCTTCGGTTGATCAGCATTTTATATGATGTTAAACGACGATGAACACATTCAATTCGATTCGATTTTGTCATCGGCAATCTGAATTCACTAAAAGTGATGAAATTAATAAGAATTTATGTGGTTTCGTTCTACCACAGACGCATCAAACCACATGATAGATGTAGTCCGTTATTGCAACAGGAACTGCACACAATTTTTATTGTTTTATCTAATCCACATGCCTATATTTTGGAATACAAATGTACTGAATGTTTCTCAATTAGTAAACATCCATTTGGACACGTTTTTATGAGTCAGACCAAGTTTAATTTTAAGTTTCATCGCACTCAAAAATGGCCAGTTCTATTTTTGTTAAGAAAAATCACCGAAAAAATTCGTCACACACGTTGACAGACATTCGCATTTCAAGAATATCCATTTGGACACAATCATCCGCGATGTACGATTTTTGTTGTTGTTCATGAACATTTTCAACCTCAAACGGTACAAAAATAGCGTCACATAAAAAAAACAACGCAGGAATATTTCCAAGTGAAAGCGACAGAAATGACACCAATTCAGAATTAATCGTGAGTGTTTTTTTTCTCATCCCAATCCCAAATCTGTGAAGATAAGCACTCTTGATGATTATTGATACAAAGAAGAAAAAAAATAAAATGTTTTGCTAAGTAGAGAGAATTCACAGAGAATCTGGAACAGTGGCCTTAGTTATGTCATAATGTAAGATTAAGGCAAGAGTAGCCATGTCTAGAGCCTAGTAGTTCGAAAAAAAAATATCATTTGGGTCTGACAAATGACCCCGGTTGCGTTTTGTAAAATGTTAGAATCACTTAAAAAGTCACAGATTAAGCGTGAATTTGAAACATACTTTATAAGATGAAGTTCATTTAGACACATGGATCTGATTTGCTGCAGCTAGTAGCTACACATAAATATGAAATCTAAATTATCATTTGTAACATCGAAAATAGACCCTTCTGTGAAAGTGTCAATGCAATGTAACATGTACAGTGTACACTATGCACTCAAAGTCCATGGCATCATAGCTATGAATCAAACTATTAAGTATGCTCGTTACCCTTTGCCTTTCTTCAAAATAATTTTCAACCTGTGGTCTTTGTCTAAGAAAAACACATCAATTTATTCACTTTACAAAAACTTACCTGCGTTCAATGTAACAAAAATCAGTTGCACAGGCGCTACTAGTTCATTAAATACAGTATTTGTATATCTTTCACATCTTTTTCGAAGCGAATACAAAAATAGAAACAATATGTTTCGTGTAAAAACGCTTTTTTTACTCTTCCTCGAAAAATGTGTTCGTTGGTTTCAATTATTGCCGAATGTCCATTTTTATTTGCTTTTATATATGCGCTACAAACATTTGCATCGCTTAAATGAGTAATTTACTTTATTTTTTTCTCTTTAATTCGCAAACAAAACATGAAACACACAACACGATGTTGTAACATTATTCCCAATTTTGTCTACGTTGCAAAGTAGGTCAAACGAATGAAGCTCTTTACCGCTTTGACAAGTAAACATATTTGCTCAAACATTGCACAGTTTGTAAATTTTGTTGTGCGTACGAGTTTTTGTTGTTGTTGTTGTTGTCGAACATGAATCAAGTGTTTGTGAGAATTGAAAGCAAGGAAGTTTAATTGAATAGCAAGTTTGCCCTTTAAAAATACAAAAATAATAACTTACCGTTGATAAAAGTAATTATTATTTGTTAAATTATATTGGAACGTAACCAAAATCAAAAAATGTGCATGAACAGTTGGCGATGGATGTTTATTTCTATAATTTGTAGATAATAATAATCATTGCCAAAGACGCAGGCCTTTTGATGCTAACGAATTGAGTTCATTTGATGCCATACCTAAGCATTAGGTACAATTTTCTACCATTTTGATCACCTTGATGTCTTCAGTCTCAATACACGCACTGTATAGAATTAGAATAATCCAGTTATAAAAGATTGATCAGCTCTAGAGTAAAGTAGATTTTAAACCAAATACCATACATTAATTGAGTTCATTTGATTTGCTTTGCAGGGTAATAGTTGGTGCTCCGCGAACGGATCTATCAAATATTATGCATCAGAGAGTACTTCGAGGTGGTGCTGTTTATCGCTGTGATATTTATGATGACAATCGATGCCATCTCATACCGTTCGATTCAGCTGGTAAGTTTACGATCATTTTTTCGCTTAGAAACCAAATTCTACTAACATATATTTCATCAACATACAGGATCAACTTACTAAACTTCTTTATCCGCTGCTTCCATTAACAATTACTAGCTCATTCCATAGCTCTTATTTTGACCCCTAGTTCGCTGAACCAAACTAAACATTTTGAAAAACCTTAATTTTGCGCCACACAAAAAATATTCGCCAAGAATTGTAAAATCTATTAGTTTGTATTCATTTTGAATGCGCTTTTTGTCACACTTACCTATCATATTAAACCAAATTCGGGGTTTCAATGGAGACACGTATTATCGATTTGCATGGAGCAGATTGCACAGTAAAAAGCATGCAATTGTTCTCACACATATTGTGAATTTAAATACAAATGACCACAAATGCGGCGTGATTGAATGAATGATTTTGAGCAGTTAAATGACAAACAATGGCTCTTCCTGTGAGCATGTTTGCTATCGCGTTGATAGGGCACATAAAAGGCGCACAATTATTGGAAATAAATGAATACATTGCTATCGACGCAATTTTTTCGTTTTGAAAGAAATGAATTGAACAGGTTGACATTAGTGAATTTATACGTTGCTATTGTGGAGTTTAAATTGAATACAACGAGAAAGTACACATAATTCATTGAGTTTGCATCTTAATGTTTGTCTAGTTGCTCTTTGCCAAAGGTTATCATCTATTATATATTATTCACTTGAATCATTGCACTCAATATCCAAACGAACATTGTTTATAACAGATAGTAAAAAGTTATTTTTATTGATGCTGTTTTGAACGTGATTAACCACTAGCATGCATACTATGTGCAATAGATGCGTTCGATTCTCCGATCTTCGATTCGCTAATTCATTCGCTGCGGATAGACGATAAGTCTGATTGCATGTGTGATGGTGATAGTGTCATTAAAATAAGACATTTAAATCATCAAACCGTATATACTCATGATCAAGAGTTCAGTAAATATATTCATCGAATTTACGTTAATTTATTCAACTGAAAGCCATTTGAGATGATGACGGGCTAATCTGGCCATTATGATGATAAGAACATTTCACTCACTTTCACATCATTTCATTTCCTGTCGCTCAAACCACTTCAAAATATGTTTTTTGGCGTCATTTACTGCTATTTTTGTTCATCGTTGCAATTTAAGTTGAACCATTCCGACAAAAAGTTTCCGTCAATTTTTGACAACGATTTTTTTGTGTAACGATAGAGTAAATGCTGAATGCGATGACGATAATTATAATTGGATAAATACCATAAAATGGGCAGTTTGGATGATGGACCACGGTTAATAAACCGACACTCGTTAATCGCGATATGCATAAATTTCCAGTTTTTTTACAACACAGGAAGAGATGTGTAGATGTTCATTATGTTTCAAATGCTTTAGTGTGGATATTCTGATTTAACGATTTATGTAAGCAAACGGAGTAAATGAACATTTTGAGCTACGACAGTAAATTTATCTGAAATGTTGACATGAATCGGCGTTGATTTGCAAAGCAAACGGATCAAACGATCAAATGTTAGTTATCTCTCGTAATAGTTCACCTTGAGCGTGTTCACATGTGAAACGGACTGGTTTCGCCAATTTCAAATTTGGTGATAAAACTAATATCCAGATATTGAAGGAGCCATAACAGCTTCACATGCATAAAATGGAAATCAACGGAACAAACGACTTCGATACGAATACACCGTACAGATCATGCTCACAAGATATCCATAAACTTGTAACTGGTTTTGTTTACCTTTTCATTCTTTTTTTGTTTGTTTGTGTTTGCGTTAGCTAGATATTTACCTTTTTGCAATAAATCGCATCACCAATCGTGTTTAATGTTGTTCTAATAAACTGTGTAGCCATTCTGCTAATGTTTACGAGCTCCGTAGTTTAATGCGAAATGTGTTTCTTTTTTTATGAGTGTGCAATTGGAATGTCTATGTGCAAGAAGCACACCGCATCATAAACCACAAACACATGAAATTGATCATGCATCGAACGGCAACATTATTAATTCCGCATTTCATTGCGTCGACCGCATTTTTCTTTTATTTCGTTGGTGTTTGCAGAAGATTTCTTTTTCCTGTATGTCATCATTTGCGCCAATTAATAATGATTTGTTTGAGGTAACCTGGACCAAGAGTTTCTGTTTGTTTCTTTAAAGATAAAATGTTCGTTGAATCGGTCGTGGGTGATGTTTCACATAAAAACCAATGATTTGACACACGATGAATAGGCGAACCAGTTTTCATTCAAACTCTACTCTTGTTTATGATTTTGACAGTGTTTTTTTTCGGGTTGACAAAACACTAATTTTTTGTTTGTCTAACATAAATTCAGCTCGTGTCATTTTTTCCGTTTTAAAAGAGTCATGTTATTTTCAAATATTCGAATTTTGAATTTAATACGAAGTGAACGAGAGCTGTGAATTTATGATCGAACGACCGGCCGAAAAAATAACGTGGTAAAAGACCTGCTGGGGCGTTAAATACTTTGCGTCAGCGCAAATCGATTTTAAAAAGAATGTAGCCGAGAAACCATGGTGCTTAAAGTCACATTAAAACCCAGTTAAAAGAGAATTCAGATCACCTACACGGAATACCGACACTTTGGCTTTCGTATCCAACACCAAAATGGTACAGCATACTCATTGGGTTGTTCCTCAATCGCAATCGCTATTGTGTGAAAGCCAATTTGTATCGATCCATGGAGAAGACGAAGAAGACGGGAACATGAATAACAGACGAAATGAATGGGCGCACACGTAGCGCGCCACTATACTTTGTGTGTATTTGAAAACAGGAAAAATTACCAATTTTCAATTTCGATAATTCTTTCCTTACGACTTTATTCGTTGCCGCTGTTGCGTCGTCATCCGGTATGCTTGAATGCGCCATTCATTCATTCATCCGAATCATTCACACAGCCAAACAAAGAACAAAAACAACAACAACAACAACAACAACAACAAAACAATCAATTTGGATTCATGTGCATCACAATCCTTCGATTAGCATTGCAATGATGTTTTATTTATCGTATTAAAAATTCCATGCACGATTCAATTTATTATGGCGATGTGAATTCAAATGTGCGAATAGACCAAAAACGGAGCCGGCGCTCTGTAATCGACCCTTTCAATTCAATAACATAATGATCAAATATCCAAAACAATGAACTTACAGAACAACACGAACCAAAATCAGTGGCCGAATGCAAACAATTATGATAATAACGCACTTGCCAGCAATATTGCTCAAATGGATTTGCGGTTTCCACTTAAAATTGATCAAATCTTGTATAACATGTCGCTACCAATTGTAGAATGAAAATTCAAACCACTAGAACAACTAATATAAACAAACAATTGAGTACAAAAAATCACAGAGAGAATAACGGTTATCACTTGAATTGTGAGTAAATATTTGAAGTAAACACAAAACACTACACTTTCATTTTCAACCAATTACATTTTAAAACTATTTAAACAAATTGAACAATGTTTTGTGCGTAAACAATGTTGTCGTGCTTTGATTTATTGAATGTAGTACATTGGGCTACTATGTGCCATCACTTCAATTGGAGGATCCATTTGAGAAAAAAAAATGCGCACAATGGCAAACGCGAATAAAAAAATCATTTTGTATTGATCAATTTTATTATTATTGCAACACTTGGATTGTGTGTGGATGTTTAGCGACAATTCAATCAAACCATTCGTCTATTAATCAAAATGAATCTGAATAGATGGGCACGTGATCATTTAATTGTTATGTTTACCATTCAAATGTATCTAGCTCGTTCGTTTTATTGTCATTCGTTTGACGAATAGCAATCATTTCGTTCGGCGTTCCATCGATATTTTTATGTCAATAACCGACACCAATCATGAAATCAGATACGAGTTTTATTCAAATATTCGGCTTTTGATTTCAAATATGAGCTAATTCAATCTGATGTTGGCTTCTGTTTCACGAGTCTGTTTCATGAAAAATCGGTTAGTAGCTGATTCAAATGAAAATAAGCAGCTGAAAATATGCTGAACAACATTTTCAGTGAACACGACAACTTTTTTTTTGCATGTGAATACAATTTACACACGAATATTGAAAATACATTTGAAGAGGTTCAACAATCTTTGAAACGAAATGACATCACTATTGATTCTTTTAATTATGGATATTACAATACGTAATGGAGAGGTTTCGAGAGGACTTTTGCAAACAAACTCAATTCAGCTGGTCATATTACATTGCGTCGTCAATTGCCTTAATTAATTTACGTTATTTTATTTTATTTGAAAAAACAGTTCTGTTACGAAAGCAAAATATTTCAATGATTTGAATGCTAAATTATAGCTAATCTCGATTTCAATCACAACATAAGTGTGTATTTGTTTCTTTCTGTACTTCCTTCTAACTGCAATCAAGTGGCAGTCCAAGTTTAAATTTAGTGCACTCATAAAATTTTACGGTCACATAGCGATAAGTGTTCACTTTTTTATTTCCATTTTAATTATCGCCTCATTTTGATCTTTCACTCTGCCCTGAAATAGTATGACATTTTCTACAGAAAAATTTAGGCGACAAGCAAGCTCGAATGCAATTAGACGCATAGTCTACGTATGGAAAATGCGCTCTCAAACACATGAAATTCAATAAAGTTTTGTTTTAATAGCGACTTTTATTTGTGATTAGCCAGAGCTAAGTTCTCGTAACCATCGATTACAGTTAAATGAAGTGTGTGCATTTTTGCATATATGCAAAATCAAGCCGCATTTATGTGACGTCTTTTTTTACTGCGGCTACTTTGATTAAAAAAAACACACAAACTCACTCTAATCTATTTCGCTTCGAATGAATCTCAACCGATAATCGTACGGTTAATGTTCAATATGTGTTCACACATATTTGCTGGGTTGCCGGAATCACGGTGTCGCAACTATCGTGCACATTCCCATATTTCTTTCGACACTTGAATATAGAGAAATTATGAGATGAAAAACCAAATCAAATGTGTTATAAATTCCGCATTGAAATAACAAAATTGCCTGACAAAACAAACAAATCTTGGGTCTTTTTTAATTTTAGGTTCAAACAAATGTATCGTCATTTTGAAAGGTGGGTGTATTCAAATGGCTTTGCTTTTGTGTTGTTTAGTTTCATGTGTAATCGAATTTTAGTTGATGCTTTGAATTCGAATATTGTAACGCACCAAACATCAACAATCAACCAAATCGACACAAACCAAATCCAAATAAAGCAATTCAACATTCATGTTCGAGCATAAAATCTGCATTCAATTTTTTTTTGTTTAATCGAAACATTTTCATGCATCTCATTTACATTTACATTGAACATGAGTAAAAGAAAAAAAAACATGAAATATTGTTCATCAATCTTCATCGATGTCACATCAATATCGCAATCATTCCATACTCTTTAAACAACTGAACACACCATTTTTTACCGTTTAGTTTTTTCAGGAATTTTAAGCTGTAATCTATAGTAGGTTGTGATGTTAGACTGATTTATGTTTGTTAGCATGTGTCATTTGGTAGAAAGCCATCATATATTTGGCTAGTAGAAAGAGCTTTATCAATTGTTTCAGCTCTCTTATGAAAACTCTTTTGTTCATTCATGAACTCATTGAATTTACTATTTACTTTGAATCTCGTTCGTTTTAAGTCATCCCATTTCATTCCATTTGTGAGCTCATATTTTTTTCGTGCAACTCATAACTTTTTGGATATTCCCTCATCTTTATGTAATTTAACACAATTTAATTTTTTGTTTGTTGTAACAAATCTATTTTCATCATTTTTCCAGTTTGATCAATTAATTTTGTCAAATTTTCCAAGCAAATGGCAATTTGTAAATTTAATCAAAATGGCAGAAATTTATCATTCTGAATATAATGTAAAAAAACATATCATTTGGTTATGTTGACCACATGTTTGACTTTGTTAAAATGGTCAAAATGTGGTTTTCATTAGCAAATCTCATCTGTAAAATGCAATTTTGCCGCTTTATTTCAAGCATTCTAATTAAAATTTCTCTCTCCACTCCAGGCAATCAAATTAACGAGCGGGGCGAGCAAATCGATACGAAATCTGATCAATGGTTTGGAGCTACGGTTTCAAGTGCTGGTGAAAATGGGCCATTGGTGGTGAGTAAAAACACATAATTATTATGTTTGATATAGCATAAGTGAAAATTAACTTCGAACCTTCGATTCAAGGTCATTACAGGCTCAAATTGGGCATTTTAACATCCCAGCTTCAAAACGTTGATGTTTTGGAAAAGAAAAAAAGATTTTGTTTGTCTCGTTCGGTTGTTCACACATCAATTATTTGATATTTAATATGTTATGTTTGAACCAAACACATACGAGTAACAAATGACTGTTTGCCTCCGTAACTTTCGTTGATTTGGTGGAGTGCCGCCCAAAAATTACATCCCATATACAGTTTGCTGTGGAATTTTTATTGATGTTATGTGCCGCACATAATTGCCAATGAAAGAACGAACGAACGAAGAACGGTCACAATTATTCAATTGAATTCAATTTTGTTGCCATTGTTGGACATCAGCATTTTAAACTGTGGCATTTTTCCCCTTTTTTTATTCGCTTATTTTCATTGTCGCTGCAACGATGCACTTCTTTAATGTCAAACATCACGCAATTTTTGTCTGATTCTTGGGCAAAAATTCCATGCCATAAGAAATAACAAAATTGAACCAACTGCGACGAAAAAAACAAAACAACAACAACAAGAGATACACATCGTACACAGTGCTTGAGCACATAGTGATGAACACACTGTGATTTGAATTCGCAGAAACTGAACTGTAATTAACACAATGATGATAAAAATTGTTAATGGCCGCTTAAAATCATTCCATCGCATTTCTTGTGAAGCTTGGCGTTAAAATTAAGAATGGCTCACGTGTCGATCGAATGATGTAAAAATGTTTAGTGTTGAATTTGAGCTTATTGAATATAGGTGGAGTACACAGTACACTATAGCAAAGGTGACGCTTAACGGAATGCATGAAAAATAGAGAGACGATAAAGAAATGTGGAGAGAAAGAGAGAGAAAAAAAATCGGGCTTGGCCATTCAAAGGCGATTAGGTTTGATGTGCAGTCGCTGCTTTCTCCCCCATCTCCGAGAGCCTCTTGCTGTCGCGTGTGTTTGTGAAATGTGGCGTGGATGATTGTTTGACCTCGACGCTGCCGCAAAAATTGGAAATTGCTAGCTGGTCTAGAACATTAAACTAAATGCTGGCTATGCTTTCGTAAGATATCGCTTTTGCACCGTTCACCATTTTTTTTATCGTTTATTGGTTTTCCATTAGCCAGAGGTTTTTAATTTGCGCCAAACAACGACTGTGTGAAGGTGTTGAATCGTAACACATTACAATCAATGCTCCGTGCTGAGGATTTAGTGGACTAGTAAAATCCATTTAATAAATTTCCGAACCGTTTATTTTGTATAAAGAATGGAGGCGAACCAATTTGCACTAGAAAACCAGTTCTATAAATTTTCACAAATAAATGGCAGGCCTGACCTAAATAGATAGCCACACACTTCTGTTCTCCGCACTCATTAAATACGTCACACGATTGAAAAATTAATTCAGGCAACAATTTGAAGGACAACAACGAAATATGATATCCAACGATAGCAACGATATGGATAAATGTTGTCCATGAAAAATCGGTTTTCGGTCGGATTGATAGAGACCATCAATAATAATAATAATAATAAAAATAAAAAATTATGACATTATTGTGTGTGCCCGCAATGTCAAGCCGTTTTCCTGCACAACCATATGAGTGAACATTGTTCAACCATTTTTGGCACAAACTTGTTCTTCCTTAACAATTATTTTCTTGCAACCATATCGTGTTACTGTTTATCTGTTCTGTGCGCAATGTCACTGCATCTGAAATCGATTGGCCGATTGCATTTTGCCTCGGTGGCAAAATATCGATATCGATGCGGAGTTCATCAATAAAAAAAAGTATTTTCTATTGAACGATTCTAAAGGGAAATGCACGCTATGGAATTATTGATGGCCTAGAAAACTTGTTGCGATGTCTTTGTTTCGTCTATGCAACCGCTAATGCAATGAATTGCTGTGCTGCCTCTTTACTGCTACAAGGTGTTGAAAAATCACATTGGAAGCGATGCGTTTTGTAATCGAAGTGGCGAATACAAAACAAAAATGTTATGCGAAATGACATAAAAGGCAATGTGATTCAGGTTCTGCATTTTCAATGCCCACTTTAAGATCAGCACAACAAACTCGTGTCTAATTCCAAATAAAATCAAACTGGCGCAAATACTTTTCAAAGCGTATCAAAGTTCAAATTGTGTTTTCAATGTGTGCGATATTGATTCAGATTCTGTGAACATTTCAGCTGAGTTTAAGTACGACTACGAATTTAAAAGTGCTGATATTTGTTTTATGTCAAACAGAAATCGACTGGAAAGTTCATAAGAAAAACGAATAAAAACAGACAATTGTGATCAAAAGCCATAGAACATTATCGGATTACACATGATGAGACAAAAACTGCATTTAAAAACTCATTCACAATCAATCAATGCCACTGAAGGTTACCCATGTATTACAATCGACGCGACATGGTATTGATGTCAGTCTTAGTTTTCAAAAAAGGCACAAGAAAAGAGTCATTTAAAATGTTAAAATTGTTTTTTTTTTGTATGCAGAAAGCGGCGAATAAAATTACCGAACGAATAAAAAGAAATAAAATGGCATTGAATGTGAATTTCCTCGGACATAAAAAAAAGTGACTTGGCTGAAGACTTGGACGTGGGTCGGTACATCATACATCGACTGAGGCTAAATGGCTTGCTCAAATGTGGAAATGTTATTGTTTTTATTTTGTCTTTTGTCGTAATGCGTGATCACTGATCACTGATCACACAAAACATTCATAGACTTCGGCCAGAAGCCAAATACCAACGAGATGCAGTGAAAAATGGCTGGATAAAAAGAAGAAAAAAAAACGACAAAAATCAAATGATCACACAAAATTACAGATCGTTTGCTGTTTTCATGGCATTTTCCGCGCTTTTGCGTGTGCATTATCTCTCTATTTCATGAATGTTGATGAATAATTTCAATGGCCACTTAAACACTCATTTACATACAAATGTCAGGTCGTTTTATTGTGTTTTTTTTTCATTCAATTTGTGCTTTGTCCAACCAATCTGGTGGCTAGTTGAATTTTGGATGCGGTAAACCTCTGCTCTACGCAACGAAATACGCTACATTCGATGAGAAACAATAAAAGTTATTTTTATGGTAAAAGACGACTTATTCGGAATGAAAATGATTAGCATAAAAATGTTTTACTACTTGTTGCGATTCAATTGTCTGTGTGTTGAAGACGGGAAGAACGAATGGCTGGCAAAAATTCCATACGCATGCCAAAAATGCACAGCATACCATTTTTTGTTGTTGTTTTTCGCTCGAGCCGAACCATTTCGGAAAGAGTCGCTCACAATCGCTATTGCGACACACGAAAAGACGCAGCCACACAAAATGCGCTCTCGCTTAAGCGCGCGCACACTCACTCTCGGAACTTGTGATCGCAAACATTGCCACATTCAATTGATTGTTCTCCAACGAATCCGAATTCCGAATATGGTCAAAACACATTATGGTGAAAATTGCACGCATAAATATCGAATTCATGCGGACGTTTTTTTTTGCTCGTTCTCTCTCGTTGGTTGTTGTCATCTTGATCAAATTCAATGGATTCATTGTTGGTTGGGACAATTTTTATATACGATACAGAGCAAATGGATAAAATGCACGAAATTTATTGGTCACTGTATTTCACTTCGAATAAATTTGATGAGCATATTCATTTGCGTGCCACAAGCTATTCCGCCACAGTCATTAATTTTCAGTGAAAATTTTCATTCACTCCAGTATCAAATTGACTTCGAATTGAAAAAAAAAACTAAATAACAATGTTTGAGATAGCACTAGTTAAAAATAAAACCACAATTCTAATGGCATGGAACAGGTTGAAAATCCGATGTACGCTCATTTTTCACAGAAATATTCATTCTAATCGAACCACTTAAAGGGATTGCATTTATCACGAGCCAAAACAAGTTGCAAGCGAACAAATCATTTGCGACCACATTCTGTGACAGAAAAATCGTGCTTCTGGTGCTTGTTGCATGCTGAATTCAGCTTGTTCAACTTGATCAACTACTGTGACTGGGAATGTGATTCAAATACACACACAAAAACCAACTGCAAAACGAAACATTCAATTGACTGCCCAAACTAATAGCGGCGATAAGTTATTTTACTTTGGCTTGTTATATTGAATCGTTTCGTTGTACAGGCAATTTGTTTAGTTTACGGACAACATGAGCGAGATATGACAAAAATGGAGAGAACAACCGAAAGCAAATTGCTTGACGATGTGATTGCCATTTTGCCTCGGAAATTCGAAGCTCTTTGCTGCACGAATGGGCAACACAGCATCCACCGAACAGAAGCGAAAAAGATCGTTTCGGATATCAACGCTATCAAGATATAGCTCTAGGAAGATGTTTGCATTCAAACAAATTGCAGTTCCATTAAAATGTTTTTGAATCACGCTTAATTGAAGATCGTTTCGTTTTTCGATTTGATAAATAAAATAAAAACGCCTAGCATTTTAGACATTTTCCTAAAAAAAGATGCTAGTGGCGAAGATATAAGAGCTACCGCATCACATATTTTAGAAGCTAACATTCGGCTGCTTTGCATACAACATTCTTCCAAGATCGACGCTTGAAAGAAGAAACAAATAATAAATCTTTGGGTTAATGCACATCAATTTAAACTGTAGACCACTTAAAAAGTTCACTTTTCAAGTTGCCGACTTCGTCACAGCGACGTAATCAGAACACAGACAAACAGTCTAAAATCATAACCTTTGACTTTTGAGTGTAAACATGGAGATGAGCAAAGTGTTCTCACTTTTAAAAATTAGTTTAAGCTATTTGGTATTGCGCATTCCCCATCGATTTAATACAAGAAGATCGTTTCTCTGAAATTGTGAGTGTGTCTATTTGATTTTAAGTGGACATTACGCTGTCACCTACCAATTTGGTTTATTGTGGCCCGTTCACTACTTGAATATTGCTTCACACGTCGACATCTATCAGATATTCCTTGATGAAAGGAAATTGTCTTTACAATTATGCAGTTTATTTTAAAATGACAAGAAGCCTTTCAATTGAAAAGTATGTGACAAAAATGCATTTAGTTTTGGATATTTTGTTGTTGCATAAATTGTATGAACGTACAGAATTCTGTGGTCATTTAGTTTATTTATGGGGAAAATTATCGATGGTTAACCGTAAGAAGAAACGTAAAAGGATTTGGTGAACACCGAAGGCGGCTCAAATGCAAATGTTAAATAAATGTTAAATGAAACATTACCACTGAAATTGAATGCCACAATGACACTATTGAATTTCCGTTAAATACGCCTGAGAACCGCATAAAAGGTTCGATGCCTTGGCGTTGCTTTTTCGCATGGGTGGTTTTTGTGCGAATTGATGTGATTCGTTGACATGTGTCGCGTCTATTCATTGAGCCGTCCCTAATTCAGGTGCAAACAACCATAAATCGAACTGTACGACGGTTAAACAGATTTATGCGATTCAAACTTCACTGCAATTCGCCACAAATCACATTAATTTATTTGCATAAGCTACGGTCAAACCAAGCCGACACAAGATTTTCAACTCGATGATGAAGGAAATTGAGTATAGAAACCAAAAGTATTCGCAATTTAAATGGTTTGAATATTATCGTTCGTGCAAAACAAACGAGAAAACGTAAAGTTAGACGATGTTTTATGAGTTTTGCCTACTGAATCCACCTATTCAGCTGTGTGCTCTTAGATTTGCATCGTTCTTTATCACAAATGCAGCGAAAAACGAAAACAACGAAACAGTTTACGGAAATATTATTTGATGTTTCATCTAAATTGTAAATCAGCAAACGCAACATTGTTTTAAACTGATGTGTATAATAAAATCAACTGAAAAACCTCTTAGCGCGGTAAAAACTCGTGTCGCAAGCGAAAGCGGTGCACAAAATTACTGATATCAATTTTGTGACGCGGCTAGCGGATTATATTTATTTTCATGGATAACATTTTAGCCAAATATTTCAACAGCGGAATTTAAATATTAACAACTTTTAAATCGATTAAAATTGGAATAACCCGCTAGCCGCGTCACAAAATTGATATCAGTAATTTTGTGAACCGCTTTCGCTTGCGACACGAGTTTTTACCGCGCTAAGAGGTTTTTCAGTTGATATCAATACTTTTGTATTGGAACAATCGTAAAAACCCTGAAAACGTAAATTATAGAAGATTTTTTTTTTGTATTATTAGTTAACACATTTTCATGAAATATCCAATTTTGGGGCTTCATATTCGATTTAATTGTGGAACATGTTTTTGAAGCATATTGAAATATGAAAGAGAATCGTGAATTTCAAATCAGAAAGCTTTGAAACTACAATTTAAATACATTTTTGCTTATTGTTTGAGCATAATTTCAGGAAAAATAGCATTTTTTGCCATTTTTAGGGTGTTTTTTCACTTCCGACCTCAATATCTCGAAAAAACGAATTTTCCCAGATATAACGCATATGCAGCATTTTTCACCTATTATTACCCTAGAATCGTGGAAATTATGAAAAAAAAGTTCGGCGGAAATTTTGAGATAGAGGGCGTTATGTGTCAGACCGATTAGCAACTTTTCAGTTTTTGGCAAAAAAAATCCCAATAACGAATTATTTTTCAAATTGCTGACATGCAGTTTGAAAGCTGACCTCAATACCTTTCAAATGATACCCATAACGTTTCTGTATGTGTTGTGGTTGAGGAACAGTGGCCGCTGGGAGGGGGGCAGTTTTTCAAGTTCGAGGACCCCCCCTGGTCAGAGGGGTCCCCAGATCGAAAAAGTGTAGAACAAAAAATTCTTAGTTTTACTAGCCTATCAACTTCTGTGAGTCTCGTTGAAATCGATTGAAAGTACAGACAGACAAACATAGCCCCTTTTCATCATTTTGGGGGGGGTGGGGGTAAATTTTTGATAATGTCATAACTTTTGAACGAATCAACCGATTTTGATGATATAGATATCGTTGGATTTGTATTCAAAATTAGAATCAAACTAAAACATATTACAAGGGATTTTGATGAGTTTTCGATTCGTTATGGGGGAAAAACTGGAATTTTTCTCACTTTTTCAAACCTCCATATCAGGGGTCATCGGAGCTCAAATTTCGACTTTTGTACTTTTTTTGCCTCTACTTTCCAAGACCTTTCCAATGATACTCAGCTCATTTTGATCGGTAATATGGTTTAAAAGTTGGAAACTGCGTGTATATATAGGCTTGTGGCATTACACTAATATGCATGGATAGTAGTTGCTTGCGTCACTCGCGTGGACTACCGTCCACAGTGAAAACCCGACAAATATAGAAGGAAAAATGACGAAATTGAAAATAAAAATAAAAAATAAATACATTTTGTAAGTTTTTATCTAATTTTGGATTTTTTGTTTCAACTTTTTTCTGTTTCAATTTTTTTGCAGGCATGTGCACCACGTTATGTGTTCCATACGATGCAACCGAGGAAAGTAATGCGCGTTGAGCCAGTCGGTACATGTTACATGGCCAAGAAAAATTTCCAAGAATTCACCGAATACTCGCCGTGTCGAACAAGTAAGTGAAATTCGTTAGCGATTTGCATGTAGACCGGTGTAATGGTGTTGCGGTTGTTGCTGTTTATGCATCAACGGGAATATATTAATTGACGCCATTGCCACTAGTTTGTGTTTTGTTTCCCATTCCCATTCCCATGCCCATTTTCTCGTCTATTTTTAACTAATGATGGTGAACAAACAACAACAACAACAAAATAAAAAACGAAACAACAAGGAGAAGAAAAATCGAAGCAGTAAATTTTGTTAGCAAACGTGGTCCGATTTTAACAGAGTCGTACATTTGAAAGTCTAAGGAATGATGCTACAAAGTTGAAGTGGTGTGCCATTTCGCGCAACTCCGTGATATCGAAATTGGACATTTATTCATACGAGTAAAAAAAAACAATTCGTTTCGATCAAGTGTAAATGTATGCAAATCGTAAACAGTTCGAATTAAACGAAACAACCGGCTAAAATTTGAAAATAATTTTAAATTTACAAAATCATTAACACGGCAGCGGGATGCATGCAGCTATTTTACATCTTGAAATGAGTAAACGGCAAACCCAAAATACCATACACTGTATACAGTGTGAAATGTTTGTCTATTTTTAAATCGCAGACAAACTAATACATTTCGCTTCGACGCAGCTACTGAGCCTGCGCTTGTGCATCTTTTCAAGCACACACACACACACTCACACCAAATCAACTAGCACGAATTTGTGTGTCATTTCGATGTAGTCACATATTCATGGCACGTACCATTTTCAATCGCGTCGCTCTTTGTTTCGTGTCCTGTGTGCTATGTGTGTATGTGTATATTTATAATATTACAAGATCGCACCGAATGTTGGCCGAACACAAAATGAAAACAGCACAATTTTCAATGTACAACACAACTTGCATGCGTTCAAACAAACCAGATGAGCGGAAGGAACATGTGTGCTTCTCTCTCGTTACCTATGTTTTTGAGGCGACTCTTTTTTTAAAAATATACAATTCTATGTGTATTTTTTTTGTCTGATCCAAATTGATTTTGGATGAACAGAACCTTATGAAGTACTGTATTGAATTTGTTCCAAAGCAACATCGACAACTCAACAGCATATGAACCATTTGCACTTTGAACAAAAAAACCAACAGCAAAAAATAAATTTATTCGTGCATTCCTTTTTGACAAATTAAACGGCGATGTGTTTGCGTGCGCAAATTGTCGAAAAATTGTTGCGGTTGAAAATGTTATTTGATCGATGTCACACATGAATAAGTATGATGGAATGGGAGTTTGCGATGTAACGACCGATAAAGACGTGATGCATTGTGCCCATATTTGTATAGCAGGCTTCCGGTTATTTTCGCGAATTGGTTGCGTTATTGGCATATAAATTGGATTTTAATTTGACGACAGAAATGTTTCAGTTTTTGTCACGCTGTCAACGCTCCCTGTTGCCTGCATTTTATTAAATGATGATATTGGATTTCAAACCAGTTTTTAATGGAAAATCGGAATGCACATTGTAAATGGTAGAATTGTGATGTGAGAATATTTTTATGGAGTTTAATTTTGTTATTTTCACCAAAAACGATGATGGCAAGCAAAGTGTCTATGAATCACACAAAGATTCATGTTTATTTAATCTGAGTTGTGAGTTCGAAATGTCAGCAAGTCATCGATTAAAGGCGACATGAAACTCTGAACATTTGGCCTGTTGCATTTTTAACGAACAAAAAAACACCATTTTAATTAATTTCGACAAATACGAAAATAGAAGCGTACAAATCGACAAATGTTAGCCAACAATAAATCTAGGCGTCAGACATTCGGACTGAACGAAACAGTCTTGACGTTGAGAGTCAGTCATGAATCGAGATAGCCACATACCGCATAACTATCTAACTGTCTAATATTTCCCCGATGATTTGGAAAATTGTCAGTTTGATGTGTTGCTTTTTAATCTGGCATCTAAAGTTAATAGATCGCGATCGGTTTAACATCGCATGCCAACGATCTGTATCTATTTTGAGGTCTAATTTTTCCTGAAACATGCGTATTCACTTTACCTTGCACTTGCTCTTGCTCGTAAAAGCAAATTCAATGAAAATACCACAAAATTATCTGCGATGTGATTTTTCTCTTGTTTGGGTGCCGTTGGAAAATCGGTAGAGAGATACATTTGACCGCTAAATTGTTGGTTATTAAGCATAATCAACGATCACGTGCAATAGCGAGCGCCTCAATTCATCATTTTGTTCTCATTCAAAGTTGTTCGCTTTAGAATTTTGCATGATCTAAAAATCGCGTTGCCTTTCCGATCTCTTTGTGTTGCCAATAGTATGCGAAATTAATGCGCCATTGATGTTGTTGTTCTCGGCACACAATATACAATGTAAGACACAAAATCCGGTCAACAACATTCTATTTCAAACGGCTTTTGAAATTTTATAAACGAAAATTGCAATGGAAACCGAGCACCAAACGTCAACAAAATAAAATATTTATTCTACTGTGCTCCGGGGTCTATGTTCAATGAATCGTTCAAATATCGCGCGTTGTCCCATTCATAACTACTAGATTATTATTATCTTTCACTTGCTTTCGCAGTCGCGCTGCAATCACATACTTGAATAATGTCCCGATTCCAAATTACGCGAGTGTACTTTTGATATGTCGAGATATTTGCTATGTGTCGGCCGTTCAATGCGCCTCTCCAAACCGATAGATGCAAGTTCGAGTAGACGATTGTTTGCTCACTTTTTTCATGCTCCTCGATCGTATTTTTAAGGAATGAAATCATCTGACAAATTGCATTCGCCAGCGTCAAACATGAATACATGAGCAATTGCAAACGAAATAAACAAACGAAGCGCAGTTCATTCTTTTGTTTCGTGTATACATTTTTCTTTCGTTTGTTCTGTAAACAACCGTTGAAATCGTTGAAGTGTTGCATGCATTGAGAAGCGTTAGAATGATCTTGGCGAAGAAAAAAAAGAGCCAATTGAAAGCGTATATTCTGAGGATTCTGAGGGGCAATTGAATGGTGCATCTTCAAATAGATGTTAGACCATAGAATCGACACAACAGATGAAAAAAAAGAAAAACACCGACCTATAGTTTTCTGAATACAAAAGCCATACATCATGCGCACTTACACTGAACGTTATGTCTATTTGCCAACATATAAATCGAAACGGTTTAACTTGAATATTATATGCGGTTATAAAGGGAAACCGTGTGTGCAAAATACCAAATGTCTTGAATAAATAATCATGGGAATGGTTTCACTCGATTTGTAAATACAAGTTGAATTTTATTGGGAATTGCAAGTTGGTATCCGTGCACATGCACGGAAATAAGATGCTGCAATTCCATGTCATAAAAATGTGTGCGCATTTTCTTTCAGTTCATTTTCTTTGAGCTAAATGTTTTTTGCTGTTTTTTTTTCCTCAAATATTTAAAATAGAGAAATTTTATTTTACCAGTACGGAGAAATTACAGAATCGGCGACAATGTCTGTTTAATAGATTTTCCATCGAATAAACTCAACGAGAAAACTATTTACATGTATCATTACAAATCGACAACATACGAAACGAGTGCCGCATGTTTCAGCCGACACTATTGTGTAAATATCGCAATATTTATCGAAAAAAATGCGATGTAATAGCTACCCTTTTTCATATACTTTGTAATCACTTTGGTTATAAAATCATAATTTGTTGCAGTGGCACATGACGACTGAGAAACGTCGATCGTCGGTCGTCTGTCGTCGATCGGCCGATGAATAAAGATATAAAATGTATTTTTATCGTTTATTGGTTTATTGAATTGTTTATTACATTGTCAATTCAACTGCTTTATCATACGAAAAAACACCAACTACGAAATTCATTTACGGGATATTGGCTTCGATGAAGATTCATGTTAAAGAAACCGTTGCTCGAATGATTTGTTTGCATTGAATTGCGATGCATTTTGAAAGTAGCTCTCGACAATGCTTCAGCTTCGGCATCGATAAATTGAAACGTCAAATGTTCTTTTCTCTCTCACTCTCTCTCTCTTTCTGGTCAAGTCTTCTTTGCATTTTTAATTACGTATTCCAAACATGATACAAAGAAAAGGTTAAAAAGGAAGACACACCAAACGTGAATAAATCCATTTGAATATTCATCACATTTCGTCAGTTAGCTGATGCATGTTTATATTGTGGAACTTCTTCAGCAATATTCTGAACAAGACAGATCGATCGATGCACGGCAATCACGTATTCGGGTATTCTGTACTCAATTGAGATATTCTTATGGTATTGAAGTAACAAACGATTCAAAGGGTTGTTGTATACGGCTGGATTTGTTTTTTCTGGAAGTCATTAAATAAAACATGTGTCTAACGTAGAAATAAACATATGAACTGTTACATCAACAATCAGTTGTTTACCACACCGTTTACCGTCTATAGCTATTGCACGTTCCGTACTGTAATTACGATGGCCTCAAGCATTTTATCCAAATTCATATTTACATTCATAAATTTGGTGCTTTCCTCTAAAATTAGGATGTTGAGTTAATTAAAATTGACGTTCAATCACTTTTTGTACGGCAACACGTCCATGAAAAATGTGTTATTTGTTTGGTCTCTTCTGAAACTAACTTGTGCTATTGATGCACTTCGTAGCTGATTTTGACGGTTTTATGATGTCGCATATACAAACAAACAATTGTGTTAGTTAAGTCAGTGCCAGACATGAATGTTCTCAGAGCCAGAGCAGTATGGCAGTTGTAGTACATCATAGTATAGTTGTAGTGCCAATGGTAAATTCCGTTAATCCAAGGATATTTTAAAGAACCGACAGCTCGACTTAGGAAATAGAATTCTATATAGATTTTTCGTAGCTAACAATATGGTGTAACTTGGATTGTGTTCTGAGAAGGAAAAAAAGGAAAGATCGCGATTCTTTCGTGTCAAAAGTGATCGAGACAGCGTAAAGTATCTGTCACTTTACAGTTGTTTTTTTTCTGTCTTCCTCTTTCAATTTCTTTTCTTTTCAAAATTTCTCTCCCTTGTCTCATACCATTAATGCGTATCTTATCAGGTTTTCTCACAATTTATTATTCCATTCTCGCTGTTTTCACATCGCTTACAAGATGTGCATGTGCGCAGTCTCATCGATTAAAAACCATTTGGTTGTTTTGTGCCATGAATTTCGATGAAAGATGCTAACCATTTTCAGATCGTTTCACTTGAATCCACTCGATGATTTCGGTTGCATGATTTCATTGATATTACACAAGAGACTTGAAAATTTGAAGAGAAAAAAAAAACGGAAGAGAATCAAGTTTATCGCTTGTTTAACAGGTCTTGTATGCAAAGTGTTTATTACGAGGCAATCAATGCTTGCTATCGTATTTATACAACTCTTGTAAAATTCAAATTTCACTTATGTATTAAACAATTGAATCTAAATCGAATGATCTGCTCTTGTTATTCCATTTTCATTGTAGAGAAGCGACAAAAAAAGACAGACAAGAAGTTGGCTGCAACTGTGTGGCAAAGTGCATTTCAAAGCAACAAAAACAGGGAGGAAAACAAAATGTATGAGATTTTGCATCCCAAAAAAATGTTCAGAGAGCAAAAAAAAAACAAAAATGAACATTGTCAATACTGTTGTTCCATTGTTCTCGATTTGTGTTTTGTGTATTGTTTCGAATCGAAACCGTAATTTGATATTCATGACGGCAATTCAATTTACCATGCATAAAAAAAATGTGTTTACATTTTGAAAACAATCTTGAATAGTTGCCGACAAAGATGTGTATCTGTACAAGTGTACATTGTACATTTAAACTCTAGATGACCGAATTGGTCCATTGGAATCGAATCATTGCATTTTATCGATCGATTGAAACTTCTCGATCCAGAAAGAAATGATTTCCTAAAACGATTCCAAACGAATCTATGCCTTGTTTGTGTGTGTGCGAGCACCTTTCGTTCTGCTCGGCAATAAATGTTCAAATAAATTTCATTGAGTCGTTTGCCGTTACTTCAATATGCATGAGCAAAAAAAAAATCGAATCGCCCAACGAAAAAAGCAACCAGATGGCAACTGCATATTAAAATATGCAGAGCATTTGCTGTATTTGGGCGTATTTCAAGCGAAACGCACACAAACAAGAGCAGGCGACGAGGGACAGTATGCGATGCAAACAACCCATTTTAGACCATGCCACTATTAAAACAGAGTCAACAGTGTATGAATTTGCAAATTTTTACTTTATCAATCGAGAATTCGTGGACAAAACCGAATGCCATTCTTACGTTCACATGCAATTTATGAATTTAAATAAAAATGCATTTTTATGCTTTGAAAAAGAAAAAAAAACGTTTTGCATATATAATATTATATTTCATAAATTCTTGGATTCACTCATTTCACGTAACATTCAACATTGAATGAAAAACGCTTGACTTCCCTTTTCAGTGTCGATGCCGCTGTTTTCTACTGTTTTGTTTACTCTGCCCCGTCAAAAACCATTTCATCAAAAATTCGTATATATATCTTTTAAATCGCATGTTAAATGCGGAACAATTAGAAGCCGCACACAGGAAATTCGTAATAATCTTGATGAGTTGTTGGTCTTTTTGACTTCATTTCTACCGGATTCATGGTGGAATATTCCTCTTTCTTTTGCCGAAATGTTGGAAAATTTGCTCAGTCACTTACAAATGTAAGTGACACGTGATTTTCATTAGGTGTTGTGATGAACGCTCCATTTAACTGACTGAAGTCAACATACGAGCACCGTTCTCATTCAGACAAAATGCGGCGCTCTCGTCAAACGATCCATCGCGGCCGAACAGCCGAACAGATTTAATGACATAACCGTACAAAAACATAAGTAACACTTCAAACAATTTCATTGCTTTTTAATGGGTTTCTATGGAAATCAAAAGTCATGCTCGTGCAAAAAGTGCCATCTATTTTTAACCATTTATTCATTGTGGTAATTTTTGATGGTTCTTTTGTTACGCACGTATGTTGAAGTAGCGGGTGCACATATATTTGTTCATTGAGTTGGGTGTCATTTTTCATAATCTTAATGTGTTATGATTTTTTTTTTAAATTTCTGTCTATGCAACCACGTCGCCCCACATAAAATGAATCGAATGCAACGATTTCCATTACCTTTTGTGATCTTTGGAAAATCTCAAATAAAAGAAATGGTAGACAAAAAAAAATCCACTTTTTTACGATCAATTATATCTAATAATGTTGGTGCTGTGACTCATTTCTTATGAAGACATTTTATGGTTGAAATGCTTCATTCACATTTCACGCCGTTCAAAATCCTTAAGAGCCCGAACATCAATAAAACTAAACGGTGAATGGGTGAATGCACGGAACACATAAAAATCCATATTCAAGGAATCGGTTGTTGCTTTTGTTTTTAAGCGTCATTAAAATGTTACGATTTAAATTAAAACGTTTTTGTGTGACAAATCGTTTAGTGAGTCGAAGAAATGGAAAATGACGGAGAATGGAGAAAGAGATCACTATTATTGGCTTAAAAACTGTATTCTATTGATGTTTGTTGTGTCGGCAGATGAAAAATGAATGTTAACCATAATGCGTGTTTCTTTTTCAAACTCTATTTTCAGTGTTCTGGGGATACCACAAACAAGGCTCATGTCAAGCCGGTATGAGTGCAGCTATCTCAAAGGTAAATATTAACGATTATTTAAAATTGTAGTTTTCGCTGTTGGAGTTTTCTCTTTTTTATCGTTCAATTAAAATAAATATGAAAATGGAAAGGTTTGTGTTTGTGTGTGTGTGTTTTTTTTGCAATCAGATAGAAAATTGGTATTTTTGCAACCCACACAATTGATCATTTTCACCGTGATTCTGTTAAACCATACATTGCATCACTTTTTCTCTGTCCGCCTCATTCGATTTGCACTTGGACAGGTGTAGAATAGATTGCAATGATTTGCGTGTCCGCGAGCATTACTTCGAGAGTTGCATTATTAGCGTTCACAGTTGAAATGTATGCCGTCATCATTATCGCTAGCATCAAATCCACTTCACATTCACTCTGCAGAGAAATTCAAATATACTCCAATCACATGTGAGCATATTTGTATTTGATTTAAGCATATATGAAATGGCTGCAACGAGGAATACGATAAACTGTGCGAATCTCTTCACAGGCAGGCACACACACACCCAAATTGGAAGAAGAACCAACGAAATTCAAATGAGACATAATGCCGCTGCATAAAGCAAATCCACCAACTGCTGCAATTTCTCGAGCTATTTCATTGTGGTCGATGGTGTTTATTTACTTTATATCGCTTTTGATTACTTAGATGTTAAAGTGGCTGGAATGGCGCAACACAATCGAACGTAATGCCAGCCGTGGCATTTCATTTCCATAGAGAATTTGAATTTAGCACGATTTTCGTCGTGGCACATTAAAACACGAATGAGACGAACGAATGAATGGAATGAGAAAAAAAAATAAACATTCGAATCAACATCAGAAAATGATACGAGCTTTGAGTCCTCTTTGGTTGTTTTTTTTTGTTTTTTTGGTGCACATTGTATAAACAACGAATACGCGACAATACGAAATCGGCATAATAAATAAGCATAACTCGAGAGCTAGAGCACACTATATTTAAATCTAAAACGACTTAAATTGTCTTCGGTTGGCGCAAAGAGAAAACAAAAAAAAAATCACGACACGCGCAAGTACTACTTCGAGACAGGAAAAAGCAGTTCACCATACGACACGAACAAAATTTTCAAAAAAAGGCCAGCAACAACGATGTACGATGCTGAACAAATTAAAAATGCCATGCGCATGAATCAAGCCGGTGCATTCTAAAGATTTGTGCGAAAGCAACGAATAATAAATTATTGTTTTCAATTTGTTGCATTATTTCTGCATACCGATCGCGCATATTGTACAACAACAACACACCGAAACCGTCTACGTTACGGTAGAATCCGAAATTAGTATTAGTGCGCTATCGGACATTTTTCACATGTGCAACAACACAAACATTCTATCCGCGCTATACCATCAGGAGGCGCAAGCGCGCTCAATGGTAATAAGTCTTCGGTTTGCGGAGCACTCGGAATCATGGTTTTCGGTGTGTTCACTCACCGGTGTATTCAATCGCGAATCGAGAGTGGCCATAATCCGTGTGGAATGAAATCGATAAATTTGCACGTATCGCATTGGGAGAGCCCAAGTTTATGAGGTTGAACAGCGTTCTGACCTCAAGTCAACCGCACCATTCACCATTCACCCGATAACGGCACACGTCTTTTCATTCTTGTTTCACACTCGAGATATCATCTTGATTGTGAACTTATTTGAATATTCCCAAAACTTGTACATTTCAAACGTTTATCTTAATGCGAAATCATAACAAAAATGCGCATCTATTGAATGAGCAAATCTCACGATTGTATTTCATGAGATGAAACATTTGGGCCAGTTATTGTTTGCGATGGGCCAAAATATGCATTGAAATGTGCATTTGGCGTTTTGAACGTGGAATTCATTTTTTTGTTTTTATTTGTATTGAAGACTTTGTGTAGATTTTCGACTGGCCATTTCGGCGAAAGAAGAAAACGAACGAATAAAAATCAAACATAAATTTATTCAACTGTCATCGTACATATTGTCACCATTCTTTATCTTTCGTTTGAATGTTTTATGATTACGATTTTGTGGTTGATTCACTCGAGACATTAACATTGTTGAAATGCACGCAATAATTTAGCTTAAAAATGGGCATTTTACAATTCATACCCAATGGCTTTCGATAGCTGCCGAATTACGAATCATCTCGAGTGCGGAGTGCGGCTGTCAATTTTTAACGTGCTCTTTTGCACGAATTTTTATTTGCCATTTTTTTCTTTCGTGCCGATTTCAATTGACTTCATATCAAGAGCATGCGAATCAAGTCAAATATTTGAGAACGAAATTATTACATTGGCAAAAGAGGGCTCCTTGTTTGGTCGTAACAAGAGAACAGCAAAAAAAACGGAACAATGATAAAAATGCACATCAAATAAGTTTAATTTTATTGCTCTTTCAACAACAAAAAAGATCGAAAGCCGTAAACAAACAAGAAAAAAACTGAAAATCAAACTAATTTTTCAAACGGAGCAAAACAAAAGAAACAACAACAAGAAGAGAAGACGATAAAAATATAAAAGATATACCTCATATTTGATGCGATGTGTGTATTTTTCGATGCTGTTGTTGCATCGATTGCATCCGCCGCTATTCCGCATTCTGTCTTCCCTTGCACTCAATGCACTCGGCAATCATAAGGTATTGAAGTGGACGCATATTTGCCCTTCTTCGCATGAAATGTTTCGTCATTTACCGCATTTAGTCATATATCAGATATACGTTTTTGTTCTTGCCATGTTTTTTTCGGCTTTTTTCTGTTGCGTACTCTTCTAGTGAATCCATATGTGGAAAATGGTCTGACAACAGCAGACCGAAACTGAGAGAAATAAAAAAATGTTCCAATGTAATAAATATAATATGATGGCATTGAATTTATACAGAAGCTCATTCGCCAACGAATTTGACCATAAATAAAATGGTGCGCGTTTTTCGATTGTCGAGAATGAATGTGCGTTTGCGTGTGTTTGGAATAAGAATTGCTATCATAATCATGAAATGCCAAAAAAAAACACAGTGATACTAAAAACACACACACACACACACACAGAGCGTTGCGCGCACAGTGCATTCAGTTATCTTGAGCCCAATTGAAATTGGTGTAAACGTTGAGCGTTATTACAAATGACAAACGAATTATTTCACAGTTGATTTGCCGTAAATCGTTTTGTGTGTGTTGTTTTTCTTCATTTTCCCTTTATGAACGCGAGACAACGTTTAAATGCATGACTTTAATTTTATGCGCATCTGATCCAGATACATTTCACACACGTCGACGTTAACATTGGCTACCGATTTCAACGCGCCCATATGGACGCTTTGAAAGCCGATTGTGTGATGATAAATTTGGTATCCCGCGATGACAATGTATTTTCATACAAATGATTACACTCGAATCAACCGCAACAAATGAGAAATGAAAATTCATACAGAATGGTGTTCATTTTTTCTCGAGAAACCCAAGAAGTTCCGATATTATTTATATGCTTCTTCAATGGATATTCAGCGTGTATTATGTGCACAATCCGATTAAGTGGTGTTTTTTTTTCACTGTACGCACACGCACTCAAATTCCAATCACCACCAGGTACAGACAAAAACGGAATGATATCAACATAATTTGTAAATGTCATTCAATTTCAGAACAGCTCCGATTAAAATTGTTTTCATTCGATTTATCTAAAGTTGTTATTTAAATTGATTAATTGGTGGATTTGATAATTGCAAGAAATTGTCACACTGTGAAACTAAATTACAATTTCAGTGTTTCAGTGGTTAGTTAAGCATGCAGCAATCCGACATCGACTTTTGGAATTAAATGCTGTCGTTGGTTGACGTGATTCTACTTGAATTTCTTGAAATTCAATGTTTCATCAGCAGAAACCCGAGATTCAAACAAAGTGAAAACGACTTATACTAAGTCAAATCACATGGGTCATTTGAAATGAACATTTCAATGAGTGGTTTCTTGTAAAATGTAACAATGTATGCACTTCTACAATGAGTTCACTGGACTTTAGATCTTCTTGCATTTGCTGACTGTAAACATGAGTCAGCTTATTTATATCATTCTTTTTTTCTCAATGTTTGGCATGACATTTGGTTTTGCACATTGTATATCATGTGCACGCAATCATGTTTCTTATTTCGTAAATAAATTTTCTAATTTAGTCATTTACCCTAAACCATTGAGAAATGAAATAAAATGAAAATTATGCGTCATTTTATTTGAACAAAACCCAAATTAACATGCATTGAACAAAAAACAAGCTCATAATTTTACACTCCATTGGAAATGCATGAAAGCAATTTGAAAACTAAAAAAAAATGTCTTCAACTTCAAATAGAAAATCGATACTCATGATGGCTAATGAGAATCAAATGAAGAAAGAATGTGTGGGTTTCGAAAGTATGTTTGAAAATGTGAAGGGAATCGCTTGGCCTTTGAGCTTCGGCATGTTTGGTGCGAACCAATTGTAACCTAAGATCACTATTGTTGAACTTTTTACCACAAATTACGATTTCTGTTTCACCGAAAAATATTCGAAGTAAAACCACAAAAAATAGTAGCAGACGGCGAAATCCATAGCAAACACAACGTACATGAACCATATCGGTTATGTGAAAGAAAAGGTAGCAACAAAAGAAGCTAAAGAAATAATTTTCGAACACAACAATTACATTTGGATCGATTGTTTTGTGTGCTGAAAATCCGGCATCACCACCAATGTTCCCCATGGATGAGATGATAATGAAAATCTTGACAATATTGTTTTCGCGCTGTTTAATCGCAAACATGAGATTGTGCTTTACCATTTTGAGTCGTTCGATGGCTTCGAACCGTTTGGCAACGCTAAAATTTCGGCCGTTGCTTTACAATTCTCATGTAGCTTCTGTATCATAAACATCACGAGAGCGCAGACACACACAAAAACGCGTTCAATTGCTGATGCAATGCTCAAAGCATTGAAGTTTATATTTTCAACAAGCAAATAATATGTTCTCGATTAAAAGCACTTAAAGTGAACACATGTAAACGGCAAATATCCGGCCGTACGTATTTCGTTGATCGTTTGCTCGTGAACAGAGTGCCGGCAATCCTTTACCACTGATTGAATTTATTTGCTGCCTGTAAGGAGATAACAAGATAATTAATTGTGGTGTGTGTAGAATTTATTTTTTTTCTCTCTCTCCCTCTCTCTCTTTATTTCCATCTCATTTATTCGATGCTCTTTATGCGTAGCATTCGCGTGCAGGTAATGACACTACACTACACTACACAAACAGCAAAACATTCAACGAAAGACGAGCACATGAGTGCATAAGGAGCTGATAATTTTATGTTTACACAATATCTGCAATGGAAAATGGATTGGTCAATGTTTGCCGCTCCATTTGCCAATACATGATCACTTGGTATTTTATTTTTTCGGCTCTATCAACCAACAAAAAAGTGTTTATTCGTCTTTCAATCAACGACACATAAATTTGTGTATTTGCATTGTGAAATTCCAACTTCAGTTAAAAGCATTGCACTTAATATTTTGCCGTAATTTATCGATTTTTTCTTTTCAGCATCGACGTGAAGCGATTGCATATTTGATCCTTAAAAATAACTCGTTCGAATTCAGCGAATTCGATGGCAATATTTCTTGTTGGGTTTTCAATTGATTTCGGAAGAAAATCGCTTAACAGATTGAATGTGTTAAATTTCGAAAGTGTTTGCTTATTTTATCGCTGATTTATTCATGAAACTGTTCCTCTTGAAACCATTACCAACGCATCTCGTGCTCTTGAGTGTTGTTGTTGGTTTTTTTTTAAATTTTTTTTTAACGAGTATCAGTTTACGCAATTTGTACGTTTACGTAAATTTACACCTCGAAATATTGGCTTAAAACCAATTTATGTGCAAGATAATTGATTTTATACCTTGTGATAATTCTACAGTTGCGAAGAAAGACTTCATTCTTAATTGAACCATTCGCATTGAACTTAAATGACTTAGTGGCAAAACGAATGCATTTTGCCTGTGGGCAAACAGTTATGAATAGCTTTAAAGGAAAACTTGATTTCATTCACATTTAAAATCATATTACATAATTAATGGAATGATTCTTGTGTCCATCTTATCACCTGGAGATGTATTTGCTCGTTTGCGCATCGCAAGCTGTTTGTTGTCTGGAACTCTTTAAAGAGAAGAACATAGGTATAGTTAAAACTACGCGTATGCGCATTGCGCAATCCAAAGGCGTAAATTTGATTTATTAGCAGCACTTCAAATGAAATGAAATTTTACACGAAATTCTGCATTTAGATCAAAAGTTTAAATCTCTTAATGCGTGAACAAACAAACATATTCCTCTTACACATGATTGTTTATAGAAATTGGAAAGATTTACGTTTCTTTTCAAAAGCCCATACTTCCGTTTTTACGCGATCGTAAACTTTCCCATTTAATGTTTGATTTTGCACCGTTTATTTTTATATGAAATCATGTCGAAAGTGGATTGTCGATGGTATCTTGCAGGTCATTGCAACAAAAACTAAAGATTATGACTCTTGGTATGCGCTTAATCTTGTCTATGTGTTTCTTTTTATTCCTGTGTAAACGTTGTTGTCATCGTTCGCTAGTCGAATGCTTTACGTTTCGCAGTGTGTGCACATTGCCAATTGAGCACTGCTTCAACTCTTCGGTTATAAATTATGATTGTTTATGTGTCCAGTTCATTACGTCTGTTTATATTTCGAACATGTGCCTGGGTCTCGAATGCATCGGTTTTCCGTTACACTGGCCGCATGCTCATAACCATCTCAACGTACATTCTCAAGTCCGAGTAATGATAAAACGCATCGACTTTCAAAATTAAAAAAAAAGACGAAGAAACAAGACAACACATAAACAAAATGCGATGTTCCAGTAAATTTGGTTCGAATAAAACTATTCGCATATCAACATCAAGCGTATAATCGATGGTGAGTGCATTTTTGAGCTCAAGTCTCAAGTCTTTCGATCCGAATCAGCAAACTGTAAATGTCATCCATAAATATGCATTTGCATTGAATGGACAGAAAAACTATCTATGACATGTTAAACGATATGAAAACCTCCCGGCGACTCGAATAGGACATCTAGAAACATGTAACATTGTTGTTTTTTTTGTTTAGATCGGATACAAGTCACTTTGGATTCAATGCAACAAAAATTTCAATGTCACAAAAGGTCAATTTTGAAATCGCGACACAGTCCATGCCAATTCGATTTCGATGGGTTTCTATTGCTTGAAATGAGAACACCCGAGTTAAATTGCCACTGACGTTTATCAATTAAAATTTGTTTACATGAAAATTGACATTTGTGTGCAGCATTTAGACCCACTTCAAAATTGAATGTGTCCGTCTGATGTGCAAAATTAAAATCGAATGGGCACAAACTCATTTGTGAAACTAGCAAATGATGTTGAACATTTATGAATGTTCAATTTCGGTTTAACTCGTTTCATGAACTGAGCGAAAGCAAGAAAATGAATGTTTTGCCGATTTTTTAATATAAACGTCAGAAAGCATGTATACTATGTGATCAATATAGATTATTGCACACACGCACAACGCACGAAATAATGGGATTGATCATGTATATTATTCACTTATGCCAACTGTAAAGGCGGCAGGCTTGCAAAATCACATCGTTTCAATAGGCATTGGAATCTACGGGAGAACTAATAATACGTTTTGAAATCATTGTTCATCAATCATCATCGATTTTACAATATGAAGTGCAAAAGACAAAGTATCAAATTGAAACTCTAAATGTGTAAATTGATATGGAGCTCCTAGTTGAAGTCATCTATGATTCACGCATTGCCTTATTTTCATTTTCTCTCTGTCTCTCAACATTGTTCTGCATCATCTCAATGATTCAGGCAAAGCCATAAAATAAATAACTTTTTTTTTGACTGCTGGCTATCGTAAAAAATAGCCCGAGACATATTGCTGCTGAATGTAAACCGACCCACGTGCGTATGGACATGCATTTGTTATACCACGAACAATGGCCCATCAAATGAAGCGTAGTTCCTTTGCGCTATGGACAGTGTTAGAAAGAATGCCGTAAATAGTGCACACGGCACACCATTCTCAATGGTTGTTGAATGAGAAGAAAAAAATTTCCATAATTGTTGAATTGCAAATTGAATCGTTGCAGGCACAATATATGAACAACTATAAAATCGTATAATGTCTTTATAAAGCAATCGAAACCGAAACGATTAAGATGTAGACATGGACTCGGACTTGGACTTGCACTCGGACTCAATGTTCAATGATCGAACGTTTTGTATCGAGATTTATTTAATTCGATTTCAATTGATGAGCTCTAATGATTGGCTCTCGTTCTTGTAATATCCCGTTCAAAGCGTCCATTGTTCTTTCTCATCGATTTCGTAATTCGTTTTAGTTGAACGCTGAACCAGATGCAATTGTGAACAATCGAGATAGTATTGAAATGCTTTTGTTCATTTTCATGTTGTTTTTTTTTATTGATCAAAGATTTCTAGTCTCTTACGGTTCCGAAACGGAATTTGTGTGTGATCATAGGTGAATTGAAGATAAACAGCTCAAGTGGTTAATCCACAAAAAAATGTGCTTCATTCGTCCATATGGCGATTTGGTTTCCCTTTAATTTACTGTTACATAACACTCAGGGTATTGGTCGTTTGGGTTGTGCCACTCATCAAAATATCGTCTTTTTTTTATTTGCAGGATGGTGAACGTTTATTCATTGGAGCACCGGGCAGCTGGTATTGGCAAGGTAAACTCAAAGCATAACCAATTACATATTAAAAATGAGATAAAAATCAATAAACAACCAAGAATTCAAATTCCTTAGAATGCGTCGAGTCAAGAGAGAATATTTTTTTTTTTTGCAATCGAATAGTGCAGTAGATTCGCATGCAGCGTCCCGTTAAATTTATCAAAGTCAAAGAAATGAAAACTTTCTCAATTAAAATATTTTCACTAGTCACTAGCCGTATCATGCGTATCGTGATCAAAACCAATTAAACTGACGGAAAAAAAATTGCTTTGGTCGCGTCTGAAGCCGAAGCTATAAATATTTCGAATTGAAAAGTAGCCGACGCCAGAGTCACTCTCGTGTGTGGTTTGTCTTGCTTGTCTTCTATCATTTCAATCTGATGCTAAATTGTTTCTCTTTTTTATTTCATTCATTCAGACAAGCAATGATTTGGCACAAGCGCTACCGCATGACACATACACGCGTAATAATTGTACAATGTGTCATTAGCATTAGCAAAAACACTTTGTTGTGAAATTTTCTCCTCAATGGAATTCCTTACATTTATATTCAATGCTAAGTGCAATTTGTCAATTGAAAGCAATTTACACATCTTGGTGGCATTCATTTAAAAATTGCAATGTTTCAATTGCGGTTAGATCTCATAATAATCAAATTGATAACAGAATTTATGATGCGAACTATGAAATGTGAAGGCATGATTTAATGCCTTCGGTAGCCCGAAACGCTACTAGCGATTACAATTTTATCAGCACCAACCTAATAAGTTGCTCTTTGGTTTGGCGGCAAGGCGCTAACCTTTTGGTGGATTCCGCACAGAAAAAAAAAAATATTTTCTCTGACTTCAGAGCGCAGTTATGAAATGTATATTTAGATCCAAGAAAATATCCTTTGCATGAATTAAATTTCATTTATTATAGCAAAGCATCCGGAAATTTCGAATTTTATGACCAATTCATTTTTTTTGTTGAAGAAAATAAATACTGTATTTGCTTTTGTTGTTACATTTAGTTTTCGAGGTCGATTTGATTTTTTGATGTGTTGTCTTTTTTTTCACTATGTATATTTTCTATGGATTTATGTAAATTTATTGTTTTGATTTCATATTGTTTTTACCGTATTATCTTTTTTTTTGTCCAATTTTTTTTCAGTAGATTTTATAAATAAGACAATTTATTTTTATTCTTTTTTAAACTTTATCATTGAATATTATTATATATTTATTGTATGCATTTTTTCCCTTCCTGTGCGTGTGTGACAATCCTCACAAAAAAAAACAAATACCAAAAATGTTTCGACTAAACCAAATCCACCAAATTTACAATGCAAATGTGATGAATAATGCGTCTGGTGCACTGCGAATGAATCAAATATACACAAAAACAATACCAAACACATACTGAACTCTGGAACAACTTAAATATACACAACAAATTAAAAACAAAACGCCAACACATTCACTTACAAAATGCTCAAAAAAAAACAAAACAAAACAAAAACACTGATCAACACCGTCCAAATAACCCAAAACTTCAATACCAAAACAAAACAAAAAAAAAAACAACTAAAACCAATAAAATGTGTGAACCGGTAACATTTGAACATGCGAAACCGAATCACCAATTTCCGTTATCCGAATTCGAATCCGCCATAGGACAAGTGTATTCAATCAATACTGATTCTTCGTATCCATATAAGCCTCCAAGATACGGTCAATACGGCGAAGGTAAACACCAACATAATAATTACAATTGATCAACATCTATAAAACAGCAATCAATCAAAATAAAAAAAGCAAATACAAAACTTTTTAAAGTTACGTTTAAAAACAAAAAAAGAAAACATTTGTAAAATACGACATTTGTAACCAACTCATTAAAACCACTGTAATTCTCATCTAAAATAATGGAATTTGTGCTTTCAAACAAATGCAAACACATTAAACAACATGTAAAAAGACATTTTCGTTGCTGAATAGATAAATTTTATTCATCTTGGTTGCTAATCACTAAAGTTTTTAATGGCGTATTCAGAGTGTGTGTGTGTGTGTGCGCACAGTTTCGATATGAAACTTAAAAAACTATGCTTTTAATTCGTGACGTGCCCGAATTATCAAACGAATTTCGGCCGTTGTGTAGTTTCACAAAAAAAAAACTTTAATACATTTACACAAGTAGACAGCAAATAGTTCGAATAAAAATTAACGCGTAACGAGACATGGATCCTACGCAAATCCATACCGACATCCGTAATACCATTAATGCCATTCCTATGACAAGGTGCTCTTGTACCAACTCACCAAATCAATTTTGTGTGCGAATGATTTCATTTATTTATAATGAAATTTATTAGAACCATCCAAAACTTATCTCTGTAACGACTAAGTGCGTGTGCGTGTGTGCGTTGATATTTTAAACTTAAGAGTCAGCGTTTTCAATCGAAATTTTTGACTAAATCCTATACAAGTTAGTGCAAATAAGCAATGAATTTCGATTGGAAGGCGCTAACAAAAATTTGATTAGCTTTGTAAAGTAGAATTAACGGTGTTTGATATGTGTTAATTCGTTCAAAATCGTAGTCGTTGATGGCCTGATTTAGTCTGTAGTTCGAACTTTTCATTAGAGGTTGGAGTTGAAATCTTGATACTAATAACAATGGTGCTGAGCAATTAATCGAACACATACACAACAACACATATTTTACGATTTTTACAGCTTTTTTTTTCAAATGTCCATCATTGGGAAAATTCGGTTTTGGTGACGACTCAAAAAATCATGAAAATTTCATTTCTTTTGTTTTTATTTTTGGGCTTTGTTTTTATTATATGCAGCAAAAATTTATGCCAAATATTATTTGATTTAATTTGATTTCCCTTTTTTGTGGTGTAATATGTTTGACTCTGTGTTGGATTTTTCTAGTTTTGTATCATGCTTTCTAAACTGTTGGCTTTAAATAAATTTCGTTTGCAAGAATTCAATTAATTTTATGCGATTGTATTTTTAGGACAAACATATTCGTTTAGTTTGAACAATCCAAAAGAAAAAGTTTGGGCAACACGTGAAAGTACCGCCGTAGAAGATGATTCGTATTTGGGTTATTCGTCAGTGGCGGGAAATTTCTATGGTAATCCAGGTGTTGCCGTTGGTATGCCCCGCGGTGGCGGTCTTTTGGGCAAAGTGTGTCTGTTCTCATGGAATATGACCAGTTTAAAAAATATTACGGGTGAACAAATTGGCGCCTACTTTGGTTACTCAATGGCTGTCGGTGACGTCGATGGTGATGGTTTGGACGATTTAATCATTGGCGCTCCAATGCACACTGAACCAAATAACGAAGGCAAATATGAAATGGGACAAGTGTTTGTCTTTTCACAAAAAGTATGTGCTCATTTTTCAATGATGTGAAATTCTATAGGATCGTCTTGACCATGGAAATTGACATTTTTTTATGTTTCAGTTCAAATTCGAAGAGGCATATATTCTAAATGGTATAAATTCGCGTGGAAGATTTGGATTGTCTTTGACATCGCTTGGCGATATGAACTTAGATGGATATGGTGATTTTGCCGTTGGTGCACCGTATGATGGTCCAAATGGAAAGGGTGCTGTCTATATTTTCTATGGCACTGAAAATGGTCCATTGGAAAAGGCATCTCAAGTTATTTATGCTGAAGATGTAGCCGGAAACAATTATTTGAATACTTTTGGTTTTTCTGTTTCGGGAGGTATCGATTTAGATGGTAATATGTATCCAGATTTAGTTGTTGGCGCCTATGATTCTAACACCGCATTCGTCTTCAAGTAAGACATATTCGAAACGATTCACAACAGCTACAACAAATGTTCGGTTTAACTATAAAATCGGTTTTTTTTCGTTAGATCGCGACCAGTTGCTAAAGTAGAAGGTACCACTACATTTGATATCAATTCGAAGTTAGTGAATCTCGATGACAAGTCCTGCACAACAATCCGTGACCACAAAAAAGTCACCTGCGCCACAGTCAATTCATGCTTGAAATACAATGGTGTGAATCTTCCAGCTCAAATCGGTAATTGTTTTGTTTTCGAATTGATACATATAAGATGGACTAGAATATATTTCTAAAGAAATATTTAATACAATATTTACATCCATCTCTGATTGCGTAGATATTGACGTGTCCTGGGTTCTTGACGTTAAAAAAACCCGTAGTCCACGATTATTCTTCTTGAATGAAGAAGGTAAAAATATTCGAAACTCAACGATGCGGTTAAACCGAGGCCGAACTGAATGTCGTACAGAACGTGTATACATCGCTGTAAGTTGGACCAAATTATGTATTTTCATCTAAATTCTCGGAGGTTTTTAATTTTTTTTTCCTTGAATTTGTTTGAATTTTGCCATACTTTAGGATAATATTCGTGATAAATTGACACCATTGGAAGTGGAAATGAGATTTAATTTACGTGAAAACAATTATCCAACTCAACAACGTTCCCGACGTTCACTTGAGCCAGTAATTGATTTGAATCTTGGTACTACTCAGCGTGACTCGATCAATATTCAAAAGAATTGCGGCCCAGATAATGTTTGTATTCCTGATTTGCGTTTGCAAGTGCAATCGAATGACACTCACTTGCTCGGCTCAGATGATTTGCTCGAATTCGATGTGAAAGTGACAAATTTCGGAGAAGATGCATTTGAATCTAGCTTCTTTATGTCAGTTCCACAAGGAATGAATTTCCGTAAAAGTATACCAATTGGTGAAAAAAGTGATACACCAGTAACGTGCACAGCACCATCGCCGGCAACAAACAACACACTCAAATGTGACATTGGAAATCCTCTGTTGAGTAAAAAATCGGTCAATTTCCGCGTGATTCTATTACCAGCGTCAAGACAAGGACTCTCCTCAGAATATGACTTCTTTATGGAAGTAAATTCGACAAATCCAGAGCTTGATGGAACCGATTTTGATAATGTGTATAAAAAAACTGTTGGCATCTCAGTTGCAACCAATTTGACCGTTAAAGGAGGTTCAATTGATGAGGGTCAAGCAATTCTCTACAATTCAACCGATTTTGTGGCTCTGGAAAATGCTACTCATGAAGAACAAATTGGTCCACAAGTGGTTCATATTTATGAGATTCGTAATAGCGGTGGACCTTCAACTATTGAAGAGGCCGAAGTGTATTTCATATGGCCGTATGAAACTTTAACACATGCCCCATTACTGTACTTACTGAATCAACCAGAAACAACGAAAAATGTTCGATGCGAATATACGCCATACGCAAATAGTCGTGGATTGGAATTGAATCGAACTCAAATTGCCAAGAGTATTTTGCTGAGTCAAGGTGCAATCGAAGCCAAATCAAGCTTGAGCTCAGACTTATCGTATCATAGCACTGGGTATGCCAGTGGCGGCAAACAATACACAGAGGAAGAAGAAAAAGTCTTTGAAGAAGAATCATTCAGAGAATCAGCTGGTGATGCGTCAGATGTTCATGCAGCACGTGCAAATCAAGCTGCACAATCAGAAAGCGGCAGCCAGTATAGACAGTACGCTTCAAATGCTTATCAATCACCGGGCGCCTCAATTACTTATTCGACAAGATTGAATCAGTCAAAATACAGCCCAGAACGTTATGATGATTTTGACGCTCGACAACAGTCACAAAACTATCAACAATCTGGACAAAACGTGTACCGTGCTGGTGCATTTGGTGGTGGAGGCAGCGGAGTTAGAAAATTGGATGATTTCTCGGCTGAAGGCAGTGTAAATCAAGAAATTGCTGGTGGACGCTTACGTGGTCAAGTTCAAGGCTCGCAAAACGTACAGAGGTCGCAGAGTTCTCAAAGCGCCCAAAGCGCACAGCGAGCTCAGAGTGCACAAAGTTTACAAAGCGTCCAAGGTGCCAGTGGAACAACTGGACGACGACGAATGCAGAGCCACCAGGATGGTGAAGCATTCCGTCCAGGTTTAATCACAGGTGCCACTCAATTTGAAAATAAAGATGAATTCAATGTTGGCACCTTGGAATTGAATAGTCTACCGCGTGACAATGTTGATGAGGAAATTCGCCGTCATGGAAATGCAGCTCATTTGGCAGCTGCTAGTGAGAGACAAAACAATGGCAATGGCTATTCAGCAGCTTCTGGCAGTTCATCTGGTAGTTCTCATCGGAGCAGTAGCAGCAGCAGTAGCAGCTTTAGTCAAGGAGGTGGCCAGACAGGATACAAATCATCTTCAAATAGTTTCCAATGTAAGTGATCAGAATTATCAAACTATTTTCAAAATTATTAAATGAATAAAAAAATTTCATAGCTGATGGAAAACATACTGCATTAAACTCTGGAAACACCAATTATTTGGGCAATGATGATTCTGATGACCTTGAACAGCCGGAAGAAGAGTATTACGATGATGACGAGCAAAATGTTCAAAACCAGCATCAACAACAGCACTTGCAAAATCAACAAAAACAGTATCAACAACAGCAACAACACTATAACTCTTTTTCCAGTGGAAGTGGTGCAAACCAAGGTTTCAGACATTATCCGCGAGTCCGTCGTGATGTAGCTGACGCTAGTCAATCGGAGCTTGAAAGTAAATTGAAATGTAATCGAACTGAATGTGCCCATGTCCGATGTGTTGTTAGTAAGTTAGAGAAAGACAGCAGTGCATGGATCGCACTGCGAATGCGTCTCGTCACACAAACCCTCAACGCGGTAAGTCTTATTAATTGCAGTTAATTTGCCCATACGCAGCGATTCGAAATGGTTTTCGTAATTTTAAATTCTATTCTTTAGATCGCTCCGAATATTCCATTGAATATATCAACAATGGTTCTATCACGTGTCACAAAACTACCGTACATTGGAACACCTCATAAAATGCCATTGGAATCGAAAGAAGTGAAAATTGTAGCGGTGCCAATGCCAGAACCAAAACCCGACATTGTACCTCTCTGGGTCATCATTTTGGCGGCAATTGCCGGTGTTCTCATCTTATTGTTGCTGATATTTTTGCTGTACATGGTGAGTTTTGGAACTTATCAAGTAGAAAATGTTTCGAATCAATCGATTGATTGAATTCTAGTAAATTACGTCTATGAAGCAATCTGTACATTAATACAATCTGTACTTTGTGTCTTTCTTTGCATGTAGTGTGGTTTCTTCAAGCGCAATCGACCAGAATATTCACAAGAACGACAGCCTCTCAACCGAAATAATGGCTATCACGGCGATGAACGACTTTAAAATCGAAATTCTGCGGGAGGATTTAAAGCCAACGAGATCAATTGTTTAACTTTTGAGGCATACTTTAACGAGCACGCATCAGACGATTGCAAAACAAACATGTTTAAGAGCTTAAAAGTTGACAAAACGAAAATAAATCTAACTAGTCATTTTTCTTCATTTCAATCAAATTTCCCTGCGAAAATCGAAAATTAGCGTGTGTCAAATCAACTGCCAATTTGCAATAATCATCTATCGGGTAGACGTTAATAATCATCAACGTGAAATATGAATCTTTGTGAGTTTCATTGGATCTTCGATTTTGTGTCTATCTGCCAGATATTCAAGGTTAATAACAATGAATTACATTAAAATAAATAGCCAGATCTGTTTTTGCTTGAACGGTACCATCACAAATAGACAAAAAAAAACGAATCAATTTTCATTGACCAAAATTAACGAACGTATTGATATAAATTAAAATAACTAATTTTCACTCTTACAATAGAATTTAAGATATAAATGACGCATCTTCTTGTTTAATTATTATTCGCTGCATAACATTTTACATTGTTTACTTTAAAAGAAAAAAGAATTCTCATAGTTCATTTTTTGCGCTTATTAGACTCGAATTGATTTTTTTTTGAAATGCATTGCAATTGTTTCTTCGTGAAAAGTTCAATTGTTGTGATGGCAATGGCCATAGCCTATTTTAGTTGTGAGTGAGAATGAATTCTTATTTTAGAAATACTCGTGAGTGAATCGATGAATGTGTATATATGAGAAAGTCATATTTAATTGAAATTACGACATTGAAATGGATGTTGTATAGACTCCGCTACACTTTCGTATTTTCAGACATTATTTTTTTCATTTTTTTTCTCTGTCATTCAAGACTAATAATTTTAAAATTAATTTATTGTCGAATTCGGCACAATGCATTGATGCTACCAACATCATTTTGTTTATTTTTTTTTTCTTTTGAAATCTTTTTTTTTCCGTAGCAAATTAACAAATTATATGTGAATTATTAACAAGTGCCTGTAACTAGATATTTTAGTTTTGAATTGATTGTAGCACAATCAATTATCATTTTAATATTAAAATGTAAAATAATTTAAAAACAAAATCAACTTTAATAAAAAAAAATCGATTGTGCACTAAATAGTTAATTAATTTTTTAAGTTAGACAATTTTAATGCAATAGAAAATCACTACATAAAATAGAAAGGAAATGCATTTTCAACTGTGTAAATATTTGCATAATAAAAAGTTTATTAAAAAATAAAGAAATATAATGATCAAATCCACATTAAATAATGGTTTTCAGTTATTTGATTCAGTATCGTTGTTCCAAGTTTTTGATAGCGTCTTCGATCGCCTGAAATCCATCTTTGTGTTGTCGTGACATGAGATGCAAACGAATTCCCTCAACGATGTCAACATTACAGATTTTACACTTTTGACTTCGTAGGGTCGGATCATCATTGTACCTGTTCAAAGAAATCAAAATGATCATAACAATGACATTTCATGATAATTCACCATTGATAGAATCAAACTTACGCGAATTTTTTCTGTCGCAATTCTTCATGGTGGTTTTTCATTTGGACCAAATAATCGAATTCGGGAGCCTTTAATCGAAGACATTGATGTGGTGGTAAAATACGATTTTTGTCACGTTCACTTGGTTTTTTGTCATATGATTCGAGATCAGTAGTTTTGTACGGTTCCCACGAAATGGTTCCGTACTGATCAGCAATCAACAGTCTCTTTGATGAAAGTAAGCTATCGAGAGATAAGTAAAATCGTGTAATTAACTGAATTCAATTAACATTCTAACATTGCCAAAAAGTTGGGCGCAATCAAACCTTATAAGATCCTTTTGGAGACTTTTGATTATATTTACTACTTTTTCGGTTGGATATTTACCATAACATTTTCGAGACATTAACCGATCTATCGCCGATCGAATGGAATTTATCTAATAGAATCAAATGTAATTTTGGTCATTCATAAATTGTACAAATTTGATATAGAGTGTGTTCTGAAAGATGAAAACTCACCGTTCCAATATCGGTATTTTTAAGTTCAACATCCAAATCGAAATTCATATTCGTATGCGGCGACAAGCAAACATTATTGTCATCACAACCAAGGCCCGTCAACATTTTGATGTACTGAGTTTCCGATTTGTTGCGCAAGAGTACCATTTTTGGTGCGAAAATTGCCGCCATTAATGGTCCAAACAGTCGTATGTTTGGCATTAATGTAGTGTTTCGAACGGTGAGCGAAGAGGGTTCATCATGCTGATTGATTGACACAGCTACCAAATACTTTTCAGACATATCATTCGGCTCGTTTTCTAACAGCACATGATTTACAGAAAAATGATCAATTTTCGGACACCCAGCTGAATTATTTGTGAGGCCATATAATGATTTCTCTAACGGCGTAAATGGTCCTTTTATTTTGATCGTATGCATTCGTCCATCATTATATGTTGGCGGTTTAATTACTGGAATATCCTGTTCTTGTAAATATCTGATCACTTCTTTAGTCAAATAGTTGGGTGCATTTTTTTCATAGCAGCCAATTGCTCTTTCAATGTGATCAAACTGCAGGCAATGAAGAAAAATGAAGAGACATTTTAAATTTATTAACAATTTATTACAATCAAAAATACTAAAATCCACCCCACCTTTGACATGTAGGTTTCTTCACAGTTAGCAGCAACGCTGTTCTCGATCAAATATTTATTGATAGTATCCTGATGTGGTCCCAAAAACACGCGTGCAACACCATTTATGACTGAATAAATCTAAAAAAAAACAGACAAATGGATTTATGATTTTTGGTGAGTGATGAGCTTATGTCTTACCTCAGCTTCAAATTCAATGCCATCGGTCTTATCGACAAACATTTTATTGTATTCATTTTTCCAAACACCGTCTGGACAGTTTACTGGAGATGGTTGAATCAGAGCGAGAGAACATTGAAAGCAATATGGTGGTTCGGAAAGGAAACGTGAAGATACACCACGTAAACGTCTTAGTTCATTCAAAACGCATTTGTGGGTGTTACCAAAATCAATGAATTGAACCTATAGAAATTGAGACAAAATTTACATTCAGTTCAGGCGAAATCGTTCGATGAAACAACAAAAGTCAAATTTACCTCAAAAATACACTCTTGTTTTTCTTTTTTCTGTTCGATATACATCACTTTTGCTCGATAATACTCGGGGGTTATACTGTCCGACGGAAATACAGCAGCAAGAATCTGACCAACAACAATATCGGATGTATTCTCATATGGCTCAAGATCACTGTTCTGATTATTAAGCTCATAAAAAATCTCATTTATCTTTTCCAAGTATTTACTTGGTTGAAACCAGAATCGACCACAGTTTGCAGTCTGAAAATAAAATGTTTGATTCATAAATGCATGACTCCCGGTCAAAATCCCGAAAATGAAAATCCATAATACAAAAATCCATAAGCCAGAATCTCTAATGACAAAAATATATAAATGTTAAAATCCACACTACAAAAATCCCGAAAATAAAAATCCATAAAACAAAAATCTATAAGGGAAAATCTATAAGGGAAAATCTATAAGGGAAAATTCATAAGGAAAAATTTATAAGGAAAAATATGAACGGAAAAATGCCCAATTGAAATATTTTCGGCGCCGCGCCGAAATCGTAAATAAGTAAGAGTTTCATCATCGTTCATTTCATCGGCGCGGCGCCGAAAATATTTCAATTGGGCATTTTTCCTTTCATATTTTTCCTAGGGGGTAATTGCAACGCCAAATATAATGGAATATTATGGCATATTGTGGAATATTTTGCACATATTCAATGATATAACATCGGGCAACACCATTAATTCATCAATATGCAGTGATGTGCAGTAATATTCCTGATTGAGAATACTCAATATGCACGGCAGTGAATATTGTGAATGGGTGTTCATTTCTTTACATAAATTGGAATATCAGGGAATATTAGTGCATGTTTTGGCCTGATAATCTGCAATCAGCCCCAAGTATTTTTCCTTATGAATGTTTCCTCATAGATTTTTGTTTTATAGATTTTGGTTTTATGGATTTTTATTTTCGGGATTTTTGTAGTGTGGATTTTAACATTTATATATTTTTGTCATTAGAGATTCTGACTTATGGATTTTTGTATTATGGATTTTCATTTTCGGGATTTTGACCGGGCACCTAAATGCATGACTGCATGATTTTGACTGTATTCCATTGACATTTAACATACATGAGAAATATATCCTTTAATTTTATTATCCCGTTTCTTGGGATAACAAACATTTTGGTATTCGCTGTCGTCTTTTGTGTAAACTCTATCGTCTCGTGTATACATTAGACCATTGTCATGTGCATAGCTCAAAGCGGTATTTCGATTTCTAAATTTAAAATAAAAAATGAAGCCATGAATGATGTTCCAATCTGACACGAACAAATCCTTAGGCTGTACTTACGAAAGTATTTCAATCGGATGTTCAAGCTTCAGCATGCGCAATTTAACTGCTTTGTAGACTTCTGTAAGAACGAATCCCGGTTGACATGCGACACCATACTTTTTGATATCGTCTTCCTTGCCACTTTTCCGGAACGAAACGAAAACTCTCTCAGAAACACCGTCATGAGAGACAATAATATTATGATAATCTTTTGCACTGATCACATTGTTCTGAAGTAAAATATCTTTTATTTTTCTGATGTAGATGTGTGGCAAATCATCCTTCTTAAAGCCAGAAAAATAGACTGTGTCACCCAGGTCTCGACCGCCGAGTGTTTTAAAGGTTTCATTCTCTAGACTACGATTTGATCTGGTTGACCGAGAAAAGTAGTTCGGATAGAATGCTCCAGCGATAACAACCTTTAATACGATATATTTTTCATTTCGAGTCCATGTCACATTCATTTTGCTACAGTCAATGAGATTCATGCGATTGATACGAATACGAAGTTCCTTAACACATTCATTACATTCGCGCAGTGATGAGATTTCCAAAAAATTCTCTTCTGCCCACTTTTTCTCAGCTTTTCGTACAGCCTCTCGTTCTCTTGGATTTTGTATGTTCCCAAATTGTCCTTGTTTACGCAATCGATTGAATGTTTTGTAAACGTTAAGAACAGCAAATAGATCACTTCCACTACCGTCAGCGAATTCAAGAAGCTTTGCATAGGCTTGAACTCCCATCATCTTATTCGATGTGAATATATTCTTTGAGCAATTCAAAGCAGCAGCTGAATTACAAAACAAATTTATTAAATGAAATTCAGAAAAAATATGAATGAATCGCATTGAAGTGTACCTATGATGATGCATTCTTCTAGCACACCAAAGCAATATCCGAGAGCGATCAATTTGGACAGTTTAACATCGATTGGAAGACTCGACATAATTTCACCAATGTAAGTAATATCACCATCGCGTGGCTTCACTTGACCCTTAACTGTTTTTAACATGGCACCCATTTCTTTCAATCGTAGCACAGCATTGTGAATTTCATCCAAATATGGTTTATCTAATGCTAATGCCAACACCTCCTCTGGTGAACCAAGATTCAATTGTTTGGTCTTTAAAATGATGTTTTCCAATGGACTGGTTACGAGCTCGGCTTTCGCCGATTGTCTCATTTCGTCATAGTAAAAGTGTCGTGATACCAATCGAAAACACCATCCATTTGTAACTCGTCCGGTTCGGCCAGCTCGTTGTTCACAATTGTCTCGTGATGCCCATGCCAATTGGAGCGATGGGAAATTGGTTATTGGATTGACCACCAGATTTCTTGTTAAACAAAAGTCAATAACTGGAATGTGTGTGAAACAATTAGTGAAATGTTCAATGATTGTAATAAAAACATCAGTAGTCACCATATTTAACATCAGGCACAGTAATTGAACTCTCTGCAATATTTGTAGCCAATATAACTTTGCGTGTATTTTTATCCGATTCTTGCATAGCCAATTCACTTAGCACAGGATCAGCGGTTGAATGCATCACAATGCGAAGAATTTTTGTCTCGCCATTTCTACATACAATACAATTTTATTTTTATACGATTCAATTGCTTTTCTTAAACGATACACATGGTTTTTTTTTTGGCCAAGTGTGAATCTATAACTTACATATGGCACCAATTTTCAAGACGCTGGTACATTTGTTTTATTTCGAAAATACCGGGCAAAAAAATCAACACCGTGGGCTTCGGTCTACGTTCATATGTTTCAATATCAATACCTTGAGCGGCACTGTGATTTCGATCGACTCGTTCAAAGAAAACAATTAATTTCAATGCGGTTTGATACATTTGTTCCGTAATTTCTGGCACATTCAATCGTTCTTCATTGGACTAGGTTTGAATAAATTATTTAAATGTTTTATTGAATTTATTGACATCTGAATGAGAGTAAAAAAGTCTTACAATTTCTTCAATTTCATCAAGAAAAACTTTTGTGACACTGTAATTAGATCCAAAGCCGAGTTCAATGATGGGTGATTTTCCATCAAGTAAATTATCGCATGGAATTTCATAGTATCTGGCAAACTAAAATAGAAGTAACATGTAAATAGCTGATTCATATGGTACTGTTCATGTTTAATAGCAATAAATTGTTCAAAACCTTTTCCACATCAATGGTCGCTGACATCAAAATAATTCGAATTTTTGGATTCAGATATTTGTAAATGGCGATCATTAGAAAGTCCATATCTTTGTCACGTTCGTGAACTTCGTCCAAAATGATATGTGTGAATCGGTTGAGTGGATTGTGTGCAGAACCATTTATAATAGTTTCAACTAGCACACCAGTTGTACAGAATAGTACTCGTGTGTCATCCGAACAATTTTGCCGATGATCAGAACCAATCTGTACAGAGATAGGAGCATTTTTAACTCAAATAAGTGCAAAATATTATTTCAATAGCTTCGATGAATGCGGTAGCATTCCAAAATCGTACCTGATACCCGACAATCGATCCACAAATCCAACCGCGTTCATTGCACACTCGTTTTGCATTCGATGAAGCAGCAATACGTCTTGGTTGTGCCACAGCAATGTTGCAATACAACCCTTTTTGGCGGTGATCGTCTAAAATGTATTGTGGAACTTTTGTTGTTTTTCCACAACCAGTCGGCCCACGCAAAATTACAACGGTATTTTTTCGAACTGTTTCCAGTATTACATCTTTGTGATCTTCGATCGGTAGTTTTGGTGCACGCATTCTACGATTAAAGTCATACTTTTCGTAGATATCGCTTGTCTCTCGAGTCCCAGTTTGAACGCCACCAACGTCAAATCTCTAAGCGATCGTAATCAAAACACAAATAGTTTTAGGAAATAATCTTGCGTTTGCACATTCTTCAAATTGAAATGAACAACGCATTGAAAAACTGATCTACTGATGCTGAAACTATTTTGCATTTAAAATCAATGATAAGGCACTCAATACATTACTGATTCGATACTTACATTCCATATTTCATCTTTAAGCCTTCGAACAAAAGGTTCGGCATATCTTCTAGTCTTTTCAGGCACCTTATCTTCGATGTAGTTTGGTGTTTCATATTCGGTGACAACTCTTCCACTCGTTGTTCCACCACTTACAAATTTCCGTTTAACGGCACCACATCGGAAAAACGCTTCGTAATCATCCATTTGCCGGTTGTATTTTAATTATTGTATGAAATTAGTTCTATATCAGAGTCAACAGACTCATGGTCAACAGATTTCGATTTCTAATTTCACTGTTTAAACAGTATGTTGTGACATTTCAACTACACAACAATTGACTTTCCCGCGTATCTATGCAACTGTATGCGTTCTTACGGTTGGATTCCGATAGGGAATCTAATAAGAATTCTTTATTATTCCGAGCACTATCAGACTTAAAATCGATTGAAATTAGATTTCGGAAAAAAATGCATTTGCATTTCATTATTGATAAGCTGTTTGAAATATTTTAATTCGTTTAAATTTGTCATTAAAATGCTGGTAATTCTAACGAGCCATTTCGATTGCGGTTAACGCATGTCTATACGTCAAAGCAAAGCAAAAGTATAAACATAACCCGTCAATTGAAAGTTGTCAAAGTCTTGACACATCATCGTTAAACAAAATACAGCAAAAAAACCAACTGTGAAAGGCCAAAAAAACCTAATTTAATATAGTTTTGAAGCTAACCAATATAAAGCTTGTGAAATTTAGCACAAAAAGTAAGTAAAATTGGTTCTTCCTCTTTTATGTGAATTCGATTGCATATTTCGCTCTGATTGATAGGCAATTTTTCTTCGCAGATATTTTCACAGTAGATCCACACTATTTCACAATCGGGCCAATTCAATTTCTTTGATTGAATTTAAAGACCAAATACCTGAAGCGAAGCTGGCTCGAAATCAAATGCGTCGTGCACAAGGTTATAACTATCAGCCGCTTTCACAAGCACCAGACAGACCATCAACATCAGCGGCTGGCAATGATTTGATTGAAGATGAGAATCAGCGTCTCACCGAAGAACTCCAAGGAAAAATCGGAGCACTAAAATCACTGACAATTGATATTGGCCATGAAGTGCGGTATCAGGATAAATTGTTACGTGGCATTGATGATGACATGGATCGAACCGGTGGTTTTCTATCGAATACAATGAATCGAGTTGTTCGACTCGGGAGAAATGGACATCAAAAATATATGTGCTACATGTTCCTATTTGCTCTATTTGTGCTCCTGTTATTGTATTTTGTGATTAAGTTGAGATAAAATCTGGCACAGTTGAAGTTAAAGTGAAACCTCTTGTATATATAAGGAATTTATCTAATTTCGTTAAAATTTGGTAATAAACACATGAATTTTGTTATTCCACGATTACAATTGATATGCATAAAGGTGAAGATGGTATAATTATTTAAAAAAATTTCAATAGAAATATTTTCTGACTTGAGAACGTTTATACAATATAAACTACTATTGCATTGGAAAAAGCATCTGACTAAGTGAGTTGGTGTTTTTGCATATAGAATTAGATCATTTTGAGCAAAATGCGTAATATCTTTAATTTGTGTACTATAAAAACAATATTTTTTTAGAAGATCCCAAGAACTTTTTTTTGACATTTTCCGAATGTGTTTGTTATTTCATACATTGAAAGAATATGTTTGCAATAATTGAAATAAAAACAACAAAAATAAAAACCATGGCACGTAATAGATTACTTATTATAATGCAAAAATAACGCAATAATATGAATTTTCAATTTATTTTTACAAGTAAGTAAAGTCGAATGAACCACCCTGAACATACTTGCAAAAATGTCGATTTTAAAGCGGAATTCAATTTCCATTGAAGCCAAATTCAAACTCACGTATTCGTGTTATTCAATTAGAAAACTCGGTAACATTGATTCAACTGTTAACGATATCTATTTTGTATGTTCGATTTCCGCATTATTTCTAAATCGATAATGAATTTAATTTGTTTGAAATTACATAGCGGTAAAAGAATAAAACAATCATTTGTGACAATCACTTGTTGCAGCAATCCGCAAAAAACTCATCTTTAATCATTAAATCATAATTAAATTGTTTTCTATAGAAATAAAAGGCAAGGTACACGGCGCTCAATGTCACCATCAAATGAATCATATATCCATCAAATCTGTAAAAGTCAAAGCCTGGAAATAATAACAGCTGGACAACGTAGAAACTTGAAGTGGAACAAAATGGTGCTACTTTATTGCATTGCATAGAACTCAGAATGGAACAATATTGTGCCATTTGTTCATGTGTAGCAGTGTTTCGACTGGCAACAGCAAGGGGCGCCACATTACTGTTAGCATTAAAGCCAAGCTCTGGTAAAAGTACTTGAATAATGAGATAGAATAAAATTAATCAGATACACGCGTGGGCACCTTGTTGGCTGCTTTCAATGGTGCTTTGTGCATATAATAACATCCTTATAATTAAATTTGGAGTACGTGAAAAGCTATGGTATTGTTCTACGAAACACAATGAAAATGATCTATTTAATTAAATTTGATTATGGAATCAGTTGACGTATGACATCCGTTATGAATCTGATAATGATACCGTGTGAAATCAAATAAAAGCACCATATCTTACCTACTCTTTTTCAAATCTAATAGATTTTTCCTAGAATCATGGCCTCGGTAAAATTGTTTGTGTCAATATTTGGTTTGATTTTATTTTTGCAACAATTGAACTGTCTTGAAGTTCAATTTGATCAAATCGAGCTGCAAAATGCATCATACGTGGAGGAATATTACAATATTTCACTTCTTCGTATTGCCAAATTTAACCGTACAGCCTATGTGTTGAATATGAATGTGGATGTGTTCATCGATCTAACGGACGAATATTCAATTGCTGCATTTTTCTATTATAATCGACTCAACAACAACCAGTACAACAAATCACCAGCTCGAGTTCCAAAAGGTTCACTTTGCACACTGGGTGAAAAGTACTATAACAATTTTTTAATGGAACAATTACAAAGTGTTTCAAATTTGCCGCAGTTTGGAGCCAATGATAAGTTTTGTCCGTTTCCAAAGGTAAATTTGAATGGTTTAAGCCGCTCCACGTTTCAGATCATCATTTTACTTTCGATTTACTAAAAAAATGTTTTCAGGGATCATATTGGATCAAAAATTTCCTTCTTAAATCTGACAGGATACCACAATCCATTCCAAGTGGAAATTATATTGTAGAAATTGTTCTGTATCGGGGCAACGTGGCATTTTTAGTGGTGAAAATTTACACAAGAGTCGCGGCTTCCATGCTCGGAGTAAATATTTGATCCAATACACTATTGTTTGCTCATTCTTTTTGCAAATCAAAACACAAAGAGGTCAAACAGAATAAATTTTTGAAGTATGTAAATAGATGAAAACGGTTTAAATCAATGAAAATTTCAATATCAAGCAATAAAGCGCAGGTCACACATCCATGTATGCATTGGAATTTCAACATGAGTTTCAATGAAATGTGTTTGATAAAACTGACTCCTTCTTTTTTTCAATGTGAAAATGAATACGTAATAATAATGTAAACTAAGACCATACGTGTTCGATGTCAAAAATTCCTGGTTAGTTATCTTCAGGCCTCGTTTACGTTCTGTAGAAATGTAAGAAAAAACTAGTTCTGGTTCCCACCGCTTATGCATAACAATGCAAATCATATGCCCAAATTGGTGCTGCTTATACGCACTTTTTGAATAAGTGAAGGTAGGTTATCTTGAAAATGGCCGGGGTTTGGGCTTGAAAATCCTCTCAACAAGAAAATTGATCACCGCGGCCCTCAAAAATCACTTCAATCTGGATAAATAGATCCAATTCTCACTTTATTGGTCCTTTTGCGTTGATGGTATTAACACTCAACCCTTTGACTTCAGAGAGAGTTGTTAAAATTCGTTGTACATTGTAATTTGAAATTCTTGGTTCGATTAGATTTGACCTTAACATTCATAATAATGCGACACTTAAAATGTTGTCAAGTAGCACCAAAAAAAGATTGAAAACTGACTTTATTTTCTACTTAAGTGTTTTATAATAACAGCATTTTCACACTTTCAATTTGAAGGTTTGCATTCTGCTAAAGCACGAATATAAAAACAAATCCTAAACGTTTAGGTTTTAATGTTTCACCATTACTCAAATACTTTGTTTGAAATCCAGATTATGCCTGTTTCCTTTAAATTCCCCTCAGAAATACTAGTCCATAAAAATTTTCTCATTGAGACTGTTTGATATTATCTCAATAAATTGAATTTTCTCATCACGAATTATTTCATCCCTTGAAGATGAAAAAAAAAACATTGAAAATCTGAAATCACACACCGGCACGGTTTAAAATATCAGGGAGGCGTAATTCGTGAAAGCGCATGGAGAGAGAGGGTCATGGTCATGTTTCAACATGGTGGGGGGATCCGGATGACTTCATCTCAGGTAGGGGGTAAAAACCTCAAGCTCTCCCAGTACCCACGTATAGCTGAAATTGCAAAATTTCGGCTGAAAATAGCAGGTATTTTCCAAATAGAACAATGGATTCCATTTGTATTCACACTAAATCTTTGTTCCTTCGATTGTTCGTACGTTGGAAGAACAAATATTTAGTGTGACTATCAATGGAAAATACTCATTTTTAATCATGAAACCATACATCCAACAAATCTGTACATATAAAATTAATCAGATTATCTGATTCTTGCATCTCTGAATAACCGTGGACACTTTTTCGGTTGCTTTCAATGGTACTTCGTGCACATAATAACGTACATGTACTTATATTTTTGTATTTATATGGAAATTGTGATTTTTACTACATAAAGGATATGGTATTGTTCTACGAAACACAATGAAAATGATCTAGTTTTTTAAATTTGATTATGGAATCAGTTGACGTATGACATCCGTTATGAATCTGATAATGATACCGTGTGAAATCAAATAAAAGCACCATATCTTACCTACTCTTTTTCAAATCTAATAGATTTTTCCTAGAATCATGGCCTCGGTAAAATTGTTTGTGTCAATATTTGGTTTGATTTTATTTTTGCAACAATTGAGCTGTCTTGAAGTTCAATTTGATCGAGTTGAGCTGCAAAATGCATCATACGTGGAGGAATATTACAATGTTTCACTTCTTCGTATTGCCAAATTTAATCGTACAGCCTATGTATTGAATATGAATGTAGATTTGTTCATCGATCTAACGGACGAATATTCAATTGCTGTATTTTTCTACTATAATCGACTCAACAACAACCAGTACAACAAATCACCAGCTCGAGTTCCAAAAGGTTCAATTTGCACACTGGGTGAAAAGTACTATAACAATTTTTTAATGGAACAATTACAAAGTGTTTAAAATTTCCCGCAGTATGGAGCCAATGATAAGTTTTGTCCGTTTCGAAAGGTAAATTTCAATAGTATCTAACCCTGTAAAATGGTTTTAGCTGTTCCACGTTTAAAATCATCATTTTATTTTTAATTTGTCAAAAAAAAATGTTTGTTTTCAGGGATCATATTGGATCAAAAATTTCCTTCTCCGGCCTGACAGGCTACCACAATCCATTCCAAGTGGAAATTATATTGCAGAAATGGTTCTCTATCGGGGTAACGTGGCATTTTTCGTGGTGAAACTTTACATGAGAATAGTGGCTACCGTATTTGGAGTAAATATCGGTATTTGATCCAATACATCATTGTTTGGTCATTCTTTTTGCGATTCTAAGCACATAAAGTTCAAACAGAATAAATATCAAATGCAAGTTTATAAACATGTTTATGCAGAATGCTATTTTATGAACGCTCCAAATCCCGCAAAATTACTCCTTTGATCACGATATCTTGAACGCAAGTTTTGTCCGGTCAAGATTTAGCAATGCAAAGAATGCAAATATTCCATACAAAAATTACGATTGACCGCAAAATGTCAATCGCGATTTAAAGTGTTCATAAAATAACACCTAGTTCATGCATGTAAAGTATTTTCAACATTTTCTGATAAAAAAGATTTAAATCACTGATATTTTCAATTTGTTTTCTTATATAATCAAACAAAAAAGCGCATGTATTTTATAAAACAGACTGTTTCATTTTTGCTCAAATAATGTGTACTAAGACCAGACGTGTACGAGATCGAAAATTCCAAGTTGAGTATTCTGAATATAAGAAGCAGGGAAAAAAATGGAAAAACACAAACAAAAACATACATTTAACCCACTTTTGACTCACCTATAAAGCCAGCATAGACAAAAAGATTATTTCATAATACCGTAATTTTTCATTGATACTTAATAAAGGCAGTGCAATCATATACATTAGGGATAAGTGGGGTAACATGGGACGGGGAGCAACACGGGACACTCGATACATCTCGCCTTAGGTAATATTTGTATGGTTAATGCACGCTGTCATGACGATCAACTGCCAGCTGATAACTTTGTGATCAGTATCACACAGACGACGTTAGGATTCGGTTCATATTTTTGACATGTCACACACCGATATTTTCATATCACAGAATCATCAATAGCATACAAACATTGTTTTGCAGCATATAAATTGCATTCTTTTTGAAGTTTTGTGTTAAATCAAGATATTTTACATCCCCATGTTGTTTATGTACATTTATATGCGGCTCTTTAAATACGTTCAACAACGACGCCATCTCTAAGCGAATTTCTCGGTGCTTTTGAAATACACAGTGAACAAAATCCAAGATGGCGTCTTGAATTCCATTCGCTGCGTATTTCAATAGTACTGAACAATTCGCATTGAGATGGCGCTTCTGTGCAGTGTTCAAAGATATAACACAGTGACGATATTTTACTTTAGATTTATTGTTTTTTTTTTTCAACCAAATGGGACATTGCAATCAAATGTTATATATATAATAGACATTCATCACTCAATAAATTATTTTTCAAATAAGCGAAAAAAAAACAATAAGAAGGATGTCCAAATTCATTCAATTATTTAAGAAATTCTATGAAAAGTATGGTCTCCCTAAATGGGAGTGTGTGAAAAGCGGAAAATCTAGGAAACCATGAGGAAATTGAAAAAAAACCTTCTACGGAAGTTGCGCCTGATAATCAGACTCTGGACATTATACAGCGTATTGGAAGTACGTGGATCAGCAGCGCCACGTACTTTTCATTTATTATGCATTAGAAATACGGCGAACTTCGGAACTAAACTTATTGATGACCAGATTCTGCTGATAATCGCCGTTCAGCCTGAAAGTTTCGGAAGATATATACACTTTTCAATCTTTAAGATATTTTCTAATTATCTTCTTTAAGATATTATTAACTTAATGGAAACCGTCCCATGTCTAGGGATACTAATGATACTATATGTATTTTAGAGAACTGCGTGAAATAAAAATATTTTTCTTTCTGTGCAAATGTTGAAATAAACTTAAATTCTTTAGAATAAACCAAATGATATTTTAAAGTTTCAAAAAACATCGATTTTATTGTAATTTTCTAAAAGGTGGACATTCATTTGACGTCCATGACTTCCGTTGTCATTTGGACATGCATTTTATTTTATCATTCTACGACAAATTCTAATAAATATTTACGAATAAATAAAAAGTGTTAGTCATTTTTTTGTTTTTGCTAAAATGCCAATGCAAATCAGTAAAAAGGAAGAGGGTCGTTCATTTGAATGGAAGTTAAAGTTATGCTAAAAATTTAGCTGATATTTGTTGATAGTAAAATTGAAGAATTCATCTCCAGTTAATAATATAATTCATCATATCGCACATTTGGAACATGAGAATATTGCATTAGTATTCGATTTTAATAAACATGTGCCGTTAATCTAAACATTTGTTGGTGCGTCCATTCCGCAAATGATGCTCTTCACCACAGCAGCGGCGGCCAATGAAGCATGATTTTGCCATTTTTTGGTTGTAATACCGTCTTTGTAGTCCGAAATACCTGTTTCAAAGAAAAAATCGAAATTCATTAGAATTTGACATCGTTTCAAATGTAAAGATGTCCGTACCTTTGATTAAGATAAAACTATCGCGACAGTTTCCGATGATGCTGTCCAAGACAGAGCTCATTTCAACATCGGTAGCAAGTAGCCCGTGTGCTCGTGCAAATTCAATTCGGTCCGATTCGGAGCGAACAATTTCTTTCCCTGATCCAATTGGTCCAAGGTGAAGACGATTCTGTCCAAATGAGTCGGCGCTATCTGATGGTTGTGGATGTTGCACTTCGATCACCTCACCGTTACCAATGTTCATGTATAACTTGTCTGTGTTAGCTGCAGGACGCGTAAAATCATTTTCGGTACGTTCCTACAAATTAAAACGGGTTTTAATCTTGTGATCTTTGTTTTTTTCGTCAAAAAAGGCAAAAATTCCTCATTAAAATCCTTAAAAAATAGATGTTTTTACTGAGTTTTCAAAGACATACGACTAACCTGTAAATGTTTCAGTCCTTCAGCTAGGTACGTTTCCCATGGTCGTTTGCCTTCCGTGGCGCTCACTAGATTTCTGGCAATTTCCTGTAAACATGGATTCACTGGATAATAGCGACGTGTATCCTGTTCATCGCCACCGTTGTAATAATAAATGCTGGGCTTTTCATTTGCGGTATTGCTAAAGAAATTTCAAAAATTTAAAACAGTTATTCATATGGTGTTTAACTTTCTAAAATGAACTAAAACTGTACCCATTGTATAACCGATTCTGATCAACATATGAAATGACAACGTCTCCAAGTCGAACGTGTTTTTTAAAATCGGTGTAATGTGGAATGCCTCCTGCCACCCCCACAATGAACACGTAGTCGACTTTTTGGAATGTTCCCAAAAGACGCGTTGTTGTATTTCCAGTAGCTGTCATTGCTTCACGCGTACTTCCAACTGATGGCAATTTAGTGCTTACAATACGATGAGCACCAATATTGCCCAAGGTATACACATTTGATTCGCCTATAACAAAGCAACGGATCAAATAGTATAATTGGAATTTATGTAGATTGAATGTGCGAAATACAATTCAAGAGAAAAAGAACCCATAATTATTGTGCTGATGCTTCCACCATTTTAAAAAAAAAGTGCGTATGTATTGAGAAATGAAATCAAAAGCCATGATTCGTGATTTAAAAGTTAAACTCATTAAATAGAAATTAAATAAGAGAGAGTTAATTATGCAAATGATTATTATTTCAATTAAAAGTGTGTTTGCAAGCAGTTTTTTGTAATAAAATATCAAATGTGTTGCTTTGATGTAGAATGTGCTTTGACTATATACAGTTTCAAAACTAATAAATGATCGGTGGTCAGTGTCATAGGTCATTGAATGTAAAATGTCAGGTTCATTTATTTTGCAAATAAAATCAATAAAAGGTCTTTGGAAATGTCAATTGTGAACGAAAACAAAGGAACATAAATATCATGTTATTAACATGGTGTAAACAACGGTTACAAATATGACGTGTGTCAAATAATATTTGTGGTGGTGCGAAATGCGTATGTGTTTTCGTGTGAAATGTTTGTGTTTATCCTTACCAAAACGTTTACTCTTTGTCATCTGTTGTGTGTGAATGCCATTCGATAGGTCTTTTTCAGGAGAGCTTCCTGCATTTGTGTCAACAACGATTTCGATAGAACATTTTGTGTTGTGGTCAGGGTTTTTGGTTTGATTTGATTTTGGTTTTTTTTTTTTTAGTAGAACAACAGTTGAGTTTTAAAAATACAAATTTTATCAATAAAAAGAAAGAAAAGGATAGAGATAAAGAGAAATAGAATCAAATCAGTTTTATAACATGCAATTTATATAAGCGATAATATTTAAAAAAGAGCTCGATCTAATAAGCCAAAAATTTAATATTTAATTTGAATGCCCGAAAAACGTTCTTTTCATTAAATCTAAAGATTAATTAAAATGGATTTATTAAATATTTTTATGATTTAATGGAAATTCAATGTAAAAAAAATTTAACCACAGAATCAATTCAGTAAATAAATCTAAGGAATTGAATTGGTTAACCCATCATCCAAACTCACCGACTGTTGTATAGCGCACGAATGTTTCTTTATTTTCGAGCATAGCATCAACGGCTAATTTTTCACAGTATTGTGCTGTGATGATGGCAATTGTTGGTTGCCTGTTTGAAGCAATGGTTGGCATTTGCTTGACCACCTAATGAACAGAAGAAAAAAAACATTCGACATTAATTTGCATACCATTGAATTACACGCTCATTCATTTATTCGTCTAATCAGATTAAAATATCTACTTTGATTTCAGTGTCTTCGTGATGAATACGAGTAAATGAATTGAATTCCATGGCTTTGATTATGCCACGGCTTTGAAGTGATAACATAATTTGAAGCACTTCCTCTTCGGACCAGCCATGATTTCTGCCGAAAACAAAAATACAAAGAAAAAACAAATTAAATCGAACTAATTAATCAAAGTTTTGTTCACTTGAATCGTCGCGTGCTCTACCCACCGTGCTAAATCTTCTGGTGTGATCGGATTTGGATATGCTTGTTCAATGAATTCCAGTACTTTTTCAGCGGTCAATGGCACTACTTCGTATTGTGAATCTTCAAATGAAACTGCAAAAATAAAAAATAAAAATACACACAGCGTTAGACAATTGTAAAAAAAAATTGTTATGGCAAAGCGCACGAAACAGCATAAAAAATGGAAACATATGTACAGAATATTAAAATGTTTGATTCGCACATCGCACATTGCAAATCGCAAGGTTGTAATCGCATTGTCGCAGTGACAAACATAGATTGTAATCACAAATCCATCATTCTCAAACGTGATTAGTGACAGCTGAGATAATAGTTTTTGCACGAAATCGATTTGATTTTCACATGCAAAGCAAATTAGTGCAAGCCAAACTCGGTTTATAATAACATTTTGATTGAATATTTTTCACAAGGGAACAACAACAAAATATTGAGGCGTTATTCTTATACTTTGTTCGCTTTATTCAGTGATTATTTGGTATTAGTTGAAATTCTCTTAAATTGCATAACGAAATGGCATATCGTATTGTATTGATCAAACAATTTACGGACGACAACATGATGAATGTATGAATGAATTGTATGATTTTTGAGTAAATCAGCCGAGTCATTGGATTTTCTAACTTCAAAAATGAGCATTGAAATTTCCAAAAACATTCAAATTTGGGAGAAAAATACACCAATCAAGCATAACGGTGACAATGTCTTTGATAAAATCTTATTGAAAGTGCTTTATTCACACATTGAGTAGCGATAATGAAACAATTGTGTTTTCATCAAACGGAATGACATTTGAATAATCGTTTTTTTTTTTTCAATTGTTTCCATGCTCTTTTTTGTGAACTAACTCCAAATACAAAAAAAAAATTAGTGAAAGGCTACACAATCAAATTAGACAAAATGAGGGTATTAGAGATGATTACAAGTGTAATTGTGTGTTGTTTTTTTTTTATTTTTCATATACTCAAAAAAAATACAATCATAAATGTGATAGCTAATGTTATCGTTTGCTTCGTTCATTCGGTTTAGTTGATTTAGTAGAGATTTTATGTGATTGCGTGTTATAAACATCCAACCAGATATCTTTCATCACGTCACCTGTACGAGATTCACGCAACGAGTCCAATGCTTCTTGATATTTACGCTCACAATCGCCATAACAATAAATCAAATGGCCGTCTCTTGCTACTTTGTTTTCGTTTACGCATATTTTTTTTTTTGGTTCAATATTTCAATATTTATTTGTGTTTGTTTATATTTTAGATCAATTAAATGATTGAATGAAAATATTTGTAGTTTTCATTGTTGAATTGTGGAATATCAGTAAAATAGAATAGAGAGAGGTAAGACATGGTTTTAATGTTGATGATGAAAGAGTTGATCAAAACTTTAGAAACAAAAATCTATGAAACTTACGTGGTCTTGATGGTGGTGCTGACGTTTGCTCCAAAATACGAAGTTCCACTTCCAATGCTTGGATTTCATTGTATCCTTTTTGCAATAACTTCATAATTTTCTTTATAAATCCAACATAATCTGATGATGATTTCGAAAAAGAAAACCAATAAGATCTTCCCTATGGCAAATAAATTCGATTGAAGTGAGATAAATTACCTCTGGGAAATTCTTTGGGACTGACAAGTTCACGGAAGAAATCTTGTGCAACATGGGCTTGTTTTTCATCATTGGAAATCCATGGTCGGAACCAGAATCGAAGTGTTCTTGCCTCTTGCGAGTGTTGTCCTGTATTACCACTGACCAAAAATACACGAAATTCAAGACACAATTGTGCCTGCGGCAATTGTGACTTTGATTGACCGTTGACCGTGTCTTTGTTGATGATAATGCCCGTGTGATCGCCACCAGCCACATGCTGTCGCTCATTTATACTGTCAATGAGCTTGCGTTCGATTAAAATTACCGTTGAATTGGACGTTTTTCCTTTTGGTGTCATCACAACTTTTTCCTCGTCAAGCGGTGGCACTGAATTGTCGTGATGATTGTTACCGTTCTGTGTGTAGCTTATTTTACTACTGACATAGTTATTCTCGTTTGAATTGTGATTTGTTGATTTTGCTTTTGGTTTTGGTGGCGGTGGTGGTGGATGTTGGGGATGTTGTAAACGGGGCTCGAATGTTGCCATGTTTGTTACGTGTTTGTGTGTCGTTCGAATTTACCTGCAATATTCGATTTGTAACCGAATAAAAAAAAAAACAAAACATTTTGATAAATATCGTGGATATTATATTGTTTAGGGTTGGCAAAAGCGCCTGATAATTGAATATTCGAATAGGAAATAAACAAATCAACAGCGGATACAGAATACTTAAAGCGAGATTTTCGACTTCATCAAGTATTTTGTAGTGAAAAATGCAAAGAGCAATTTTGAAAGGAATCTTCTGTTTATTTTTATTTTGTAATCTCTCATACAAAGATCAAATGAACAGCAAATGATCAACTTCAATCGATTTCGATTTGGTAAACAAATCCAATTTTACCCACATAAGTGCACAGTGCACGCTGCAGCGGCTACACACATGATATGCTCATGATTGATCATAACAGAAGCATAAATAATAGTTTGGTATGCGATCGAAATGCGCAAACACTCTCTTTCAGCAAGAAAGTGCGTGTTATGTGTGCGGTTTTTGCGGTGATGAAACAAAATATGTTAGCATCTGTTTCAAGCGCCGCTTCATTTTTCTATGGATGCAAGCGCGAAAACATAAACTGTCTAAATATAGCTAGGACTGTTCATGCCTGTATGAAAAGAATTTTCTTGGTTTAAATTAATCACATTTGTTAGATTTCTCATCGTTAGTTTCATCTTGCATCGACGGAGTCAATTGTAAACAAACTGAACATGAGATGATCAATTTTCTAAGCGAATGAAAACTATACTAATTTGGCCACAGTAGAAATCAGCTGGATTTATAACTGGATACACTTGGTTAAGTAAATATATATTTATACTCAGCGTGTGTGGGTCAAAATATTGCATTTTCACATAGTGTATTTGCCATTCGCCATTCATGTTTATCGCCACAATAAACAGTTATCGTTTTTATGCGCAATTTTTCAAACATAAATCGTTTCATTAGGAAACCGCACTCCGCATGCGGATATTTAGAAATCGATGTGGTTGTGAAATATTAAAAATCGAAAATTCACAGCCGACTCAACCCTGATTTGTCTTTCAGTAGGCTGCATTTGTGGTTCCTATTACGCATACACAAACAACGTAACTAATCAAAACTATGGCAAAAGAAGTCATCAAAATGTCGCTGTTCAAAGTTTTGTTTGTTCCATGCGATTCTAAACGAACGAAATCGAAAGTGTGCGCAAGTATAAACAACAGTGATATCGCCACCATCCAAACAATAGTAGCGATGCAAAATGTGCTCTACATCGCTTCCAATGGAATATTTTTATGTTTCATTTTCAGCAAACACGAGCACCAGCAGAGTGAAATTCGGTTTTTATGATTCGATACAAGAACCGCACAACTGACGAAAACAAGCGATTTAAAACTGTGAATTGAATCTCTCACTTGATGAGAAGTAGTTCATTTCAAGCGCATGGCTACGGTTGCTTTTTTTTCTCTTATCAAGTGAATGTTTTTATTTGAAAGATTTCTGCGTCGGTATTTCAACGATGGTTCTTTCCCGTTGCACACTTCACGCTTTGCAATTCAGTTTCATGTTCACAAGCTAGTTATACCATAACGGAATGTTGTATGCGGCTGCAGAATGCGACTTAAATACATCATGCTACATCGTTTTAATCGGTTTAGATGAAAGTTAAATTGAGCTAATGGCACGGCGTTTGAGTGATTCGAAATAGTCTATCATTTGTCTTCGATATTTTCATAATTAAATGCGAAGAATTCGTTGAACTTGTTTACATTTTGTATTTCAATACTCCATTCGATGCGCTTGAATGACTATCAACGAATCAACCAGAACATTTAGATGATCTTTACAAATGAATAAAATACACACAAATTCTTTTATTGTTTATGTTTTTTTTTTCGCTTTCTGAACTAGCTAGCAAATTGGGTCAACGTAGTTTAATGTGTGTTCTGCTGATGTAATCAGTACTAAATTGTAAATTAGAGTATTTGTCTGCCAAATGGTGAATTTGAAATACGATATTTGCTCATATATGTGTCGCGATTGACTAGCTCGAATATCATATGCGAATGAAACTTGTTGAATGATCCAAAAACACATATGTAGCTTGAATTCTCTCTAGCAACAAAAGTGAAAGGGAATTTGAAGCGCAGGAAATTCATTCGTTTTTTGCGTTGTCGTGTTTTTTCATAACATATTTTAAGAGATCACATAAAAACTCAGGACATTTTTCGTTTATTCTTTAGTCTAAAAATAAATTTGATTGCTCGATGAGTTCAAAAACCTCATAAATAGGTCGCACTCTGTCTTCATTTAACTGGATTAAACAAATTTTCTAAATGGGTTTCACTGTATAATGGCTAATTTTCTGGATTCAGGTTGAGTTTTAGTTTTAGTGCGTTGCGGACATATAGCATCACTGATGCTGTATCAGTGAGCCTCTAAAAATGATGGGCAATCAAGACGAACGATATTAAATTAAGTGAAGGCTACATAGAAAATATCACGTGAATGTATTTTTTTTACAGAGATTCGTTCAACTCAAAGTACACGATTTTCATTTGAATTTGTTAAAAGGCCACAGTAAAAATATAAAATGGCCAAGCGTAGAAATATAAAATTTAATGAAAATGTATTTTTTAAGGCTTACAAATCACAGAAATCAAATGTTCAGCTGCTTTTTAGATTGCTAATTAACTTTTTGAACTACAAATTTCATGTTCAAAGGCTGCATTCCACCTTCAATGAATGTGTTTTGTGTTACAGATTTACTGAAATGTGTCAGAGGTTTAATCAAATTTACGACTCAAAATTAAATTAAATGTTCGCATGCAAGCAATTTAAATAATTGACTAAAGTGTTGTGCTAATTTCATACTGCTGTGGTGATTTCTGTTCACCCCAGCTAATCTTTGAAAAAAAATCATAAAATGGCCTGGATAACAAGTTGGAAGCTCAGTAATGAATTAGATTTTTCAAAGGAAGGTAGAAATGCAATGGTTTTGTCGCACTGTGGATTAAATGGAACGCGCTCCACGGATTATGGTTATCGGGATATCAACCAACACAAAGCCATTAGCCATATCAGGGACGTACGACATACACACCCCCAAACACATGTTCCCAAATGGCGGCTAAACATCTAATTAAAAAGTAAACAACACGCTCCGCTGTGCACGGTGCTTAACTCCAAATCGATATTTTTGTTTGATTTGCGTCGCCACGAGTGCAACGTTGTGGCCAAGTTGACTGTGTTAACTGGTATTCACCGGTGTAATGCTGTAATGGTCATAGTCACGCACTAACAAAAAAAAACACGTTCAGGACAAATAGTATTTGTTGTCACTGTAACTTATGTTCATTTCGACATTAAATGAAATTGAAAAGAAGCAAATAACAGACATTCTAGGTACTTTCATCGAAGGTGCGTTTCAATGTGCATTCATGGGTGACAAAAACATTTAGGGGAGTTATTATTATCTTTACTTTTATGACATGCTATTCAATTTACAGTCGAAAAAAAAACGAGAATTAGAAGCTAACAAGACACCAAATGGTTGTGAATTGCGTCGTTCGTTTTTCGAGCGTTCTAATTTCTGTTTGACTTTCATTAGAATTGAAATCATTCGGGAATGACAAGTCAATTGGTGTGGTGTCAATTGGTATATAAACTAACCGTTCAACTTCAGAATCCAACTAAAAGGCCATTAAATGACTCAGAATGATTACGTTATTCTTTTTTGTTTGTTTGTTGTTATTAAATTCACATGATACTCTACTAAAATGTGATTTAGTGAGGTCATTTGACCTTGAATATCAGCCTCTGTGTAATTTTTACCTAGAATTCTAGTAAACGAAATAAGAAATCGTCAGTGGATTTGGTATTTTATATTAACGATGAGCAATAACAATAACAAAATAATGGGCTAAAGCACCGTTGAAGACAGCGAACTTGATTTAACTCGTTCATTGTAAGTTGAATATTCGACATTTCGAACAATTTTGTTGTACACTACATATCGAACAAGACATCGTTTTTTGATTTAACGTAAACGACAATTTGCTCGTTATACAGCTAATATACGCAAATTCATGTTTTCTGTAGAATTTTACAATCATCGGAACTTGCTCGTTTATTCATCAAGTATAATTTCATAAAATGACAGCAATTTGTCGCATCGAAGTCGATTAAATGGCTTGGCTGTGAGAAAATTTCAAGTTTAATTAGAAGTTGATTGAAGTGAATTCAATGTCAATGTAGGGTGGAGTGGGGGAAACGAGCTACCGGGAATGAAGCAAACAAAAACCCTCAAGTACCTCCAATATCATTTTGAGCAATCAATTTAGAAAAGCCACAATCTTTAGCAATAATTTCAGTACTTTAAGTTAGGTCATAGAAAAAAAGTCAACACAATAGAGTTATGGTGCTCTAGCATACACATAACCGAACGTAGACGAAACAACAAGCCATAACAAGGTTAACCACTCATTCAATATTCAAACTCAATCAATTTCTACGAACTGTTGAGCTATTCACTGCATAGCTACTGCCAACCGCTTGAGAGCATGTGTTTGTGTAAAACACGGCATAGATTCTATACTTTTGACTCATTTGCATTGAGGTGCGTGTTCAACAGAGTTTCAATATTGAGTCAACTCTACCTTTCCATGTGTAAATGTGTGTCATTTTGAAACAATACACTCGAAAATGTAATTATTTTCAGCGGTTGTTAAAATAAAAAGTAAAAAAAAAGACTTTTATCAATTTATTACTGAATGAGTGAGCAGTGGAGCGTTCAGCACTTTCGAAGCCACATTCAATGATAAATAATGCAGGCGCATCGCACAACAAAATGTATTTTTAACCCCAAACACCATATATTTTCGTACTTTTTTTTTTTAAATGACATGAAGTGCGATTTTTTTTGTCAAAAAAAACTTCAGTCCGTGTGGTGTGCCACATCGAATGTGGGTCTTGAAGAGTAAAACTCATAGAAAATTGGCACGGCTACGTTGTTTTTTATATTCAATTAATTAACTGTAAGTTTGTTGAGAATATGTTTTTCCATTGGGATTCGTAATGTGTACGCATTTTGCATTGTAATGAGAAAGAAACGTGATTCATTGAAAACGAAATGAGCAGAGGTAACAATGAACAAATATTCTAAGTCTGGTTTGTTTGGGTGAACAGACAAAACGCAACGACGCATATCCAATGAATTGTGCTCTTCAAACGAAATAACAAATTTTGCATGCTGCTGTGTGGGCAACATCATTTTAAAACAGAGAAATAAAAACAAAAACTCAAGCAATAAAACAAAAATCGTACAAAGATCACGAAGTGAAAAAAATGTAAACAAAAATAAAATACGATGAATCACTGTGGTGTGCTTCGATTGGATTACCGCATCGGCACGTATGTCAACAGTTTGTTTTATGAACCGTTTGAATGGTGTTTTTTTTTTGTGTGTGTGTGACAAAAAAAAAAGTCGGACACTGAACGCAATTCTCGTTTTTTATTTCATTGGGTTCTGAGTGAAAGACTGCGGAAAAGGGAAAGCATTTGAATTGCTGGCATTTATTTGTTTGAAATGTGAACGATTTCCGTGCGGTTCGAATAATGTAACAAAGTCAATGTTGGGCTAATCATAAAGAGCGGGAGAGAGACAGAGAGAGAGGGAAAGAGAGAGTCAAGAGAGGATTTAAAATGAAAGATTATTTGTAGAGATGAAAGTGAAATTCAAGAATGGTCTTTTAATTTGTTGTGTAGCATTTTTTGAATGTCTTTGTTTGAATCGCTTAGAGACAGTAACGAAATGCCTCAGGCTTGTTAAGAAGTAACATCACTTTGTTCCATTTTTGGTAGTGCGATTTTTATTTGACTTTGACGGTTTTGCCACATTAGCACGATTTTATTATTTCATTGGAAGAAACAATAAAACAAATTACGCAGACATTGTTTTCGATGCTATTTTTATGCTGTTGCTTAGCATGATCGCTTATTTGGTCGTTGAAAATGGCTCAATGAAATGAACAAAGCGAAAAACGATTGTGTGTGGAAAAATATATTACAATAATAATTTATGATCCCTTAAGTCATGCTGTGATAAAACCGCGTAATATAAATGAAGGAGCTGAAAGTAGTGACGAACAACAACTGACTATGATTAATCGCATTCGTATTTCAAACATGTGAATGTCATATTCAATAACAGTGCGGAATTGATATGTACATTTGCAATGACCACATTTTCATTGTCAGTTTCATGAATGAATAACAGTATATCGCCAATAATTTCCGATAAACAATTTTTAATGGTTTTTTAAATGCTTCGAGCGGAATGAACGAAATTTGATGAAACAACATAAAATTGAATACCATTAAAATCAGCATCATAAAATTAATGACTATAAACAAACTGAGCTATTGAATTGGCTGTCAATGTAGGAAGCAAAGTCAATTTTGTTTAACTCAATTTGTTGCATCAAACGATTTATTGATTTATGGATTTTAAACGATAAAATCTACAGTTTCAATGTCTGGCTTTAAATTTTATCTTAAATTGTAATTAAATTCTGGAGCAAAATCATTTAATGAACTGTCAACAGCGTTTATTAATTGGTTTTGTTGACAAAAACAAAGGTTCAATCAACTGATGACTGGAAAGTGCATCAAACCATCGCGTTGAATCAACTCTTAATGTCTATAATAGACTCGACCTACTAACTACAGCTCATGCAACCAGACTGATCCAAAGTCATGTAGCAAAATTGAAAATACACAATACATAATGAGTTTTGAATGCAGCGAATGTAAACAATCGATTCCATTGAGCTGCAGCATGAAAAACTAATTGACGAACTTTTCTATTTAATTCTTTAGTCAACGCAATTTTCCTAATGAATTAACCTGACAATTTGTGAGCTACTTCCTCCGGTGTTGCTGTTTCATTGCATGCAGTCACAATCGATTGCATTCAACTAATGAACAAAGACGGTGTCAATGAGCAACTGCTATCATCATTTCATACAATACTGTGTTCAGTGAATTGTATTCAGTCGTCGGGTTAATTGATTCCCGTACAACGATAAATAAAATTCTATTTTTAAAAATGGGCGACTCTGCGATTTCAATCAACTTAATTGGCTTTGGGATCGGTCAACATTTCTGTTTAATTGAAATTGCATAACAACTCTTGTAAAATGAAATTCAAAATTGAACAACGAAACATCGGATGTGACAGAGACCGATTTATCTAATGAAAAACACATTGGAGAATTTGAAGTTCATGACATTGTTCACAAAAAACTGAAGCAAATTGCGAGCACTGAGAATTTGAATCATTGAATGAAATGATTTTTTGTCCCTAAAATGTGGCCATTGAGTATGTCTGTTTAGTTCTCAATTTCATTTTCGGAAACAATATTCACACGCAACACGTGTTTCGTCTGAATGTGTGAATGTGATAATGTGTCAACGATAAATTGAGTAAAAACAAACATATTGTTCAAGGTCTACGCATTGTTTGTTCAATTATTTCATTGTACTCATGCGTTACTTTAATGTCCAACCAGATTGAACCGTGTTTCCGTTGTCAACAACTCAAATAATTCATATGGCGATGCAACATAATCAACGGCGCCACATTATTTGACCACTAGGCTTTAGCAAACCAGTGAAACGCGAGATAAACAAAATGTGTCGCTTAAGAGTCACCAGAGCCACAAAAATCAAGGCAAACAGTCACATTGCGGTACAATGCCATTGTCATAGCAATAGATAAAATAAAAATCAAGTTCTTGTCGCTTGAAACGGTGTTATAATTTTGTTTAGTGTGAATTCGTGCACCGAATTATGAACGCGTCTGCTTGTTAGTATGTTGATGCAGTCGCAACGACTCGTTGTTTCGTGAAACCGAATTTGTTGTTTTGTTTCTTGTCTTTGAAACCTCAAGGTGAAGTACATTATAGATGCAGCGAAGTGTGAGTAAAGTGCGACAAACTACCGTTACAATGACCTGCTCAATGAACGAGTGAATATTCTTCATTGTCTCTTTGTATGCGGTGCGGTGTTCACGGAATTTGTGTGGCTTGATGAGCATTTCAAAAATTAATGTCGTTCTCGGACTTATTCGGCGTCACTCAAACCATTCAAAAATTGCATCGAAACCCCAACAATGAAAAAATCGATAATGAACCCTTCAATAGCAATGCACTCTTAATTCCAAAGCGGCGGAAGCATAAATATATATTGAATATATCTTCCGCATAACGAACGACTCATATCCGAATTTTCCGAGAAGGCACTTTTTCGTGATGTAACACCCAATTATTTGTCAAAATGAGACATACTCACGCCATCAATTCACATTTGATGAATTGTTCAGTGGACATGACTGGAGCCACAAACAAATTATGCAAAAATGCCATGGATTTGGGTGAACTACATACGCTTTGTGTGAAATATATTCGGTGCTCGATTCAGTGTGTGCGCTGAATGGAAATGAGGTGGAAACGAAGAAAATGTATGCATTTTTCCGTTTTTTTTTTCACAAATGCCTCAATTTCGAGTGCCAAATTACTTTGAAATCCCAACCCCAATTTCATTACTGTCTAGCTGAAACTACAGCTTCTGCTGGGTCATGTCGACAATCTGCATTTAGATTTATGATTCGAAATATTTTCCACAGGATATTTATACAAACTAGTTCACTTCAAAAAAAAATAGCTCATACTTGTGCCAAATACATAAAGAGAATGAAAAGAACACATGATGACATAAAAATGAAACATGAAATTATTTTTTTTTTCAGAAAACTCATTTTCAAGATTCAACATTTTGCTCGCTCGTTCAAAGGTTTCAATTTCTTGCGATGATAGTTCTTTGAAAAGCATTCACAAGCACACTTGACGTTCTCTTTGATTGAAATTGGAAAATGGTTTTTCAAAAAGTGATTCGTTATAAAAGTGAATCACTCTTAAACAAAATCATTTCATCACAGTAAACGTGCAATCTAAAATGCATAGTTTGCTTTAGCTATTTGAGCATGAGTGAAGCGTAAACATCGTTGCACTATTTTGATTGCCATTCCATACGTTATTTGTAGGTGTATTTGGTACAAATCCATTGCGAAACCGTCGACCGAGTAAATGATGTCATATAATATGCTCTGTCATAGTTTCGTATTACATGAGCACAGAGTTGAGCCGAGCTGAGCTGAGTGGAGGAGTTTGCGCGTCGGTTTATTTGCATTTCGAGTGTCAGTCGGTTCTTTTAATTTTTGGTTCAGTGAACTTTTGCGGATTTTGAATCCGAGCCAACTGTACCACAGTCCCACAGTGCCACAGCAAAATGATGACAGAATATTGCGTTTTCCGGTAATGTAATAGTATTTGTCAAGTGCTTCTCGAGTATCGCAATCTATTTGTGTTGATTAGAAAATAATTTGATTGTCTGATGATACACAACTGTGATAAACGATACATGCGAACTGCATTTAAGTGGAAATGAAGAAAAAAACACGCACACGAATGAATGCCAATGTACGGGAATGAGATAATCGATCGCTGCCATAGTCGTTGACAAACCCTTTATCAATAAAAGCACACATTATCCAATTAAGACATTGTAACTTAATGCTTGCCATTGCTTGATAATGAAAACAAAACCGAACGAAACGCATTTATGGTGGATGGTGTGAGTCACATAGTCATTGAATCCATTGAAAATCCAACTTGTGCTGATGCATCAGTTTAAGGAAAAGACACATCCAAATCATAACTCCACGCCTTACACGCTGGAGCCTCTTCCGTTTGTTTAAATTTCTTTGCCATTGTATCGTTTACATTGTTTCATTGAATTAAACTTTAAATCTCTGCGCAAGCATTTCTGTTGACGTATGCCTGTGTGTGCACAGCGATAAAGATAACAAGCACACAAAATGTTGTTATTGTCGATTTTTCAAAGCGCAACCAAAATTCGTATAAATATCGATTTAAGTTGTCTGCATTGTTTTGACGTTGCGTGGTTTTTATTTTGTGTGATTGTTGTGATTTTTCGCATCCATTTTCGTTTTGTGAAGTCTGACACTGTTTGTCAGAAGTAAACAGCACACATCCCACAAAATGTGTGTTGAGCACCTCATATTGTGAGCTCCGTTGAACTTTTCTCTTAATAAAAATCACATTTTTCACAGTTATTTTTTGTGTCATTTCATTTTACGATCCAATTACCCTTTCCACATGAAATGCTCCAATTCCATCTGCTTCGTTGATGTCAATTTATCATAACTTTTAATTTTTCCTTAAATTGCATTGCACGAATGAAAATTTGCAATCAACGGCAGGCAATAAAAACCACGGAAAACCCCGCTTATTGCCATACAAAAATAATAAATGAAAACTGAAATTACAGAGCATGTGTCAGTGCCGAGATAACATTCCCCTTGTACACTAAGTACCCGGCCAGCATGTCATTTTCATATGCTATGTGCTAAATATACCGCATAGTGTTTACGCCTAGAGCAATCACATCAAAGTTTAATACGCTTCAGATAAGAATTTTCATCTCAATGATCCGGTAAATTTTAGGGAAGTGGAAAACACTTTTTATGACAAAAAAACAGCAACAAAACAATCTGAATATTTAAAAAAAAGAGCCTTTCAAATGCGATGTTGAGATGCGGAAAATTGAGCTTGAGTTCAAAAGAAGTGTAAAATCAATATATGATGTGGTCGCCGAAACTGAGCAACAACCCCTTAATAATGCAAGTGTTTTCACAAGGATTCAAATGCGACCTGCTAACCCCACTCATTACACATTCCTATTCAATTCGGATTTTCTGGACTGGATAAACAAACACTTACAATAAAATGCAAATGTAATGCGGCGTTTAGTTTAGTGTTATGCGATTTAGTTTGTGTATACAAATAAACCTAAGCATAGACGAAAACAATATGCAAATACTGACATCGAGTGTGAAAAGGTTCGCTACTATGGACTCATATATGTAAAGTGAACACAAACGTGTCAAATCCATGGCGCGTAGTTATCATTATTTCGCTTCAATGCATTCGGTATTAAGCACCGCATAATGGTACAAAATAACAATTAAAATTAAATTTTATTCGAAATGAATGCTTTCATTTGCCGATTTCATTTCACTAAATTTGAATGTGAAAGAGTATTGAAATGAGTTAGTTTTGATGAAATACAAATACAAAGAGAGTACAAAAAAACAACAATACAAAGAGATGAGGTGCACTAGCGGTAACGTTCATGGCTTGATTCAACGGGATTTTCATATATATATATGGAGAGAGAGAGTCTCTGTGATGTGACTATGCTTGAAAATAAATTAACGTCACATTTGGTGCGTGCGTAAATAAATGCATTCGTTTCAGATGGACAAATAAAGAGCGGGTGTGAAAATCAAAACCAAGACTTAAATGTCGTACCAAATTACATTCAAAAAGGGGTTGGGCTCGTTTCCATCAAACAAGCGAATAATGTGATATTTTAGCAAGTATCAAGATTAGGCGTTGTTGAAACAGCCCATAAATTACAGGAAAAGTACAACAAATTTGTAACAAAAAGTGTTGTCACAATGAAAGAGGATGCCACGCAAAAATCAAAGTTCAATAATCCGATTGTGCCCCCGGATCCACTCCCAATCAGATAGTATATCTCGGCAGCATGACACAACCGTAAAGGAACATTGTGTAACATTCATATTAAAGTCAAGTCAAGTAAGCGGTACCATTCAGACAGCCGGCAAACTTAGACAATATTCTCCGGTAACATTTTGCTTATGAAATGTATTTGAATCTTTTATTGCACATAAATCACATGGATTGAATGAAAATAAGGAATGAAACGTTTGGCTATGTTGTGCACGGCTCGGTACAGATACCGTGTACACAATCGTATCTGTACACACACGTATCTGTGCGCCCATCTACCTTTATTGAACGCAAATCGTGCAAATCCAACATTGAAAACTCACAAATGCAAGGGATGCTATGATTTTTATGGAAAAGGGAACAATTCAACGTTATTGCATCTATGATCGTTGCCGTTTTTTCGGCCATTTATCGTCATGCAGTGTACTGTGACTGTATATAAAATTGGGAAATTATTTTCAACTCTCTTTCTCTCTCTCTCTCTCTCTCAATTTGGTTTGACGCAATGACGTTAAGAAGGGTACATAAACGTTTATGTAGCGTTGCTACTGCATCATAATTTTTATGCTTCATTCATATTGAAACACACACACAACAAATTAAACTCAAATCGGAAATATGAATTGCCGTCTGTTTATACAGCGTAACGAATTTTCTCTGCATTCTCAATAATTGAAATAAAAAAGTGAACGCAGTTTATATAGAATTTTCGATAAAATATTCATCATATCCTGCAATCGAAACGATAAATATTACACGAACGGAAATATTTTATCAACATAAATTGCGTTCAAAGTGCGAATTAAACGTGCGGAAACGCAGAATCGGATTTTTGTTCGTGGAATTTCATAAGTCTTTTTTTTTTTAAATGCCTCAGAACATAGAGATTGTTTTGAGTGAAGGCAGTGTAGTGTGAGAAGATATGTTTAGTTTTGCAGTACAAAAAAAAACCGAAACCTGATTAGTAAATGAATAGTTGATAAAATGGATTGTTTTTTCCGATGGCATAGAACCTTGAAATCTGGACCTGTTTCGATGTTTTCGATTGACATTTGATACGGAAGTGTTACGATTAATTCAGTCACGATCTAGTGAAGCGACCGATTTCAAATTGAAACACTTTGGAAACGCCGCTTAGTAAAATTGCTGTTAAAATGATTCTTGACTAAACAAGTTTATTAGCGTTCGCACTTCTTCAGAAAACTACCGACAAATAACGTATTGTATTCAATAAATTGTTTCATAAACAAGTTCGATAAAATAGTGTATCGCATAGCGCATCGGTAGCAATACGATTTTGACGCTTTGAATACTTTAAATAAACATTAACAAGATTATTACAGTCAGATGAACTGCACAGGGTATCAAGTCAAACTGAAATCACGATCGCGATTTTAAATAAACAAAAAAAAATTATAATCGTTGAATAACAAATTAAGTGGCGTGTGACTCACGGTCTTTTTGCATACAAAGATTGAACACATTTGACGTCATATTTTTATTCTGTCGATGATTTTACCTCATTGAAAAAGTCATCGATTGAAATGGAATTCACGGAATGAATAAAAAATTGCGCTGGATAAACTCTTAACCGGAATCATAAAGAAAGCTTCAAAAATGAGTCTGAGATGTCGAGAATGAGTCGAAAGCAATTGAAAGGTGTCTATAATTTATTCACGTTCATTTGCTTAGTACCGGCTCATGAGTCATGAGCCATACAATTAATTCAAACGAGATATAATTTTAGAAAGGTTCAAAGGGCGAAGAAAATTTTAATTACTTCTAATTAACGGCTTACCAAATTGTTGAATGCACTGCCAATGTCCGGCGCTTGAATGATAGTCACTAAAAAAAACAGCTTTGTTCACTAAATTTTTGTTTGGCTTTAACTCTGAATTGAGGTTTCTCACAAATTGTTGATAAATATTCGGATTTTTTTTTATTAAACAAGGTTTTTTTCCACGTTTTAATGCACTTCGATTAATTTCAATCAAGAATAATGTGTATTTCGTTTTATATTGAATGGAATTCACATTCACAAAAACTAAACTAACGACAATGCAAATTGAACTCAATTAACATTTGGCACTTCTATTCTATTCGCTTACGAAATCAGGCATGTGACGAGCGATACACAGCGATAAAATATTTTGTAATAATTCGCAGCTGATAGCACAATTCCGCTGTTCAAGGTGAATTCGTTTGTTTTAACGTATGAAATTGAAATACGATGTTTCAAGTATGTCTTGATCTTGTGATATCGTCGGATGATGTCATTAATTTTAAATCACTAAAATATTGCGATAATTTTTTTTCTATTTCGACTTAAAAAATAACACTGAAATACTTGATATGTGTAATGAAACAGCCTTGACTGATATCCCTTTTGGTGATTCTCACTGTTTTAATGCACATTTATTTCGTCGGCCAAATTCTAGTCTATACACACAAATTTGTGCGGCAATCGAACAAAATAACAACAACAATTTTTGCGCGAGAGTAAAACACGACTTTTTCGGTTAACGTTTGAATATCATCTGTTGTGTATTGTGTACACGGGCCGACGATTCGGAACATGCGACGGTTGTACATTTATTTATGAAATTCGGTGTTTTGAATGACTAATACGGTGGCCGCACGTGAATGTCTGTGTGAGCTCGTCTCACACATCTGCCCGTTACGTTGCGTACTTTGGAGAAAACGCACCGTTGAGCCTCGGTGTGAGTACATTATTTGAGCATTCGATTGATTCATGACTCTTGCTAGTGCTTGGATTGATGGAGATGTTCACTGTGGAGAGTTCTTATTTGAAAGTGATTTTGATTGCGCTGATTGATTTTCGCTTGTGGTTTCAAATCAATGACTTTATCTGGCCAAAATGGATCACAGTGGAATTGTGGACAAGAAGTAGGCATAAATTTATTATGAAATTAAACTTATATTCGATGTAAGTAAAAGAATTTCTGTTGAAATATTCTTCTGTTTTTGGCTACATGTTTTTTTTTCAATAGGGACACATCAAATGCATCATTAGTGTGTCCACATTGAAAAACATTAAAATAGAAAATCGAAGACTCTTTGTTTGACAGCTCACAGTCCACCTTTTTCTCTTCAAGTAAAATCAATTAATTTTAGTTGTAGGAAGCCTTTTAATTCGTAAACACTTTTTCTTGTGAAAAACTATGATTTTGAATTGATTCCGCAAAAGGTAACCATTGATTTTCCCGTAGAGTGAATATTCATCATCATCATCATAAGATAGATAAATTAGGTGAAAAAAGCCCGTGGATAGATTGGATTTGGATCGAAAACGAAAAATACAAGTTGACGACGTCACATAAAAGAGTTCCCATCGAGTGAATTCTGCCTTAAGCTACTACGCTATTGTATTCATAATATTGGGTGTATGTCCCAATTCCATTTTACTTCTTTGCGTATGTACCTTCTATAAGATTCTAACCAGACTGAGTTGAATGACTCAGTCGCCTATTTTCACAGCTTCGAATCTTTAGTTTCACAAAAATTGGCAACTTATATTTTATGTGGTTTTTATTTGATTCGATTCATTTAATATTCTTAAGTCACAAGTGATTCGCTTTGAATGGGCATAGCCATTTTTTTTGTTTCGTGTGATGTCATCGATTTCTCTTGCGCTGCGACAAAAAGACGCAACATGTTATTTTATCTGCATTTTAAGTGTTACCGAATTTATTGCAATTATTGATTTTTCTTTGCATTGTGTCTGGAATCATCTGCGTTATTTTTTTTTTTTTTTTTTTTGTATTATTTTGCACCATTAAGTGTGTATACGTATTTGAGTGGAAAAAAAGGGTTTAACATATTCTATGATTTTAAATTTTCATTCAAATTAAAGGAATTCTAGTTAGAGTTAAATTTTTTCACCACGGCGACGGTACAGCAGAAAAAAGCTATGGATCGCAAGGCCGAATTAGAGCGGAAAAAGGCCAAATTGGCCGCAATCCGCGAGGACAAAGAGCGTCGCCGACGTGAAAGAGAGGTGAAAGATATGGAAGATGCCACAACCAAATTAGTGACGGGACAAGAAAAAGACTCACGTCGGTTAGTACAGAGTACAAACTACAAGGTGCAATTGATGAATGACATTTGTTTTTATCTCGGTTCAAAAATAGCGATTTGGATGAAATGTTGTCATCATTGGGCGTTGCACCTGTATCAGAGGTGTTGTCATCTTTGTCATCTGTGAACTCGATGGCGTCGGATAATTCAGCAAACGCAACACCAGAGGGAAGTTTGCAACCAGCTAGTCTCAATGGAACAAGGTAAATTTAATTTTATATTTATTGGAAAGTTAACTGTAAATTGAATTGGTTTCTCTCTTTCGTTTTATTTAGTTCGCGAGCCAGCAAACGATCAACAACTAGTCTAAGTGTTGTGTCAGTGCAGGCCACGGAAATTCCGCCAAAGGAAACAGTCACGTACTCGAAACAAACTCAAACAGCTAACACCGGCGGTGTTGAGCGTGATGGTGGGTAGATTTTAAAAATTTTTATTGATGTCTTTTTTACAAGTTAGCAATAGTTGAATATTTAAGCTTTTGACACCTCACCTTCAAAAAACAGCCAAATTACTGTTAACTTATTTTGTTTTCTTGGTTTCAAAATTGAAAATTTCATTTTATTTACGAACACAATTTCTTCTCTTTTCTCGAATTTAAATTGTTGTTGCCTTGCGTAATCACTTCTTTCTTGTTCACTTCCTTTGCTTACGCTCACCTCAATATTCTCTTTATTTTTCACACACAAAAAAAAATTACACTTTTCTTTTTCATGCACGACCATTTTGGTTACTTGAATGCTGATTTTCGTTATTTTATTTGATTTAACAAAAATTCGTTATTTTAACTTAAAAATAAACAATTATAATTTGTACTTTTTCCCATTTATCCACAAATTAATCAATGTCTTTACTTTTCGTTGCCATTCGATGTTTGTAAACATTTTTGGATTTCTAACCTAACAAAATTATATCATTTGTGAATTAAAAATTAATATAAAAATAACGGATTCAGTTCTTTCTTGCCATTCCTCACCTTTGTCAGGATATATGGAAGATTGGTGGCGGCCACGCAAAGGTACAACATCACCATATATTTAAAAAAACAAAACACACATGCAAAATGCTGTTTGATTTTCAAATTTTGAACCATTTCGTTTTATTTGTTTTGGCTGGGAATATTCCCCTAATACTTTTTTATAACTCTGGATTTTATCTTATTCAATTTATTAAATTTCATTTCTTTCAATTTTTCGATCAGATATTTAGAATTTAAAATTTAAACATTCTTTTTTATCGTTCCATGTTTATGAAATGCAGCTCACGCCACAGATTATTACGGTAAGTGATACAAATTTTTGATATTTTTTTTTTCAAAATGCTTCATTTGATTACAATCACGAACATAATTTAGGAGAAATTTTGAATTTATACAATTTTCGAAGTTTTTGACGAAGATTTTATTTTGTAGACGTAATTTGCATTTTGCGTCAGTTTTTTTTCGATTTTAAAAATGATAACGTTTGTAGATCCACCGATTTTCAAATATTTTTCTTTCGTATCGACTATGAGTTCAAAATATTTTAGTTTTATTAGCAATATTTTTATCTCAAAATTGGATTTGATTTTTTTTCGTTGTTTTTTTTACATTTTTAAAACGCTTGAACCAAATCGTAATAATTTTAATGAACAATTGTTTTTTTTTTGTTAAATTAAGAGAAAAGTTGAATACATTTTTCTCCACCCATTCTGTTGTACGTATGCTTCTCCAGCTCCAGAAATGTTTGCGCTTTGAATTATTTTAACCACAATTTATAAGTGTCATTAAAATGGTGCATTTCGCAAACATTTTTCGACTTTATAATTTTCTTTTAGGCAAAAATGAATTTTAATTTTACTGATCAATCATCAGTTCATATAAATTTTTATTTATTGCATACACATTTACGATTTACCTTTATTTCCGTTATAACTTTAGTTTTAAGCGCTTTTCCTTCCATTTATGGTTTTTAATTGACAAATATTCCATATTTGAAAATGTTTGAAATGAATTAACTTACGGATAGAGTTCGAATCAATTGTGGGCATGAAGACATTAAACCAAAAATTCCATCGGCAATCAAATGACCTGTGGAAAATGTTGCATAAAACGTCAGAAACGTCAAAATTAAATGCAATTTTCAATGAAAAAAAGACAGACATACAAATTTTAATCGATTGTCACAGTTTCTTTATCCGTTGTTTAATTGTTGCATTTCTGTTGTTTTCTACGAAGAAAATTAAGTGTTTTTTTGTACGATTTAATGTCAATTGTTTCTTTTTATTTCGGAGAAATTCGCTCAGCCGATTTTTTAGTTCAAAAATTCACAGCACTTGAATTTAAACAAAAACAAAAAAATCACACACAAACAAGAATTAATAATATTTTGACCCTGCGTTTTAATTTTGGTGAAATCCTTTATCATTTTCTGCATGAAAGTATATTTCGTATTTGTTTCGTATTCGTAGTAGACTTGATTTAATTTTGTAGCCATTCGAATTGGATAATTATTTAGTTGGACGTTTGATTTTGCACATTAGAAATTCCGTCACGATTCCAGCAAGTGTCACATGTTGAATTTTTATGACGTTTGCTATTTGCTTGGTTTATAATAATGATTTTGATTTTTTATTTTGTTTTTTTGAGTGAATGAAATTGTATATTTTTATTGGGTAAAAAATAGTTCCCAAATAAAAGATAATGTGATGCTTTAGAGCAGCATTAAATTAGCCCAGTAATTTCTACGATTTATTTTTTCTTTCCTAATATTTCATTGGTTACATGTAAATTTCGAATTTCGTTGCTTGAAATTAGCTTGACGTTTAGTTGTATGCAAAAGAAAATACAAACATACAAAAAAAAACAAGTTATCTGAACCAAGAAATATTCTGTAAAATCTTAACGCCTGAAAAGTAAAGTTAGAATTTCTCTCTTCTTTTTTCTTTTTTTTTCAAGATGAATACAATCTTAATCCTGGTTTAGAATGGGAAGATGAGTTTCAAGGTAAGATATCTAAGCCGTCAACGAAAAATGACAAACGCATAAACATCCGCCCGACAATTGCCTATTGCTATGCATAGGAAAACCCGGGCCAGGTTGTATCATAAATGCGCCATACATTTCGCTGGTGCATAAAGAACCAATTGCACCGCGTCCGGCTTTACCTTTGGATTGGAACTTTTGATCAAGACCATTCAATAAAATATGGAATGGCACAATGTGGTTTTTATTCTCACTTTGTTTGAAATTGAATGAATGCATTTTGTGTGGATGTGTAATTATTTTCCTCTTCCACTGTCCACTCTCTTGACTGGTGATTGTTTCTCTACATTCTGTATTTACTAATCATAACTAATCGCTTGTTAATCTTGTCCTCATGTAGTTCAGCAATATTCTAATGCAAACGTTCTTCTTTCGAAATAACATCAGTAAACATCACATTGATGTAGGGATCATAGAGTAGAATTCATGGATAAAACACAAAACCATGCTAACTAATCAAATACTTAGTTCAAGCAATGGGTCAAGATGAATTAATTTTTTTTTTTTTTTTTTTTTTGAAAATCAATCGTTCATATTCTCCTCAAAATGATCACACGAGTGATAAAAATACACAGATACTAAACACATTGGTAAATTAGATGTATTAATTGTCACCGATCAATCGAAATGTAGAATGTGTGTTGCACCCCAAAGGCAATAACATCACTCAGCGCAAATCATTAGAAATACTGTAATAATCACAACATCATGTCATTATTCAAAATAAAACTTCATCAATTATACATTTATACCTTTAGATTAAGCGTTTTGTCGCCAAAACGTTGTGTAACGTCATTTTTGATTCAATTATCATAATGTGTGCTAGAAAAACAATCAAATGGGTGGAGAAAATTGGCCAGCTAAATTTTTTTTTTCGTTTGAGGATAAGAATATTGATAAAACTATCAAAATAATTAAATATTCAAGTAAATTGAGTGTATTTTTTAATGTTTGAATAAGCGATTAACAGGTTCTATTTCACTGAGCAAAAAAAAAACGTTTTAAAAATTACTTGAAAGAAAACATGGAGTAAATGTTTATCGAGATGGAACTCATCGAATACTTTAGTCTGAAATAGAATTTTTTTTCTATGCAACTTATTATTCAATTCAGCACCATTTCATATCTGATTTATAGCACCGAACCTTAAACATTTTACCTCGGAACAATAACAATCGAAAAAAAGAGTCATAAAAAAATGTAATTGAATGTCATATTGGAAAACTAAAAATGCATGCTTCATATAATGAAATCGTGACTAAAATCTCACATTAAAACAGAACAAGCAGAAAAACAGCATCGGAAATTGTCTCTCCTAGTTATTGTTCTTATTACTTGAATTACCTATCCTCGTGTTTGTCTGTTGTATGGTGTGAATTTGCTAGCAATGTTAGTTTTATACTCATACAGTGCTTACTTTTGGTGATGCCCAAGGGGACGATGACGAAAATTCGCTGCCACACATGGATCATGGTTTTCACTCAAAATTACCACCCGGCATCCTACCACATGGACTTCCAACTGTGCAAGAGGTTGCTCCAGCCATCACACCACAGGAGAAAAAAGTTAAAGAGGATGAGAAAAAACAAAGTGAGTGTAAAGACATCCAGTTCAAACATTGCCATACAAATACTTTGACAAGATGAATTTAAACGTATGTTCGATTTTTCAGTTATAGAGTTGTCCGAGGAGCAGAAGCAGATGATCATTCTATCGGATGACTTCCAACGCTTTGTTATGAAAACCGGACGCATCATGGAACGTGCTTTATGGGAAACAGAAGATATTTATGCTGATTACATTGGGGGTGGTGATATAGATGAAGCAACGTAAGTTTTCTGTCTCAGACCACAATTTAATTATATTTAATGAAATTAATTCAATGTATTTTTTTTTAAATATCCGATTTAGTGATGAGAAATCGCATGCAAAATTGTCTCAAAACCGTGTCTTCTATTGTGATCGCTGGTCAAAAAATCGATGTGTTACATCAATGGATTGGTCAACTCACTTCCCCGAACTACTATTGGCATCATATCATAACAATGCAGCATCACCAAATGAACCCGACGGGGTTGTTATGGTGTGGAATACAAAATTTAAAAAGCAAACAGCTGAAGATGTGTTCCATTGTCAGAGTGCGGTTATGTCAGCTTGCTTTGCTAAATTTCATCCCAATCTAATATTAGGTGGCACATATTCTGGTCAAATTGTTTTATGGGATAATCGCGTACAAAAACGTACACCAATCCAACGAAGCCCATTAAATGCTAGCGCACATACGGTAAGTCAGATGAAATATTAGCACCGAAACATTGACAGATCCAACTGTAACTTCTTGAATAAATTAACTTTGTAATACTTTTGCAGCATCCAGTGTACTGCTTAGGTATGGTTGGCACTCAAAATGCACACAATGTCATCTCAATTTCATCAGATGGAAAATTATGCTCATGGAGCTTAGACATGCTGTCGGTTCCACAAGAAATTTTAGAATTACAATACAAGTAAGAACAAATCAAAATTCATGTCGATATATCTCAATGTCTCAAGAGAATGTGAAAGATTGAAATGCTAATTCACTTTTTAATTGCAGACAATCAAAATCGATTGCGATCACAAGCATGGCATTCCCAAAGAACGAAATTAATAACTTCGTTTTGGGCAGCGAAGATGGCAACGTATATTCAGGTGAGTCAAACGAAATTCACATTCGATTTTAAAATAAAACCAAATTCATTTCAAAATATAATCAATAGGTTGTCGACATGGCACCAGGCCTGGTATCATGGATGCATATGAGAAGCATTTGGGACCAGTTACTGGTATTTCAACACACTACAATCAATCATCTCCCGATTTTGGTCACTTGTTCTTAACATCGTCGATCGATTGGACTATAAAACTATGGAGCCTCAAAGAGAACAAACCACTCTATTCATTCGAAGACAATTCAGACTACGTGTGTGATGTAGCCTGGTCGCCAATACATCCAGCATTGTTTGCGAGCGTTGATGGAAATGGTCGTTTGGATTTGTGGAATTTGAACCAAGATACAGAAGTTCCAACCGCTTCAGTGGTTATCGATGGTGCTCCAGCTCTAAACCGTGTTTCATGGACACCATCCGGATTGCATGTTACAATTGGAGATGATTCTGGTAAAATTTATGTGTACGATGTTGCTGAACATTTGGCAACACCACGAATGGATGAATGGACCAAATTTGCTGCAACGCTCAATGAACTAAAAATGAATCAAGCCGATGATTTCGAAAATATTGAAAAGAAAACACCCATTCCACAGCCATCGCTGAGCAGTGTCAGTGGTCCCGAATCCCTAATATCGAATAAGAGTTTTGTTTAAAATGTTCGTGTGTTTGCGTGCGGTGCATCAGAATAAAAAAAAAACAATAATAAAATAAAAACCCTCAAAGCTTCTGTACATTTTAACTGTAGCTTAAGAATTACAGCTGAAATTGTAATTGTTTGGAAATCTAGCTTAATGTTTTGAGTATGCAAACTTCAACAATCGATATATTTAATCAGAAAATGCTGCTAGAAATAATTTTATCAATAAATTGAATAAATTGAATTGGCAACCCATTGAATATTTATAATAAAAATTAAATTGAATTGTTTTTCTTTATTCCATTTCCACCCTAAAAAAATATTTTGAATGTTGGCACGAAAATTCGCAAAAACCGTTGTTTTTTTATATGAGCTCAATTCAAATGTGTTGAATCGGTGCAAACCGTTTCCATGACTCTGTCTCTTTGACTAATTATGTTGTTAGATCGATATACGTCATGCAGTGTTCACCTGACTCGTATGTGTCAAAAACGTACGAAAGTCTATTAAGATAGAGTAAATGAAATTAGACGAGGGGTTCATTAATACACCATATTAAAGGTAAATACAAAGTGATTTTCTCACGTGCTTAGTGCATATAACCGTTGTTTACATGTGTACATAGTAGTGCATTTATGTGGAAATGGAATTGATATGGACGGAGAATAAGAACACCGTATGAATAGCGTAGACATCACCGTCGTCACCGCCATATAAACATAAATTTGATTTGCGGTAGTTTATGTGATAGTTTTTTTCCCCATCGGGGGTGTTGAACCATGCTGAATGTTTCACGTTTGATAAATTCAATTTTCTGCATTTGTAACTCAAACCATTAAACCAACTGAAATTTTCACCTCGAACCGCATGGTACTATTCATATGTGCATGATATTATTTACATGATGATTTATTCTAGGCTTTAACACACATGCGAGATAGAGATAGCAGAAATACATACGGAAATATTTTCAATATCAAAGTGGTGTGGGTGCTAAATAGCATTTTCAGCTTCAACCATGGAATTCGTTTTAGTTACAACCACTTCGACTCCAGACACGTCGAGGAGCGGTTCGGTTATGAAGTTTGGAGATTATAGGTTTGTTATTTGATTGTGTGTTACCTTCTGTGTTTCTGTTTGTACTAAAATCCTCCGAACGATAAACAATCAAAGTCGTCGACTCTAAGAAATACTGTGATATTTTTGTACTTTTCTGGTAGAGAGGATGAACAAAAAATCTCAGAAGCTATTCCATTGCCGATGGAAGAGGATTTTCTCCAGTTTGCATCGGATTCAGACGACGAAGATAAGGTGCTATTGGAAGGATTCAACGCATTAAGTGCACGAAATCGTTTAGCTTGCTATGACCATTGTACAAAGATTGTGCTTGATCAAGAGCTACAAAAAAGATTGCAATTAGAAGTGGGCAGACACGTTACCGAGGAAAATCCATGGAAACAAATTCGAAAACAGATCCTCTCTGACTATTTACCAGACGGAGAGAGTGCACCGCCTGAAATCGCTGAATTTCGAGTCAAATTGAATGAATTGGATGACGATGATCTCGTGCTAGTTGGCTTTGCGGCCGCAATTACAGATATCGAAGATACAGACACATTTCTCTTTTATGCTAATCCTGATTCAGCAAAGGAATCTTTGGGTCTAATTCAACGTTTGGAAGCATTCGAAAGACAAAGAGTCAATAAAACTATTTTCAAATATCCTCGGCCATGGCATAGTTTGGGTAGTGAACACGAAGTTGATTTGCAAGTCGAAGTCAAACGAAAGGATAAATTAGAAGTGGAAATTCAGCGACTTTACAATAGCAACAAAGCTCCAGCGCCACTTTCATTTCGATTTGCCGAAGATGTTCGTGATGGATATGTGGAGCTGGTGCCGAAACACAAAAATATTGACGTCATCGTGAGAAGTCGGGTTTCAGTTGCTGTCCAATCAGCAGCACAGCGCGTTGAGAGTGAGCAACAGACTGATCCCACATTTCCGGCGAACGCCTGGTCACAATATTCATATGAGCTTCCTGTTGATCGTGAGTAGATAGTTTAGTGGATATGCAATGAACATCGATTAGAATTGTTGACAAATTATTGTAGCAAACCAACCTGAAGATATTGTTGATGAAAATAACGAGACTGAAGTTAATGAGTCGTGCGATGAAGATGAAGATGGAGAAGAAGAGGAAGAGGAAAAAGAAGAAGATATTATTGGGCCATCGGATGCAATGAAAGAACTTATGCGAGTTTTGGAATTCAATGCGATTGATATGTACAGGTGATTTGATATTTCGATAGGATTTCTAAAATTATTCGTAGCTTCGAAGTAAAATACTTCAAAAATCAATTGTATTTAGGGACGATTACGAACTCATTGCTACAACAGCTATAAAGCAATTTTCAAAACCAGTTATTAGGGAATCATTTTGTTTTATCAATCCAAATCGATGTGCTGATCGATTTGTCAGCGCATTCGCCTGGCATCCCACCTTGTCTGGCATCTTTGTTGCGTCTTATACATTTAAGACATTGAATACATTTTCACAGGGTAAAACTTTGCATTTTACAACTGAATTAAAAAAAAATATTCAATGAAAAACACATTCTATGATGTTTCATTTAGATGAAAAAGTCACAAGTGAAGAAGTGAAAAAGAAATCGTCGATGATGCCAAATCCAGTGCTTTTGTGGTCATTCAACGATACTTTGTACCCAAAATTGGTGTTGGAAACGCCACGTGAAGTGACCTGTCTATCATTTTGCCCATATGATTCAAACGTATTGATAGGCGGTTTAGTGACTGGTCAGCTAATAATTTGGGATTTGAAAAATTGTTTGTATCGAGTGGAACATCCAGAACCATTAACGGACAAACAAGGAAAAAATCGAGAAAAATTACATTCATTTATGACTTGGTCAATGTTTGCAGAAAGTTTACAACAGAATGTTATTCATCCGGCTGCAATATCGCACTATGATTTATCACATAAAAAGCACATCACATGCATTAAATGGATGAATCGCAAGCACAGCATTGCAACAACTGGTTTAATTCAAGAGAGTGTCAAACCGAATGAATTTTTTCGACATTTTGTAACTGCTTCCTTAGATGGTACCGTATTATTTTGGGACCTGGATTTTATTAACCCTGACATTAGCCCGGCCGAAGTGAAACGAACCGATACAAAAAGGAAGCTGTCGATTCGTATGGTGCCGGAACAACCTGTCTCACCATATGAAAAGCTGAATGGTGTTTTTCAGCCAACATATGCAACCACATGTGAACAACCAATTTCAAGTTTGATTTTTGATGAAGGATTGTTTAGGTTTGTTTTTTCAACAGCAACACAAATGTCAATAATATTTAAAATGTCAATATGAAGGTGAATTGCACTATTTAAATGACAGATATGAACCACTGAGTGAGGTTGAAGGTACCCAGATCGACGAGAGGATCGAATTTAAAGTCATACAGGAACAACAAGAGAGGACAAGCAATCGTTTGCTGGTTTCTTCTCTATTAGGATCGATAAGCACATTTATTTGGGAAGGATTTCTATACAAGGATGGAAAACCAGAAAAGGCAAAACAGGTAACGTTCAACTCATTTCCAGCAAATTCAATTTTGGAATTTAATGACTTTATTGTGAATTTTACAAGATCGAAACATTTGGAACGATTCATAATGGACCAGTTCTAATGGTCGAACGTAATCCATTTATGCCTTGCGTTGTTTTGTCGATCGGCGAAAGAATTTTCGCGGTTTGGTGTGAAAATAATCAATCAACGCCAGTTCTTTGGCGTCGTCGAAAAACACAAATCACATGCGCACAATGGAGTTCAACGCGAATATCACTGTTTTTTATTGCATGTTATCAGGGAATAATCGAACTGTGGGATCTTCTTACTCGCACTGATGACATGTCCATTTCACATGAATCAAGCGCTACAATAATCACAGTCATAACACAGCACAAACTTAGTCTTCCAGTCGATGTTCTGATGATCGGTGATGAGAAGGCAAACTTGAGAGCATTTACATTGCCTTCAGCCATTTCACAGCCAAAGGACAATGATCATGATGTCAGTGAAGTATATATTTTCAAAGATCATGAAATTAAATTTTGTGACTGAACTACTAAATGAAAGCTCTTGATTTGCTATAGAAATTCAAAGAATTCATTGATAATGAAATGCATCGGAAGGAAAAGTTCAGCAAATGGCAACAGAAATATTCAGAAAAAAATGAAGATTTAGAAGAGCCCAAGAAGCTTCTGCGAGAAGAGTCCCGGAAAACGTTGGAAATGCCGATACCACAGCAGCAAGTGGAGAAAGATGTTAAAATAAAAGAAGAAAAAAGACACAGCAGCACTGTTGTCAAGACCAAGTAGGTCTCGTTTTATTTGTTAAAACTTCGAAATCAAAAAATTCCTTTTAAACAATTATTATGTAATATATTTTGTAATTCAAAAAGGTCAACTGTGAAACATGTCAAAACAAAACGAACATACGATTATTCGGAGCGTATGCGCAAAAAATGGGAGGAACTGCAAATTAAACGGCTATTGAAGGCATTGTTGGTGCTCAAACAATTTGATCCCGAGCAAATTGCAATGCATATCAAGCCCGAGAAAGATCGAATTGCATATAATGAAGAAAAGAAGCGAGCAATTGCAGAAAACTTTCGTAGAGTGCACGAAGAGATCAGTGAAATTCGTGCCAGGCTCATTCCACCGAAGGATGTTGATCAAGAAGCTGAACGGCTGAATTTTATCACAACAAATGTGGACAATATGCTTTCAAGTGAAATGGATGGATTCAAATATGATATTGTACAGAAAGAGCTACAAAAAAAGGTTGAAATTTTATTCGATGAGAGAAATCCAGTTTTTTTTTAAATAATTTATTTAAATTCAAATTGCAAATCTATTTTTTAGGTGAATATCTCCAAAAGTGATATGGTCGAAATTAAGTGGCATGAACTGCTTGAACGTGCTCATAAAACACGATCCAAGTCAAATCGAGCCATATTCGAAGAGAAACGAAAGGCGTACATTGAGAAATCAGTTCGAATCGAAGACGAACCTATGGATTGAATGAACATTATTATGCACTATTTTTAGATATGAAAAATGCAAATTGAATTTTTAATTTCCTCCTATTGTATTTTGTTTCTCACATAAAGAGAAGTTTTCTTGACATCGGTAGTATGTTTGCACGTTTTGCAGTGGACTCTAATTTGATGTCCTCATAAACGATGTGGTCGAAATATCATGCTTATTGTTCTTTTGATTGAAACTTATGCTTTGAACCAGACGTCGCCAGCTGGTCAGTTGGATTGAGCTAGTTAATTTCATTGTCATTTTAAGAAAGCGAAAGGATACCAATGAATTTGAATGGGATCCCAACCGATCCGAACGAATTTGTTCGAAAGCTAGTTATTATTCAACTAACCAGCTGGCCAGTCTCAACGTCTGCTTTGAACCATTTCTTAAACATTTGAATCCGAGTCGTTAAATGTCAAATAAAGAAGATTTTGAAATGTTATGAAATTCTGTTCATTTTCCTGACATAAATTGGAATGATTATAAAAACGTTGTCGTTTTCATAAATGAAAACAATAGCTATATTTGCATGGAAAATGTAAGCGCCAATTTTGGGTGGCCATTAATTTTAATGTTAATTTTCATAATTATTGTCAAGAAGGTAAGAGAGTTTACGGTTTCCATATGTTATATGTCGAATAAAAAAATTGGGCCAAAAAACTGTCGTGTATTTGCATAACAACTTCATTTGCAAATAGTTCAAATAAAATCGAGATAATCAAGTTGTTCACTGTAATCATGTCACACTTGTTTTGCTACATAAACTAAATCATATCTTCCTGTTGCATGCGCTGGCGCAGACGAGACACTGTATATTCGTATCTGGTGTACACTGTACACTGTGTGGTCGCATCAATTGAATAAATTACTTAATAGCGAGTTGTAGATCAAGAAAAGCCCAATAACATCATTTCCTCTTTATGAGATATTGAAGTGCATTTGGAATGCATTGATGTCATGAGTGGTAACCAGTTTTTGGTCATTGGCCAACATCAGCGTCCACATTGAATTGTGTGTCAGTGTGGTGAATACGAATCATAAAAACGAGAATCAGTGCGAACGCTAAAATCCGTACCGACAATGTTCATCAAATGCTTATATAATTTCACCATATCGATGTTTACACACCGTGTTCAAGTGGAAAAAGCCAATCTGCTGATGTGGCATTTGCTTTCTTTTCCATAATTTTTATTTTGCTTCTCTCCAGTCGCGATTATTCAAAAAAATGGTAAAATTAATGCACTAAACACTTTAATGTGTGTATTTCATTTTACACATCTGAAGATCAATAAACTGTTGTGAAAAAATGATCATTCATCACGATTTTACTATTTATAATTTCTCATGCGATTGAACCACTAAACACACGACCCCAACAATTGAAAAGCAATAGACCGGGATTACGTTGAACAAATGAAGTCTGTCAATTACCGGTTAAACAAAAATAAAAAAAAAGTGGCTTTTTAAACCACTCTATGAGCGCATACAAAGTCAAGGTATTCAAATGGCCAAACACACGAAAAAATAAATGTGTATTCAATGACAACGAGTGCAACAAATGCAAGATCACAAGGTTGAATTAAGCCCAAAGCTAAACACATAATTCGATTTTATTTTTGGCGTCTGTTGCAATTTAACAATTAGGCAAAACAGTTTCTATCTTGCTTCATCAAATTGCTTTGGATCATGAATCCACCCATTATGTTCAGTCGAAATTCATTCAAAAAAACAAAAATGCGACGAGAAACACAATTACATGTTTTGGAAGTGTGTTTATGTGTGTGTATATACTTGTTTACAGTGTGCAACATCCAGCCCAAAGGCAAACAATCAAACAATCCCGCCGTACTATGGTCAACGAATACTAACCTAAAGCGTACGATGTAATGGCATAACGAAATCAACGATCGCTGCTACGTGTTTTTTTTTGAGAAGGGAGTCCTCAAAAGTAAGAGTCGTTTACATGTGAAGCCGTAGTTTAAGAATACATACGGAACGGATTAGTTGTAGGTCAATATAAAAAGAAATTCAACTCTTCACAACAGCATCGTTTTGTCGTGATTTAAAACCAACAAATCAGTTCATATTTTATATTTTACCAAAATGAATCGTTTTGTTGTGGTTCTAGTGGTCGCCTCATTGGCTTTAACTAGTGAGTTTTCATTCTAAATACAATTTTCAACCATTTTCTTCTATTGTTTTATCAGAAAATTTTCTTCGTTAATTTTGTAATTGTCTTCAATAAATCCAAAGGCTTTTCTAAAAAAAGAAAAAAAAGAATTGGAATAAAATCAAATTTATTCGAATTTCGTGTAAATCTGCATTAGATTTGTTCAATTATTCGAAAAAGATTGTTATAGATGACGAACCTTTTGTGAATTTCAGAAGCAAGATAAAAATGCATATAGTGATTTCTAAAATTGGTGTTGATTTATATTCACAAACGAAACATAAGTTTTTTTTTTGTTTTGCGAAATTCATGCATACAATTGCATAAAATCACGATAAATTCGTTAACATCAAGTTAATGTAATACGTAACATACGGATGCAAAAGGTTAATGTGTGCATTCAAATGCCAAGAAAATCGAATTCAAATGTCATTCGCAGCATAATCTAGTCAATCGTGTTCAATTTATGTTCAAATTAAAATAAAATATTACCAAACAAAACATTTACTTAAAAATACTCTTTAAAGGTGACCTAAAATCAAAGGTTTACCACAAAGAAAACAATGTTTGTAATTAAATTTGGTTTTTTCTTCAAATGTCGAATTACACTTTTCATTCAGTGTATACAGAATAAAAATCGATCGAAATGTGTTCAACATGTTCAACACCATAATTGAGTTGTCAAGTTTCCTTTTCACTCCATATAGAGCTGAAGCACAAAAATCCAAAAAAAAAGTAAGACACAATAAATTCAACGAATCACTGTCCGCCTCATCGAACAGCTGTAACATGTCCATTTTCCCTTTCATTTAATGGCAAATTGTGTGTCAGCACTGTCGGTTGATTATTGTTCGTACATGATTTCCGTAAATCTGATTCAACGCACGGCTCGAACAGTTGTCAATTTTGATTTTTCAACTAAGAAAATACAAAATCAGTGCTGCAACAATGGCTCCAAAAAATCACATGCAAAATACTTTCGATTTTATAATAACAATCGCATACAGTTCGATATATCCAAAAAATAAAACCACACGCAGTAATACATAAACCGGCTTCATGTTGTTGTTGTTTGTCGATACGCTTCTTATTGGATTTTTACTCAGAGTTTGGTTGTGTGATGAAACTGGTTTCTCGAAACGATGGCGAAAAAAAACCTTTTAAAATTTCTTTTGAAAACATATTTGGCATTTGTATACAATTTGAAATGCGCACAACTCTCAATTTCATTTCTCGTCTCTGCCAATATTCAACCATATAAAATGAATGTTATCTCACAAATTAGAGACATAATTAATGCGAAAGAAATTGATTGGTGTTTTCGTTCAGATTCTGCTATGCTTTTGAAGAATTATCGCGCTGAAAATTAGGCAAATTATGGCGACCCTGTGCTGAAAAATCAATCGTACTGACGCAGATAATTATCGGTCTCAGCATTGTGTGCATGTGTATTGTTTTTTTTTCTTCTCTCTCCTCCGTTTTAATGCTGTGCACAGTTCCGCAGATTGTTATTCATATTGATCGGTATGGTGTTTGCGGTACGACGAGAGTGGAATACAATAACATAGCAACACGGTGCTGCCAATATGAATTTAGAAAGTTGTCCAACAACTAGGCGACACACCATATTTATATGCATGAATTAATGCTAGCTAAATGGCAATCATGGATATATTAATGCTGTTGACGACGTTGTTTGCGTTGTCGTCGACGGCGTTGGCGAGCAATACATCATACCGCAATAAAATTACTACATATTTTTATGTTGTATTTGTTTCGCAGAAAAATAGTCATTTTAATTACAAATAAAAAAACAACTGTCCATTTCTTTTGATTTTGTAGACGCCCAAAAAGGTGGTTCAAGTTTTGAATGTCCAAATGATAAAAGTGGTCAATTCAAAGATCCTGTTCAATGCGACAAATATTATGAATGTGACGATGGAATTGCAACAGAAAGACTGTGCCCAGACGGTCTAGTTTTCGACGAAACCATTCGGTTAAAGAACAAATGTGATCAACCATTCAATGTTGATTGTGGAGACCGTACTGAACTCCGTAAGTATATGTTCGACGAAAATGAAAAAAACAAAATTGTTTGAAATTAAATGATTTAATTGACCTTTATTTTGTTTGCAATTTGATATGTAGAGCCACCAAAAGGAACCAACGAGAAATGCCCACGCAAAAACGGTTTCTTTGCTCATCCAGACCCAGGTGTGTGCAACACATTCTACAACTGTATCGACGGTGATGCCATCGAAATCACATGCACAGCTGGTTTGCACTTCGATGAATACTCGGGCACATGTGTCTGGCCAGACACAGCTAACCGCGAAGGTTGCAAATCCGCCGAAGGTAAATCAACATCGAATAGAAAATAAGATGCTTCTTTTTTTTAACTTGGAACTCATCGAAATGCTTTTTTTTTGTTTAGAACTCGCTCAATTGGCCGGTGGTGATGACTTCCGTTGCCCAACCCAAAGCGTTAAATCAACTGACGACAAAGGACAAGTCGTTGCCCATCCAAAATTCGCACATCCAACTGATTGCCAAAAATTCTACGTTTGTTTGAACGGTGTTGATAAGCGTCCACTCGGCTGCCCAGCTGGACAAGCCTACAATGAAGTATCACAAATGTGTGATGCACCAGAAAATGTGCCAGGATGGTTAGTACTAATCAAATATATTCATTTCTTTGTCTCTCGACTAATGCACAATCGAAAAACAATAATAACATTTTCTTTCTTCTCTTGCAGCGAGGACTGGTACAAGGAGGATTCTGAAGAAGGTCCATCAAAGAAATCGAGAAAATAAACATTGTGAGCAATTTAGAATTGTTGCCATTCGATAGACTTATTTTTTTTCGGTTGTAATCGATTTCAATTTACGTAAAAAAAAAGAAGTAATTTTTTGTTTATGAATGCGTAAGAGAACACCAAGAGATTTTTTTTAAATATGTAAAACTAAAGCGAAAACAATTAAGTTAATCATAGTTTGTTTTTTCATTTCACTTCCTTCCCTTCTCTTCTTTCATTTACTTTCCATTTCTTGTCGTGTCTTGACTGCTCTTGATCTTAATTTCTAGTCTGACATTTTAATCTATCTTAATCTATAATTTCGACTCGATTCTAAACCTACTTTCTATCTCTTTCTCTTCTATGACTTTCTTACACACACACCCCTTTTTCTACCTTTCACTCTTGCCATGTCTCGTCTATAATTTGTTTTTTTTCCAGCGCTCTTTTTTCCTCTATCGCCTGCTGTGCTTTCCATCTCAACTTTCCTTTAACTTTCTACTGATCTTTCTCTGAACACTTTTATCTCTCTATTTCTCCAAAAATACTTAATAAAAACAATAAATTTTGAATTTATTTGGAATCCAATAAGAAAACGAAAGCTCATTAATAAAACCAATTCATAAACATTTTGAGGATATTATGAAATTTATTTCAAAAATGAATAGTTCCAAAATGTTGGTTTAAAAAAAAAACCAAAGATGATCATTTCTTCGCCAAAATTGACAACACTTTCGGCTCTTTTAATACTTCAGCGACTTTGTTAATTGGAGTTTTGCGCAACCAATATCATCTCGACACAACCAAACAAAGCAGAAACCAAAAATTAAGCACTGGAAATGATCATTACATAAGTAAATAAATGTAAGTACGAGACCACACAATTATGTGTGGTAAGCGGCTTTAAACGACTCGTGCCGATTCCACACTCTCGATGCATGTACAATAATTTTTGTTTATTGAACTTTGATAATTTACCGCTTTTAAATCGTTAAACAATTAGGTAGCAGCTGATTAAAATACAACGTTTTGATTGCTTCGTAGGAAATGTAAATTTAATTCATGGATATACGGTATTCACAAATTAGTATGTCTGAGGTTTTTGCGGGTTTTGGTTGCAGAGATAAGAAAAAAGCCATAATTTACTAAATAACGACGTATTTACTCATTTCCGTCAAGTTTTGCGATCGATCGAATATGAAAGCCTGCCAATTTTCAGCCAAAGATTTATTGTATTGTTGACACAACAATCAAATCGTACAGCTCCCAGTTGCCAGCCGCGAGCTGACTGCGCGTGCATATGCCACTCAAAATGCACATCAAACTAGGTTTAAGCTAAGATTGTGTGGGTGCTTATTGTATTTGTAGTTGTCCGTAAGATATTTGCGCATGTTTTTTTCAATCAACTGTTCATAATTCTGCCAAAACAACGTCATTCCAATTTGAACATGTGTAACACATCGAACGAAACTGCGGCAATTTATATATTGGTAATTTATGAAATCACTTTAAATGAGAATGCAATGCAAATAAATACAAATTGATTGATTGCTTTCCTTCCTTTCACAAATCAAGTGAATTGTGGCCAATATGATTCGATTTGAGTGGATATTTGTGAGCATGTCGTTTACATTCACATGAATAATGCGAACGAACGATTAGCGAGACGATCATTCGATGTGCCATTGTAGCTGTATGCCAACAGCAACGTCGTCGTCGGCGGCTGAAGACAAGAAGCGTGCGGTTAAAACGTTGTTATATGAAAGTGTAAAGTCGAACAGATTTGTACGCACCAATACAATCAACACTGAGTGCTTCGTTGAGTAGATGGTGTGCCTGAGACTTTACCTTACTTTAAAATTTATGCTAAAGCAACGTTCGTTTAGTTGGTGTTCAGCTTTAGTAACGGAACGGCAACATTGTGAATCACATCATCGAGTACGATTTTGTAGATATAGACATTTATTTTTGTTTTTTCATTTCTCTTCTCATTCCTTCAATTTTCCACATATTTTTTGCATTCGATTTGATTTTTATTTTTCCGTTGGCCCTTTTTATTGCCACTGCAATAAAAAAAAAGGAAAACGACCTAAGGAATTTTTGTTGGATAGTCGTCGTGGTGCGCGAAAAACGACGACGTAACAAAGACATTACCTGCACTGCATTCAATTATTTATAATGCCTCCCCATTCGAATCGAAACGAAAAATACAGAAAAAATAACAATCCAACTTAACAGTGAAGAAATACAATAAATTGCGTGACGTGAATACTAAAATTACGGAATAATTCATTCATTTTAATTTTATTTCTCCTCTCTTTTCTCTGTCTCTTTCTTGCTCGTTGAAGAACGTGTTCTTTGTGATTTGCGCGAACAACGATTTTTAGGTATAATCTACCACAATTTTTGGTGCGCATATAATTTGTTTTCTCTCGCTTCTTTGAGACGTGGATCAGTGTGACGAAAATACAGAAAACATGTGTCAAATATTGTTTACAGTTGCGTTGATTTGTTCATTTGGGATTCTGGGTAAGTTACTGCAGCAAAACGGTTACACTGTTTTATTGTGTGTGAAAATTTTTGATTTTTATTATCGACGACAAGAATCATAACCGATTCAGTGGAAATACTTTAATATTGACTTTCAGGCCGACGTCTATTTCAATATTTACATTTTGGTTGTTATTTCGAATATGCTTCACAAGAATCGACTATCTTAAATCAAAAATGTACAGCGTGAATGCAAAATGAAAATGCATTGCATATCAATCCAAGGTGAATAATGTGAGAAAAACTGAATCAAAATTAAACATTCATTAAATAATTATTGCGGTTGCGGTGAATGTAAATGTGTGACGAGAACGCGCTAAAATGTAGGCAACTGCCAGCCATTCTGGCAAGTGTTCAGTATACATGAGAACGTGCAGCAACAGAACTGTCCATAATAATGTCCATATCTTTGTTTAAATATTCGAAGCGATAAGTGTAATACTTGACTCAAACCAACTCGTCAGACTTTGCTTTATTTTTATTCAACTCAATTTTCACTTGTTGATTTACTCTGTCTGCACCATTCAACCTCATACTCGATACATTTTCGTAACTTTTTGTTGTTGTTGGTGTTTTTTTCGTGTAATGGTGCTGCACACGCACTCATGGCAACTCAATTAAACTTTTTCTTTTACCAATTTAATTACAGCACTGTTTTGGTCTAGTTTTATTTTCGTATTCGATTGAACCTACGGCACAGCAAGCCAACTCAGTATAGTCGTTCGCATAACATTCATTTCAACATTAATGCAATAAGTTTCGTATTTTGGAAACGGTTCGACTAACGTTTGGTATTTTTTCGATCGAAACATATGAGTTGAGATAATGGCACACTCATAAATTCAATATCACTTGTCAAAATTGCTAATTTTACGGTGTTCTGCATAGCAGTAACATCAAATATGACCTTCCGCAGCTCTTGTTCATATCAACAACTGACATTTCAAATTAATTAATTAATTCGATTCGGAATCTTCATTCACATTCGAAAATCCACGTTTTCGCTCAAAATTCTAGCTTTAAATATATTATACGATTTTCCGATACGATTGAAATAAATTGGCAGAAAAAAAAACAGAACAATAAACGCTCGCGAAAGCATTAAATATTGGAAATGGCTTTTTAGCATCACATTCAGTCTGGCAACAGAAAACCGGTAATCGAAATTGTTAGTACAATGAACACAAAATTAGTTTTTGGCATTTTTCGATTGGTGATTTATGGTTGATATTAGCTAATCAATGTGACAAGTATGAAAAGGCTTTAATGAAACTGTTTCGTTGAAACACATATTGGAAAGTGTATTTTCTGGTTCATAATGTTTGTGTTCATTTTTTTTTCTCGTTTTGGTTTGTTATGTTAGCGGCTTTATGTGTTGTTTATTTCAAAATTTTATTGTTAATATGATGATTTGTAGAAGCATAGAAATATTAAATAGCGGTGGATTGTTTGCCGAATTTATTTACGTGTTTAATTATTGTCTCAATTAAAATCACTAATAGCGTTAGACTTAAATTCGTTTTGTGAGTTTTCGATTCAGCTCTGAATTAATAGAATATAGTTCCATTTATAAATGGAACAGCTTCAATAGTTTTTGTGTTGATTTTTCGAAAGTGACTACCAACTAACATGAATTAGTCGCCAACCATTACGGATGCTGATGTTTTCATTTGTTTTTTTCGATATTTTATTTCTTTCACTGAAACCGCAAACAAAATAGCATAACAACTATTATAAAAAAGAATCTATAAAGCGTGTTCAATTGATTGACTTTCTTTTGTTGATTTCCTATTATGAATATGATGAATGGTTGGTTTATATTTGCGGCTTAATACTTTAGCGAGCGAAAAAAAATGAAGAAGAATTGAAATAAATGGAATCGGTTTGTCAGACGGGTGACATATGAAGTCATTCAAAACAGAACTGGTTTAACGATTGACATTTGCAAACAACATTGTTGTGAATTTTGTAGCATTTTTTTTTATAAAACCATGAATTTAATGTGAATGTTAATTTCTAGCCCATGGTGCTGCCGCTCCAAACTGCCCAGAGCCCTTCGGCGAACAGGTATTTATGAGTCATGTTTTATTAATGCTTTGATATTTATCAATTTTTGTTTGTTAATGAAATAATTAATTTCGATTCCACTAGGCCTATGCTCATCCAGATAATTGTGACCAATTTTTCTTGTGTACAAACGGTACATTGACGTTGGAAACATGCGAAAATGGTTTGTTATTCGATGGAAAGGGAGCCGTACACAACCATTGCAACTATAATTGGGCCGTTGATTGCGGACCACGTAAATTTGACCGTAAGTGCACTTCAATATTGTCATATTGAATAAATTGTGTTGATGTTTTGATTTGTAATCGAATATGAATTTCTTTCCAATTTTATAGCAACTCCAATTTCAACACCAGGATGTGAATACGCTTTCGGTATCTATCCAGACAGTGCCGAATGTTCGACTACTTACTTGAAATGTGCTCACGGTGAACCTTCTCAACACCATTGTGATGATGGTTTGGCATACGATGAACGTATTCACGGCTGCAATTGGCCCGATCAACTCCTCCACATTTGCAACCCAGAAGGTGTGATTTCTAGTTCAAGCTAATTGTTGTTCAAATATTTTAATTTCATTTCTATTTGTTTAACAAATTTCAGCTGTTGTTGGTTTCAAATGCCCAACCAAAATCGATTCTGGTTCACCATCAGCACGTTTCTGGCCTTATCCTCGATATGCCATTCCTGGTGACAAACACCATCTCATCACCTGTGTTGATGGCCATCCACGTTTGATTTCATGCGGCGAAGAATCCCTTTTCAACGAAGAAACTCTCACTTGCGAAGAGCTCCGAAAATAAATTATCCCACACATTTCTGTTGATATCCATTGCTATTTTTACTTATGACGTACCTTTTTTATTTAAATCGATTTGATAAGCTAAATAAAACCGTTACCGATGATCATTGATTCCATCCAATTATTGCTCGTTTAAAATTCGCAATAAACAACAGACAACAAAATTCGTACTGCCGTTTCATTTAACCCGCGTCCGCTCCTGGTGTCTATTGTCGTTATTAATCTAACATTAGTTAGATGTGTTAGCTTTTCAGGATAGCAAAGTAGTCAAAGATACAGAAACATTGAGGCATTGATAGTTTTTTCCTCAATGTTTTCGATTTAGGTGGAATTTTTACGAAGATTGTGTGCTGTACAGTAAAAAATGAGTAAGTTATGACCATGCATCATAAGTTACACGGGTAAAAATTGCACCATTTTCCACTGTTCCAATTTTAGTGCGTAATTTGTGATTGCCAAAACTGTCATTGGAATGATTATACGACGTTCGGTGTCCACAGTCGTGAGATAAAATAAATTGAGCCGAAACCGCCCATTTTCAATTTAAAAGAACCCACCAAATAGCCACGGTGCAAGGCATTTAAGTTGATATCCAGCTTAATTACAAACTGAGTTATAAATGCATTGCAGAATGAGCTTGGGTTCATGCAATTATTGTAATGTAACTGTAAACCATCAAGCGTCTGGTAAATTTGACTGTTAGCAAGCTAGCAAGTTACATCGAATGAAGCGATAATATAAACGTTGCTTTGTAAATGCTGCTGAAGTGATAAAACCATGAAAACGAGTGTTGATTGAGCTTAAGCGCGTGTTTAAATAATTGTGTGTGTTTGTGTATCGAATGTGTTACATAAAATATGAAGCATTTGGGCAAATATTAAACGATCTAGTTCAATATTCAAGCACATATGTTTTATCTCACTTTTGCAGTGCCGCAGTTGCAACAAAATACACTTGAAGGGCGCCACAATTTTGGATATAATTTACTTTTGTACATGCGTTAGAATTTGCCCATAGAGCGCTGCCAGGTTTTTAATTAACAACAGCCCTGGCCGTAGTTTTTTTTCTCTTGCTCTCTCTCCATCTGTTTCTGGTTCACGTTAACTCATGAAATCCAATCTAGATGTTCGTTACATAAGCTAATTTCCATACTTTAAATATTCGCGTTAACTCATCCAGCAAAGTGCATCGATTCTAGTTTTGTGCACGTTGTCGGCCTTATCATGAACACCGTAAATATTTCGACGTTTCGACATTTGATGGATATAGCAAAATTAAATTGAATAAATGAAAATGGAAAATTCAGTAAATTCGATAGCCATGGCCAAAATGAACGGTTTAACAAAAGAGCTTTGGATCGATCGCAACAATTTTGTATAACCTGAAACAACACCAGCAACAACAACATATTTACCTCTATCTATTTTCAACTTTGTCATTCAAAACCAAAAAAAGCAAAGAAATGAAATAATAATGCTGAGCAAAACACAAATTCGCGCGAACAATTCACAATCAGATTGAAAATTGAAAGCCAAACTGCCGACAACAAAACACGACCGCATTTATTTCAATTCCGCCAACAGTCGAATATCAAATGAAAAAGTGTAAATTCATGTTTTATCGAATTAAAAGCAACACATCGAGCGCAAATTCATTCCGTGACAGATGAAAAGTGGTTTTTGTATGAAGCACACGGCAGACGGCAGACAGCCGCGCACACAAAATCACTCTCTCATCTTTCTCCACCACAATGCACACGCCAATTCATTGTGTGAAGCATCTGATACAATGGGCCGATAAAACAAAGACAACCACGTTCATTCACTCTCTCTCACTCTCTCTCACTCTGAATACAATTAGCGTAACGATATTAAAGGGAAAAATATGTACAACATATATAGTTCGGTGTCTGTTCAGAATGAACACATCGCTTTCACTAGGCACAAATCTAATTGCATTATTTGCAGATTCTATTGTTTTCATGAGTTTAAATTTTTGTTGTTGTTGTTCATTTATCCTCTTTTTCCTATCCTCTGTCGAAAAGTTAAACATCTATCGATTTGAATTGGGACAATAAAGTGAAAATGCTGCAGAGAATCTGCTTTCAGCAGAGAATCAACTCGACTCGCTTGAGATATGGGAACGGCGTCAAAAATGAATTCTTGCTTAAAATGTTGCCAACATATTTTGGTTTTAGTTTATGTCTATTGATGTTGAATCAACACTTCTTCTCACATCCTTGCAAAAATTTTGAACTTTGAATGATGCATATTGAGTTAAGTAGCAATGAATTTTTTACATGCGAGTAATGGAAATTCTGAATATGAGGTGGCATTTGAATACTGTGTGAGTGAGGTGTTGTGATCTACCGATTACCAGGATCATGAGAAGACAACTTTTGGTATCAATGCTAACAATACATAGACTCGTTTATTGATGTGCTACTAGTGTACTCATCCAGACACATGATAGATAACTGTCAACTAGACTGTTGTCGAGAAAATTAACGAGTATTTGTATCGTTCAGCATCGGTGTCCTCACTGAAATGCTCATGTAAAATGAACATTTAATATTATGTAAATAAGGTTATATGTTTTGGCTGTATTGACATTCATTCATTAGTTTTGAATGATTTATCGGCAATTGCAATCCACAAGTAGGCATCGATATGCCATATTTTCCACGAATCATCCCAAGGAACATTTTGTAACGCGATTAAGCGAACTTTCGTCACCTGTTTGCAATAGACATGCAAGCAAAAATTATATTCATCAATGTTCATTTATATGTTATAAGTTATAACTTATGCTATAGCATAACATTTACAAAAAATTGCATTTTTTTTTTAAATGTCTTCTAGGTTTTCTAGTTTTCGATTGGTCGTGCTCACTTAATTCTAAATGCACCTCTGAAAATCATATCTCATGTATAAAAATGTGCAATGCCCACAGTAAAAGCACATGCATTTCGTTTTCGGTTTGCTTACAAACCTATTTCATTATCTAAGAATATTTGGTGAAGCGGTGAAGCTTGTACGAAGTGTTCGTGGGATAGTCAAAACTTTTGCTTCAAAATCAGACTATTTGGAATAACAATTCAAAATACATTGTCGTATGATGTGTGTGTGTAAAATCAACGAGCTGTCAACGCTGGGTGTTATGATTGTGAGCTAAGCTCGATGCAGAAATATCGGAATAGAGAATAGCACAACTTTTGTATAAAGAATTAGTTTCGTTGCGAAAACAATGTGTCTCTTTCTCTGCATGCATTTTTCGGAGAAATCCGTTGAGATACCAACTACTAATTTAAAATGTGTTCTCTCTCTCTCTCTCTCTCTCTCTCTTCCTCTTGTTATGGTTTTGCAGCTATTTCGTGAGTGCAGTGCGGTTGTCGATGTCATTTCATCAAACACTTCTTGGTTTCTTGTGAGCCAAACCAATGCAAACAGCTCTATGCAATCAAAACGTATTCGAAATAAACTCAGAAAACAACAATTGTCATGCAACGGTACCATAATAATGACACAATGGAAATCGTGCCACTGTTCTTCACTTCATATGCCAAGCAAGTATCCAAATTATTCAACGAATACACACCCAAAAAACCGCACTCGATTTGTATTGACGATAGTCAATATTCTGGTGAAATATTGATAAATCCATGAAGAGAATACAAATATGTTTCGTTTCAATGATTTATTGAGTGCAACGATTCTCAAATGTGCCTTCCAAAATTCGTATGTTCTCTCACTCAATGCTTAGCCATTTTTGGACACAATTCGGTGAAATTGCACATATTGCCGAAACTGGACATTTGCATAAACATGCACAGATTGAATGCTCAAGTGCTTTGCGGTGCATCAAATGATATAGAGAAAACTTTTCTAATGTGGTATTTCCGTTTTCCGCATTTTCAAGTATTTGCATCATTACAAATGCTATAGATAAGTTGAGAAAGTTTGTTGGAAAAATAACCAATTTTGTTCACTCATACTGCGCCGGTTTTTTGGAATTCGAGAGAAAATGCGCACTGGATGTGAATTGATAGTGTTTGAATGTGTTTTCGTATTTGCTGCAGACTCCAGCAGACACTTTTCAGTGTTCATTGATCATTTTATGCCAAATCCTTTATGTGTTTCGATTAGTTTCGTTTAGTTTTTCTATCTTTGTTGGCCAAAATTCCAGACTTTTTGAAAATATTTTTTTCATGTTTTGTTAGAGAAACTGTTTTTAACAAATATTTAAAAAATTTATTTTCTTACGAAAAATATCAAATCCAACGTCGATTTTTCTCCTTTGAAATCTACGGAGATGAATGCCTCTAAAGCAATAGTAAACAGATTTTATGCGTTAGATTTTAAATCAGATATAAGAATAACCAGAAGGGAGAAGGTTAAAATCCGATTCCGAATGATTGGCCCATTTTTACTAATGAACTGTTAAAACACGTGATTTTAGTTTATTTGTGATGTTGACCTGATAAACAAATATGTTATTCTTCAATCTTCATTTGCACATCAATTTCTTGGATAAATTGGTTTGCATTTTTCCGATCCAACTGAATATGAAACTTAGTTTTACTAACAAGTACACAGAATTCCCCTGTATTGAGAATAGGAAATGAATCTAATGCACATGTTTTTGATTGCATTGCTTTTCCTTCTGTCCGTTGTGCTTGCATAGAACTAAATTTCGTATTGAAGAATCATTGCGCGGAGATTCTGAATATTCATGAGTGCATACAAGAGACAATGGAAAAGAAATACATTATACAATTGATGTCGATAATAATTTATTCCAAATCGTACTAAAAAAGTGGATAATTGAATTATGAACTAAAAATTTGAAGAATAATATTAAATCATCATTGATGATCACTCCAATTTTTAGAATGCATTTTATTTCAATGAAACTGCAGCTAAAGAGGATTAAAAGTAACAAAGTACTTTCATTTGAGTCTGTTCCACTTTCATCAATAAAAGTGATAATCATAATATTCATTGATTGATACATTTTGATAAAGTGCTCTGCCAAATGAGTTTCACCGATATGAAAATGTACGATTGGATTAAAAAAGAAAGCATTAAATCAGAGTGTAAAAAGCGCCTGAATTTATGTGAAATGTGAAATGAAAACATTGTTTCAAAATACTCTCAACAGATATTGGCCAACATAGTCAGCGGTGTGTTTAACTCCGAAATGCATCTACCTATTGAATTGATGGTTGTGGTACCATAAATTTAATGAAAATTTCAAAATGATATCTTCAGGGCACAAAATCCCATTACTTAATAGTCATTTTGTGTCCATTAAAATTACAAAGTTCAGCATTTGGCTCGTTAAATTTGGCAGTATTCTCATTAAAATTGACACATCCGTTGAGAGTGTTCGACAAAATCACAATGATAAAATGTTTTACCACCCAAAAACATATTTTCATTATTATTATTTTTTTAACGATAGCTCAGTTTGGTGTGCCATTTACGAGGTAAACTCATACACACATATGACAATTTTCATAAATGTTCCACGTGTAATTTATTGAACAGTTATTGTGAGCATTGCCTACTGCGCCCATCGGCACATGGAGAACAATTGATTCATTAATTTAAAAAAAAAAAAAAAAATAAAATAAACCGATCACAAATCATTTCACCATTATTGAAAACACGAAAATGACAACGAGAAAATGAAGTCAAATATAATGGTTGTGAACCGAACATGCATTTGCACGCATGTGGGCTGAAGATGCAAAGTGCCTTTCAATCGATTGGCATTTTTGTGTACATCGATTAATGTATCCAAATGGAGCAAGCCGATCAAGCCAATAAATAACACTGTATTATATACACATCAAACATAATTTGCAACAAGGTGCGTATTACCTAATTCACACGCGCCGACGAACCGAAAGTACGGGCAAATGGTAACAAAAACAAAAACAAATGTGGTTCCATTGCGAATGGCGGAAAAAAAAGATGAGGAAAATTTATTGGAAGTGGCATCTGTTTTGACAATAATTTGCTTTCGCTTTTATGGTTTCGGTTTACAATACAATCTGCCAATTATGCAGAGAATTTAATTTTATGCTTGTGCATGTCGTTCACATGATGCGGAGTGCGGGGGTGGAATAATTCAGCTAATATTCATTCGCCAAAGCCAAAAACTCTTGTGAAAATATTCTGTGTTCGATGCCTATGTAATGCTTCGATGCCACAATAACCAAACACACACAAACCCCGTACACACAATAGGTTCCTTTCACTACATCCGGCACACATTTTATCGGAACTTTACACGTGTTTGGAGCGCTCTGGAAATATATTTAAACGCGCTAGCAAAATGCCGAAAAAAATGCTTTATTGCGGTTTCTATTGAATTAAATGCGCTTTTAAATGATATGAATGATAATGGCTGAATGCTCAGTTAAGGAATAAAAAAATGTAATGCAGAGATAATGACATCAGACGCCTTTGTGATTTCAATAAGTCGAATCATGAATTTATGGCTTCCATTCCAATATATCTGCACTTTCAATTTATTCGGTTTTTTTTTCAAAAACGTTGTGGTGGTTGATTTTTTTGTTTTGTTTTTCATTCGATCATGATTCACATTTAATCCAGACTGGGAAAGACAGTCATCACATTATACCATGCATTTATTCACCTTAGCAAAATAGTCTGGGTGTGTGTTCGGTGTTTGTATTGTCATAAAACTGCATTTCATTAGAAAACCATTCTCAAATAGCGGCCACTCAACATACAGCAGAGAAGGACAAACACCCGGAACCAAATATAAATGGCATTGATAATGTGAATTGAAGCGACGAACAGCTAGTTGGGTCTGAAAATGGCCTTTTCCTTATTTAACGGACCGTGCACACATCAACGAAACCTATATATTCCTATGGATGCACGCCGATATTGCACTGTGCACATCATCATGAACCATAACTAACTCTTCACACAAAGTGTATTTGAAACCACTGAAACGAGGGCCAAACAGATTTTTTTTTTTAAACTTGCTTTAATATAAAACATATTTTCTCATATAAACGATGCTCCAAATAGACCAAGACAGGAAAAAAACTGCATCGGCTGAAGTTGAGTGAGAGTGAGAATGAAAAAAAGGAGAAAATGGTACAGTGGAGCGAATGAACGGTGCTGAGAAAAATATGTACTGGCACATTTCCAGTTGTTCAGTGATCCATATAACATTTAAAGATAATTTAAAAACCATAAATCATGATAAAAAAAAACAGTTCGACGACCAAGACACGATGCGGTTGCATCAGAGAGAAAGAGCAGAATGGTGTAGAATAGAATGAAATCTAAAGACGATTCGCTTTACGCTTGGTTCGAATGAACACATTGCCAATGATCAAAATTAAAACGCATAAAAAACGAATGCACTGAAGAAGTCTTCGTTGTATTCTTTCTTGCAAAAAGAATTAAATGTTCAGTTCAGCTAAACCAGCAATACATAGAGGTTGAACGCTATAGAAGTCCTAATCGGAATTAATAGAGATATAAATATTCTCCATTTTACTGATTCTTTCGACTTTAATGAAATGTTTGGCTCCAGTTTCCAACTCCCAAAATACACATTTTCAGCCCAATTCAACTGTTCAACACACCAACATGGTTCAACAGTTTTAATATTCGTGTCTTTCTTCAAACAGTCTTGAGACCGATTTAAATGTAGTTTGAAAAATCATTTTTTAATGTAGTGCATCGAAAATGATTCAGTCCAAGGGTGTTCGACAATTTATCATGTTGTCGCATTCTTCATTGACGTAAATCATCGCCCCATAACTTTTCAATTGTATGTCACAAACATTTTTCTTCCGTCGCTTTAATAACACCGACAGCCCGAGCTTTTAAAATCAAATTAAAACCAGAGTGTTCTTCATTGTTAAACTGTCGGTGAAATATACTTCATAGACCATTTGTCGTTCGTAGTCTATCACCTGAGTGTATAATTGCATATCATGGAATGTAATACAAAGCGAATGGAGAAGTTGAAACAAAGGCGGCAGTCAAGTAGTAGCACGACAGTCTTGATTCGGTATTTTGGTGGCGCACCATAAAGTTGATATAAAACTTAACCATTTCGCCAACGTACTTTCCCACGTTAATTTGTAGCAGCAAGTACACCTCAACGAGATATTGATATAGTCGGCTTGCAGAAACATTGTAATTAAAAGCATACGCCAAAAGGAGCGAAGTGAAAAATATGCCGTGAGCGCATCGATAGAACAAACGGCAAACGAGACAAGAGAAATGAGAAAAACTGCACGGGCAATGGTGCTCACACCCTTAAAATCATTTTATTTCAATTTTCATCTTGCCAGACATCTGCTTTTTTTTGTTCCTGCTTGCGCTCGAGAATATACGACTGCTTATGCCATTTACCAAGTCTTTCGCGGCCCCTCACGTCACAATGCTAGATAAATAAGGGAAGACTTACCTTTTGTTTCATAACATAACTTTTTATCTGTTCTCATTTAGGAAGAGCAGTACATTCCGGTTGATGATTTTTTTCTGTTTCCCCCTTTTGCTCATCTACTCCATTCTGCGTGTGGCATATCGCGAGCAACAAAGAAAATGGAAAATGTGAATAAACGGAATGGGGAAAAAAGTGAATGATAATAAAATAAATTACACCGATACTGAAACTGGGTTTCGAAAACTAAAGTTGTAATAAATATAAAAATATCGCATACGGTGTCAGTGTGATGTGTGACGAACATTTTCGATGAATGTGTTTGTTGCAACTCAAGCCGGTTGCATGAGTGGATGATTTCAATACACGGGAAAAATGCCCCCAACCCCAAACAAAAAAAAACTAAATGAGAATATTTACGTTGGCTGCACGGGTGCGCACATATTTATCTGGTGAGTCACAAATAGAGAAAATTACCCATCAAATTTGGAAAGGGTTCTTCGATAACGATTGAACGAGCATTCATTCGCGTACGCCGCATATTTTGTGTTTCCCAATATACACCACAAACAACAAAACTCGATTACCGAACGCATATGTTGGAATGGCACATTAGGGGCTGAAACACATCGATAGCCTGCCAACCAATCAACGGGCATGAGACAACGAAAAGCGCAAAATGGCAAATCACATAAGCTCAACCACAAGACGGAACATGCAATGAGAAAGAAAAGAAGGGAAACAAAAAATCGACACGAATTATCATCGTGAGAAACATATGCTTGCCTTCCGAATGCGAAACAAAAAGAATACCACGTATGTGATACTGTGCCGAACCAACAGATCCGGAAATAATACTAAATTAATAGACAGTATCGTTTGTATGAGCGGCATGAGTGTGGTTGCTTCTTTGAATGTTCGTTGTAATTAGAATGGGCCAAGAAAACTGTCTTAAATTAGTTATTTAGAATCGAATAAGCGGCTGAATCTTGTTTTGGTGCTGTTGTTGTTGTTGTTTTTTTTCTTCTGTGTGGTTAACATTGCATGTGGCTGGCATTCGTTTCCCAATAGAATCGAACAGGTTAATTGAGATGTTTGGCGCGTGTGTTGTTCACATACTATGCGCTGTGAATATTGATACACATACACCAATAATTAGTAGCAAATTACATGAGATCACTTCGAAATGAAACAAACGAACAAAGTGTTATTTATTTGAAAATGTTTTATTTTTCATGGGTTGCGGGGGCTGTCAATCCGAACGAAAGAAAGGAAAATTATTGCCATTTTATTTGGTTTAAATGGTTTTTGGCGCTTCATTTCATTTTGAATATTGGGTTTTTTTTTTGCTAAAAGGAAAAATGCGCTCGTATGCGCCTGCAATTAAGCAACCAAATCAATATAAATTGGTTTCGGACCAAAATGGTCATTCACTTGAATAGAACTATGGGAATTACAAATGGTCACTCAAAATAACATTGAGACTAAAATGAACATCATTCAATGATTCAACGTACTGTATCTGTTTCTTTCTTTACACTTACGCGTCTTTGCTGAGTGACCATATTCGCCCACACAAAGTTTTAACTATTTATCGAAGGAAAGCCACCGATCTCCATTCTCCTTTCAATCAATTCATTGTTTCTGTTGCATTCACCCTCTTACCATCCACATCATTTTAGACTGAACTTAAACATTGTACGCCTGGCCCATTCTCTCTTCACTGCATCTCCCTTAAAATCTTAATGGTAAAACCGTATACAAAATGTTTAATAAATTTACCAATATTGAATTTAAAACGAACTTCAAATTTCCAAGATGCTGTCACATGAAGTCAAATCTGATGCCATTTTCTTGGCATCGATGGCAATAAATCAGTTTATGTTCCAGTTTCAGGTTATTGTTTCATTTATCCAATTTACTCTTTTTGCTTGATATTCTTGTTTATTTAATAAATATGTCACTCAACTAGAATTCCAAATGAAATTCTGAAGCTCTTTGACTATCCCCATAGTGTGTGCTGTGTGTGCCAAATGCAACACACGAACCACCGATTAATCTACTACTGCACACGCTTACCACGTATCTTTCAATATAAGAAATTTTTCTTTTTAGCCCATGAAGAAGCCATCACATCAACTAGTTCAAAATGACTTTCTCCCTCCCCCCTATCCGCCTGTTGTCATTCTGTGCACATCTTTCGTTGTGCTGCAACTTTATGACTTAATAAAATCTTATGTCCCATCGTAATAGTCAGCTGGTGTTCATTTAATTTTTGTTGTGTTCCTTATGTCGTTTTCAAACTGAAGCAAAAAAAAAAAATTCGATCAAATGAGTTCAGGATTTTAATGTGGTAAAGTTTTTCTTTTCCACCGCACGACAGAGGACAAGAAACGAAGGCAATACAATATGTGCCATCATGCATCTCAACCACGATGACAAGTAATTGTTTTCAATTTTATATTTCGCATTTTTGTTTTTACATTGTTTCTTTGTTGCTCAATTGAATCCGACAATTCGTGTTAGTCTGATGTCGATATTTCCAAAAACGAAAACTTTCGAGGTAATTCACACTAAAAAGCAATGCAACGATTTATTTGCAATTATTGATTTTGGAACAAAATACAAAAATTGTATATGTGAAAAGCTGTAAAAACCCGTACCAAAAATTGGATTCAACATCACCGAATGGCTCACCATGTCAGACTCAGTGAGCTCTCTCGTTCGTGCAATATATGTAAATATGAATGGGATGATTCGATTCGCATGCATATGGAAGAACGGCATTTTGGTGTATATTTTACGACTGGATTTACGGTGGATTTTCGAAAATCTGTTATCAAGTCTGTCGTCACATTGGAAACCGAAAACTCTGAAAGCGTTAAACTGTATTTGGTACTTGCATACGATACGTTTTTTTATCCATTCAAAGAATACATACGCGACACCCAATACATTTGTGTAATTTATGGTTATTTATAACATTACCAGTTGAAAACACTGTTCACACTGTATCATTTTAAAGAGTTTTGAAATAATAATATTGGCTCCATTGTTTCATTCACTATGATAATAAGAATAACTTTGCTGTCGTTTATTTATCAGAGACAAAATAGTGTAAAAAGAGTCGATTTAAATTCATAGATAAATGTCGTCCGTTACGTTACATTATCCACGAAAATCGATCTATTTTTAAAATGAACATGATTTTTGTATTAACAAGACTTCATGTGTCTGAAGCTAATGCATTTATATGAAATTTTTTTTTTAGATTGTATTTTAAATTTAGAGTATTCAGTATTCGTGAATACAATAAAAATTATATTTAAAACCTTACATGGTTCATCGCAACAACAAAGAGCAGTCAATTCATTGTATATCGTGACACAATTTAATAAATAAAAGCCGAATCAAATTCTGTCCTATGTATTCTTTTATTAGGGATGCTCGATAAAGGGGGCGTCAGTTGTCACATCAGCCGGCAAATGTAAATATTGATCTAGCGCTTGACAAACGCCACATTTATATAGAAGAAATCTGTTTAAATGATTAAAGCTATATTTAGTTCGATTTATTTTTGCAATGAAATCGTCCATGGCACGTTAACGACATGAACAGTGAAGCTAATAACAATTCTAGAAGCACTTTATACAAAATTGAAACTATAATGGGATGAGGAATGATTGTTGGGTCAGCAAAAAGTGCCTAACAAATCGATTTAATGGCTGACATTTTTCTTTTATACCCGATGATTGAACTTCAAGCTCATGAATCATGTTATAAAACTTTAATGGATAATGTAATAATCATGCTGCAATAAAAACAATGCAGGAAAAAAAATGAGCTCACAATGTGTAATATACATAAAGGCTCCATTACATACACATAAACTAGCCTATTTTATTATATTGTCCATGAATACTCAATTAGATATCAATTACGTCACTATGTCAATTATTATTTGATCATTTTGCGATACAAAAACATTTCTTATTTTATGTTAGATTTTGGTTTGAATTTGGTCGAAACTTTAAAATCAAGACGTTCGGAAAAACAACGTTGCAAGTTTACGTCAAACGAAAATATACCGAAAAAGAAATATACCGAACATTACAAAGATAGAAAGTTTAAAGTGTAAACACATCGAACTCTTACAACTAGTCAAGAATGACTATTTATTAGCCTATTTCATTTAAACGAGAATGTTTATTGCGTTGATATCGTCATTGGTGCCGAAATTGAAAAAAGAACTCGCGAATTTATACTTCCGTCGGAATTACGATGGCATTAAAGAATGTATATATGTATGTACATCTGAAAATCGATAGAATGTAACCATTTCACGTGAGCACGTTCAAACGAGAGAAAAAAGCGGATGTTTCGGTTTCAAATAGGTGTTAAAACAACAAAGTGTTGTAAATGTGTCACCGTATTGCACATTGGGAGACAAAAAATAAACGGATAAAACATATGCAAAACATGCACAAACCGAACATTGAGCTCAACACTGGCTACGAATGCGAATAATATTCGCCACTCGATGGATTTCATTTATGCCGAGTGAACGTGTTCTCATGAAATAATAAAAACGTTGAAACAAGCGAACGCCATTGGGAAAGAGAGCGAATGCCAACCATCTCACTGACTGAAACAATGCCTATGCAAAGTATGCAAAAAAGAGTATTTTACTCGCACAAGAGTCTGACTCCGGAGTCAGGAGGATATCGTTTGGCTTTGGCTTTGTGCTTCGCATAGAATAACAGTGAATGTGTGAGAAGAGTCAAAAATATGTCGAATTAGCGAGGATTTTCTTTCAATTTGTGCATATAGCACGGCGAAAATGAAAGCAAACAAATTCTCATCGACAGCGTCGTTTCGAGTCTTCATGTATGAATTTGGCACCAAAAACAAGTACAAAATTGAGCACACTATACAATAAATAAATTGAGTTGCGAAAAGTATTTTTGTTTGTCGGGTTAAGGGCAAATGACGTCGAAAATATAGACACCATAGCTTTTTCATGTAGTAAACAAGTTGCCGAATTTCCACACATAAACAAAAATGCTTGTACGAATGTTGAATTGGATAACAAATGTGAAATGGCAAGTGAGAATTTTATTAGATGAATGCAGTCTTATTCTCATCGGCTCTTTCTCCGGCTTTGTTATGGTATATTTTTCCACTGGGAATTTCATTATAAATTTAATTTAAAACACACACGCACGACACATTGCGTGAGAGAAAAACGCAAAGCACCTAGTCAAAGTACAATAGTCAAGACAGCATGAAATCCACGTCAGATTTGATTTTGGAATTTCCTTGGAAATTCGTTCATTTCATACACGCACAAACCAAAGCACAAGCATAAGCACAAGCAAATTGTCTTACGATGGATACATACAAAACAAACTCATTATTGTCATAGATATTTGAACAGCCAAAAATAGATTTGCGATTAAAGTATAAACAACTTGACTGTGAAAATGTTGCCATAAGACCAATCTATTAATTCTCGAAATAATATCTCAAAAAGGCGTCAAAAGTCCAATTGATAAGCGCATTACCTTTTTGAGATAAGTGCGATGAAGTATTTATTGAGAAATCCAAAGGTGTCTTGCGCATTCATCGTAATAGCATAAACAAAAGAGAATGGCGATTAAGTCGCATTAAAGCGACTCGTCGCGAGCATTTAATTGATTTTCTAGTATTTGAAAGTACTTTTCAATTGGACTGTAAATTTGTAGCGATATTTTCAATTCCAAGTCTTAACCGGATTGTATACATTTGCCTTCTTTCATGAGCTTCAGATTAAGTATTTACGGGGAATTTTGAAATTAATTCGGTGCTTTTGAACGGTACAGGGCACACACCAATCTAGAAAATGACTGTCTTCAATAAAAGCAAAATAGCTTAATGAAAATTCACTTCAAGTTGTTTTTGCCGTTTCATGGAATGTCTTGTCATCGAAATGAATCGCACTTGAGCACTTGAGGCGAAACTTTTATAAGCGCCATACGTGCAATCTCATTCTCTCAATCAGTAGGCAGCACGGAAAGAATAATGTTTCAAATGATATGTTTTCGTTGTGTTCAATTAATGGCCAAAACCTCCAATGCATATTAAATAGCAGATTATTTTCTCGAAATCCGATGCTTGTGGCTTAAGCGCCTAATTTGTTTTGTATATTTGAAGTTAGATCTAAATCAAACTTACCGTTCGTTTTCTTAATACGGATTCGATCCAATATACCACTAATTTCTTTATCGCGCTTTGTTTGCACAAAAAATTCGCCCCCACCACCGACGCACACAAAGGAAATCCGTTTGATCACCAACAAAAGAATGTATTCGGTTACATTTTAATTTAGCAACGACTCCTTGGTTGGATTGAACAAAACCTAGGTAAATGTTTGCACCCACAGTGCAAAGTCAAACACCAACTTTGAAGAACTTAAAGATGCGCCACGAGACTCGACCTTAAGATAGGTAAATTAAAGCACAGTCAAGCACAATAAAGTTTTGCGTGTTGAGACAACACGAACTTTCTAATGGAAATCTGTTCCGACATGAGAATTGAGAAACTCCATGGAGTGTCTTCTGCACATATATCAAAATAAGATGGTGATGAGGCATAGATATTTCATGAAATTGGCACGCCAATAAGTCGAAATGATAGTTAAAGTTATTGAAAGGTAATTCTGATTTGTTCGCATGAATCAAATTTAGTTACATTGGATATTTAGAAACACATATTCATGTAAATGATTCCAAAAATGCAGTACAGATATTCGAGATGAAGTTATATTGTGTGTAAAACACACACAAAAAATGGATACCGAAATGTCTATCGATTCAAAATTGTAACCATGAACTTGCAGTTATCGGATTACAAATGTGAGCGATGTGTTCAAATTAGGTTTCCGTTGATATAAAGACACATACAGCTGCAAACAGTGACAGTGTGAGTGGATTTTTGGCTTTTGTATCGCATGACTTTTACCTTCAAGCACTCTCCGATCACATTTGATACACTGAACTCTTCATGCAAGTCGGCCGAAATATAAAAGCGGCCATTTCACTCGAGTGAATTGTGATTCATAGCCGCACAACTATCAGATGATTTCTCAATGTGAAAGTTCACTTTGCACACCCATACGAAATGGTCATTTGATTAGTAAAAATAAATGGCGAAAATCCAAGCGCAGGACCAAGAAAATAAAAATGCGACCAAACACAACCGGAGCCACAATATCAAGCGACACATTGAATAAATATACACCACTCGAATTGGTATTCTAAGCGCGACGAAGTGGCATGATAGCGACCAAAAAAAAGAAGTACGAAGCAGAAAAATAAGTGTGTATCCATACATACCGCAAATGGGCAAAGACTGATATCGAGTGACAGTTCACTTGGGACCATTTTGAATAAAAGGGTCATTGTTTCTTATCAAATGCTGTTCCACGCGAACGAATGTAGACGAGAGCTATCAAAGCGAAAGCAAATAGACATCCATATGTTATGGATGAATGTAACTTAACACAAACAATACCCCTGTGTTTGTTAAGAGCTAAAAAGCTATATATGTGTGCAAGCGAACGTATGAGAGTCAGAGAGTCATCGCTTATCTCGTTGTTCTTGAAATTTACACTCAACCATCAAAGCATATCGTTGGCATCCGCAATATGCGTCCTCTGGTTGATGTTTATTGCAAAAATGAATATGTTTAGTATTTTACAACATGCACGAAATGTAAACAAGCGCACAACAAAGCATCACATTTTTTTTCTCCGTACCACAAAAAAAAAACAGAAAAAGAATAGGGTGTGTAACTGTGTAGCCATTGTAACCGACGGCGATTCGTATTTTATATGACACATTTTGGTCAAACTGTATAGCTGTTTAACGTTTTTATGGCATTTCGCTTAAAAACAATCACTGAGGGTATTAAAAGTAATGCAGTTCAAAGCCAATTTTTGCGGAGAATGTATGTGATATTTTTTGTTTTGATTTTGTTTTGTTCGCCTTTTAGAATTGGTGACTCCCATCGCTCGTTTCATTTGACTCGTTCAATTAACCGTTCCCGCATCACAGACACCATTTATGAGCCTTTAAATGTTTCCATTTTTCGATTTCAACGGAAATTCTATGCCCGTTTGTTTTTTTCTCCCATCACACATTTTTCCACACAAAACGCGTGTTAAACGTGTTTATAGTGAAAGCAATGGTTGAACAAATGTAGAAGAATAAGCAACAAAAACAAATCCTTTATGCCACGCGTGCGTTCGCGATTTCAATCAGTTTCAACAAGTTAAATTGCATTACGTATGCTCGGCATTTTTATTTACATGAAAAACATTTAAAACACACAAAAAAATGTTGCGCGTTCGCGCCAACACACAAAAGAGTGAAAAAATTTGTGACAAAATTACATCTTTATGGCATTATTCTGTTGAAATTCCGTGCTGCTGCATGTGTTAAAACAATTTGTATAGTCAAAATCAGGCGCCACGGTGGCAAACAAAAAACAAAATTGTATATTGTATATGGATTGAAATGCGCGCGCGAGAGAAAAACAATCACTCCATTTGTAAATAAACAAATGACACATAAAAACTTTGTGAAAATGTCGCGTACAAAATATCCTATTACAAGTTAACATGCTCTCCAATGGAATGCTGTGTATGGATTTTCATAGTAGAAGTGGTGCGCTTTCTATTCAGTCGTTTGCCGTCATCGCGCTGCTGTTCACTGTCTGTCTCTCCCTCTCACACGCTCACTTGGCTTCACACTCTCGTTTTTTTTTGTGTCATTTTGTGTGCGTGCGATTCGTAATTCAAACAATTGGACGCGAAATGATTTGGCTCTGAAAGAGTAAAGCACATGAGTGTGGAAAAAAAATTGTTACGCGAATCACGTTTGACATGGAAAAACAGCAGCCGCAACATTTCAATTGAAATATGTGTGAATGGGTGTGAATGCGAATGTGATGTGCTCAACCAACTAAAATTACAACTTGTTCAAACGCTTAAAACCTACAGCAGCTACGTGCCCGTGCTATGCGTGTTCACAATTACTCACTGCACAGTGCACACACACACACACAATATCAGTCGGTTAGCTGGGCATTTTATGCCTACAAAACTGTGCTGTTTTTGTATTTGCCGCGATCTTAATTTACTTTCTAATAGCGATCCACCAGAAAAAAAACAACCATCAAAATTATGCATTGGAAAATTAAAAACGACAACGTTCTGCTCATAACAACTAAACGTCCTGCGGACTTACGAAAATGGGCCATTTTCTATTCGAATGCATAATAGAATGTGTTCCAATTTGATGTGTTTTGATATTTTCCTCGATTATTTTATGCAAAAATGTATGATAATGCTAAATTGCATCGACCAAAACAAGACTAATGCTCAAGCGACATCAACTCATTGCAAAATGGTTTGCAATTGCAAATGTATTTTATGTACAAATATCGTCCATTTTCATTCCAGATCCAAACTCTTAATAAACCGAATATTTCGATGAAACCAACAAGAAGTGGTTTTTGCGTGAATTTGAAGCAAAATGACTAAAGCGACAGTCAAACGTGACACAACTGTATCGAATCGGTGGCCAAGTGAAACATGCATATCTCAACCCATGCGAAACAAACATCATCGAATGTGAAATGATTTAAACACGGTCTATGTCTATGTGACTGCATAGCTTCAAATCCATCGTTATGAATGGATTCAGAACAATTGTGCAATCTAGCAGAGAAAATGCACTTAATATTGTATCCCATCGACAAAGCATCAAGATAAGAAGTGCATTTAATACGCTTTCAACCACAATAGGGAGCCGTTAAAAAAAAGCACTCGCATTTGATGCATCTTGATTTGATGCATAGTTCAACATTATTTTCACTTGATTTCGATTTGATGATAAGAAAAGCAATGTCTGCCGTTGACAATATTAGCCGCACATTTTTTGGACGGTCATTTTCCATCAAATCGGTCGCAGTTACCCTAACGATTGATAAGCGACGAAATGCCAACATTTGCCCGGGCTCTATGCGTTGACGTCGCTTAATGCAATATGTATACATCATTGTCGAAACAAATCGGTGCAGCGCTCGTATGCATTTGATGCTTGATTCGGTGTGGAGTGTGGCGCTCGAATATGATATTCTCATAAATTGCAACATGTGTTCCAAATTTCAGATTGCATTTCGAATATCGTTTGTAAAATTAAAGTACGGTGCACGTACAAATATTGTCTTCAATATCGTCGTCATGCATATTCGGCACTGATTTTGGTATCGGCATGGCTGTATAGACTCGTAGTGTGTGTAGCTGCTGCTGCTGCTGCTGCTGCTGCTGCTACTACAGCATCGCTCGGAAGTGGTTATGACGAAGTTGGTGTGCATGCGGTATTCGAAAATAGTTCGAACGAGAAAGCGGAATAGGAAGACACATAGACCGACGGAGGGGATGAGAGCTTCAAAACAGTGTTCCCCACACCAGCGCCAAGTGGAAAACCCATACAATTATGTTTACACATCGACAACTATCACACAGAAAGTTTTGTTTTCAAATTTAATTTAACCAGTTTTGCCACTCATCGCCGCATCACAAATTCGAGCCACACATCGTGGCTCCGTGTAACTTATGCTCAAATATATATATATTTTAGCGGTTGAAATATGGCAAATGTGTTTGTGTATGATTCGTACTTGTAAAATTTCTTGCATTTATTGATGGTTTTGTTTTCAAGCTTATGCTTTGCTTCTGCCCAATGCATTTGTGCGGTGATGTGTACGATATAAAATATGGTCTTAACCCTTCGTTTTCTTCATGCCATTTGATTCGACAAGTGTTGAAATATTGAATATTCATTTCATTGACAAAATCTCAATTCAAAGAGACAAACAATTCAACTATCTAAAACAATAATCCCGAACAATAACTATCATAAGTCTCACCGGATTGAAATTGTCGTACAATTGATAACGGCATGGCCATAATCAAGCTGAGCAAATGTGCAAAAACCATATTTCAATTGAGTCTGCAGCTCAGCATGACTGCTGCTACCGTCGCCTCCTCCTCCACAACCGCAACACTAATGCACATTTGAACAAGTTTCAATTTGATTCATTGTTCAAAAATAATAACAGATCAACATGAATTGATAAAAATTCAATTGATTTCAATTGTCATTTGGCGCAAAATTGGACAGTTGAATTAAATTTGACTGCAATTTTTGCTTCGGATGCTGGCTAATTCTTTGGCTTCTTTGGCTTCTTTGCCTTATTGATTTTCGATCTGCTGGGGCAAACAAAGCGGAAAAATTGACGAAGAGAAATATAAAATAAGGGAAGAATAACGACATTATTTTCTCATTCATCTTTTCGTTCAATTGAGCCAATCGTTGAAAGAATCGTTCACCAATTGAATCGTCCGTCTTCCCACAATACCGCTCAAGTGACGACATACTTTTTTATTGACAATTTGATTAGATGGATTACGTTGTCAATTCTGACCTTTGGTGTATACACATTAAAAAGAATGTTTTAACCTGAGTGTTTGCCGCACACCACTCGAACTTTATTCGGGTAAACTTTATCCGGGCAAAGCACCCCTCGAATTTTCTTCGTTTGTTTTATGTGATTTTGAGCGTTGAGAAAAACGAAGCAAAAATACGAAGACAAAGTAAGTAAGAGAGGCAGAGAGAGGCAGAGAGAGGCAGAGAGAGGCAGAGAGAGGCAGAGAGAGGCAGAGAGAGGCAGAGAGAGGCAGAGAGAGAGAGAGAGTGAGACAGAGTGAATGGACATAAACCCACTGAAATTCGTCTGTAATTCAGTTGTTTGCACGAACATTTTCAACTTCGTTACGAAACTGAGAAATGGCAATCAATCGATTTGCAGTGTGCAAACAATTCGATTGTGACAGTTTTGTTGACAATGTCTTTATCAATATTTCCGCATTAGTTCACACTGACATGATTATCGATGCGGTTAACTTTGTAATTGAAATCAGAGCATCCGATGGTCGGACGAGCGGTTCGGACGGCAGTGGTTTCTTGACTTTGAGCCCAGTAAAACTGGCAAAATGTGTAGCGCCGCCGCAAAATTACCGACGAATCTAAAGAGAATGAGAAATGAAAATTGTTTGCGACTTTAATTTTAAATATGTCAACATCATTGAGACCAACAACAAAAAAAAACCAGTTTGCCAACTTAAGATACTTGATACTTGATACTTGCATTACATGAGAATTTTCTCTTTTCGTACGTCTAATTGCTACTAAACACAACAATGAAAAAGTTTAAGCGGTTTTGTTGTGGTAAAAGTATTCTTTATGCATATTGTGTGACGTTACCGCCCGATTTGGAATTTGGAATGTCGAAACCATTTCGTCAACAATTACAAAAGTGCTAAAGGCTCAAATATTAGAGTAAGTTAAATGCTGATTTATACAAGAAGAAAATAATTCTCTAGTTCCGAGATGCTGAAATTCAGTTTGCAATTTTTCCATTTACCTTCAATGTCATGGTTTTTGTCCATGAACAACAAAAAAATGGAATTTGTATGAATTTATGCAGGCATTTTTAAATAAATTATATTCTGTCAACGAATCTGATTCATATTTCAAGTCGTTCAAAAGCTGTAATTCAGCTTTGCTTTAACCAAACACCCGATGCGATGAAATGCACTTGAATCGTTTATGACAGCCGGCACTAACGCTGCTAACTCTTTTTGAAACTCAATTTAAAAGTTTTATCACATTGTCATTGTTCAACTAGCATTTTTCTTTATCCATCCACTTTAATCGCATTTTAAGATGCCATCGTGTTTTATTCAAAGATTAAGACAACATCGAAAAATTTTGCGCAAGAGATAAATTTAAAAAGCGAAAAAAAAACAAAATCACATCCGTCTGAATATTCATGAGCTTTTTTTGGGAGTGAGAATGCCAGACAACACTGGATTCGCTTCAGTGCTTTAATATTTACATAAATTATTATTCTTTTCATCTGCTTTTCGAAGGTGTTGAAGTAAATAAGATTTTACACTATTATCATGATGAAAGCGAAATATATTTTAAATAAAGCTAAAGACTGAGAAATCGTTTACTTCGAGATAAACGATGCTTAAAACACTTGAAGATTAACGAGATTATTGTGAGCAAATACCGGGAAATACATCACATGATCATTTTGTATATTTTATGTGTTTTTATACATTAGTCAAGCACACAGTCAACAGAATCAGACAATTATGAGGAAGAATATTAGAATCGAAAAAAGTAGTGGATTGTATCAATCGCCTACATGTCTGTATTATACAATCTTGATAATGATTAAAATAAATTATAATGTTATATTTTCGAATAATGAATGAAATCGTTTCCAATTTTTGCTCCAGATATCTCAGTGGGTATGAAATTTGATATTTTTTTATGAGTTATAGAATCATTTTTACATTTTCATTAGAAATGCTTTTCATTACTTCAATGACATTGTTCTTTCAACTAAAACACTTCCCTTTTTTGTATTGAACATATTTGAAGTTCTCTCTGAGTTTTTCATGAATCAAAATCAGTTAAAGGACAAATTGATTCTTATTTCTGGTACATCAAAAGCGACATATATTGGTAACTCAGAGCGGAATGCAAATAAAATAACATTTGCGATAAAATTAGTTTTGTTTATACTGAATTTTGTCAATTAAGTGCAAGTTTTAGTGGTACTCTCACTGCATTTGAGATGGTTCAAAAGTGTAAAAATTCAACAATCCCGATTATAATCAGATGTACTTGCAGTGTGCAATCATAGCTATCAAAGCCTTGCAAATACACCGTCGTAGTAAATACAGCAAACTAACTATGTTAATTAACCACGGTTTGTGTACAGACATTGGTAGTTTCCCATAAAACCTTAGATGGCGGCGTGTCATTTGCACAGTCTCTTCTGGACTAATGAAAATATTAACATTTCGAAAATTGTGTTGCTCAAATATGAGTTCGCTTTGTTTTTGATGTGATTAATTTTGATTTTATTGAAAGACATTTACATATAAACGACTGAATGATATTTTATGTTTTACGTTAGATTTGCACCACTATCAATTTATTTTACTTTGGAGCTGTGAGTGCCCGTTGCTTGCGAAACATTTAATGCAAATGAGTTTTACAACTAAGCATACATTGAAAATGTGCAAGTGCAAAACAGAAAAACAACGAATGAATTTAAATCAATTCAGGTCCAAATCAAATCAGCAAAATGTTCACGAAGAATGCCGAAAACAAAGTTTATTTTCCAAATTGGCGAAGTATCATGAAGTACGAAAATCCACCGCTAGTCACCTGAAACAATTATTCAAATGTATTTCAAACACTGCCCTTTTATATGGGACTAAACACAAATATTCCGAATAAAATCACCCGTTTATCTGTTTCTCGTGTGAGCATAATATTTCCGAATCCTTGTAGAATGACTGGTTTCTGAGTATTGGCAATAATCATCGGCAATATTCGTTGTATACGAGTTGGAATTAAAAACCAATCGCATTGTTGGCAAAAATCAATCCTCTCGAATCTAATGGCTATCATTTCGCTAAACTCACAAAACACAAAGATTATGATGAATGACCAAAACGACAAAAACAAAGACTTCAACACCATCACATTTGTAAGGCCTTGTGTCTATAGATAAATGAAAAAATCGACGTAAGAATTAATACACTCAGGAAAAATTGCTTATATACTAAACTATTTCCGATTGAATCATCAAAAGTGTGTCACAAATGGTCAACGCGGTCCAAAAGAAGTACATCGTAAAAGTAAATTTGTAAATGTGTGACAAATCATTGACCAATCTGAAAATGAAAAGATTGTTTCTATAAATATTGTGAAGTTTCATTTTGTGAAAGCAAATCGAACTGTTTCGTGGTCCAATGAAACTGAACCAATGCGCGTAGCTTCGTGTTGAATTCAATTTTGCTGTTTCCCGATTTAATGCTCTCGCCTAGATCGATCAATTCCGAATGAATGTCGTCGGCCAGTGCCATTATAATCCGACTTGATCCAATGTAAAAACACAAAATGCATGTACTGTAAACTGAAATATAGAACATGCAAACCACTTCTATGAAACATGCAATTGAGAATCCAAATGGAGTTTTCCAATCGAATGGCATCCTCAAAAAAAGACTTGTGTTAATATTCAGTGCTGAAAAGTAAAATGTGGCCATAGTACTACCAGGTTGTAAAAGGCAAATGAAATGCGTCTCTTTGCAGATCAGTGGTGAAATATAGATAATAGCTCACAGTCAGATAAGGAACGGCAGTTATTGGAGTTGTCACCTTCACGAAAGCTTGATAAAGGATTTCGGTTAACTTTTCAGTAAAGGAATTGACCTCCTCATAAATTAATTTTAACTGAGGATTTTTTATCCCTAGAATAAATGAACGTTCATGTTTATTAAACATTGTTTAAGCTCTAAATTGTTATGCAATCAATACACGGTCGCCTTTTTTCAGGTCATTCAAGTCAACTCACGTTTTTTGATTTCGTTCTCGAAATTTTCGATCAATTTAAAGATGTTTTCTCTTTTCCAAAGAAGAGTAATTGAAGTGCCCAGATTAATAATTATCGTTGTGAGAGCGTAAATGGCTTCTGAGTACTCTTGAAATGTTTCAGCTCCATCAATTAAGAAAACGGACAATATAAACGTTGTGAAAGCAAAGGTAATCCAGGGCAAAATAATATTGAAATTGAAAGGATATTTTTCCGAATTAAAATTCCAAGAGTTTCTAGGCATTTTGATACGAACTCCCGCAATAAAAAGCAATTTCTGAAACGTTTTCAAAATGTTCATCGTTTCAAATACACGCTCGATTTCAATTCTAAGTTTAAGAAGCAATTTTATTTTGGGGAATAAAATTTGAATGACCAAATGTTGATTCAGGCGGCCAAACACAAAACGATAGAACTGACAACAAAACAAGTTGAAAAATGAGCGATAGAAATATTTTGTTCTTATTCTTCTAAAAACTTTGTTTCAGGTGACAAAATAAGCACACAACGACTACACTCAACGGATTTATAAATCACATTAAAGATATGATTTGCTCTCATTTGGCTCACAACGAATAACAACTTTGTCTATTAACGCATTAATGTATCTCATATGACCTTATTTTCCCATACATTTTGCCTCCACATTTAATGACAAATCAAATACACATCAACTCATTATGTCTAAAAATGAAAACAAAATAATTACGTCAGGAAAACGCTTTTATTTTAAAAATTTAATATAAAGCAGACACAAGGCAGAAATTTAAAAAGCTAACAATAAAACGAAAAATGTCCACTAGAGCTTAAATCTAATTCGAACAATGTTTTCTAATTAGGCATAGAATGAAAATAATGACAGATTGGCAACGCATAACTTTCTCAATTGTGCTAAAAGTGGCACATTTTTGTACCAAAAGTGGTACAAAATCAGAGGTTGCCAGCTAAAACTACGGCGCTGTAATCGGCGTTGCCGGTCATATTCAGGCTATGTAATTAAGCATAGTTACGATACTGTATTATATTACAGCAGTAATATTTACCGCTAAATCGATAGTGTGTCGATTCTTGAACATTCGATTCCAATTTCGAGTATTTTTAGTATACGCGTAAAAGATTCGAAAATTTGTGGATAAGTGAACAGTTTTTTTTAAAATTGTGTTTTCTGATTAAGAACAAATTATATTCACGATCAATTTTCATTTAGATGATCGACAAATAACAAATATGTGAGCGTAAAAACATCAATTGTATCCAAGATTGATAAAAATTCATGTAATTTCAGAAATTACTCAACATTTTCCATTTGAAAAATAAGCTCGGCAAGACATTATTATCGCGGGGACTTGACGCCAAGTATTCGCAGGCATAACGCACTTCGTTGCGACTATTCGCAATATGCTTTTTAACGCACAACAAGTCCACAAAATCTTATCGTGGAATATTAGCGTGTAAACTGTATTGCGTATACGAATTTAACACTCCACTGAACGGCGGTTCTCTCGTATTTTCTTTCATCTTAATTCGCATTCCAAACTGTGATATGTGTACATAGAAAAACCCTCTCTGTGAGTGCGCAATACACTATATTCAATAAGGATGGTGTGAAAGACAATGCAAAAGAACAAACATTCGAAACGGTGTATGTAAAAGTTGTATCGCTATACACGCAAATGTCGGAAAGTTGAGATTAATCTTCGTAGCTCAACCATCAAATTAAGCTCCGCGATTCTTTTTCCAAACAGAATTTAACTGACGAATTAGAATGCATAACAATTCTATACGAGCTAGGGTTACAAGCTGATAAGCTGATTGAAAATATTTGACACATTGAAAAAGATCGTTAAAACGAAGTGGAGTGAAACAAACAATCAAGTGCAAGTGCAAGACGAAAACTCAGAGAAAAATTTGGAAATGTGAATCATTTATGAATAAAATCTGAATGATATTCTTTATTAGATTAAATAGAAAAATGAAAAATATGACATTTGAAATGGTATTGGTACCGTTATGATAACTTTCATATATATGAATGTTATAATGGTGATGTTGCGCCCCCTGCCGTGATATAATTGGAAAACAAGTTGAAACAAGTGGAATATGAACCTTATTACAACTGACACAACTGATCTCAACACATATTTGATAGCACCTGATAGCACTCGCGATTTTCGGCTCGATTCGAATGCATTTGTCTGATTTTTCGCTTATTTTGTTTTCGATTTGTGTTCTGATAAGTCATATAAGCTTGGACATTATCATACAAATATACAGTGTTAAACGGTGTTGACAGATAGTCAAATACAGGCAGCGCCACTCATGGGGATAGACACGGTCCTATTCTATGCTAGTTTGGCTATTGTTTTCGATAATTTTGCTAATTTCGCTAATTTCGCTAATGTAAATAATATGTCTCTAATATTGCTATTTTGGTCGTTGTTGTCTCGCAATATACACACAAACCCTCCATAAGAAATACACACAAAGCATACTGTGCGTGCTGTTTGTCCGCGTGCGCCTCCTTCTGAATGAGGCGCATGCGCACATTTCGAGAATGCAACACACAGAAGCGAAGGTTTCAGTGCATATTTCGTTGTTTATGGCGATGTTAATATCGCTAATTTGGCTATTTTTCTCTCGTTTTCGGTCATAAATACTATTTTTCTATCGGTGTCTTTCCCCATGGCGCCACTACTAGTGAACTAATTTCACAATATGGCGATATTCGTCAATATGGCGTCCTGTTTGGTTTTGTTCCTTGTGCGTATTGATTGGTATTATTTATTTTCTCGTATTTCCCTTTGAACAAATCGTCTACAAAAACTTTTCTTAAAAAACAATGTCTATAGAGCATATTAGAATTGTAAAGAAAACAGTGTACAGAGCACTTTTATATGATTCTGGACATTGTGAACGGCATTCTGCCGCAATGAAAATTGTGAACAATAAAGTACAATTTTGTAATTGTCCTGCTTTGTAATAGTTAATTGTAAATAGTAATGGCTTTTGAAATATAGAGTATGCATTGAAAATGAGCTCGAATAAATTAGTAGTATGCCATTTATTATTCTGCAGAAAAAATTATAATTTTTATATCCACGGGATCCACGCATATTAACGTCGGAGTGTCATGAGAGTGATTGAATTTAGACAAATTTCTGTGGATTTTTGAATACGCATATGACATTTTTGGATGTGAATGACAGTTCAGACGTGACGAACGCCACCATATTGAATTTTTTCATTGAATCTGATTGCATTTTTCGAATATCCATCAAAAATCTACCATGATCTATATTATCTCTTGAATGTGTTTATATTTACTTGATAAAAAAAATTGAAAAAAACAGATTTTTCTTTATTATATCTGATAATTAATAACTCTAAATGATATAAATACTTGTTTTGATTATAATCAACCGTATCCAATTTTCCGAAGCGTTTCATTTGTCAGAGCACCCTATCGGCGATTTATTGACATTCAACAGAAACGACATTACGTTCCCTAGCAGCGGCTTTTGATGAGTAATGACATTCAAGAGGGATGGACGAATCAGCAAAAGTTCATGAAGGTAGCCTGGAAAAAAGCTTATTTTCCAAATTGACGAAGTATCATGAAGTACGAAAATCCACCATTAGTTACCTGAAATGACATTTCAAAAGTATTTTTGATACAGCCTTTTCTCACGGATGAATATAGAGATTTCGAATAAAATTACCCTTTTATGGGTTTCTCGTGTGAGCAAAATGTTTCCAAACCCTTGCAGAATGACCGGCTTCTGAGTATTTGCAATGATTATCGGCATCGCTCGTCGTATACGATTTGGAAACAAAAACCAATCGCATTGGTGGTAAACATCAATCATCTCAAATTTACTAGCTATTTGTTCGCTAGGCTCACAAAACATATAGATTACGATCAATGACCAAAACAATAATATCAATGACTTCATCATAGTGATATCTTTAGTGCCTTGTGTCTAAATAGTTAAACGTTTTAGTAAAATAAGTACATTATATAAATGTGAAATGTAAAATTTGTAAAATTTCTACTCAACTATTTCCGATTGAAGCATGAGAAGTGTGTCACAAATCGTTGAGGCTGACCAAAAAAAGTAAATCGTTAATGTGAATTGATAAATATTTGAAAGGTCATTGATCAATCTGAAAATCAAAAGATTCGTTCTATTATTTAATGATTGAATTCGTGAGAAAAAACTGAACTGTTTCGCGATCCAGTGAAACTGAACAAATTCGCGTAGCTTCGTGTTGAATTCAACTTCACTGTGACTCATTTTAATATTGTCCAAAGCGTTCAGTTCCGATCGAATATCTTCAGTCAAAGCCATTATAAACCGACTCGATCCGATATAAAAACACAAAATGCATGTACAATAAATTGAAACATAGAAGATGCAAATAACTTCTATAAGACATGCAATCAAGAATCCAAAAGGAGTTTTCCAATCGAATGGCAACCTTGAAAAAAGACTAATTTCAAAAAGGTGCTTAATAAAAAAATTTCGGTCCCAGTACCAGGTAATAAAAGGTAAATGAAATGCGTCTCCTTTCAAATCAGTGGTGAAATATAGATAATAGCTCACAGTCAGATAAGGAACGGCAGTGATTGGAGTTGTCACCTTCACAAAAGCGAAATAAAGGATTTCGGTTAATTTTTCAGTAAATGAATTGGCCTCCTCATAGATCAACTTCAGCCTAGGATTGGTCAACCCTAGAATAGATGAAAGATTTTAGCTATCTACATGGTGGCACATGGAATCCAAATCTTGGATACATAAGTAAACTCACGTTTTTTGATCACGCTCTCAAAGTTGTCGACCGATTCAAAGATTTTTGTTCTTTTCCAAAGTAGAGTCACAGACGTGGAAAGATTGGCTGTTATAGTTATAAATGCGTAAGTTGTCTCTGAGTACTCTTGTAATGAATGAGCGCCATCAAGAATGAAAACGACCAACGAAATAGATGCGTAACCAAAAGCTAGCCAGGGCGGAATAATATAGAAATTAAAGGGATATCTTTCAGGGAACCCTTTAGACGCTTTGGGTCGTACACCCCCAATTACAAGCAAATTCTGAAACGTTTTGAAAATGTTCATCATTTCAAATACACGATTGAATTCAATTGATCTTAAAAGCACAAAATTTTAAGAGCAATTTGATATATAAGAACTGCACTCTGTAAGTTTATAAATCACACTAAAGATATGAATCGCTCTCGCAACAATACGAATCTTTTAATTCAACTGATTCATTGTATTGGCCCTAAAATGAGGTTAATTAATCACCTCAATTAATGACACACCTCGCCTCGCACGTTTGATACGAAAAACCAATCAACTACGCAGGAAAATATTCCCTCATTAATGACATATCAATAGATGTCTTTTAAAAATTGTCTTTTGTTTATTAATTAATCATATATGGTGGGTTGCAGTGGATGACACAGAACTGAAATTTAGTTTCCAGACCTCGAAAAATGTAATGAATCCGCTAGAGCAGAATGTGGTAGATATTAGGATAGGCCCACGCCTGCACTGGAGCATACGTTTATCGATTCCGATACCGAGTTATCGCTAATTAACGAGCCAAACTATGATAATAGTAATTGCCGTTTTTCGAATGTAATTTAAAACTCAATAAAAATATAAATAAATCAACTTACACATGGATTTTCGTTCTAATGATTATCTGCTATAAAATTAAATATTCGAAGGTGACTCAAATCGTTTCTGGGTTTTAGAATTCTCGAATCCATGTGCTGATTTGAAACAAAACTTAGAGACATACGTATTTCCCAAATGTTGATTTGGAAATAATATTTTTAATATTTTTTCAGATTATTTATATTATTGAAAATATTTCAATAACTTTCAAACGTCTTCAAATACATGTGAATGTCAGACGAAGCATTCTTGGCTTAAGACAAATCTGATTCAGAGCTCAAGAGTTTTGTTGTTTAGTTTCATTAAAATTCCTTGTGCCTTCTATATACCAACAGTGTATAGATTTAGCAATAACATTTCAATCTCTTATATCTTACAAAAATATGTATTTCCTAATAAATAAATCTTCATTAAAGGTGATTTGATTGAGAGAATTTTTCGATTTAAATGTTACTGTTTTTATTTGGATTGTTGATAACGAACGGCACTGATTAATCAAGCACACAAATCGCGCGTGTCAGTTGAACAGTTCTCATTCCATCATTACTCGATTCTAATTTTGTCGATGTAAAATCGAGCACGAACTGGGCAATGTGTAACGAGAAAAGGCGAACAAATGAAACGTATCAAATGTCTTTTTTTTATAATATCAACTTTTCTATTCTCTCCGCACACTGGGAATTTTCTCAATGATGATGGTACAATGGTACATCACAACGGTAATCGGTATGTGATCGAGAATCTTAGCTGGTGTTTGTTATTGTTGTCACAGTTTTTTTTCCATGCCGTTCGAAACCGTTTTCGCTAGTTGACTCAAAAGACCTTAACAACAGCAACATTCCAATTGGTATGTAATTTAATGCGTTCTAATCCAGTTTTCTATTTCAACTGAATGGCAATGGTGTATTGCGGTGTGTGTGAGGGGTGCGAGCGGGTGTGCGGTCCGCGCTCGTAAGCGCATGCAACTGTGTCTGTGGCCAAAACCAATAACCACATGCACATACAAAATACACCATTAAATATTTTAACTCATTCGATTGCTTTTGCTACATTTTGTAATCTCATCACGTTTTCGTTCTGTCTTTCTTTTTTCGCTCTCCCCCTCTTTTTCTTTCTCTCTCTTTTCATACAACTTGTTTGTTTTAGTCTCCATTTTGGACATTCAATGTTGGTTACTCTCAAGGCAATAGCGCCAATTCTTCCGTTACGTTTCGATTTTGGTTTTCGGTGGATTTGCGAAAAACAAATGAAACCAAACCGAACAGAAAGATAGAGGGACAAAAAAACTAATAATATTCTCCTTGGAAAAGGAGAGCACGAACAGACAAACCTCTGACTTCATAAAATGCGATATCAAACCGACGGAAACAATTTAGAATGGCGCTACGAATATACAAAACAATATGAATCACGCATACAAAGGACTCTATATAGGGATTGAATACATCCGATGAATACTTGAAACATCGTGCAATAAGTTTCATTCGAACGATATGCATGCCAGCGAGAAAACAATTTCGCATGGGGATAATCAAAGGAAATTAGTTATTCTTTTGGATAAAATAAAATGCTGAACCGTTTGAAGCATTTGAACCGCGTTTCGTTGGAATATCATAGATCTGATGCAAGTTTATTTCAGCGAAAATGTTGAAAAATGTGAAAATTTCACGTGAATACCAGACACGAATTTGCAACCATCGTAAATTTTCCAAGCATTGACATTTGAAGAAGAAACCAATTGATTAAAACTGAAAATAAATTTCATCCAAACAAAACATCCTATAAATAAGACAACATTATTGTGCTGAAAAATTGCCACACATCAAGAGAAAAATTCAAGTGAATCAACATTTTTTCGATCCATTGCTCTGTGCTCATGTAATTCCACAACGCTTGTAGTTTATTTGTTTCAAGAGTGCATTAAATGTTTCATGAGAAAATCTCCGACAAATTCCTCGAGCGTCTCTCATGTAATGAATCGAAGAGCACCTCAGCACACTTTCTTCATTTACACCGCAAATTATTTGGCTTTGTCGTGAAACCACTTAATGTGAGCAATTTTTCAATTCCCTTGGAATATAATAGACGATGATGAGATAAAGCCTTTCTTCCGTTGCACACACATTAATGATGCTTCATTGTTCAAAACCATGCCATTCGGCACTTGCAACGAGTCAACAAATTTGCTGGTTTGATTGTACCCTTTGAAAGCTACACGTTACCGTTGAGTGTGTGTTATCAGGCCCCGAGTGATCCAAAAATAGATGAATAGATGAATAGATGAACAATGAAGATAATTGTGTTTTAAGTTTTGATCGAAGAAATTGAGAAAATTAAATTCAAAAGAACATCCGCCGCTGTTTTGAAGCTCTTACACTGCTTAATTAGGTAAAGGTGTGATATTGAGGCTATAACAGATTCATATAATGAGCGATTGGATAAAAAAAAAACTTTTCCTATCAAAAAATTTCTTTGAAATCTAGCGATTATTCTCAAATCTGTGGTATTGTCTACAGCACATTATCTTGGCCAGCGGGTGTTATTCTTGGCCTCGTTTCGTGGCACTTTGCAAAACACGCATCGTTTTACAAATGTTCTCGTTTAAAAATCGAAAAATCGTCGTTGAACAAAAACCAAAGGCATCCATTGAATTAGGCGGAAAATTGAATGCACAACGGTGGTTTTTTTGTTGTTGTTGTTGCTTCAATCGCCATCGTCGCGCACATTTTCTCGTTCGATTCGAAAAATGGTTTTAGTTTGGTCGCATTCAAGAATCTTATTTCAAATTAGCAGAAACACAATGGCCGGAAGGATTTAATTAGCCATTACGAACAGATGTTCCGCATATCTGCATGGAAAATGGTCGTGCGACCAGATTTGTTGGCAAGAAAATGAGCATTCGAAAAACATAAACGCAAACCACTGAAAACAATGAATTCATGTCGGTTCTGCGTGCTTTTTTTTGCCAGTCCTCGGTATTCGTCTGTGGCGGGAGGAAAAAAACTCTCTATTTTCTTTAACTGACATTCTTTTCCCATTGTTTTCGCGCTTTTGAAATGGTAAATGTTGTTAGTTAGACATACGCTTTCTCTTCATTTGCACTGGTATTTTGTGCCTTTGTCGAAACCCCCTCTTTCTATGCGAGATGGAGCGGACGCGAAAAAGGAAAATAAAACCATTCAGCATAAATGCGAAGAAATTAATAAGGAAATCTCATGAATACGATGATAATGGATAGTTGAATGCAGAGAGTGTGATGCAGCTTGCATTCAATGGCGTCGACGATAAAATGGTCATGTTGAGAAAATGAATCGCACGAAACTTTTTTTTTGCTTTGGCCAGCAACACTTTTTAAAGTTAACATTTCGTCTTAAAATTTGAATTGTTCCTCCAACAAGGATTGAAGCTGAAGGGGCTGGGGATGGAGCCCATTTTTGTTCAAATAATATATTTCAACTTTTTGCTGGGTCTAAACCGCATGTCGTGTGTCGGCACAATGGCTTTCAACAGACAACGAATTCCGTTATTATATTATTTCTGACAAAAACAACTTTTCATATAATCAACATGTTATTGCAGCTTTTTCGTGTAATTTTTCCCTCGAACTGAGGCTATTTTATTCTATTTAAAATGAAATAAATTAATTCAAAACTTTAAACTTTCACAAATATATGGAACAAAGTTCGAAGTAACACGGCTTACTAATCACTGCCTTTGTGTTATACATGTGCAAAATTATGCATTGGAATCACATCCTGATTCCAACCACTGGCTGAAGAAAGTGATGTTTTGTGGGGTTCATTGAACAAGATACGACGTGATGTTGCTACTTTTATGTTTGGCCTATTTCCGGCCATTTTGGTTAGATACAAATAAAACCGTTTACAGTGGAAAATTATTAATTGAGCATGATTCAGTGGTCAATAAATGCTGGTAAAATGAATGGTAACATTGTGCAAATTGATTCAAATTACACCAGATACCTGTATTATTTCAAAAAGAACACATAGAATGATTAAATTGTGTTAAATACCAAAAGATTGTTCTATTTACTTGAAATGATATGAGATGTGTATATGTGCAATCAAGGTGCTAATATGGGTTTGTGTGGATGACTTTTATTATTTCTTACAAATATTGTAATTGTAATCAAATTCAAATCAATTACAATCCGATTTAAACCAACCCCAAATAATACATATTAATTCAAACGTTTATTCATTTCGAATTCTATAATTGAGAGTCATAGATATTTTGATGGAGCCATTTAATTTAATCGATTTCTCATATTGGTCAAAGCTATCAAGTTCTCTTGAGAAGATGCACGCGATATGATCCCTGTACTTTATGTATCATCATTTATGTTACATCAAAAATCTATACACATTGCATAAGATTTTATTCTAGAACGTTTTTTTATGTAACATAGAAGAAATGGACCGGAAGGACGGTAGAATGCAAAAGCTATTCGGAACATGGTTTCTAATGTTTGTTTGTTGGAAAACATGCGTAAAATTGAAGTTGAGCAGCATTTTCACTGATCCATTTTTAAACTGCTAAAATCCGATTAGAGAAATCTGCTGCTGTTGCTATTGCAAAAAAAAAACTATTTGCAAAGTAAGATTATGGGTGCTATTATGGGAGTGATTTTGAAACTATTTCATAGCGAATAACAGATTGTGCCATCATAACGAAAATTGTGCGCTTCTCATCGTGGCAAATCTTAAAATTATCTATGTTGAAGAGTGGATTTCAGTCAAAAATGGCTTCGCATAACTGTCGATTACAATTTCATTTGTACGATATTCTCAACGTGGCTTGATTGCCTGTGTGATGTTCCAACATTGAGCGCGTGTACATCACATGCTATTTGCATCGAAACATTGTGCTCATCATAAAAATGTAGATGTCGGTACGAATTGCAGTAGCAGGCGGTGAATTTCTCACGATTTTTATGTGCATGGCACTCGTTGTTAGTGTGTGTGTGTGTGTGTGTGTGTGCATCTGCTCAATGTTCACACACGATGTGCATAATAAACACAAAACTAAAATGAAATTTTTATATTTGCTTTAAATTATCGTAATTTTGTTGAGAGCATAAACTAAATCAACGTTTATATGCTGTGTCGAAATGAAGCGCAAAAATAAGATTTACAAGAATATGTGATAGAATAGGAAAGTATCGGTTTTATAGCACTGAATTGGAAACGGTTTGTCTTATTTTTACGTCATAATTTCCTTTTATTGTGGTTTCAAGTGTCGTAAGAAATGTTGTTGCTTCAGCAAAGTTAACTTGATCATTTTTGAAGGGGATAGCTATCGTTTGTTATGAATAGAGAGGCAAAACCTTTTTTTTATTATTGGAAATCATTTTTTCTTTGAAGTAATTCATATCTTTTTTTTCTGTGTTGCTGATGTCAAATGTACAAACAAACAACCGCTGGAATACATTGAAGTGCAAAATGGAAAAATCAGATAGTCATTAAAATGAAATGCTTTATAATTAACTAGGTTTTTTTTTCTCCAATGAACATGACTCCTGTGGGTCGTGGTTTGTGCTCACTTCAACAAATGGCAACAAAAAAACATTTGAACCTTTCGGTAAAAATCAAACAAAATGTTGGAAACCGTATTTTTTTGTCATTGCACTGCAAAATTGCTCAATTTGTCAGTTGTTTTCAATAATGATGGTGTTGGCCAGTTGTTGGGCTAGCGTTTGTTTGTTATGTGTGTCTCTCTTTGAAATGGCCATTTTATCTGTTTTACGAACTTTAATTAAAACTTTTGTACAAACAACATCAATTACTTTGCAATCGGGCGCTTTTGTCATGGGGTCGAGCCCAGCATCAAAGTGCGGAAAAACACTGCAATAAATATATTCAGCGAAATGAAATCATGTAAAAGCAAAAAACGGAACAACACAGATACGCATTCAACTTTTTACGCGGTATTGATTGATGTGCTAGAGTTTTTGTTGTTGTTGACAAAAATATGTGGATGATTCGAAAATGTTTTCAAAATTTTGATGAATAACTGATAACAAGCGGAAAAAATGTGTTTTATTTACAATCAGTCACATTACTTTTAATGATGAAAATTATTTGATTTATTTCCATTTTTTTCACAATTTTTATGCACAATCCTCCAGAGAATATCAATATGAATACCCCACTAATAAAGCATAGAATCACTTGAAAAGTGTGAATGTTCGGAATGTTTGTAGAATGAAGCGCCAGAGTAACGAGGCAACGAAAAGTTAAATACGTGGCCGAAGATAATTCAGCTCAGTTTAATTGCAGCAGCTGTAGTGTGGCTTCGCGGTTTTATGCTATTAATTGAAACATCCTGCATCAAGAGCATTGTGTATAGCCAGTTACAGAATTCTATTCAATCCAAAGTCACATTTTGCATTGTTTTTGGCCGACATGATAAACGAATGATATCAATATCAAATCAGCATCGACACTTTATAAATACAGCCATTGTACATTTCGGTGTGTGTGTGTGCGCCTGCATGCAGTATGCATTTCAACCATGGCAGAACTGAACTGATAAAGCAACGGCTCACAGTGCAATCCATTGCACGGATGATGTGCCAACGAAACAGATAAAACAATTCGAGAATTTACATTGTGTGAGCCACACACAATGCCAACGAATAACACATTTCAATTTCGTTTCACACGAACGCATTCGTCATTACCACAGTTGAAACATAACATTAAATAGGAAACATTCTAGATCGGAATACATTTTGGCTGGTGTCTCTCTATCTCCCTCTCTCTGCCTGTGTGTATTGATGCAGTTTACAGTGTGTGATGCAGTAAGTTTGATGTCCATTCACATGCTTTTCATTCAGCCTTTCGTGCACATAATGTTGTTTGCTTCGTGCTTGAGCGGCTGGTGCTAAAACTGAATAAACACTTTAAACAAGCACACACTAGTCTATATTATAGCATTTAGTTGTGCAAATTAAGCACAAGCGTTTGTGATTTTCGGTTGAGAAATGCCGGAATAGGATTCACAATGCGGTGCCATAGTCACACACACACACACACACACACACACACACACACACACACACACACACACACACACACACACACACACACACACACACACACACACATAGCGAGATTGAGAGAGAATGGGTGGGAGAAGGAGAAAGAGAGAGTGAAAAGAGAGTCACCATTGACTTCCGCTTCATCAAGATAAATCAATACACAAAGTGTTCTCGATTCGAAAATCGTGTTTGGATTTTATCACAACCTTAAATCAACATGCGAAACGCCACTGACAATTGGGCAACCTAACAACTATCCAAATAATGCACTTTAGTGGTTATTGTGTAAGGCAAAAGCGTTTGTGCAATTCAATGATAAAAGTAGACGACATCAGACACAGTAATGTGAGTATGCATGCAATGCACTTGCTGACATTTCAGAGACAAAATTAACCGACTGTAAAACCGTATGTTCTTCGAGTTTTTTGGTGTTGAGCTCTGGCGAATACTGAACATTCTTAGAATAAAACTTGTTCATTTTATAACACATTTTCAAACGTGAATGTCATTTTACAACAACAAAAAAATGTCGATTAGAAAGATGTTAATTAAATGCAAAATACATTTGGGCAGCAGGCACAAGATTCTTTTATTGTTCAAAGCATTTATCAGTGTGACAATTCCAATAAATGACTCCATCCGACTCAAGTTCTCAATTGAATTTAAATGCTATTAAATTATCTGAACTGACGTAAGGTAGTAAACTATTAATGGACTTTTGTCAAATTTAGAAGTCTCTTTTTACTAAAAAAAAAAGTTTTTAGTCGGACCAGTGAACTAAAATTAAGCTTCTCTCTTGCAACAGTTCCAATGTCAAATTGCATAGGTTGTAATTTCAATTGCAGTGCAGATCTATGTAAGTGAATACACTGAAATTTTGCTGCATCTAATGACTTTACGTTGTATTCAAAATGTGATAAATTATCATCACATTCATTTGACTCTAGTTTCCAAAAAAAAATTCAATTCCGTAAATCTTCGAAAATGTCTACACATTTGGCACACCGTCAACCATTTTCACAACTTTACGGCACTCTTCGTACAGTAATTACGAGCAATAAACTACCATGGTCTATGTTCAACTGTTCGAGTAATAAAATCTATTTTATCAGTCGGTGGATGGAAATTGTGTCTTTTTCAAAAGCTATTAAATTTGTGTCCATGCAAATTGCAAAGGGGGTGGTCTCACCCGTAAATGTCGATACATCAAAAATGAACCGATCTATAAGGCGATTGAATTCGAATAAAAATTTAAGTATTCGGTTGAATTCTAAAAGACTCTTCAATGCATATAAAACATTTTAAATTGGGCATTTAATGAAGATGGAGCGTATCGCTATTATGGGCATAAATGTGCACTAATCTCATTGACATAGTGTATAATATCGATTTTAAGCCGACTATATAGACTTAGCAGATGCTGATCATATTTGAATGTGAGCTAAATCTATTCTTAATCCAAATTACTTGTGCAGTCATGCATGCGCTTGAAGGGAGAGAGACATTTACGTTTCATGCCTTTTCTCATAATCCATTTCGGCGAAAATTTTAAGTGGTTAAAGTGAAGAATAAAAGTGGTTGAAGTGTGTCCGCCCATTGTCAAGCATTCTTCATATTAAAACTGTTGACAGCGAAATTATGAAATTCTCTTGCAAAACACACACACACAAAATACTAGCTTGGATTCGTTGGAAGTTTTCCTCATCCACTTGTGTGTACCGCACTCATATAGCCGCACATATCTCAAATGTACTTAACGTTATTATGTGTTGTAACTATATTCAATTTATATCTTTGCAAACCGGATTTGATGCTCCACACTTCCTCGTGTACGTTTTACATTTCAATGATTGGTTCGGTGGTTGTGTATGCATTTGATGCTGGCTCTTCTTGGCATAAGCCAACGCCTTTTTGTTGAACAGTATTTTGAAGATTTCTGGCAACGAATGCCAACAAAAACTGTTTTTATTTCAGCAATTAAAACCAGATGTGGTACATCGTATATATAAAAATCGTTTAGTGCCATTTTTCTTTTAAGTTTGAACGGTTGGTGCTCTTTTTTTTTGTTCTTTGACTTTTCAAACCATTTCGTACACTCTGACAGAGATGAAAGAAATATTACACCAGATTATTGTACCATTTAAAATAATTTGAGCCGATTTATATGACACACTGCATCCGTCGTTACGGATTGTCCTGTGTGCAAGTAATTAAATTGTTCAAGTACAATGGCGCAATTCTTTAGCGTTTTTCCTTTTTAATAGTGCCATTTTAGTCATTTTAAATTGAAAAGATGCTTTTTATCTGACGCGAACGAAATTTCACGTCATGTGCCAGCAACACTTAATAAAATATAATATCGACCACTTCACCTATGTATGCCCACTTAAAATATGCTGGCCAAATAAAAATCGAAACGAATCCTTTTTTTCCAATCCAATTCTTTTTCCTCGCTCAATACACAATGAATTATCACCACGCGACTTTTTTTTCGCTCACTTTCTCTTTGTCCCTCTCGTCTGGATAAATCGAGTTTCAACTGTTTTTTTTGCGCTAACAAATGACAAAAGAACTATCAGAACTATTAACAACCGCATTCGAATCCATATTGTTACGAATTATTTACGATCGATAGTGACAAGTGAACGAAAGGGTGGAAGTGAAAAATCGGTAAAATCCATTTTCGAAGTTTTGCCACGAACGAGTAGCTCATTCGTCATACCACATTCCATTGGATGTTGGAAACAAAAGACACTGCCAAATGGACAAAACACCACTGAAAACCGCAATTCAATGAAGATTCGATATTTCAACTTTCGAAGGGCTCATTTTTGTTGTGTGTGTGCTAAATTGGAAAAAAAAACTGTTGTCGAAGTGGAGAAGAGCAACATAGAGTGTAATTGTTGATGAATGCAACTTTATTCGAATGTCAAATTACTTTTCGACATCTTTAGCTTGTCGATATCATATAAAGTAGACGAGTTTGACTGATGTGAACAGTGAGCTTCTTTTTTTTCGCAATTCTTAAACTGATTCATTTCCAAATTTCTTCATTCTGTGTTCCATTCAGAAGCGTTTAACAAACAGTCTTCGGGTTGAAATAAAATCTGGCTAGACTATCTACGCTTACGAAACATTTGCTGAAACAAAGACCAGCATTGTATATCTTGTTGAGTCTCTCCAGTCTGCGTTCTAGAAACGTCATTTTAAATCGATAGAATGGATTTTTTTTGTCAAGCGAAAAAAAAAATGCTTCCATTCAAATGTAAAATGCAAATTTGGCGAATTTTTAATCGTCATTCTAATTCAATCCATCCATTTCCATTGCATGACTATTTCACACATTCGCGTGGTTTTTTCCATTGTTACGAAGCTCTGTTTCGCCCCAAAAACCATTTGGTCGTTGTGAACATACGTGTGCGTCATTATTCGGTTAGTACGGCAGTTAGCAGCCGGCAGCCGGCAGCAGTCATCATTACCACAGACATTTCAATTGAGCATTTTCAGCATTCCAAAGTGACGGCATCGCGGTTCGGCTGTTCAATCAGTTTCAACTAAAAAGCACTTCACCATCGTACGGGATGCGATTTGTAGCGGAAGCGAACAACAACAACAACAACAATAAAAAAAACCTTCGACTTTTCAAAATTTGTTCACATGGACCGTTTCGTGTATTGAAGGCATTTCGAACAATAAACGGAGCATAGACTTTGTGCAAACAAATATATGCATTTTTCTCTCTTGAATGCTCAAAATCCGACTCATAAAAAGATTGTTCCGATTTCCAGTCGGCTTAGTGGCTGTTTTCAATCATCAAGCTATTGCTGTTGAATGATTTTCAACTTTTTATTTTTCTATTGGCATTTTTCTGTTGCTGTGCCTTTTGCTGAAACGACCACATTCAAATAGATAATTTGCGTTGAAATGACTGAGTCAGCCGATCAGATTTACAACCGAAGTGCATACAAGTGAAAAGAATACATGAAATCAGCGATTTTTAAACCAAAATAATATGAATTTAATACAATATGATGCAATTTTTGAACGTTTTTTTAATGTTGTTGTTGTTAGATTTGGAATGGTATTGCTTCCTGTTTCAAATGCCTGATTGAAAGGGTTGATTTAATTAGAATAGCGTATCCAAAGATATTTTGTTCAGTTGGAATGTTTTTGATTGATCATTGGAATGAGAGGAATTCTGTATATTGAACTTTAGATTGAACTGAGTCAACGATATTTATCAGCCGTATGGTTGATGACACCAATAAATAGTCGCGTCGCGACTCATCAAGTATTATTTAGCTATTTACTCAAGCCATTTAAATCACATCGCGACACGGGCAAACACCACATTGATATTATTGCTGTATAATAGTCATCAGATTTAGTTTTCCTCCAATTTTCACTCATCATTTTCGAATCTCTGAAAAAAAAACATTTTATTTCACAATCGAATTAAACCATCTCAGTCCCAAAATTATTGAAATGCAAACATAATCATGACGAATATCTGTTGGAAACTAAGCTGAGCCGAATATTTTCAATAGAAAAGAAGAAAAAAATAATATGAAATTCGAATCAAACCAAAATTGATAGATTTATTTTGCGAGACTTTCAACTCTTAAAAAAAGAAGAATACATTTTTATGAAAAATTTCATTTCAAATAAATTTGCACAAAATGTGAATGAAATAGATTTAATTTGGGTGCGTACGCAATACGTGTGAAATATTTCGGTGTGTTTGGTTCAAAGGGTAGCAAATTGCGAGTGGGACCAATCAAAAAATGATAAAAAAAGGAATGGAAATCCAATAAATCGTCACAATAAAACAAAGCGCAAATGGAAATTGTCACCGATTTCTTTTTAAATAGGCATTAGAGACTTTTTGGCTTTGACGCATTGCTTATGAATATAAATGACGTACCCATTTTTTCCTGGCTATTTTATGCTCAGGCAGAAACACTAACTTCTTTCTTTTTGTTTTTCGTGTTTTTTTGCTAGACTTGAATGTGTTCAGTATTTTTTTTTTGAGTGAAAACTTTGTTGTGACATTTTTTGCTCTCAAGGAAAATCTCGTGATAATACAGCGCTTTGAATAAAATGTAAAACCTTAAAATTCGTGGTGTATATTTTTCATGCAGAAATGTGTCTTATATTTAAGAGTTCCTCTTTCGTTCCATGTTCTGCATTCACCACATTTTTTTTATTCTTGAAAATATTTGCAAGCCCAAAACAAATGTTACACGAGTGAAGAGAGAAGAAAACTCTCTTTGATTTTGACAACAAGGTAACAAGTGAAATGAAAAGCTGTTCGATTTGCCTATTGACAAACTGATTTTATGTCGATTTGAATCGCCAATGTCATTTACGAACATTTGTTCCGCATGCTCAATACCGCAGCAACTCACATGATCATGTGGTGTTCGTTTCTTTGTGCGGGCCATTGTTCTAAGAAGAAGACGCAAAGTTTTTCTATCAAAACAAAAATAAAGTTTTTTGTTCCCTTTTGGGGTGTATAAGATTTTATTTCATTTGCAGTAAAGACATCTGGGTACCGTTTCGATTTATTTCGACTGTTTTTCCTTCTGTTTCGCTTTTGAATGCTGGCCCCTTTCGTCTCTCCCTCTCTCTCTCTCCTGGTGTGTGTGTGTGCGTGTGCATGCAGCAGTTTGTATTTATGTGATTTTACGTATATTTTGACTCTATTCAACGTTCGCTTATCTGTTCTGCGGTTAATGTGTGACTCTTTAAACTGCGAACAAAGAACGGGCCAAAATGCTAAGGAAATGGCTAAAGAAATATTGGAAAAATATTCAAACTACGGAACAAGTTTTTCACTGCAATATCTCACAGTTGGCTCGTTCTGGTCACATGTTCACAGTGTTCAATGTTCCACTGTTTTCTTTTCTTTTCCATTGCTATTTGAATTTACTTAAATTGCACTTAGCAACTTGGTTTTGGTGTGCCGCAGTTTGCCCATCGTCTTATTCGGATTTTGTTTGTTTGCGTTTTGATGATGGACATTTATCACGAAATAAAACAGCATGCTGCAAATAGTTTTCGACATCATTTTTCTTTTACGGCGTCTGTTTTTTTTTTCATCTGTACTTGACTGTAGCAAACATGCTATATTATTAACATGAGAAAAAAAAGAAACGAAACAAAAATTCGATAAAAAGCAACTCTTTAAAACGATGAACTCATATGATGATGAAGTTTGATGATAGATGCTCAACAACCAATCGAAATGCTTATTTTGTGTGTGTTCAACTGTTTAGTTTTAATTCAAATGTTTAACTTCATCGCCGAATGAGCCAATTTCAAAACACTTAAAATTCAAAACTTTATTAATAACACTCTTAACAAATTGAATAAAAGTATTTATGTCCACTTTTCACATCATTTTCCAAATAGAAGAGTTAGACAAATGATCGCACGATGAAAGCTTAATAATGACGGTCGCAATTCAAAAGTTTTTGGGTGAATTGTGAACACAATTCGACTAAACTAACCATTGAAAGAAAACTATCGGACTGAAATAATGCGGCAATAATGACATGCATTAAACAATTTAACTAATGCTTTTTTTAATCGAACCACCATTTAGAATCCAGTTAATTTTCTATTCTATCATTTCGACGAATTGGGGATGGTGTTGTTGTTCTTCTATCAACTATAAGAGTATTCCATTAAATTATGAGCGAAACATGAATAATCCACTAATGATGATAAATTACTTTGAAAACTTCGTCTTAACAATTTATGTAAACTCATCGTAGCCACTGCTCACAAAACTAATCTATTTATTCTTAACATGTTTGCATATTTGCGATTTTTGTGCTAGTATGTGTGTCCTCTATTTTATACACTTTAGAAAGATCTCGTGATGTACAGACACACACACACACACACACACACGCCAAAACCATGGACCAATATTTTCGTCTATCGTTCAAGCATTATGCATAACCGGCAAACGGAACAAACGCTGGATAAACGGCTAAGAATGGCATAATTTTGGGTCAAATGTCTAAAAAGTCATTTATTATGGAAAATCTAACATGTTTTATTAATAAAGAGCCACACAATTGCCAGTTTTGAACCGGAAGTGGTATGCAAACGATGTTGCAAGTCTTTGACATTTTCTGTTTCGTTCAATTAAACTAAGCACTTAACACATATAAAATATGCATTTTCCAAAGTGCCCAAGTGAATTTACCGATCAATGATTATGCGAACACCATTGTGAATATATATTTTCAATTGAGAGCAAAATGTTAGTTTCGTGCATTGTATTCCATTTTTATGTTTTCTTGTGGACTCGAATACATATTTCTCATTTTGTGATGTGAATTTTTAATCAATCAATTGCCTGCAATCAAAAAGTGATACAAGCTATTTTAAAACTCTATTCTTATAGTATTGTCAAACATCAACAAATTTCATTAGATATGCAGCGCTCATCCATTTTTATATTATCACTTTGGATATCTTGAACCCTTTCACAACAACAACAAAAATTCAATAAACAAAAACCCCATTGTAATGCTGACCGCATATAATTTCACAGTCTGTAATTGTCACGAAGTAAATATTTTCACTTGAATAGCTCCTCTGTTGACCAAAAATACAAATGAACCACACAGCATTGCATAATAAAGACACCGCAGACGAAACACATACAAGAAAGAAAAAAAAATCGTTAAAAAAAAAGAGATTGTTATTAGAAGAAGTGCGACATTTTTCTCTATACTTTTGTTTTCGCTGAGAGAAAAAAAGTGTTCACTTTGTCTCCATTTCGTGTTACATTCGTGATTAAGATTGAGAGACCATTGTGACTCTATGGCACAATGAATTTATTTTAACATTTTCACTTTATGTGGCTTCATTTTCGTATAACTGTGTTAAAATTTGTGCTCATATGAAAGGGGTTGACTCGTCCATTTCTGCTTTTTCTTTTACTATACTGTTAACTCGTTGGCAATCTCACTTGACATTTGCAGCTCAGCTTGGTTACCGGTGTGTTGAAATGGGCAACAGCCATCGCATCGTGTACGTGTGCAAATATTATGGACTTATGGTGTAAAAATGTATTTTAAAAGGTTTTCATGTCGCCTACCATCTAAACCTATTTTGTACGGTGAATAACACCCATGGGAACGTTTATCCTCATATGAGATGAGCGAGCCAGAGAGAGAGTTAGAGAGTTAGAGACCGAGTAACCGGTGCGTACACTCACAAAGCGTTTTGTTTTGTGTGATCAGTGGTTTGTATTTCTTTTAATATTTAATGTGATATTTTATTAGGGCTCGACGCTCTTTTGCCTTCGGTTCGTTTCGTCCGTTCGAATCCGAGCCGGAGCTTGTCAAGTGGTTGATCGGTTCACTGTCAATGGGACCTTCGCATGAATTGAGCAAACGGAGACATTTCGTTTTTATTTGGCTACACCATCATAATAATGTTATAAAGACATTGTGCGTTTCGGTTGTAAATCCAATGAGAACACATTTGACTGGGAAATAGTGGTGACCCAAACACATAGCCATGGAATATAAAAATTTTCAACGAAACGAAACGAAAAAAAAATGTGCGTGTGAGTGAGAGTGAGAATAAGAGTTGAGAAAAATTACACTTTATGGTCGGCATTTATCCTATTTTTATCTTTATTTAGCAGCCGGTAGTGCTTTGTTCTAATGGTTATACGGCAATTGCAAGTGTGATAGAAAAAAAAAACAGCAACAGCAACAGCAACATCGAATGAATGCTACCATACGTAGTACACACACACACACACACACACACACACACAAATCGCATCCATAATTTTGCTCTTTTGTTTCTTTGGTCATAACTTCTTGCTTTTCTCTTGCGTACGCTTCAGAGAGTAATTCTTCAGTCGTTCACTACTTATTTCATCGTGCCCTTTCTCACTTGTTTATGTGTGTGTATGTGCAAAATAAATGTGCACCGTGAGTGTGTTGTTGTGTTTTTGCTTTAGATAAATGATTTTATATCTGCACTTTATTTGCTTTCTGTTTCTCTCCCTCTCACTTTTAGCGACGGCTAAATTGCCTGAACACTTTTCAAGGAGCATGAACAAAACTTTCCAGTATAGATTGGCTGGGTTCAGGTCTGTCAGCCCTGGACATAAATGAAACCGTCAAAATGAATTTCACATTAATTGTTGTTATCTCGTCAATGTTCACAGCTATACAAACGCATACCGTAAAACTGTATTTAATCTATGAAAATGTTTACAAAATTGTATGTTTATATTGTTGAATGCGTAATGCCGATTGAAATGATTATGTCATTTAAATTTGTTCATGATGCTACTCCGAAACGCATTTCGATGTTAATAAAATAATTTACGGCCAATTTATACGTGTATGATTTGTTCCAAGCCGTTACCTTGTAAACGTCTGCGTCCCCTAATTCAATAAAAACGAGCCACATAAATATTGAGCATAACATTGATACGATTTGATTGTTGGGTCTTGAGTTTATTGCGTGTATGCTCTTTTTTTCGCTGGGAAACATGTTGCATAAAATAGATTTCTGTTTGTATCCTTTTCCCGTCACGAAAATGTCGTTCGGTGTTTTTTTTTCGTTCGTTCTGCAATTCATGACCATTTCAAACAGACGATATCATCTAATAAAAATGCAATGGTTTCGACAATGTTGTTTGTTGCTATCACATTGCACACATTTATATTACGAAAATAATGATTATTGCTTCCCCAATTTCGGCATTGCTTTAGGGGGCGGACGGTGAACGCGGTACAGCCAATTCAATGGCCATGAATGTCTTTGTCATCGTTCATATCTCGTGTGGTGTAACATTTTTGGACGGTGTCCTAATCTTTCGCATTAAGATTTACCATAAACAATCCTCAATCTAAACAACATTTGGTGAATTGAAGTTTACACGACCATTATATGAAATAGAGTCTGTATTACAGACGTATGAACATTGAACACATCTCCACACATCGAAATTGATTATCAGTTTAAAGGGTATGGGAAAATATTCTCATTATTCTTATTGGCGCCGTAATCAGCTGCTCTATTGTTATTATTGATATTGCTGCCGATACAAATGCGAAGCGTATCGACTGCCGGTTGATGGGTCTACATTGCAAACTATACAAATTATCGGAAATATTACGTATCGTTCGGTTTCGTTCTTTCATTCAGCTTTGGCGTCTCAATGTGGAGCTAAACATCCATAGTGGTTGTACTTCCTGCCATCATATCATCGAAACGCAAACGTGTGTGTTCAATACATTGAACTTGTAGGAAATCGTTTATATTGATAGCATTACCATTCTTTGTCCAAACTTGCCTCAAAGCACACAATCCACATCGATATTGTATAGTTTAAAAAAAACACACATTTTTTATTTTTGAAAATAATGTTCTAACACCAAGCCAACTCAAGCCAAGCCATGCGTTGTATGTATGTGCTTGAACCGAAGTGTGCGAACAAATGCTCGCCTATAGCCATTGGTAATTTTTGATGGACGATGTTAACAACATCAGATATTTGTAACCGAATGCAGCAGCACCAGCACCAACAACACCATCATCTGTATTAAGAGTCTATGATATGTCTATCAATACTTTATATGTGCTACGAATCGACCAGAATTATATATTTTACAACATATTATACACGTTCGATTCTCTCATGTCTCGTCGAACGAGAGAGTGTATGCTGAAATGACGACAACATGCTTTCGCACGAACACTAAATTTCCAACATATGTTACACGCATTCAACTCTCATATTCGAAAGACCATCTCAGCTCAAATCACTGTTCATAAATTTACTACTGAGCGAACCAAAAAAAAAGAAAAAAACAACCAGATATTCGATAAACTTTTCATGTGTGTACGCTTTTTTTCCCTACATCCAAAGTCATGGCCTTTCCTTTGCTGGTAGCTGGTTCGCTTGTTTGGTCGATTTTTCATTCGTCTTTTTCATCCTTTTACACACGATTTTAACTGAATGCCAAGCATCAAGAGCGTATCTTCAACGTAATGTTGAACCATTACACGGATCGAAATATTCGCATGGCTGTCATTTAAAAACATTTTTCGGAGAAAAGTTTCATCCCTCGTTCGTAGCACACATCAATGGGTGTTCCATCGATTAGAAGGGATTTTCTTGTTTTTATTGAAAATTGATTGCCGTGCTTCAGTCATATTTCATTGAATGAACGAGCTCAAGTGTAGTTTCTTTCTCTCTCGTTTTTTTTTCTCTGCCATATTATTTTTCGTCTCATGATTTTTCGACTTTGAAACAATAAATTCAACAAAATGCCATAATCGTTGACGATCATGTTAAGTATTTAAGAAAGTGGCATTTTTACAAGCACACAATTTTGTCAACGGTGACATAATTTTATGAGTATGTTTTCTATTGAACATTATTTTTTTGGTAAATCACAGAAGTTACCAAGTTAGTTGACGGTACTCAGATTGTTTACAGAAAATATTGTGTCAAAAAACGTAAATCATGCCATTTTGGATTAAAATACGGGCTTTTTATATGGTTTACATTTTGATGTAAATGTGAAAACTGAAAAATACACACCTTTTTGCGAAAATTTTCAAAAATCAAATAATAAAACAAAATTTGTGTTATTTTACACAATTTGAATGAAACAAAAGCTGTAGAACAACAACAACATTAGAATTTATTTGTTGAAAACCAATAATATTCATGCAAACGTGTTCATGTTGCTTGAGCTCGGCCCAACGGACTGTAATCCATAACTCTATTGCATATTTAAGCAATTTAAAATGTTTTATCTAACATCCAAAACACTTTTCAGGGATTTTCTATTAAAAACAATCGTTTGTTGTGTACTGATGAAATTGTTTGCATACAAGAAGTGTGTGTATGTGTGTGGAAGCTTTGGAAATTGTGAAGTTTATAAATGTAACAATCATGATGCGGCAAAAATGCACAACTCAAAAATGGTAAAATCATCAAGCATCGTTCCTGTGGCAGTAATTTCTTTACCGAGGGGTTTTTGACATCAATGCGATAAAGTTGAATGCTAAAGTGCACTGGCAAAACATACAACTACTTCGTAACATTTGAGTGAGCGTATGTGAACAGCTACACTGCTCTTAATGGAGTTTTGATGTATTGTTTCGTAAATAAAACACAAGTGCGACTTTGAAAACAAATGAAAAGCAACAAAAATGGCAAAAACGAACGAACGTTTAAGAAAAAAAAACCTGAAACAGAACCCATCCGGAATTGTGGATGAAAAAGAGGTGGTGTGTGGAAATGAAACAAATACGAAGATAAATAATAATTTTATAGTATTGTGTTCCGTTTGGTGGACACATTTGATGTGCGAGATTTGGAAGCCAACGAAGATCGGGGTAGGGGGCAGAGGGGCAGAAGGCGTGTGTGAGGCATCAGCAGCATTCAGCTTTTCCCAATGACGGAGTGTGTAATGGCATCGTACACTAAGCGAACATTTAAGAATTGAGCAAAGTTTCGCTCTTCGAGAGAACCAGAATCACAACCAGAACCAGAACTTTTTCCTCATATCTCGTGTTGTTCACATTCGAATATGTATCATGTACTGCGATTGCATCCATATTCCACATTTCACATCCACATTGTAAAATGTCTAAACTTATTTTCGTCCATTTTGCCAATTCGCAATGGCACGTAACACAAAACTTATTTCGCTGAAAATTTACAGCCTTCTCTATAAAGCTGTAAAAATAGTTGGGGCAGTTGAATGGCAACAAAATAGCAAATAAACCAAATTGAATGTAATAGGTTTGCATCGCGAGCAAAAATGACGAAGGAAGAGGAGGGAAAAAAACGAGAAACGAGTCCACCAAACGCAAGTATTCAAGTGTTAACGATAACAGTGGCAATGGCAAAACGTGGAATAGAGCGTGCGAAGATAGTGGTGCTTGCTTTATGCCGTTATTATGCAATTTATTTAAGAGCGGTTGGGGCGAGAGAAAGATTCAAACAAAGTTAAATAATCGAAAACGTATGTCTTTTGGTGTGCGCTTGTTGCCGTTAAAATTTCAATTTAATTATGGACGGAAGAGTGGCTGCACCAAGAGAATGTAAGGCAGTTGCACTTCACTTACTTCCTCATATCATTTAATGCTTCCTGATGTCTTTCAATTTAATACCATTTTTATTTCTTCATTTTACCGTCTCTCCATCCCCCGGGGGGGCAATACTTACACAACAAAAATGTTGTTTAATTCATTTTCTTATTTGCTTTCTTTTGACGAAACTAATTGCGGTTTTGCGAATGTACAAGGATCTTTCTTGGGTGGGTGACTTTAAGTGGTACTTTGTTTTGATTTATTAACATAACACTCGAAAATTGCAGGAGTTGTGTAATAAATTTCCACTGTGTTTTGCTTTTTGAATCGATTATTTTATTGGGTGAAAAATGCATCGCAGTAATAAGCAGATTTCGATGCATTCGCGCATCATCAGCATGTTTTTTCGGTTCATCGAATCTTCTTCGTCGCAATTTTAATTTTTTTTTCTGTTTGCTGTTGAGGTTGACATCAAGAAATTGTACAACGGCTAAGAAATAAACAGCAACAAATGAAACGAAAGTAACAAAAAAAATCAATAACATAACACATTTACACTTGAGGGCTGACAAAGATTTCGGTGAAAAGTTTGCAATTGGCAAAGTTTGGCGAGAAATGATTGTGGTATTCTCATTCGTTCAAGGCGAAAAACATTATTATCACATTTGGAAGTGCAGGAAAAGTACTTAATAACCGAATTTATGCATGCATCTTCCTTTGCCACAAATATTATCGTGGTTGTTTGTGTATGTTGTTCGACTCGGCAAAAATATGGTAGTTTTCAACAATTTGGCAGAATGCATTTTGCCTTGAATTGTCTGCATTTTTCGATGGCATACAAAAAGCAAACATTTAGCACTCAACTCATTCGGCCCATTTCTATTGCATCCGCTTAGTCATCGCTTTTTTCGCATTTGCCACTCATTTTACGGTCGATGTTCTGAAATGTTGTGTTGCAAATTTAATAAAGATAAAACAATCGAAATGAAGTGTTGAAAATAAATCACCAGTTTATCGATTGGCAACGCAAAAATGTGCGGCAATAAAATGCTTGATGGCTGTTAACTTGAGCAATAGAGCGAGAGAGAGAGAGAGAGAGAGAGAGAGAGATGCAGACTTTTTATTATACTTGAGAGCAAATACATTTTGATTGTAGCAAATAAAGTTTTCGATTGATGTTGACAAATAAAATGAAAATTGCCAACGCATGGCCACTCAAGAGGGGTTTTCGATGAGCGCTTATTACTGTACATGTACGTGCGATACGGATTTTGGTTTATCATCGCAAAGTGCCAAACATCTTTCAAATCTATCCATTTGTTGACTATTTCTGACCAACCGATCAAACAAAACCCGATTTACTCGAATTCATCACTACTTTTGAGCATGCATAAAATCAACATTGTCCAGTGCTCAAACGCTCACACATTGCCCCCGCATGCACGCAGCAGCGGTAACAGCAACAGCCACAACCATACATGCAATCAAAATCAAGTATTCATTATTTTCGGGGGGGAACACATTAGTTGCAATCATTTCAAAAACCATTAAGCAAATGTTGCAAACTTACGGTGCCCATTCCTTTTTGCTCCACTTCACTCTTACCCGGTCCATTCGGACCATTCGGACCAGTGCCAGTTTTTGACCGTTGATGTGGGTGTTTGTGTTTGTCCGTATGTCGTATCTCGTTTATCGTTTATCACACGATGTTTGTTTGAATGACCAAAACGAGACTTCTATTTCTCGTCTCTCTCTCTCGGTTTCTCTGTGCACATCACGCACAACTCGAACATATCATTCTCGAGCTCCATGTCCATAGCGCATGAGAAAATACATCGTCTAACTGTTATAATAACTTTAATGCACTTCATCCAATTTAATATTGTCGAGTGTATTATACAAAATATATGAGCATAAGTTTAAGTGTATTATGGAAGTCTATTATCCCATAAACTGAAGCGCATTCTTTCCCATTTGACTGCTTTATACTTGCTTTTTTTGTATGGTGCTATTTCCGTTCGGAGCATGTTGTGTTTTTTTGTTCGTTCACCGTTCTGTTGGTGTTACTGTTGGAAAAAACTACTTGGCTGCATTTTACCCTTCACGCGGACACTGATAGCACTTGATCTACTGTATGGTTTTCAGTCGATTTTTTTTTCTCAACAATTTCTTCAAATGCCAGCAAACGTCGACCTTGTGCACACCGGGAGTGTGTGTGTGTGTGTGTGTGTGTGTGTGTGTGTGTGTGTGTGTGCTGATGTGCTAGCTAGAACATACAACTTTATGAACAGGCAGTGAGTGATTGCCATTCCTGCAACCGGCCACTCTCCAATCTCCAACGAATTATATTTTTGGTGTTTTTTTTCATTTTCTCTAGATTCTCATTTTTTTTTCTCTCTGCTTTCAATCAAGTACTGTTCACGCGTCTGTGTGAACAAGAGCTGCTGTTGTTAACGGTTACGTTGCTGTTCTAGTCTTTAAAGCGTACGGTGTACACTTGATTCCGTTTCAACCGGTGCATGTTTTTCCAAAGTGATGGATAAACTAGAGGTTTTCTCAACTGCTGCATTCCACCATATTAAAGGATTTTTCCCTCATTTTGCTAACATCCATTCGAATGTAATATTTCAATGAATTTCGATAACAATCAATGCCATCGATCTAAGTAAACTACACTTTTTAATTTATTAAATGAATTAATACTCATCTACTGATGAATGCATCAAATCAAAATGCAAACTTTTCCGAGTCGAACATAATTTAAAATGGCTTGAAATCGCTTGAAATCGGTAGTCGCGATTTCCGGCGCATTTATTCATCAATCATTTACGCTTGCATTTTTTGTGAAAAAGTTTTTCTTCCACTTCAGCCAATATTTTCTAAAATATTTTTGTTTGTAATAGTTTTTCTCCCATTCAATTCATTCATATTTGCAGTCATATAATCTGCTTAAATGGCTAAAGAAGGCTTGTTGTGTAGTGCTTTTTCACGTTGTGTTTTTTTTCCCTCAATGTGTTGGTTTTTGTTTTATTGCATTCGCTTTCGTTTACAGCTTTTGTCATCCATTTTTTTCTGGTATTTAAAACGAAGATCACCACTGCCCCTTCTGTTCCGCTTATTTTTACTTCGTCAGTATATAGCCATTGCTCACAGTATAATGCGCGTATCCTTGCAGCATAGCTTATTTCATTGTCTAACATGTAAACGATGGCGTACATTGTTCCCACTATATACGCTCATTCACATTCACATGCACATATGTTTGAGGCTTAAGCGTGCATTGCTAATGGGACGTAAGCTGTGCTTGGCGATGAGTCGCGTTTGCTTTGGACCAGATAAAAATACAGTCCATCCAAAATGAGTATATTCGTTTTCTCCTATGCCTCTCTTTCTCTCTCTCTTTCTCTATTCATAATTCGTATTTTTGCCGCTGGACTGTGTACAGCTTAAACACTCGAATCGGTACAAAACCTCATGCCAAGCGTATTGAACTACAGAGATGCATCATGGTAGCAGCCAACTTACTTTTCCACTTTCAGATTTTTCATCGATCGCACACAAGTGGCATTTGATGTCGATTTCATTGCTTTGTTTTTAGTTTCATTTTTTTGTGTTTAAATCATTTTTTTTCATTGGCAACTTTTTAGTTCTGAATACAAAAGTTTTTGCACTGAAAAGGAAGTAATGGTACTGTCAATGGCAAGATTTATTAAATAATTAAAATAAAATAAAATAAATCTCAATAAAAAAAAACTGTTTAAAACGTTGATGGAATTTTTTTGAAAATTATTTAAAGCTTTTTTTCTTTAGAAAAATGGTAATTTAAAACAATTTATTCTCGGTAATCCTGTAAAAATGAAATAACAAAATAATTGTTGAAAAATTATTAAATTGTTTAAACAACTTTCCGCTCCGAATACGAGTAGTAATATTTTGTAGGTAAAAGCCGACTTGATGAATAATGCATGGAAAACCACGTTAAATGCATGCGATTTTCGACCACGTGCTCGACATGAATGTCGCTTGAATTGCGACTGAATGCGACTGCGTTCCAAATCAAAACATACGAATTCTCCTGCATCGGTCTCTCACAAATTGCCCCTGAAAAGTGATGACGGCCGCAACAGCAGCCTCAATCCATGATGATGATGATTTCTTCTTGTGTGATCCCAGTATAAACATAAAAGCACATGCTGAACATTGAACAGTTTGCGCATCAATAAGACTTGCTCTTATTTGATTTTCTCTTGGATGCTATGCTGTTGATTGCTTCATACCATTCGATGGATGGTTTATTTGTAGTAGCACGTATAATAGAGAATTTCAACCAATCGTATGACTCGGGTGACGTGAATCAAATGGGAAATTCGCTATTTATTTTGAAGCGCCATACGAACAACACCAACAACAAAAAAAGGGAAGACTGAAATTCAGTCGCACCGACAAAGATCCGAAGGAGAAATATGTGCATTTCACCACTCAGTGCGATGCGGTGGCTCAGCTACTGGTTCATTGTCTAGCGCCCTGTCTAAAACACTAGTCCGTTGAATGTGTTGAAACATCTGAATTCATATGAACCGAACACGAACCAAACCGCACCATGCTCATGCACACCGAACGCGTACACAACCAAAACTGATTCACAAATATTCCGTTGCAGTTTGAAATTTTCATCAGTTTATCACGGATCGTGCTGATATTTGGATGGAATTGTTTGAAATTGCCAGTCTTTGGATTCGCTTAACGGACTATAAACTTCTTTACACGAAACTGTCGGTTTTGCAGTCAGTGTGCTTGTGAATGATCAAATTATTATCACAATTTTGTGGAATTGTTCATGTGGAAAAAAATATTAAATAAAATAAAATAAAATAAAATTATAATTATAAAGAATTTACATTTTGAAATGCAGTTTTTGCGATTTTCTTTTCCATAAGAAGATCAAAATTATGTGATTGAATCGTTGCTATTAGTTTAATTGAAAACAGTGATTTATTTCATTTTGACGTAGTTAAAAGAAAATGAAGTGTTTGCACAATTTTAGCCAGCATTTGCTGATGACATTTATTTTACAGTTTTTTGTTGGGTTTTCACTAGTGAAATGTAAGTGTCGTGTTTATGATCAAATTTATGTGATTATTATATATCTTTCAGAATATTTAATGAAACTGCTAAAAAAAAAATTACAATATTTTTAGTCGTAAACGTTTTTTTTTTGTAAACTTTTGTTATATTCAATATTTGCAATTCAATTAAAGTCGTTTCTCCACAATTTCAATTCGAAATTGCATTTTAACTCGAAATCGCCATTGTCGCTAACGAACCACAAAAAAACTTGATGTAAAATTCATTTTGATTAACTGCTACATTGGTCAAAAGTGCGTGAATTCCAATAAACAATTTGTGGTGCTGTTTGATTTTTGAACGCGCATTTGATGAAATTCAATCATTCTGTTTCATCACTTTAATTAAATTTCTACATTTGAATGTGCAATGTGTAGTTTCCAATGAAAATTGCATTTTAAACGGGAAAAAAGGCAACCAATATATTTGGATTGGTATTGCTATTTTTGTTTCGCTTTCGATCATATGTGCAATTTCACTGGATTTATCCGGTTAATCAAATTAAAGCAAATCAATCGCGGTTTTTTGAACTTTTACATTTTGCACCAAAGAATTTTCACAAATGGAATTACAAATTAGCGATGTTTTGCCCAGTGCATGAATAAATTCAACCTTGATAAATGGATAATCAATCCGTGATTTCGTTCAATTATTTCATCGGCATTTTTTTCAAATAACCGATTTTTTGAAGGTGAAAAGTGTAGGTTTTTGGCCTATATTTAAATTTGTTTCATTGGATGTTCCATTCCATATTTTCTCGCAAACGTACAATTGGAGTTCAACAGTAATCGTCTGTAGCGAATTACGTTATTTGTGGCATTTATTTTATCACTTGCATCACAAATTTATTGTTGTTTCAAATTTGAAAATTGAACAGTCTTCAATGTTATTTTGGTGGTTATCTATATCTCCCATAGACCTTGTTACCTCTCACTTTAGACTTTTCACTTTCAAAATTTGACTTCACGAATTTAGTTGTTGGCCACATCCGGCGGAAGACTGGATAGATATGTCTTATCTTTGACTCTTTTAAACAGCACTTGTTTGTCAAACAATTGATAAAATAATTAACCATACCGATATGTCTGCGGCTTGGTGAACAGACACTGCGTAATTTCGTAATTTGACTACTGAACTTTGTGGGATTTTTTAAAACTAATCTGAAGATGCAACTTAAATAAATTGTTTGCAACTGTTCAGTTTCTTCTCCATCCGAAAATTCTCTATTGCCCCATTACTAACTTCAATATTATTGAACGCATCATTTCAAAGAGTACATTTCTTATATACGCTGTGTATTCAAATGAAAATACCGGTGCGCATAAGATACGTTTAACTACTTATGAAGTGATCATCATAAATAAAATATGACTTCAAAGAGAAAAAAAGTATTGATTTGGTTTTTTGTCATGACCATTCGTATAACGTCGAGCGTCACATATCTTTACAGCAAAGAATCATTTGTCCATCGAATAGACGAATAATTCATTAGTGGCTCGCCGTTAGTGAGAAAGTCAATGCACGAAAAACTCCCAACCATTTCGAGACATAATGACCAATCGTCGAGTACGATTTAAACTTGAATCGCACACAAGAAGAGCACTGATACAGATCTGCAATAACCAAGCAAATGTTTTTGTATAATACAAATATATTGTTTGGAAGCATTTAAATTCCATAATTTGTCCGCCCAAACCGTGTAAATTTTAAAATTTATTACTTGCACCTGGTGTCTCTTATTTCATGTCAACGGTACGAGAATCGCATGTAAAAGCGAAAATAATGTGTTGAAAAGTTTGTGCTATTTCCAACACTATTGTTGTGCCTGAAAGTGTTTGGCTACGGTGCTGCTGCTGACATTTTTGGATTGTCGTTGCTGTTTTTGGCACAGTTTTAACTACGAAACGCGTGAATTTTGTGCAAATACGATGGGCGAGAGTAAAACAGCAGCAGCAACGAGTGAAATAACAACAACGAGAAAAAAAATTGTCGAAATGTTACGGCAAACCAGAAACTGGTTGTTGGACGCAAGAGATAACAAAAATCCACCAGTGGAAAGCATAATTGCTTCGATAGGTTGGCATTGCATCGATCTAATGTAATAGACAAATATTCAACGCCACCATCACCACCGCCGCCAACAAGCGACAAACTGAGACACACACAAAAAAAAGAATGAACATAAGTTCTTTATCGACTTTCACCGACGGCACAACATTCGCTCGTCTGTTTACATCCTAAATGCTAATGAATCAGAATCCGAAAATCGTTCATCGCATCGTTCTTTTTTTCTCTAGTAAATTTTCTGTCTTGTGAGTTTTGTGAGTTTCGTGTGTTCATTGGTGCTCGTGTCTTTTTTTCTCTTTCTGTATTAAAAACGGATGTTCACCACTGCATTCACTCATTCTCTATGCTCAACTGCTGTTGCGTTAAATGTTTTTTTTTTTATGAAACTGACTGCTGTACTCTTTATACTCGAATTCAAATTAATTTTTCCCTTCATTTCCAACAAAATTCCATGCACTAGTTTTTGGCTAGCGAATATTGCTCCATATATTTCAATAGGTCCATTTTTTGATAGAATCATTGCCAGATCATGCTCACACTCCGTCGCTGCGACTATTCAGTTGATAACGATGCCGGGGTATTAACGATATCGATGTACAAAGCCGTACGTTGCCGTCGAAAAAGTCACAAGAGTAAAGTGAAAGTTTTGCCAGGTGTTCGCGACGTGAGCATTTGTCGCTGTATTTGCGTATTATGTGTTTTTTTGCTGTTTCTCATTCAACTAGCGTGATGCTGCTTTGATTCCTCTTTTTTTTTAAAACATGCTCGTCTGATGAGTTGATTTCTTTTTTTTTTGATATTCTAATCCCCTATTTGCTTCGATTGAAAACATGCATTGCTTGCCGAGAAAAGCTTATTTTCTGCCGTTTTTTTCTGTCGTACATTGAAAGAGAGCAGCTTTCCCATTGGGCTTTCGTCTATGATTTTTCACCATGCATTCCGTTTACGGCATTTTCATATTGAAAAACATGATACAAATCCGACTTGTGCTGTGAACGAAACAAAAGAGCAATTGAATCAGCACAATCGAGCATGTGAACATTGGCCAAAGAGTTTCCGTATTTTGTAGCGCACAACACATTGTGCGGTACAAGCAAAACAACCAACAAGCAAACAGAGAAAAAAACGAACTTCAATGAGTACAGCAAAGACAAGGAATACAAAAAAAGCGAGTAAGCACTTGATTGTAGTTGTTCATAGTCCATTTGTTTGGCGAACAGCATTTTCAACTTTAAGCCAACATTTATCGACTTATTTGATTTCTCATTTTATTTATTCATCCGTTTGTTTTTTGCTCTGTCATTTTGTACTCAATGCTTTGAAAAAGAAAGTGTTTATTTGCGAAACGAGATGCCATTTGGTAAGCGCGTCTCGAATCAAATGCTAACGAGCAGAAAATTAGTCATTCATTCGGAATTATATGATAAATGCGCAAACAATTGATTCCTTAAACAACTTGGAACACTTTCAATCGCTATCAAATTGCCATTATCAACGATGAGCTGACCAATTTTCAAACACATTTTTCACAAGCATTTAAATAGCACGATATTTAACAGAACATCAAGATCCATTTAAAGCGAAAGTCAATTTGCATTTAAAACCATCACTTATTTGGATTTCATGTGCTCTTTAAATTGAATTGGAAACACACAAAAACCAACCCCAACATTGAATTTCAATGTTGTTGTTGGTGGTTTTTTTTCGCTCTCACTTAATAGTGCACTCACAACAAACTGATTCATTGTGAGTCCATCGTTCTGTGACATTGATTCATTGGTATTTGAATCACAATTTATGCATTAGAGCTTGAAATGTCAAGTCATAGGCAGACATTTATCTAATGTAATATTCAATGTTTCTCGAAATCGAAATACATTCGATATTTTAATTTGGTGCATTGGAATAGTGAGTTTCAAAAACATTGCAACAGGCCATGGCCTTTAAATTAATAGCCAACATATCGTCTGTTGTAAAAGTATAGTCCGATGTTCATTTAGCTAACAGGTTCGTAATTTCCATGTCATTTTCAACATTCCAATTGATTTCATTGTGACAATCAATCTATGTATGTTTGTTTGCCTGTGATAGAAAAATGATTTTATGCACGAATTCGAAAATATTCAAACGGGAAAAATAAATAGTAAACTATATTTAGATCAATTAGCATCATTAAAACCAAATTCATTTGCATTGGCCCGTTTCGAAACTATTTCTAGTGAATTAGTGATTTCTAGTGATATGTGCAATTTTCCATATATTTTAATTGAAATTAAATGGAATGCATTTTTTTCTATTTCAATTTAATGTTAATTTCATCACATCAATATCTCAAAATCCAATGCGACTGCATAAAAACCAAAAAATCGTAAAGAATGCAGTGGTTCGAGGGAGAAAAAAAAAGAGTTACGGATAAAATTCAATCCGACATAAAATAAAGTTGAAAAGCCATTAGTGTGTTGATTTAAAGAAAAAAAAACAAACCGAGTAAAATATTTAATAATAATAAAACTTTTTCGGGCCAATTTTTACGAGAGATGCGAGCGTGTGTTGCATTGCACGTATTCAATGGTATTTCGTCTCTCCATTAGTCCGTTGAAATAACAAAACGTAACAAAGCAAAAGCAAAACCAAAACCAAAAGCATATTGCAGTTGATGCGAGTGAATACGGAAAATAAACGAGAGACATAGCGATACTGCTCTGTCATTCGCTTATCTCGGCTGTGTGCTATGTATTGTGCATTTGAACAGTCGAGCGGGCGAGCGGGCGGTGAGGACGGGTGGGTTTCGGGGTTTTGTATTGTGGTGGAATTGAAGCTGGCAAACATGAGAATGCGATACAGATTCGCAATGTAATTTATTATCAAATAAAGTCGTAATAGATGTACGATGCCAACTATACCGGATACACGGCGTGTAATAACTCGCTCGATCTGCACACAAGCCCTCATACTCAGTCAAAGTGAACCGCCACACACCACACCACACCACACCACACCACACCACACCACACACACATGTGCTTAGTGCAATGAAATAGACGAATGTGTCGCTGGAGCTTTTATAGCATTGTATTTCTTAATGGTTTATAGTGTGAACTTGGGGACTGGTTCGATTCCTTCACCTCTCTTACTCTTGCTATCGTTCTTTTTTTTTCTTCTCCATTTTAAATCTTTACCATAATTTTGTTTGGTTGTTTCCATCAGTGCGCGTCGCACAATTTTCTTATATTTATTCGGAAGATTTTTATATTCCTCCAAACTCATATATACTAAATAAAAACCATTTTAACAGTGGATTTCACTCGTTTTAAGCATCCACCATTGTTTTGTGTTGCAGAGCAAACTCTTTCAGTTCTCGTTTTGTCGGTTATAAAAAGTATTTTAATTTAGTTTACGTTAAATTGACGACAAACGAAGTCTCACTTCCGCACGCCGTCTGAATTTTACATTGTTCAGCGTTCATGTTGCTGTTTAACCGACGTGCAAAGAAAATATTATGTCTGAGACATACCAAAGTCACCGAACGAATAAATATCACCGAACGAATAACGCCACTTTTACACCAAGACGGTCGAAGTCAACACTAAAGCCACATTTTCCACTATTTAAGCACTTGTTTGCGACGAGACAATAGTTACAATTTCTACTCTCTTCGTAGTCGTTGCATTGTTTTTGTGTGTGTGTGTGTGTGTCTTTTTAATTACGATATTTAACTTTTTGTTCTCATTTGAACAGGAACAAGCTTTCTCTTTAATTATTTTTATATTTCTGCACGCAAGCACACACACAAAAAATCACTACTCTTCATCTCTGTCATAATTTTTTTCACGATTTTATCAGAGTGCACATTACTTTCATTTTAAATGGGAACCGAAAAAGAATTCTAGAATACTTGGTCAAAGTCAACTGCAAAGTATTACTGTGATTTCAACTTCTTAGTTTCACTGCAGTTAAATACTATCCAGAAAAAATGTTTGTGAGAACGCACTTATCTTCAAATTTCGGAATGAAATCAAATATAATTGAGGCCAAAAGAAGACACAATTCTTTTTTTTTAAATTCAGTGATGAAGCAATACACCGTTCTATCTAAGACAGGGACCATGTTCTTGGTCATTGAGTTTTGCATTTATGCTAAAGCTTGTTGCAATTGTCATTTGTTTAAAATGTTTTGCTCTGTCCATTTATTAGATTGCAACCACAACGCGAGCTACAGAATTGAATTATTGAAGGAATTTGAACTGAAAACAATTTGCATAATTGTTACAATTTCTCTTGATTATTATAAGGAGTAAATATTAAACTTTTAAATAGAAGACACACTTTGCCTATGTCTTCATTATGAAGCAATCTGCCTTTTATAACTGTTTGAATTCAGTTCAATTTTTTTTTCAATTGCATTCCTTAACACCAGATGCATTCCATTTGTTCAAGATGGAAAAACTTCCGTTAAACTGCAACTTGCCATGGTAATAATGCTTAGCAAATACAACCCTTGAGTATATTAATATTAAACATAAGTATCGAAATAATGAATGGATGCCTCAAATTCATTTTTTTTTGTTCGCATTGGAAAGTACCATCGTGAGGACACAAGTGTACCCATGCTGCTTCTTCTTTTTCGAAACTGCTCCATACATTTTGTACCGAATGCCGGCACCATATTGAAAAATGTCAATAAGAAACTATAGTGAAAATTAAGTTCATTAGTTGTGGCGCTGTCTGTCACTGACTATCTATCATCACTATATATTTGTATGGGAATGTCTTAACGATGGAAAGTACATTATATCAAATGCCGGTGGCAAACTTCTGGACTGTGTGCCACCTCAGGCGGTTTTTTGTTCCCTTCAGTTTGCTGTTGGACAAATTCACCATCGGCTCCAGCCATTGCCACAACAATTGCAATTTCAAATAGTTAGAAAAAGGAGACGAAATAAACTTAAATACGATCGTGTCATTAGCTTTAAGGCGATGTTTATTTTGCGCTAATAATATTTAGCAAATAAAAGCAAGTTTTTGTTGATATAATTTCGTCGATGGTTGTGACGCCGGCCATTCGATTTCGTCTGCATTCGATCTCTTGACATTTTGTATGTGCGCACTTAATACCATTTTCATGCATTCATCGTCTCTATTTGCGTGATAATTACAGCAAATAAATACGCATAAAACATTTGCCACATCATCAACAGATATCGCAAAAATAAATCGAATTTTCCGTTTTTGTTGGAAAGCTGATTGAAAATTGAAGGCAATCTTAATAGCTTTAATTGCATCATAAATGGGTTTCATTTACATTGAGATCTCAACGATATAAAGTAAAGTCGCCCCAAGTGACACAAGCATACAAAGAAAAACTCACACACAAACACAGCATCATACACCCATTCATTTAATGGCCAGAGCTTCTGCAGCTAAACATCACTCGTTAGTTTTTTTTCTCTCTCGTTGCTGCTGTTGTTGTTGTTGTTGCTGCAAAAATCAAACATGAAAAACAACATTTTAGCACGAACAAAAAGCGCATTGAGAGAAAATCCCTGTACAATTTATACGCACAGCAATAATACGAATGAAGCTAGTTTCACACAGAGGGAACATTGCAATAAAACTATGAGAAAGAAAAGGCATCACAAGCAAAATGAAGTGATGGTTTCTCTTCCTCTCTCTCTCTATCATAAAATGCACCGAAGCCGAATCCACGACAATTCCAAAAGTAAAACCTCGAAAATGGCTTTCGCCGAATGAGCATTATATGCGACAGCATCCATCCAATTTATTCATCATCAAAAGTTCAAAAAACTACCATTTTCTATTTTACCATTTTTGCCATATTTGCCACTGAATTTCATTTCCACTATGGTACTTTCCACTTCCATGTCAACTTATTTTCATCTCTATTTTTCCTTTTATTTGTTAGTTGTCTGCAGAAATCATTATCCATTATTTGTATAGCAAACAAAAACGAAACGTGCAAGTGGGTTTGGTGCGGCGCGGTGTGTCCTTTTTTATGCTTTTCATTTGTGTGTGTGTGAGTGTGCGAGTGTGCGAGTGTGTCCAACACACAACAAGATGTATAAATAGTTTTTGGTCGAGAATGTAGCGAAATAACGACCAAACGATGACAACGGAAGTGGAAAGGGCATTGCATCTCCATACAATGCGATTATATTATTTGATGTTTTTGTTCTTATATTTCTGTGGTACGACCGGATTTTGAGCAGCCAGTTCGGACAATACTTGATCTAATATTGCTACAATACTGAATGAATCTGTAATGCACGTCTTGAGGTTTGGTGACAACGATATACGAATTTACATTGTAAATATCAACAGTTGTAATGAAAATCCTTGAAAAATCATCATAAATCTGGATAAAGCGAGAAAAAAGTATCATTAGCAAACATGATTATACACTCAAAGTCAAATGTACACAAAAAAATTCACCCAAATGTGTATAATGCAACCAAAGCATACAACCCAGCAGAAAAAAAGAAATGCATACATTTCTCGTTTGCTATGTGATGATAATAAGGACAATTTGAAGCAAAAACATGAACGAAAAAAAAAAAAACTCATCATAATTCATGATATCCAGTGAAAATGTGCCGAATGCAACAATTTCATCAAATCTTTGCCATTTCTGTCGCTTTTATTCCGTTTGTGTTTTTCTTACTCGTTCAAATGTCAGTGTGTGATTGTGTGAATTCGGTAATGTTTTCGCCGAGATTACGTCACATTGAATACAACAGCGACAAAAGAGTGCACAATCCCAAAGCGACACAACACAGAGCACACGAGAGAAAGAAAGAAAGAACAAAGAACAAAATCACAAATGGTGAAGGGCAAACAATGGAACGGAGATGAAATGGTAGTAATGAAATAAAAATAATAAGTTGACGAGAAATGCTAGAGATGTGTAAGTGATTCCGTTGCATATCTGACTAAGCATTATCGTTGTTGTGCATAAAACATAACATTTGCCAAGCACAAAGGCACAAAACGAAGTGAGACATATCTCGGCGCAATCGAGTGCACACGACATATAATGGCGAAATAGTAAAAGAAATGAAAAAAAAACACACACACACAACAATAGTCTCACATTCTTAGAAAACGAAGCGAAAATAAAACGCAATGTTTGAAAGAGACTATTGAGAGTAAAAATCTCAAGTTGAAAATTCACAATACAATCGAATGATTTTCACTCTGGTTGTCGACAACGACAAGACAAAGCGATAAAATTAAGAATGCGTATCAAATTGTCTCCAAGTTTTGGTTGTGGTTACGATGAGAAACAACAACAAAAATAACGAGCCAAACACAAAATTGCGCAATTATTATGAATTTTGGCATCTCCCCCCCAAAACGAGACAACATTAACGAAAATGCTGTTTCAGTGTCCGTTACAATTATGTGAAAAAACATAAAAATTAAGAGTAATTCAACGGAATCGCATTTACCTCGTGTATTACGGTATCACTTCCATCTCGAAAGCAATTCTCAAAGTATATATGCAAATGCCACTCAGAGCTTTGTTCCTTAGATCTTTTGCTGTGTCATGGGATCACATTGCCGAACATGTTTACTTCTTTGCCCGAGTCTATATTATTATTTTTTTTGTTTTGCTCTCGAACGATTTGGCATTGTGAATGTTCCAAACAAACACATCCACTCGATGATGAAGTGATTCGCTTATACTTTTTGTTGGTTTGCCATGAGAGAGTTGCTTTCTCTATTTGATGCTTGTTTGAGAATGTTCAAAATGCCCAGCCAACGAAACAAATGATCCAATGCCCTTGGCTAGCATTCACCAAGAAATTCTGTCAAATGCATTTGTTTTAATATCGTATGCATTGCTCTTTCACACCAACAAAAAAATAGAAATATTCGGTAAAATCGTTTCCACTCCTTTTGAAAAGCTCTCACAAATTTGCTTTTAGTGCTGTTCATCGGTAGTTATGGATTGTAATGTGATTTTATTATCCTTGAATATGAACAGAAGAGAGAGAGAGAAACATTTGAATTTCTCATTCTATTTACAGATGAAATCAGTGCCACATAAAATATTTTAGATGAAATGGTATGCTGTTGCTGCTGCTGCCGCTGCTACTACTGATGTACATGCAACTGCATAATCCGAAACTGCAAACTGACATTTATCACATCAATTTTTCGCTATTTTTTGTGTGTCCTTCAGCCTGAAAAGAACATTGACAATCAACCGATAAGATTTCATACACACACATACACAGCAACTTTTTATTCACATTTTGTTCAACTTAACTATAGACGACAATGAGAATAATGTCATTTTAATTCAATTCCCAACAGTTACGACTCCGAAACGATTTTCCCAGCCGAAAAAAAAAAACACATTCTTCGTAGATGTTGCAATTTTGGCAGCCATAAATTCACGGATGGCCTCTGGCAAAGCGCGAAAAACCTCCACAAATCTCATTAAATTTTCTTCGCTACATTTCTCTTCCTCGAATTTTCGATGTCTTTTTTTTCTGTTGGCTTTTCACATCGTCTCGTTTTTCTCACTTTGTCTGTGTGTGTAATGCGCGCCACCGCACGCCTTTCATGTGTGCACATCCATGGATATTCACTGGTTGAACTTGAGTTCAGAAATCATATTAAATATTTATAGAGATAAGACTTACAACAGTTGAGGGCAACAGCAACAGAAAAAAAAAAACAGAAGAGAACCGAGAAACGAACGGTGCATTATTCGGTTGTTTTTGTAACCAGTCAACACGATGAGCCAAAGTTCGAAGAGTCACATTCTTCGAAAGATAAACTCTCGGCTATAACAAGAGCGTCAAATATAACTGGTTGCACTTAAGCAATGGGTAGGGAATTTCCCATGAATGTGTGCAATCACAACGACGTACGTACAAACGAGCGAACGAAAAAAAAAACATCGAAATTCCTATGCGAATGTGAATCATCGTTGTCGCTATGCTTTTGGATTGTGGCTGGTGGTGGTTGCTTGCAGTCGCATATAGTTCCCATTTCATAAGTGTTCCATGTTTTATATTCCATTTCTTTGTGATTGTTTATTTGTACCACTGCTATTGTCGTTTGTCTCGCTCTCATCGTTGTTGCTCGTCCATGTCTCATTTTCCAAGATATCCCAACGAAACGAAACGAATGGGATAGTGTCATGTGCCTTGAACTGGAAAGAAAATGTATACTCAAAAACAAATAATACAATGTACAATTTATTCATGATACAGGTCAAGAGTGCTTCTTGGACGAGCGAGCTCAACGACGACGACGAAGCCAACAACAACACAAAAATTACATTGAATCGAATTTGGTGTGCTCTTGTTGGTACCTTGGTTTAATGCGTCACAACGATTCATTCACATGATTTTTCAAGCACATATAATTTCGTTGAATCAAAGAAACGATTCAGTGAACTTGGATTTCAGGTCGTTATTGACAATAACTGATTACTCTAATGGCCCTTCAGATGATTTGATGTCACTGTGATATTCAACAGCATATTGCAAATGCCATGTTTCGTGTTTTTCTTTTGGTCCACTTTTTGATAAGCACACGATTAGCGAAAATGTAAGCAAATTCCAACAAGCTCCCGTAATTGGGTGTAACATTTCTTTGCTAGCCAAATCGGGATCGAATAGCGAGTGGTTTCAATAAAGCTGATTTTTTAGCAACAAGAAACTTTGAAAAGAGTTTTATTTGAAAGCAAAAAGGGAAAATATGATGCAGAAAGGCAGAAAGGATAGAAGTGTTACCTAGGTGTTACAAAATGTTCATTGAAAATGACCTAACTTCGATCAAGAAATGACAAATAATTTTAAGTGGTCTTTTTGAATGTCATCTTCATCAGAGAGTGACGGCAGAGGACTCAAGCCAACAATTCGATGTCAAAACCAATTTGAGATTATATTTTCAAATAGTTGAAGTATCTGGCTTACGTTGGCAACAATTGCATCGGTGAAATGGCACATGAATATTGCCAATTTTGGTTTTAGAGCAAATACACAAATAAATCAAGTGTCAATTACATTGAGCTAGTGCTTGCAGAAACTCTGCCATTTAATGCTACATCCGATTTGGAATTTCAGCCGTCAAATGGATTAAATTGAAGCGAAATTTTATTTCTTAAATAGAATTTACCGATTTACCGAGTTGACTAGAAATATCTCTACTTTCCCTCTCTTTCTCTCTCTCTCTCTCGCTTTCATTGCCTGTCGGTCTAAATGCCCCTTTTTGTCTACTGCCAACGAATTGTTGGCAACAATCATTTCAATTGCCGTTCATTTTTGTTTTTGTTTCGTTTTCTGTTGCAGTTGTCTTCACATTTCAACCAGAATTCGCTGAGCCGATTGTAAATATTTCGGTAGCTGTTGGTAGAGATGCGACATTCACTTGTCACGTACGACATTTAGGTGGATACCGGGTAAGTATCTTTGAATTTTCACAACGTCTTGTTCGTTTCACAATAGATATGCATATTTAGCAACAATTCAAAATGTACTTTCAAGTAATAATCGTATTTCGACAGAAATGGCTTTCACAACTTCATTTGATTGTGTACAGAAGCTCTCCCAGTTGACTTGTTGTTTCTCTATATTTTATAAATAAACGAAATATTGTGATGCTTGTTCCTTTTAAGTGCGTGATTATGGATGCTTTCGTTGGGATATATCGAAAATGCAGAATATCAAAGTGAAAATAAACTCTATAAATTGGACATATTGACAACGAATCAAAAGCATATTATTTAGAAGCCGTGCATCTGTTTCAAAATCGATTTTAGTCAATTGAATTTATTTATTTTCAATAAATTGAACGTCGTACATTGCACACAAAGAAATTTTTTACAAAAATAAGACGCCAAGTGTCTTAATATGGAATAAGACTTTTTGGCATCTTAATCGTATAAAAAATGTCTTATTCTAATATAAAAAATATTTTATTAAATTCAAAACTAATTGTCGTCGAATGTGCGTTTACAAAACCGTTGCTCTTTTGATGCCGCATTATCCATTTGTGTGTGCATCAATATTTCGTTTACTCTCAGAATCACACGGGCGGAGTGAGTGAATGACAGAAAGAAAGCATTTCTTATTGCACGCGAGACACTAAGTTGCTCACTTTCACACATTCTTTCATTTCCTCATTCTCTTTGTTCGTGTGATGTCCGAGTGGTGTATACAGTAGCCACAATATTCGTACATACAAACGGAGAATGCGGCATCAAAAGAGCAACGGTTTTGTAAACGCACATTCGATGACAATTTGTTTTGAATTTCAAAATATATTTTTTATATTAGAATAAGAACTTTTTTATGCGTCTTAATCGCATTATTTATTTTTCTTTATTCCATATTAAGACACTTGACGTCTTATTTTTGTAAAAAGTTTCTTTGTGTGTGAATATGATTTAATGAAGCTAGGCAAAGGAAAAAGCAAGTAACCACATTCAGTGTATGCTTTTGGTGAGAATTCTCCTAGAGTGGCTCTTAGAAAAAGCAGACCACATCTGACTTTCGGAAAAAATGACACATTGTCCCATGCGCGATATCATTCTCAAAAAGTGATTAGAAAAAATCGCCTTGAACCTTTTTTCATGATTTTTTTTATAAACAAATTCATTCACCTTGTAAGTGTGAACATTTTTATGCTAGCATTTAGTTTTATACTTTGACATTTATGTTTTGATTTTTAGTTTGACCGTTTCATCATTCCTTCCTAAAGATATAAATTCATGTTTAAAGATATAAATTTCCAACACGATAAAATTCCAAGTTCTCCTGAAATATCGATTTATCATCCAACATTCGAATGAAACACTTGAATTTGACCCGTTTTATTCGATATTCACAATTATTGATTGTCTTTTTTTCATGTTAATTTGATGTTCTATGGAACATTCCGTACTAAAAACCAATATTGACAATTCAATGCTTTCTGGTAGCAGTGATTTCACTTTTTCAATATCTTATCACATTGAAATTTAAAGCTTTGTGATCGAGGGCCTTCGTTCGTCGAGACTTTCAGTTTCACGTTGCACAGTTGAGATGTCCACTTAACAAGTTTGATTCTCGACAAGCGTATTTTTCTCATTCAAACAAATATAATTGCCATTTCATCTGATTTTCCCGTGCTATTTACCCTAAGGGGTAGACATGGATTTTAGTAGAACTCGTTGCATATAATATTCCTCCTAGTTTCTTTTAGTTCCTTCTAGCTTTTCTATAGAACGTATTATTACGTTCAAAAATGCTAATTTTTCTAATATTTTATCCGCTAGTTCTGATTCGTGTCTAGCCCCTGGTATTTACTATTCACATTGCTCATTTAATGTGCCCTTAAATAAAGCGACATCTTGAATTCATTTCTGCTGTTGATCGCACGATTGACGTCTTGCCAACAATCAATTTATAGATTTCAACTTCAAGTTCTTATTTCATCGATGAAATACAGAAGACTAGGAATGCTCTTGTTTTTTTTTTCGGTCGTACATTTTTTGCTTTGTCAATTTCTTTGGCATGACGAAAATAAATTCGAGGCCTGGCTGTTCACTGTCAAATGTAATTTATATCGAGTGGTCTTCAAATAGGAATTAAATATCCTCACTTACAAGATAAAAATAGTTTGTGTCAATCGATAAACGATAAAGGATATCAAATTGTCGAATCAGAAGTGTCTTTGGCATAGCAACAACCAATTCTCAGATTTTATTGAAGCAAAATATTTTCATTTTTGAATTAAACTACTTCATCTTCGTGATTCATCAAGATTAACACTTGTACAAGTCTATAATTGAAGTGTCAATTCGTTTAATATAAGTTCTAATATATTTAATTAAATTTAAGAGTTTTGATTTGAGATGAATATCGAGGTCAAAATCAGGAAATTTGTTGTAAAAATAGAATTTTCCGAACATTCAGATTCGAATGATTTATCATAATTTATTTCTTAATTCAACATTTAACATTCAAATTCTACATTAATTTGTCCCAATCAGTGCTGAAGGAACAACATCATTCTATTGTTAAGTACCTAACTAAAGAGTTACCCGGAACATTTATACGTACAGTAAATTAAATAATGGCATTATTTGACAAAGCATCAAGGCGTTTCATTGATTATTAAGTTGAACAGTTCACGGAAGCTAATAAGTCAAACGACATATTCAGTATGTTTTGCACATGCACAAAACCAAGTGCATACTGCAATTTTGGTTCGTTTTTCAATTTGGTTGTAATCCTGTTTTTATGAGTATGCCGATTTCACAGCGTCATCATTTTGCAAACAGATATTTCAATGAAAACTTGCAATCAAAAATGTGCATCAGTTCATCCATTATTGACTTAAACATCTTAAACCCCTTGCTTTACTTCAGCAATGCAGCATCAATATTCATTTTGTGTAAATAGTATTTTCATGCTGATTTATTTCTAAAAAGACCTTACGAATAGACTGCGATTGACGAAGTTCGCTATTTTATACTATATTTGTTGTTGGTATAGGTAGCGACCGAATCTTATTGAATTCAGAAATGAAGTTCATCTTGAAGATTGTTCACTTCATCATAAACTTGATGGATGTTGTTTTGTGAAATTCGTATTGAAATATATCACTCATGCACGGCGCATGTGGATTCATAGGTGCTTTTATCATACATTACAATCACATCACTTAACATTTATAAATGTTTCACAATTTTACAGGTGGGTTGGGTGAAAGCAGACACAAAAGCCATTCAAGCAATTCATGAGCATGTCATCACACACAATCCACGTGTCACCGTTTCTCATTCCGATTTGAATACATGGAATTTACACATTAAATCGGTAACGGAAGACGATCGCGGAGGATACATGTGTCAGCTGAACACAGATCCAATGAAAAGTCAGGTAAGCAAAATCAATCAACACATATCACAATCAAATTTAATTACATTGAAAATGCCATGCAATTATGATGCACGCGATGATTCCAAAATGATTCGTTGATTGTGTATGTGTGTACTATGTGTACGTAGCGATTTGAATTCAAAGGGGCCCGTTAACAATGAGTGAACAAAGTTAGAACACCAAATTGCCATGTGATAAATATATCAAAATGAATCGTACCAATATCAACTGAATCGGTGCAAATCCCCTTGATCCACATAGTTTGACATCACGTACTTGAGAAAGTAAAATATTCATTTGAAATCAGCGGGTAATTGTTATTTTTGGCCAAAATAAGCCGAAAATGTTGATCGTATTAACAATATGTCTAGTTAAATCAGCATTTATCTTCAGCAATAACGTTAAGTGCTTCACAATAGGCAATTTTCCACGCGCGGATTGCTCTGTCAACGTTGCTTTTCATTTACCGCCATAAACATGCTGACGACAGCCCAACTAGTTAACGCAGCATGTATGTGTGTACAGATTATGCAATTTGTCAAATGAAAACACACACACACACACACACGCACACCGTCGAATGTAGTTAATTTCAGAATTAATTTCACTGGAAACCGAAACATAGTGGAAACTTTTGCGTAACTATTTCCAAATGAGACGAGTGCATGCAGCTGCTCTAGCGACAGTCAAATTGATGATAATGATAAAAGTTGAATAATAAATTACTGGAGTTGTACGAGAGGGTCGCCGAATCTTCCTTAAAACTTATTCGTCGGTTTAATTTGAACATGGAAAATGGCAAAATATACATGACATTCTTGAGAATTTTCCATGAGAAATCAGAATTGGGACAGCGTTTATGTGTCCATGTGTGCATTTAATTAAATGAGATTTTTAATATTTTTTTTCGGTTCGTTCGTCTCATAATAGCTTCTGGTTCAGCATCGGCTAAATGTAGATTTTACATTGACATATTTTATTGAATGTCTCGCCATGCAATACAAGCTTTTAATCCATTTGAATTCCATTGGATACAGAGCTATTAACGAGTGAAAATGTGATAATTCCTTGACATCACACAATTTTATCATGCTCAGAATATTGCTGACTATTACATTTATGCAGTCAAAAACCGTTGACATTTTTCATTTTCCATTGAAATAAATACACTTGTTAAGGAGTGAGGCTCACACTCAATATTTTCTTTATTTCAGTAATTAAGGGACAAAAACCGCAATCGAATAAAGTACACATTTTTACTGTAACGTAGTCAACAAGCAAATACGACTGCATCGATGTGTCAACTATAAATTTGATCAATAAATGGAAAATGCATGCGACTTTAATTCAAGCGTGTGAAGCATCGCATTGATATTTGTCTGTCAATAAAAATGCGAAACGTTTCAACATTTCTCATGACAATAAAAAAAAACCATTTCATTCGAATGCACTGTGAGTGCACCCAAATAAATTGCGAGAAAAAAAAATTTAATTGACTTTTGGTTTATTTCGATGTCCCTTTTTTTCCAATCCAATCGCTGAATAAACACGCAACGCCATTTTTATTGCTCGGTCAAACTTTTTTTTTCCAGCACAGTAATTCATTGGTCATTGGTATTGTTTGTGCATTGATAACGAATAATGAATAAATATTGGCATCGAGAGTATGAGAGTTCAAAAATTGAATATTTTATGTGCTTATCATTGAATCAAATGAAATATAGCACACCTGCGGTCATTTCCATCAACGAAGATATATATTCGAGTTGATCTTCATTGAAACGTTTTTATTGTGCGTTTAAACTCCAAATTTTAAGTGAAATTGCCTAAAGTGTCTTTGATGGAACACTCAAATAACATATTTTAAATGCATTCCTAGTGTGTACAAGTTGTGTATACTATTTGCGAAGGCTTTGGTTTTGTTCTGCTATCGTCTGGATAAGGCTTTTCTATCTACATCTGAAGAGCTAATGAAGCTATTACAAAAAATGAGAATCATTCAACAAGTTATGCTTGATTTTTTTGTATCACAATGATTGAATAGTTTTGGTAATTCCATATAATAATGAACTTCTATTTGAAACTGAAAGTATAGGAAAACATTGATAGATAGAATTGTAAATAATTCTATGAATGTGTTGAAATATTTGCGGTTTTGGTCAATGAATTGCAGTCTCCGGGCCAAGGGTAACAAAGCTGCACATTGATACGAAACGAATGCAACAGACAATACTAAACGATGGTAGCGTTTTTCTTTTTAATTAGGTGATGATATTAATATAGCAAATTGAGCTTAAAATAAAGCGGAAAATGCGAGTAATTTGCATGACTGGATTTTAATCCATTCGAGTAACATTCAGAGATTTCAATTTGCACCACATGTTTGGCCAAATGATTTCATTGAAATGTGCTCAGCCCGAGAATGGAAATTGCATGGTGGGAATAAGCAGTGGGGATCTGTGAGGATGAAATCGGGAATGGAAACGAAAATAATAAAATAAAATACGATAATTCATAAATCATATTCTCCGTCGTTAGTAAAACATATGTACACGATTTACGACAATAGCTAAATGGGTGCCACAGTTTAACGCATCGTCACAACGGCAAAACGGTATAAATTGTGTTTGGCTTTGTTGTTCCGACTTTGGCGTCGCATACGGTAATTTATCTGTATAAAAATGTAGTTTACACCTGAACGCATTACCTGAAGAATTATTGCTACGATTTTTGTGTGGAAAAACGTTTTTTCTCTGGTTGTTATTTCAAACACTTTAAATTATGGGAAAAACTGATTCAAATCCTTAAATATAGAAAGATTCCCAATTTAATAGAAATTTTACCATGATGTCTAGAATATGCTCAAATGCTTCAGCATTCTGCAAACCATTCAACACCATTTGAACCAATTTTCCCCTCATAAATGATAGAGTTACCATCACACATAACATCCCCATTCTTCCATTTTGACGAAAAATCATCTAAATGTTATTTGCTCTATATTCTGGTTTCGGGTATCGTTATCAACATGTCAGCGAAAAGAGATTACCAGCAAAACCGTAACGGGGTAACGGGCATTCCATTTATTGAGTCCGTAAGTGCATAAAAGCTAACGATTCGTTTCGTGCATTCCCAATACACACACACACACACACACACACGTTCTGCAAGCACACGTCATCATTTATTTAGGAAGTGCAGTGCATTCGGTTTCGGTAAGATTGCTCATACAAATATCCGCATCTCGTGACAATAAAGCGCGACTTTTCATATATCTTCTATTCCACCGCGTGGTGTAAATGCAAGGCAATGGATATTGCATCCTTTCAGCAAAGTCATAAAATGGTGGCGAGGTGATATCATTCCAATTGAGATTGCATTGGCAACAAAGAATAACGGGAAATCACATTCGGACGGGCGTGAAAAAGTATTCACTTGCTCACTGTCTGCCGTTTTAAATGATGTTTCGGTTTATGTGCAAATGAATGCAAAATTTTACTCACAATATCAAGTTTAAAGTGTCTGTTGTTGCGCTAAAGCTGTTAGAATATGGAGAAAAAAACCCGTGACATTTATATTTAATGCGGATGAAATTTTAAGTGAATGTTTCATTTTTCATCGCTAGACTTCCTTCTTCTTCTTCATTTTCTGCTGTCTCGTTCTGTGTGTTTGGCTCTCCTTCGTCGCTGTGACTTTAAAATGTTGGCTGTATCTACTACCTTATCAGTTTACCAGCGTTTAAGCTATCTCAACGGTAAAATCAAGTTTACGTCAACTTCAATAAATATACAGTTCAAGCGCACATTCGTATGATGATGCTTTCGGTCATAGATATGCAGAGCACACGACGGCATACAGAAGCGACAAAGCGTTTGTTTATAAATTATTATGCATTTTGTTTCACTAATAATCCAAAAGTCGACAGAGTTTTCAACAACATTTCGAATAAAATATTTTATGGAAAAATAATGCATTCAGCGCACAACGATAATATATTGCTGCACTTTTGCCACCACTTCTTCAGTGTGGATGTTGGATAGTTCGACGGTGTGAAGTGAGCCGGGCACACATGCGATGAATGAAACGTAAAAATTGCATCCATGAAAAGAAAAAGAAAAAAAAATTATGCACAAAAAAACGGGCGACCAGCTCTCGGAATTCGGATATGGTTGAACAAAGTGGTTGATTTGGTTGGCATCTGTTCGCCAATATCGTTCGAAACATTCGCACATGTTCTGCTTTTGTTGCAACTGAAAATCAGGTGATATCCCGGCTATCGTCGAAGAGACACACACACGGCAACGTTGCTTGCGGTTTTCAATGTTGCAAATTCAAATAGATTACTGCGCTGTACTATAAAACTTTAGGTACTTCGTTTTTTTTTACTCTGCTCCGTTACGTTGTTGTATGAGCTCGTTTCACGGCTTTCATCTATGGAATTGCAAGTGCCGGGTTTTCCGTGTACATCCCTTCTGCACTACAATTTTCGTCCCCTAGTTTAGTAAAGCACGTCTCTCATCTGATGCGGCTGCTGCTGCTGCTGTTGCTGCTACGGTTTTTAATACATTAGTTCGGTTCCATTGCTTCATTCGTGCTTGTACTTGTGTATTTATTAATCAGATGCATATAATAGTAGAAGCGAGTAAAAGGTTCTTCCTCAATCCTCATATTGTTTACATTGATATTTACACGAACATTAGCTGGCATAAGAGCATGTTTAAACACTCGCTTGCCTTGGCTATACGCGCTGTGGCAAATATTTTATACGAGCATGTGACAATATATGTAAGTGAGAGTGAGCCAACCAAAAAGTCGACTGGATCTGTGGATACGGTGGTGTGTAGTAAACACTTTATATCAACGTAAAATTGTCTCATCGTTTTCATTCCATCGAAATGTCTCTGTATGGTTCTTTTACTCTGTGTTTTTTTCTTGTCTCTACTCTATTCATTTTGTTTCGTTTTTGTTTGCGTTCACATTCAAACGCAAGCATTTTAGTGCCAAAATAATCCTTTGGTATGCTCACGGCATAACGTTGAATTTCGTGCAGTGTTCGCACACTTGACTGTCACATATGATTTTTCGAATGCGAATCAAATAAAATGCTACACGGTAGCTTGAAGAGAAAAAAAAAGACGCAGAAAAAGTGTGCCCGTATGTTGTGTGTAATGGTGTGCCGTTCGTTCAAATGCGATAAACAGTTACCATGATCCCAAACAGTTCGCATTGTGGTTGGCATTTGTTCGAAAAGCGTTGCATTTAATAAATATCCTAGCACGCTGTTCATTCGTAAAGTGATACCAATTTGCATTTGCCCATTGAATGGCATCGTTCACTCATTCGTTCATTTCGTTCTCACACATTTGGCACACACTCACAACGAATACGTAATTTCGATGAACTTACACAACTGAATTTAACTGAATTGGAGAGTTGCTGATTCAATTTTTACCATTGTTCGTCTTTCCCGGTCTTTCCACTTTATTTCCACAGATTGGTTACTTGGACGTTGTCATTCCACCTGATTTCATATCCGAAGATACATCTTCCGATGTTATTGTGCCTGAAGGGAGCTCAGTGAAGCTGACATGCAGGTTTGTGGCTTTTTCATTAATTTCATTTTATTGTTTCCGTCATAAAAACTTTCACCGCATCGAAGACTCATCGTTTGGTTGGCCATGACGATGGCGATGGTGATTTCGACCAAACCTACGCCAACTACAACATCAACACATTTCGACGCATTCATCACATGTATTTCTACCACGATCACTATTTTATTTATATTGGCGCTATCGTTTGGTGCATTCGCCTCCTTTTATGAATGCTCCGTGAATATTTTATAATCAGCATATAGCTTTATCTGCATCGATGCTTTTTAATTTGCAATACGTCAACAAGCTGCATTTTTAAATAGATGATGTTTTACAATTGGATTTAATTATTTGACTATCAAATCCACTGTATGTGGAATAGAAAATTAGAAACTATTAAAAGCATACGACGTCTGCCAGACTGTATAAGAATAACAAATTAAATTGGTTGTTCGATAGGTACCCAATTTTTATGAAGTTATAAAGAAAAAAACAATGATTTTTAGTTGATGAATATTTATTATAACTTCGAGAAGTGTAATTGCAATCGTCAAGAAGCAATTATTTATTTATTTATTTATTTGTTACGAAGCCTACATTTATGCCAATACGTGTTCACAGCGAGCTGAGAACATACTGGTCAAAGACCCAATACGGCATAAATTCCGCCCATGGTGCGTCTTTAGTAAAGAGAATACAGTCAGGGGTGGGATGGTATCTAAGGGAAGCTTTAATACCAGAATTGGGTCCGGAAAACCATGGCAAAACCGGCCTGACTCTGGAAAGTCAGGGGAAATACAATAGAAATAATTTTGGAATTTAATTTACGTTAACATCATTGAGGCAAAACAAAAGCAAACTTATAACTAAAATGATGATGATGATGATCTGGTGAAAATGTGCATAAAACCAGTGCTGAGGTCTGATTAACGCGGACTAATTAAATACTATTTATTGCTGTTTTGATCGAAGTTCAAATTTGAGTTTTGATTTAAACGCGATTATTGAATCTGAATTTCTTGTTTCGACGGGGATACTGTTCCAAAAATTAATTGCTGAATAACTGAAAGTACGCGTGTCATATTCATTACGTGGACGAAAATTAACGCGAAGATTATTAGGATGACGCGATGATTCACCATTTTTAACGAACAAGTGATTGAGATAGACTGGAGATTGATTTGACAGTTGCTTGAAAATAAGATTTGCTGAGTGAAGCTTAGCTCTATTCTCAGGAGTCAAACTACACAGACGCTCACGATATTCTGTAATGTGTTCATTACGTTTAAGACCGTAAATGTATCTTATCTTATCGTTATCAGCAACAAGATCACGACTAACTTGGCTTGTTGTACCCTTAGCACCCCAGCCATAAGTCACTACGTTTCCGTAGTCCATTATTGGGTCAATGAGCGCTGTTGCAATGTTTCTTTTAACATAGTTAGGAATAATTTGCTTTGTGTGTCGAATGCGATTAATAACATCGTACACTTTCTGCAGTTTAGCCCTATCGTGTTCTTGGAAATTAAGATTTTCGTCGAAAATGACACCAAGATTTTTTATCGATTTACAATAATCGAGCTTCACATCACCAATTTCAACGTCGTCGATATATTCAAAATTTAATTTATTTAAATGATGCTTAGAACCGATTATCATCACCTTTGATTTAGAACCGTTTAATTTCATACCGCGTTTTTTAATGAAATCATCTAATTTATTAAGATCTGAGTTTACTTTACGAATACCGTCGTTGATGTTATCAAAATCGACTTCAATGTGCGCTTGACAGTCGTCAGCGAATAAGTGACCGATCATGTGTTCGAAAACATTCAAAGTATCGTTGAAATAAAGAGAAAAGATAGTTTGACCGAAATTACTACCTTGTAAAACACCATTTTGAATGGGAACGAAATTTGACTCTTGATTTCCTACTTTAACTTTTTGTTGAATATTACTGTAAATCGATTTAACCAAATTTAATGCATTATCATTGAACCCGTATGATTTGCAAACTTCAATAAGACCATCATGAGGAACAGACGGAAACGCGCTTTTAATGTCCAACGAAACGAAAATGACTAATTTTTTACGATTTAAGGAAGATCTTATATTTTCCGTGATATTTAATAACGAGGTGGTGCAGCTTCTATTTTCGCGAAAACCAGATTGACGTTCATGCAGAAGATTGTTTGATTCCAAATATTCAGTGACTTGACTATTTAACAGGATTGCAAAGATTTTCGGGATAACCGAAATGATACTAATTAACGCCGTTGATGGACGAATAACTTCGAAAAAGTGTACCGCTTGGTGGATCGGTTTATTTTCCTTGATGTCAGTCTTCAAAAATACGATTTACTCAAAATTTGTGATTTTTTCAAAATTATTTTTTCATAATACATTTCGTGATTCACTTTTTGTGCACAAAAACTGTACATTCCAGAACTGTGCCATATTTTCGTCATATTTCTCAGATGTACACAAGAATTCAAAATAGTTATTATTTCTACGCGGCCCAAACCAACTAAACACATTACATTGCACAAGCAGTGCGCAATGCAATATTCTTGTATATTCATAGTCTGATCAATGCAAAGTACGCGTTGGAAACGCCAAATATACTTTGTAGTGAAATTTTGTGCCGTATTCGTTTTCTCAGAGAAATCTGCTGTATAAAATACCAACTAAACTAATTAGCAATTTTTTGAGATTGAGACAAATATGGAAAACTACACATAAAAGTGGACACAAAAAACCAAAGAAAGAATCCAAATCTATAATGGAAATGAAAATACTATACAAGGAATGTAGTCACAGTGTTCCATAGAATATGATACGTGTTGTTTTCTCACCACGAGATACATGACGCCTCAGCTGCATTTTTTACGTTACTATAGCTATAATCGCACTATGTCCTGTAACCAATATATGAATTCAATGTTCTTTTATTGTATTTTTCTGTAGGGCAAGAGGCTATCCACACCCAAATGTAAGTTGCATGTTTGATAAATCGAATTTTCATTTGATCTCACAATTGCTTGACAATTTGAAATTTGTTAGGTAACCTGGCGTCGTGAGGATAATGGTGAAATAACGATGAAAGATAGCACCGGAACTAAGCAACTAAGTAGTTTAATTTGCTGAGTTGAAGACAATGTTCGCTCATATTTTTCATTTCTTTATTGGCAGTTACATCATTCAGTGGTGAAGTGTTGAAATTGACTAAACTATCCCGCAGTGAAATGGGAAGCTATTTATGCATTGCATCCAATGGTAATTTGCTATTTTCTATTGTTAGTAAATTATTTTAAGCGAGTATTTCATATTACCATAACAGCTCATGACCTCGAATGCGTAAATCATTGAATAACACAATTGAAAACAAATCTTTGATTCAAGTGAATTTAATTAATATTTGTAATTACTTTCTATTCATTTCAGGCGTTCCACCATCTGTATCGAAAAGAATTTCTCTCAGCATTCACTGTAAGTGTTGAATCATTTTTTTACCGTGAAATTCAATATAGAGAAAGATATGTCTAAAGTGGGAATAAAAAAAAACCAACAAAAGTATGATGTGGAAAAATTCAGCGATCAATGATTCTGATTTCGTAGAATGGCTTATGAAATCTCTTTAAAGTATTCCAACGACTAAAATGAATAGACTGTGACCCGACGAGGAAGTCTTTAATTTTAAGTTTTTACTAGACCCTTGAGTGCGATCAATACAGCAGACCGCTCAAATGCTAGAACACAGACATCCTCTGCTGTTAAAAAAGTGTCACCTCTAATGAGACGGCCCGTTATGGCATTACATAATTATAAAATTGTATTAAACCATCGTTGCTCTTATTTGTACGATAAAGGCATGTTGGTTGTGTGTGAACAACAGTTTCCGCTTTAGCACGCTAAATTCTGTGTGCTTTGTATACGCTTTTCTGATGAGGAAAAAAAAAACAACGAATCACGAAAAAGCGAAAGTCAAACACACTTGTTACAAATACACGCTGTCAACGCGGAAAAAGGAAGAGAAAAAAAATGTGAAAAAAACATAAAATAAACATATTTCGATGTATGGGAGATACGCTGTGAAAATTCCGGTTGGACAAAAAATAGAGCTATTCGCCAGTGTGCTGTACATTGCACATAGACCAGTTTTGGTGATAACAAACATTTTTCCTTTATTTTCGGGTTTGTTCAGTCTGGTTTGGTTTAATTGCATGCTCATGCTCAGACACCAGACTCAATTTATACGAGACAACACACACACAAAATGGATTTGGTATTCAGTAAATACACATTAGGCTTTGGCGTTTATTTCAATATTGTCAACTTGGGTATCATTTAAACTGTGAAACCAATGAAAACGAACACTAAAATGGCAAATATGCACCAGCGGTAAATCCGTTTGCGGTTTCACAATTTGTGTGTGTGTGTGTTTTTTTTTTCTTCAGTCAAGCAATCTGCCTTCATGTGCGGTTTCACGGTGCTTTTATATGTGGTTCAATGTTTCCGGCGATTTTTACCATTCCATTTCGAAAGCAAAAACAAATAATAAAGTCATTTCAGTTTTGAAATTGGGAAGTGCATGTAAAATTGAAGCAAATGAATGGATTAAATTTACTTTTATGTGCTTTAGCTATGGCTCAAGCAAACTCTGCAATACATTCTGTTTTTATGAATGAAAATTTGAAATAATTTTAAAAGAAAATGACTATAGAAGAAGATTATTTATCCCTCGGTTAAATCCCTTGGACTTTTCCAAACATTTACTCGTTTGGGATATTTTTAAAAGCGTTCCGTGGTTTTGGATTTTTTTTTTAACTGCAACCATTAACACAGCAAAAGTCCAGCAAACAATTCATATCTATTTCGATACGTACTTCTTTTCACAAAACCATTGCATTTGTTTTTATTTTACTTTGAATATCAACACAAATTGAGCCCATGATTTTATTGGAGCTCTACAAATTAATCAGAAAAATGATCGAATACTGATTGATGGTTTACGATTTCCGATGCAGTGAAATTACGTGCGTTTGATGTGAATGTGCAATGTGCTTGTGCAGACTTTGGAAAGGTTCGTAAACCACTTGCTGTCGGATAACCACTACCGTGACCACATTCATGACATATTTTTGGCTCGTAAAACGGCGATCCATCCATCATTTCGTGTACACCTTTCAACACAAACACAAGCGCAATTCATTACTCTCGTTGTGGTGGTTTTTTTTTTCTCTCTCTCTCTCTCTCTCTCTCTGACGGCATTTGCTTTTGTTTGTTGTATCGTTGAATCTGACTGCCGGGCCAAACCAATGGACATGAACTCTGGACAATAAGTCACAACGCTCAATGTATTGAATATGCACATTCCGATTCATAAGATCGTATTCAGTGAATACTATTCACTATACAGTGTAAAATGCATGTGGCATTCACGAGCAATAAACTGATCAACATTTCCATAATTCTCTTCATTCATCATAATTCGTTCATGCAAGAAGCTCAAAACGAAAAACGGAATCCGTTCAACGGTTCAACCTGTTTCTAATTGGCACTTTTCATCCGTCATTTAACAGCACATCATTCATTACTTCATTTGAAGCCTTTTTATTGTAAAATTTATCAAAATCTTCTCGATGACTTCGGTTTGTGTGAACAAGTGAACATGACAAAACTACAAAGTGTAAAAAATAAAATAACATTTTGCATGTGTAACAAAATAATTAGTAGCGACAGTTAAATCAATACTAATGGTCGATTTGATTAAGGCTTTTGAAGACAAAAAGTCAAAAAAATGTTTGGTGCTTTGGTGCTGGTCTGGGGATCGTGGTGCAATTTGGGCGACCGCATGGCAAATATTCATTTGACTCTTTCTCTTGCTCGGTGTATGTTTATAAAATGGTCTCAACTGGATTTCGAAGTAAAACGATACGGTAACGCAAGACATGCCGAATGAAAATGCCAAATTATGAGCAAAGCACACGCATACAATGGCATTGGGTGCTGGGTACTGGGTACTGGGTGCTGGATACTGGGTGCTGGATACTGGGCACGAGTGAAAGAGGAAATGGTACAATGTGCTTGAAATTAGTAGTGAAACTGCTATGGTTAGTTTGAGTGTATGGAATGTTCGCATGGTCTTTAATCATTAGTCATGCACGTGCGGAATAACTCATTTTGGTGGGGCTGAGGGCGAGCTTGAAGCTGAACTGTACAATTTTTCAAACCAACAAATGACACATACGAAATACATGACGTTGCACTGTGCACACCGAACAGTGCACACAGCAATCACAAATTGAGTTTGCAAATATGGCTGGTATTCTTTCTCTATCGCTTAAACAACACCGTACCGAGGTACCGAGAAGTGAAATAAAAAGCGAAACAGCAATGCGATTAGTGGTGTAGTTTCCCTATGCCATAATTGCATAGCATTCATGCATTTTGATGCTGATGATGAGTGTCTGGTTGCGTGAACGTGTGTGTGTTTATGCTCTTCCCATTTTCAATGGTGGAAAATTGCATCCGAAATCAGATGGCAAATATACAAAATTTACGTGTATTTTGCGTGTTGGCGCACACGTGAATATTTATCGATGATTGGGTTCATACACGAAATCATTCCATTAGAAAAATGAATTTGGCAAAGTAAAGAGTAAGTGCTCAGCGTTGTTAAGTTGGCAAGATATGCATGTTGCTCGTTCTAGCTCGCCTCAACATCGTTCGCATGTGAATGTGTTCACCTTTATTTTACACACAAAATAGATAATTACAGGCAACGTCTGATTTCAAGAGAAATGTACACAGTGCGAGTGCATGCACCCGTTCAATAACGGCTGCCGAGAAAGAGAAAAGCAAAGCATTTGCCCGATTGAACTATGAACCCATGAAACATAAATACAGATGCACATGCACATCACACACACACACACACACACACACACACACACACACACTTTGGCTCATCGTGCAGCGGTAATAATGTGCCTAATAATAACAGGGTTGAAATGTTACCAAATCGAACAAAGTTCACAAACGAATCTCATGTAATCGTTACCGCACTATGTGTATTTGATCATGGTTCCAAACGATTCGAGCCCCCTCATGCACACACACTCAAACACACACCAACAACAACTAACGAGGCGGACTGACTTCTTACCTTTGAATCACACATAAATTTTGCATCCGGAGAAATTGTGTGTGAAAAGTGGTTAGACCAAATACACTGCGTAATTTTCAGCACTTTGGTATTTGCGAAAATTTGCATCACACTCGATGGTGCTTTTGAATGTGATCTCGACACACTGAAGAAAGTTTCGTTTGAAAAGACTGTTTCGATAAAATTACACGGTAGCGTTTGCCTTCCATGACAGAGCTCTTCAATCAGATTTCGAAATTATTCCAAGAAGTTGAACGCAGTCGTAATACAGTTTTACAAAGGTCATCTCTGCTATTTTAGATTCTGATTAAAGAAGACAAACATCGAGCCTTAGAATACTTTTGAAGTGATAGAATAACAGAGCAGGTTACCAGTTGGGCTAGTTTAACTTCGTTCTTTCTTGTTATGACCTTTTTATTTTATTTTTCAAAGCAAAAGTTTCAATTCTAATTTGTCCAATCGAGCTTTTCCATGTGGGAAAATCTTCATGTAATGTACAGTACACTGGCCTTTAATTAAGTAAAATGAGTTTATTTGGTTTGGATTTCTTTTTACAGTTCATCCGGTAATAAATGTTCGAAATCAACTAGTTGGTTCACCATTTGAAAAAGATGTTACAATCGAGTGCAATGTTGAAGCATCACCGAAATCGATAAATTACTGGATCAAAGATGTAAAAGATGGTAAGTTTGAATGCCCCACATATGGTTTTTGTTGATTCTGATAGTGAGTGGTCTGTGTTTTGTAATGCACGGTAAATGACATGAATTTGTTGCCACATTCAGACAAATAACGTGAAGAGATATTTGTACATTAAGAAGAATTGTGAACGCGTTTAAAATTGTTTCAATCCAAATATTTGAGATATATATACAGTCATGGACAAAAATGAGAGGACACTTCTCAATATTTTTTTCTGATCGTTGTAAAACAATCACTGCCACAGTTTCCTTATGCAACCATTTTATTTTTCATTTCGTAACAATGTCTACTAAGTATTTCAGTATGACTTTGGGCGGAAAAAAATTTTATTGTGTGAGATATGGAGCCAAATGTAAGCCATGCCATATTGACAAGGGACTAAATTGAGAGGACAGTTTGATTTGAGGCAACGCATATTACAAGATCGTCGATGATTGAAGACATTCTGCATAATATCTGATGTAGTCATGTGTGCTGATAATGAATATACCAAACAATCCAATTAACCCTCTTAGTTTCTGAGATTTTCGGCCGCCAATAGGTGGCCATCAACTCAGACTGTGGCCACCTCCATAAAAGTGGCGATTGCGCGCCATTTATGAATATCTTTCGAATGTGTTTGGTTGTGATTTTAAAGCCAATCAATAGACAAACAAAACGCACTTCTAACTTTTGGAATCAATCATGTGGTCTTGGCGCAATGTGGCTCAACGTATCGTGGCCGATGTTCATATTGAGCTGATTTTGGTACATTTAAGGTCATCATTCGAAAATGGTGGAGAATTTAATGTTCCTGTCTTCAGCAAAAATGTAGCCTATCTCAAGGGCGACAACTTTGCTCAACAACGCATTACTCTAAAATCATCGAGGAGCTGAAGAAAAGCATGATAACAATGATATTCTCAGAAAATGGCGGCCGAAAATCTCAGAAACTAAGAGGGTTAATTGGATTGTTTGGTATATTCATTATCAGCACACATGACTACATCAGGTATTATGCAGAATGTCTTCAATGATCGATGATCTTGTAATATGCGTTGCCTCAAATCAAACTGTCCTCTCAATTTAGTCCCTTGTCAATATGGCATGGCTTACATTTGGCTCCATATCTCACACAATAAAAATTTTTTCTGCCCAAAGTCATACTGAAATACTTAGTAGACATTGTTTCGAAATGAAAAATAAAATGGTTGCATAAGGAAACCGTGGCAGTGATTATTTTACAACGATCAGACAAAAATATTGAGAAGTGTCCTCTCATTTTTGTCCATGACTGTATAATATATATTGTATAGAACAGAAATAGAAGCAAGGGGCAAATCACTCATTCCTATTATTTTCGCTATTCATTTATTATTAGCTGTTATTAATTTCTATTACATCTCTATTACTATTTATTATCAGTCTATTATCTAATAGAAACAGCTAATAACCAATTAATAGAAAAAATAATAGAAAAGAGTGATTTGCCACTTGAATAGAACACAGTTTGTTCATTTTTGTGTTTTTTTTCTCTCCATAATCCAAAATATTCCTTATTTCATCTCGGGCTGTCACACATCAAGCACATCGTGTGGTGTGGCTATTGTTGGATAGTTACGGTACATTCATTTATTGTGGCATTTCGAAAATGTATGAACTCTACACATTCAACATGCCAGAGAAGTAATGGCACCGCATCTTTGTTACCTTCAATTGTAATTTCTCTCGATTTTGTGGACATGAAACACAATTCAATTTCGATTCCCTTGAGACAGAATGAGGAGCTTTCGGTATACCAATTATTTTCATCTTCTCCTGTGTAAATAATTGAGACAGACATAAAATGCATTCGTTTCAACACCGCAAAGTTGGTTTCAATAAAGGTTTTTAATTGATTCCATGGATTTCCAACACTTGCCATATATTTTTGTTATATGAAACAATATTAACATTTAGAATATTGCAAAATATATGTTCAGTGTAGGTCACCAGTGTAGGTGAAAAAAAAGACGATATTTACTTCAATGGGTAGTTTTTGATGTGGAATTAATAGTGTGAAAGGTGAATTGAAATTCATCTTGATTGATCTTGATTAAACGATAATATCCATTGGATTTGAATGAATTACCACTAACGTTGCATTCAGTTCAATGCGGTCCCCTTCTATTATCATATTCAAATGGTCACTTGTATAATTCGCCCATTTTCTATTGATTTGGTTAGTGTTTCGATTTATCGCTATATTTCCGTTACCAGAAGAGAGAGGGAGAGAGAGAGACACATTTAACTTTGTGTAACACAAGTTGGGTCAACAAAAGCGGATCATTTATCCATTGTCATTAATCACTCATTGAATTACTCACACGTCCGAACTTCATTAATCGTACAAGATGTTCAATGTGTACGGCTTTATCTATTGATGTATCAATTTGCACGCATTTCCCTCCAACTTTATTCCGTGCCTTCCGTCCATTTACCATTTAATATATCGTTTTTTGCTTGAAATGTCTAATAAACGATATTATCAGAGGAAAACTTGCACCCCTTTTTAACGTTCGATTCACATGGTATATAAGAAATCGTTGTGATAATCGAACCATTTATTGAGAGCTTAGTGAAGTTAAGCAGCATAAAAAGACGAACAAACAAAACGATAACAATAAAATCAATGTCAAATATAAAGCAAACATACTACTGCTTCTTTGCGTGTTTGCCATTTCGGCAGCAATTGTTTCTCTCTCTCTCTCGCTCAGTCTATTTTGATACGTTCACATTGAATGAGAGTATTTCGAGTCTGAGTAGCTCCTTGAAGCGAAACTCAACAGCATTATTCACTTAACAAATAAAAGTTTTTCGAAAGGAAGCACATTATAACACGTAGCACAGTATTTTCCCATCGTTTATCATTCCACAGCTCGATTTCTAACAAATGTCTCTCTTTCTCTCTCTCCCTCTCTCTCTGTGTTTTTTTTACGTATTCAAAGGGCTTGTATCAACAGGTGAAATGATTGTCTCATCACCTAAATACAATGTTCAGGAAACATCATTGTCACTGTATGAAACGCGAATGACGCTCACGATTCGAAAATTCCAAAAGGAAGACATCGGATCGTATCGATGCATCGCTAAGAACTCATTAGGCGAAGTAGATAGCAGCATTAGACTATACGGTAAGTGTTCACACTTTGCTACTATAATATTTTATGGGCTAAAGTAAATGTTTGCAGCTAGATGGTTTGGTTAATCATTGGATCAACAAAGTATGTTGTAACAATTAATTATATCATTATAATGTCATGAATTTCTATCAAAAATTCCGTGCAATTTAATCAAACTGTTATCATTCCATCGTCATACTCAAGGATTATTTTTTTCTTATTGAACATACGTTATGAAAATAAAACTTTGCTCTTTCTCGATGCAGAAAATTAGGGAGCGTAAATAAGCATGACTGACGATTGCATGGGAAAAGAAAATTCATTCGAAAAATGAAAGTTTTATGCGAAAACTTTTTAAAGCGGAAAATGAATGTAATGAGGCAGATAAAATTAATTCCACTTGCACTTGCACTTATAAGAGCATTGTTAAAGAATCTGAAGTTCTTCAAGCGGGAAATTACTAGAGAAAATAAGTGCCAGCATTGGTTTAGCTCAACCGGGACACACGCAACTCGAATCCTATGTCATTTCGAGGAGATTTGCAATACGAACAAAAGAAGTGGTTTTTACAATACCTGAACTATTTCAAGTGTTAACTCTATCTACGCTCAGACCTATTCACTTAAACGTCAGATGCACTCGAAGCATCGTTTCACTAAGATTCAAACAATTTCTGGTTTCAGGACTCGACTAAATTTGTTGTGTTCACATTTCGTCTATGATACATAGAGTTTTATCGGGGTTTAATTGTTAGGCCCTTTTCCCCAGTTTTTGAGGACAGGCTAAACCTACAAGGTTAAACTGAAAATAATTTGAGTTCATTAACATTTTTGTTCCTTATTGATTTGATATAGTGACATTTTTGGTGGTTTTAAGGGCAATTGTTTTTCTCACGGGAAAGTAATTGTGTTACTCCGGTTTCCTTATGAGAGTTGTGTGATAAGTTATCACTGATAATCTCAAAATTGTGTTTTAAACCTGTTATTTGCAAACTTACATATTTATAACCAAAACTACTTTCAAATGTCCAAAATATATTTGCATAATATTTGTATCGTTGGAAAATGATTGATTTCATGCGTAACAAGCTTTCAATGAAATAACATGCTAAATTGATCTAAATTCCATAATTCAATTGAATGAAAAATTGAATATTTCCAGAAATTCCTGATGCCAAAGGGAGTCACAATCATAACCATTACAACCATGGCCATACGTCGAAGCATAATACAAACGATGTGTATAAATCACATAAGCAACAGCAGCAACAATCCCAGCCGAATCAAGTGTATTCAAATCAACGTACTCCAAAAGTGACACATCCAGCATTGGTATCTGACGATGATGACAACATATTTGGTTCGGCAGAAGATTATGATGATGCTGATTTATCGCAGAATATATTTTTGCGGCCCACAAAAACGCCGTCGGATGGTTTTGGCTCGAATAATAATCATCATTATCCATATCAGAGCAGCCATGGCAACAATAATGCCCGTTTCAATGTACCGTTATTCGGTGGCGCTGGATCAAATGGAGCCGCGGGCAATGTCGGCAACAGCATCAATGGCAATGCATTAAATGGCAACAATGCCATTGTAACGCGTACGGAAGTTCGAAGTTTCGATAATGAGGTATCGAATGCGGCTGCGTCAACGATTATCACTGCATTCAATGGCAATTACAACAAATACTATACGATGCTATTCGATTACAATTTCATAGTGTTCGCCTTTAATTTGCTAATTTCAGTATTTGTTTGTTTATTAGCCTCATAATAATTGATTGTTTGAAGAGTGTGCTGAAGAGAGATGCACACGAATGGATTTAGTAATATGTCATGATTATCGCGATATTTACAACCAAAAATTAAATGTATCGATGATTTGTTTTACGGAATACCAATGCAAATCAACAGAAGCAATTATTCATTAATTTTCGCACGTTTTTTTTCAAGTTTTATCCGACTATCGTATTCGATAATTTGACTCACAAAACAATACGATTTGTATTCAATTTTTGCTGTTTATTTAAAATCTGAATGTTATTTGTTTAATAAATAAACAGGGACATGTTAACTGTGGCAATGATTTATTTATAATTAAAATCCAGGGTTTTTTTTAGTGTTATTGATATGGGGTGACATACAGCATACGAAAATGGTTAACCCTTTTCCATCATTTGTACTTTGGCTTTTCAAATTTATGTAAGAACCACGAACTCAATTCAATCATTCAGAATGGCACTATATATTGTGTTTGCAATGAAACATAAAGAAAAACAAAAAACACGAAATCCTCCAATGATATTCAATAAAACACTATTGATTTTGAGCTTATGATTTCGTTGTTCAAAAAAAAAAAAAAACATTGAATAAATGAAAAAATCGAGTTGAATGCGATTCAATAAAAACGACACAATCAATGAAAGTGAAATCAAATAGGGATCCCACATAACGACAAAGTTAATAAGGTCGTGAAAATGAGCAACGCGTCACTGCATCAATTTCGAGGTAACTAATTAATTTAATGGACGGTGATTCGCGGAAAACCGACAACCGAAAAATGTCCACCTCATACCAATGAGACATGTGATGATGCAGACTTTTTTTTTGTTACCACCATGCACGTGATCGTCGACCGTGTCTATTTTTCTATTAAAATACCCGGGCGATATGCCGTCGGCTAATGATGCACGGAAATGTTGAAAACACAATCCACAATATTCGACAATTGTAAATTATGGTTGACGTCATATCATATTGGGCTGTGCGAAGCCAACAAATATTTTTTTTTTTTAAATCACTCTCATTGGCTCTGCATTGCATTTGTATGGTATTCATCATCACGAAACATGCGTCCAGCATGTTTGTTTTATGAATTAAATATCATTTTTTCTCATAGGTTTCATCGGAACCGCCACTTTACACTGAAATTCAGTGACTGAATGTGCATTGAAGATTCAGCGAAACAACAAAAATACAAAAAAAAATTGGTCAGTTCCATCTACTATAATTTATTTTAAATGATAACCCGTCGATTATGCGCTCCACACCATTTTATTTAGTTAAAATTGTTATTAGTGTGACAATGGGGCGAATTGCTGTTTTTTTTTATCCATTTAACAATCGTTGTGGTTTGCTTCCTGACCATTTTTAATGGATTTTCATGTATAATATACGCTATCGTTTGCTTCCGTTTGATATCGATGCAACTCAATAAATAACAATGCAAAATGTACGATGCAAAACCAACCAATAAATGCTCATCCGAAAAATCAATACACAAGAGAAGTGTGACAATGTCGATTTTGGGTTCATTTTTTTTAAATGGCTTGTTAGTTTGGTGTGTTATTCTCGCAACTGTTTTGTTTGAACAACTGAAATTGGGTGCACAGCCGCCCGCCACCCCTGTTTAACGGTGTAAATTATTATATGAGTTTGCGATTGCACACAAATGTTTGAATTTAATGATGGGAATTCAATTTACAGACGAATAAACAAATTTGGCCATTTTATTTTTGCATCGTTTTCATTATTTTCTGATGTTTTTCGTGGTCGTTTTTTTCCTCCCTCCCTCTCTCTCTCTCTCTCTCTCTCTCTCTCTCTCTCTCTCTCTCTCTCTCTCTCTCTCTCTCTCTTGTTTTCATTTTGAAAAGAGAACTAGCAGTCAGTCAGTCAGCCAAATGTAAATAGAGTGGAATTTCATTCAACAAACAGACAATAAATAACAAATGAATAATAATTGCATGTTGCAGCAAATAGATGAAACATTAGAGCTCCATTACACAGTACAGAGAACATACCGTTCATAAAATATATGCATTGATGGACAGATAAAATGTTCTTGAATCTTTTACCAGTAAATCACATCACAATTATGTTAAATTTTTTGTTTTTTGTTATTGTTGCTAAAGACCAATATTTGGTCAATAAACTCATTGCATTTCAAATACGATTAAAATCGATAGCAATTGAAATCTGGCAAATGATTCTATATCAATAATTATTCATAAACACAATTTTCAGTTGAATTGCTCATTCATAGCTTAGATACCGTTTGAATGTAAAGCTGGATCATATAAAACTCGTGAAAATGTTGTGCCGTTAACTGAATATCTATATACACAAACACATCTATGCAAAAGGATCACATACTTGAAACATAACATAACCGCTAAAATAATCAAGATTATTTACTAAATATTATTTAGTGATACTTTTCAAATTGTGGAAATCATGGCTTAACGTTTGATCACTAAAAAAAACTGTTGAAAAAAAAACAACAGTATATTAAGAATATGCGTGGCTCCAAATAATTGCAATCTTCTTATGCATTCAAATACTTCTTGGACTGTACAATTATGAGCATCAAATGCCTAAATGTTTCTCATTTGTTGACTATTAATTTGGAACTGTATGTTTTCGGTATCAACAACTATTTTCATCAAACAATCAGAATTTCATTCACTTTATTTGAGTTAATAAGTTCAAAATTCATTAAAAAAAACAAAAAATGACAAATAAACGAAATTGCTTTTTTCTCTTATGTCATTTTCTTTCTGATTGTTTTCTTTTGATTTTTGCGAAACAAAAAGAGATGTAGTTAAATAATAATTGAACGAAAATGCTTGTTGTTAATTAATGGCTGCAAAGAAGTCTTACTTTTGAGTAAAAGAAATGAACGGAACTAAAAGAATTTGAGAAAAAAAAATACTTTTGAGTTTATTACCAATTATTTTTGCCAGTGACTGAAGTATCTATTCACTAGAGGGAAATTGCTTCAATTGAATGAATGAATGAAAAAGAGAGAAAAATATTCTAGTGAAAGTTATAGGGTTTATTATGCAGTAGGCACATCTAGCAATTAATGGAAACAATTTGATTTAAGAACATGTACAAACTTAAGCGAAACAAAAAAAAGATATTTATTGTATTAATCCCCCCCTCCTCCCAATGCATTGTATATTGGTATAAAAGTTATAAAATGTAACATGGCATTTGTCAGTGGGAAAAAATATTTTTAATGATGCAAACTAGTTCATGGATTGCTCGATCGGATCAAAAATTCCGAAACAGATGGAAATTGTAAATAAAAAAAGAAATGTTTATGTCAAATTGTGAAGGATAGAACATCAACAACAACAAAAAACATGCCAATAAACAATTAAATATATGAATCACAAGTACCAACATGTAAACACATAAACATGTATTGTATTGTATTTATGATTGCTGACTATACAAATGCAATAAAATTTGAAAATGAAAGTATCATTATCAAAATTAGCTGAATTTGTTATCATCGCATTAGTCTGGCTAACGGTAAGTGTTTTGCTCTTGTTTTACTTGAAAGATAAGCCCAATCTTAAAATAAACTGAATATATTGAATACGGTGTCACCTTTCACAATCTAACTGGCATGACTAAATTGATTTAAAGACCGCAAAATCGGACAGAATTTGACCATTTCGATGAATTCATTCCAATTGAACTTTGAAATCCAATTTTATTCATCTATAAATAGTATTTATCAAATCTAAAATTCACGAGGGCAAACACCTATTGGCTTCTTCATTTAAAAAAAACAGCTAATGCAATTCTTGATCAATATGGATTTGTCTACAAAAATTACCTCTTGGACTCTTTTAGATTGCATTTTTCATTAAAATTCGATATTTGGTTTACATTAAACTAAAAAATCACAATCCTGCTGTACACAACAATCAAAAATCAAAGAAAAAAACATTTAATCGTGAGTATAAGAAAGCCAATTTTTTGTTGTTTTTGTTGCTGTTATACAAAAGCAGATTTTCTTCCTCGAGCAAATCCTTTTTCGTTAGCCATTTGTTCAGTTTGCATCGTCATAAATTTATTAGTTTGGATGGGAACGCTATTCATAGCAAAAGGAACAACGAGGTTTATAGAACGTGAAGTGCCTGAAGGCAGTGATGAGCTCGTCCATTCAACATCATTACAATTTATTGCATTCTCCATCTCCACGCATTGTGAATATTTCATTCATCGATTTATTTGAAGAAGCAAAAGTGCAAGTCTATGCATGCTCATGGCAGACTTCATTGTAAGACTACAAATTCGATACTGTGTTGACTTTTAGTAGGATAGTGAACAGTAGACTATTTGCTCTAAAAAAAACCATAAGCACCTAGAAATGAAAAAGGAATTCCTGTGAGCTCGGCAGCACATCGATTTTCCAAGGATAAAATCAAACGATTATTTAGCATTTCAATGGTGATGTGATTTATTGTTACATATTTGTTATGAAAATGCTGAAGCTATTTTTTAATTTCGATGCCGATCTGGTTCGAGATCGATTTCAAATTCATAGCCAAAGAATGGCAAAATATGCTCCAGATTGTAAAAATGTCTGAGTAGAAAAATGAAATTCAGTGCTTCAGTCATCGTTTATTAAGTTGAAAATATTCAGAACGTGTAAATATTTCATTGATGCTTCCAGACCGACTTAGTTTAAACTTTAAAACGTATGAAACAGAAAAATTTACACAATTTTATTGTTGTCAAGAAATATTTTTATTACATTTTTCGATTGTAATGACACTTTTACATTTATTTAATGACACTGCAATATGTGAAATTGCTCTGGGTTATGTTTTGCAATCAAAATCATACGATGTGGTTTAACATTAGTTTGATTAGCGTTAAACAATTGTGAAGTGCATCAATATGCCATTTTTACACATTCAGCGTCAATTTATTCGATTGGCTTGCTGCTGACCACACTTCCCAAGATTTTTGCCATTTCCATGTTTCCAGACAGTTCGACCATTCCATTGTTGATGGCATCAGTGAATGAAATTTCATTCTTTGCCACTTGAGCCAGTGTGCTGTTGTCAAAGTCCACAGAAACATCGGGTGAATCGTGCACATTGCCATCCAAAACTTCGAGCTTATTCAAATCAAGTGTAATTGCTCTCGTTGATCCGTCATTACTTTTGACATTCAGTTGAAATATTCCAGTCACTTTGCGAGGACCATTCGGATCAACATTTGCAATACGTGCACGGATTTTCTCAACGATTTCATCCATTTTTCACACTTTCACCAAATTCACCGAATTTCACTTGAAATAAAAAAACTGATTTTTTTTTCAAAGCCAAAAACTCGCCAATTCTCACGGACGTGTGTATTAGAGCAAACTCAATAGACGACTGACGATTATACATTCTGGATCCTTTCAATTTATACACGGTAATCGCGGTTTTATCGCATCCATTTATCAATACGCTTTTTTATGCCACAAGGTGTTTTTTTTTCGTCATTTATCAACATGTTCATCGTTATTTTGGCTTGTAGACCGCAGCGAAATTCACAGTTCTCATTCTCCAAATTTCACAACTCAAGAGCTATTCACGGCCAAAACACAAATTATAATGAGTAATAATAATATTTCGTTTCGTATAATTATGGGCATAAAAAAGAAAATTAACAAAAGTTGTAATTTGCGTGTCGTGGAATGTATTTTTACCGTCACTATTTGATTATATTTGGACTAGGCTCTGGTGTTTGTGTTATTCAATAGGTCGACACTTGAATCGATTTTTTCCATTTTTATATGGTTTTTTTTTTATTTGGCTGCGCGGTGTTCTATTGTCGCGATTAGATTACATTAAAAACTGCAAGTATTTCCAACCTTTTATATGGTGGCTACGTATAAATAATAGGGATAATAAATAAATTAAAAAACGTGTTTTGTAATCGGTCCAAGTTGGACTTAGTGATTTAAAAATCACTGATGTATTTATACATGTTTGTATAAATTTTCATCATTCATTTTATTAAAAAAGCAGCAAAGGTCAGTTTTTCGCCCTGAAAATCAAATTACAAATTTCCGCCCAAGTATTAGGGAAATTATTACGAAAACATAGAAATAGAGAATTTTCGAATGGTCTCTCAAAAATTGTAAACATTTATTCAACCTATAGAAAGGTAAAAGTCCACATTTGGGTGCTGATTATTAGTTGTTTCGCTATTTCAATTGAACCCCAATTATTATTTTATGAACAATGACTTCAAAAATTATTTCAACCGCATCCTTTAATTTGTGAATAGACGAATGAATTCATTCAAAATCTATTAAAAAAGGTTTGTTAGACAATTCGTCGCATATTTTATGATGAAATGGAGAGATGTGAATTCCGATTCATGATTCATAGACGGCTTTTAATATATTTATTTGTAATGAAATAAATCAGTGACCGCATTGATCCGTTTATTTTATTTTTTTTAAAGTAATAATGATACGAATCGTTATCGATGGTAGAGCTAAACCATAAATTTCTCTTCATTTCAAACATTAATTTAACAGAAAAAAAAACAATTTAAAGTGTTTCGTTTTCAATTTGTATTTTTTGTTTTAAATCAAATAGAGCTTGAATAAATCTACGAAAGAGTTTATATGCAATGAATGTATTTCAAAAAACAAAGCCAATTTTAAATATCAAGTAGTTTTTGTTTATTTTGTTCAATTTGCGTATTTGGTATCATAATGTCCAGAGTAGTGATTGGCCTGAATAAAACATTCAAATCTCGTTTTATATTCCGTTGAAATGGTGTGTCTGGTGAGTTGTGAATAGGTTCGAATGAAAAGAATCAATCGATATATGTACGGTGAGTGCAAAAAACAAAATGCAAGTGGCTTTAGATAAAAATGTACGCTACATTTCATCTAGTTACCGGCACACACACACACACACTCCCACAAAATAGCGTTCAACTTTTATATTACGCGGAACCAGTTCTGGATAGTTTTCGAGCTAATAAAGGATCTACAAAATAAACTAAAATGAAGCGAACGAGAAAAAAAGTCTAAAAAAAAAATATTGAAGTGAAGCATTGAAAAAAAAAGTTTGAACATTTTTCCAAACTTGTTCATTCATCGCTTCGGAGGATAACAGAGAGCAAAAAAAAAGTGTTTGAATTGCTTCACTCGATCCGAATTGCTTCAATGGAGTTTAAAATCTGAACAAATAACTAAAGCTTTATCTTGAGCTCAAAAATCGTATCTAAATGTTCCATCTCAGACCGCAAAATGAGAGTGAAAAGGAACTGCACAGTTGTTTTTTTGTTTCTCCTTCTGATTAAATGTGTTTGTTTAAACATATTTCAATTTCATTTTGTGGCAACAGCAAATATTTTCAATTAAATTTAATAAATTGAATTGTTTAATAATAACATCGACACCAAGATGTGGCTGACTTTTCGTAATCTTAACAAACGATGGTGTCAAAGATGGAAAATATGCAGATTTTGGTGTTGATATCAATTTTCGCAAACGCAATTCCAAATTTGGAATTGGTAAATATTCTGTGTGCCACGAAGAAGTCGGTCGCTGTTGTGCTTGGGCATTCCTTAAATGGAATCGAAATATTTTTGCCACAGCGGCTCAAGCACACTCACATTGGTGCGGCAAATGACTGTTGTTGTTTTTTTTTTCACCAAACACTTTTCGTTTAGCATTAAAAGTGCTGTTTTTAATATCAATATGCATGAAAAAAGTAAGTCTGAGTGAGTGTTTTTTTTCTCTCTTCTTCGGCTCGACAGAATATAGAAGGCGTGAGAACAGACATACTCCGACCACATCATGCACCGTCTAGCATCTAGCATTGAGTAAGAATAAAACAACAACAACAACAAAAATCATTGGAATGTGTTTGGAAAAGTTGTGTGCTGCGCGCGTTGAACAGCGTTCAGGAATGATGCCTTATCGCAGATGTTGTTTCGCCCAAAAACTTCAGTGATTGTTGAGTATTGTTAAAATTCATTTATTGCTTTTGATGTGCAAAAGTGTTGGTTCGACTCGGATTTGTGTGCGCTTCAACACAAAATATGTGTATCGCATTATCGTGCAGCGACAGTGCGAACTAACACACACACCGATGTACAAATAAGAAATTTGTGAGAATGCGAATGCGAGAATGTTGCCGGAACAAAAAAATATACGTTGGCAGGCGGTTGGAGTAAGTCGGCATGGATAAAGTGTACATTGTACAAGTGACTGAATTTTCGTTGAATGATGGTTAGCTGCAGATATATCCCGAGCGGATGAATAAGACAGTGCTTGTTTCACTGCTTTAACGTGGTTCCCGTAATTAAATATTTCAATTAAAGCGACAAACTGATTTTAATTTGCATGTATTTACCACACTCACTCACTCGATTCATTCGATTCACTCGGCAAAACGATAAAATCAGAAACTTTTCGCACGTTCACCAGCAGGCATCAACATCAGCACCAGCACCAGCACCAGCACTAGCACCCAGACGTCAACGCTTGAATTAAAGCATCACCACTGTGTGTCTCAGTGTTTCACATGAATTTGCCATAGAATTTGACAATTTTTCATGTGACACGAAATACAATGCGATGCTGATTCAAATTTAACGCATTTTATACGGTTCCATATATGGAATTGTCGTGTGTTTTAGATTATTTCTATCGATCGCTATTATGCGCATGAATCGCATGAATCACAAGAATCATCGAACAATTGTTGACATTATTCCGTTTTTATAGTTTGAAAACGGATTTTGTGGTTGAACATTTTTGTTAATGACGAAATACTTTAAAAACGACTCAAGACGTTGCCTTGGTTAGATTACATTTGCCTACCTTTTGGCCCATTTGACATTAATTAAAATCGAGCAACAACAACAATGCATTTTGTAAAATGGTCAACACCAAAAGCATCAAACAAGATGACGACAAGTTTTGAGCGACTTCCTTCAATTTCCAGCAAATGATACAGCCAAACTCATTTGACCAAGTGGCTTTGCCAAGTTCAGCTACAATCAAATGCAATGGGTCTGTGGTTTTTGTGTGTATTTAAGTTTGCAAATGGTTGTTTACGTTTTATTATGTAACTGACGTTGTTAGTTTTGCTGCATGTTTTCCCTTCGAACTAAATCTAAACTCTTTTTTTTTCTCTCCCTCTCTCGCCTTTTTTTGGTCGGTATCACATTTAGTTTGGCATAAAGTTTGTCTTTCATTATCAAGTGGCTTTGAACAGAATATTTGCAGTCGAACTGCAACCAACATTTGTGACAAACATTCTAATGACGTTTATGATTTTCGTTATCACTTCGGCACATCAAACCAATGTTTGACTAGAAGAATGGCACAGCACCGCAAACTTGAACCACTCAACTGAAATTGTTTCGAGAGTAATTCAAACAATGTGTATTCGATTTTTCATCCAATATTTGAATGTGCATTTATTTACATTGAATTATTATCAAAATAATTAATTTAATCTCTATTGTAAACAGTTGATCTTATTCTATGTGGTAAACGATTTTTTGTTTTGTTTTGTTCAATTTGTATGTTTTTCATGCAAGAAACGATGACACAAAATTAAGGCAAGTGTTGAACGATGAATGGTGGAATTTGTGTCGAATTGACGACATTCCGATAAGTACAAGCAGCATGTTTTCATACGATTCTGAAGTGGTTGTTGATGTTGACTCTAACGAATGTGTAAATAAATGAAGGTCGATTTATTTTTCGGTCATAAATTTATGTAATCAATGAAATCAATCGATGTGAATTCAGCAATGAAAATGCAAATGTTACGTCATTTGCACAACCTTGGGCCGGTGAAAATCTGGAACTAAATAAAAATAGGAAACATTTTTTTTTTAACATTTCTCAAAAAAAATGGATGATAAATTTGCTTACATGGAGCCAAAATGTTCCATTCCTGAAATGTTTTGACAAGAATTTCAGCACTTCGTTCACTGAGATCGAGACCGCTAATCAGTAAATCCAATTCGTTCGGCCGAATCAATAGTCGATCATCACTTTTTGGCATAACCGGCAGCGTAATGTCAAGTTTCGGTGTAAACGTTGTTGGATGATTTGCGATTGGCTTTGTAACTGATATCACATTCGCATATTCCACACTCTCAGTACCGGCATCAATTCGAGTCATGCAAAAGTAACAATCTGTATTGTGATTTTTTGGTTCATGCCAGCGCATTGGTTTTGAGAAGCTCAAACCTTCACCACAATCATTCATCCATTTCAGTAGTCCTAAATGGCATTGGCGGCAAATAAAATGCGGCACCCAGTGTTTATTTTGATCACTAATGCCGAATCCAAAATACGATAAATATGCCCGTTCATGTGCCTTGCTAATCCGTTTTTTCACTTTTGCTAAACTGTATTCACCACAAACGTAACAAAAATCATCCGGACAATTTTTACATTTTATCGGTTCACCACTCATTTTTGCATCTTCAACAACAAAACTACTTTCTTTTACAACGGGACAGCAACGTGGTTAAGTGTGCGGTACGAACAGAAAAAAAAATGTTTATAATTATGACAGTGCGGTGCTGAACTGTCATCGTACATTAATTGTAGGGTGAGTTCCCTGATCGATGTGATGACCCACAAACAATTGCCTCCAATTTGAAATATTCCATCAATCAGAATTTGTTGGCATCATTTTTTTGTTTTGTTTTGTTTTTATCAGTTAAGTCAATTAAAAATGTTGTTGAAACATTTAAAACCAATCACTTCTGTTTTAATTTCTGTTCATTGCATCAATTTTAAGTTCAATTCGATGAACGTATTTTGGGCTGCACAGCAAATTGTCATCGCAACGAATAAAATGTTGCTTGATCGATAGGCAACGAATATAAAACATTGTTGCTGACACATTTGTACAAAATAAAAACATTTCCATCAAATTGACGAGAGAAACAAAAAATACACACAAAATGGTAAATTCGTTCATTTTACCTTCATTAACGCTTAATTGTTTTCATGTTACCACTTTTATTCACAACTTTCGATAAATTGTAAAATGTGATTGGAGTAGCGGATGCTTTGCAAACGGTTCGCTTAAAACGACATACAAAAGAAAACATTGTTCTCACAAAAGTGATAAACATTTAAACGAAACTTTTCCGTATGACTAATTCTTTGCTTATTTTCCATTCTTTCCGTTTTGTTTTGTGACATGTTCATCGGATAGCCACCAAAAAAGAAGAAAGGAACCGGTAAGATTGTATTCTCATCCAATTTAAAATACACCATCGAGAGATCGACAGACGCACGATTTCGTATTCGATAGTTGCTCGTGAGAGAATTAACATTGAGCATTACGGCCATGGTTTAAATCACATCGTTCAGTTTATTAACCATGGATTCACATCCACGGTAACCTACTTTAATACAAGTTGAACAGGGAACATTGAGAGCTCACACCGTTTCATTTGGCCAACAGCAAAGTTTCACGGCTTTGGTGTTTTTTTATCAAAACAACAAAAGAAGAAAAATCCATTGCCGTACTTTTTAAGCGTCAAAATTTATGATTCGTATGAAATGGAAATGAAAAGTGCAGTAATGCAACGTAATATAGTTTGGTGTTGATGAGCCAGTGAAGAGACGGCGTTGTGAAATAAAATACAAACAACGTCTTCATCTCATGGCCAACAGCAATGGCAGCACAGCACCACATTTGGGCCATTCATTCACGAATATTTTGAACACTTGGCAGATAAATAGTAAAAAGTTTCGTTGGTGCGTTTTTGTCTCTCTCCCTTTCTCTCTCCCTCACTCTGTGTGTCCCTCTCGTTCTGTTTCTCCCCGTTTTTTTTGTGTATCTTGTTCTCATCCAAAGTATATGCATTGAGATGTAAGTGTTGGCGGCGATGAAAGTTGATGAATACAGCAAAGTTGTGAGTTGTATTCCCCATTGTAAAGCATAAGTTTCTCAATGAGTTTTACAGTCGCTTTGTAATATTTTCCCTTTTATTTCATTTCCGTTTAATCAAAATTCGTTGTGGCCATTGTCGGTACATACATATTCGCCCACCCACAGTGCACGTTGCCTGGTTGGAATTTGGCTGGAAGCATTCTTGATTAATTTTTCAGCAAAAATATATGTCGAAAAACATTGAACCAAGACTGAAACTGCGTATTTTTTTATCAATCAGATTTTATTAAATTAGCATGTTACTTACGGACTTTGGTTTGTTCAGCCAGTCGATTTTATGGCATTTTCTTATCTCGCCATTGAATTACTGATTTAAATGAATCCTTTCGGATATACGAACTGCCATTGTGCATTTCATTCTTGTTCCATTTTCTTCATCATATTTAGACAAGATTTATTCGACAATAAGCGCGCTTTCTTTAAACATTAGGAGTAAAACTTTATTTTTTTTTTCGAAACCATATTGCAGCCGAATTATTTTCCCAGACAAAAGAATTCTTAAAAAAAGAACCGCAATAACTTCAACCGAATATGAAATATAAAATTCAAAACCATTTTTGCACACAACGACGCCCAAGTTTTTCCTTCCACAAAAGTGCATTTCCGTATTCCAATTTCCATATGAAACTGGGAAAACTGGCGAAAGTATAACAACACAGCAGCAACAACAAAAACAAACTTACCACAAAGTTTTTCATCTCAACGACTGGTTTGCAATGGATTGCTAAAGTATGTCGTTCGTCGTAATGTGTGTGTGCTAGCTGTCGACAAGAAACTGATTTTAATGTTTGCACTTTTTTTTCTCTGTTACATGCTTTCGAGTGCTTGCACTTCAATTTTGTGCATGTATGAGCATGCAAAATGGCTCACAATGAACCGTATACCGTAGACCAAGTCATGGACATTAAGCACAACGAGAAAAAGAGAGACCGACAAAAAAAATGTGGAGTGCACTTCATTGATTTACATCAAGATATTAGTTTAATGTGCTCGTTGACTCTCGACGAGCGGTCTAGAGCTATGTTTTGTGTGTACGCGTACATTCGATATCAACAAATGTTGTTCCGACATACACACAAGAAGAAAAACATTGTGTAACGAATAAAAACGGGTTGATTGTGGAAGCTCATGAATTGCTGACAAGCAAATAATTTGACATTTTTATGATTCTCAACTTTTATTGCGATATTTCATTCATAGGTTTTTGCATCGTAAATTACATTCCACGCATTTTTCATCACCAATGAAAGTGCCACCGATGAGTGAATAAAAAACCAAAGTCACACTAGAAATAAATATCAATATCCTTTCAATAGGTATCAAATGTGATAATTCAACAAACTCTTCAAGTCATTCAATAATTTCTGTTGACGACTTAAAACCGATTATAGTGAGCCAATATTAGCCAATTATGTTTCAGGGCAATTCAACGTGCATTTCGTGCAAATGTTGCATGCTGAAAATCGATGTTCTATCTTGATCTTGAAATTGATGCGTGTATTTATCAACGTCACGTACGGGATTAAAATTGAGGAAACGTTAATAATTATGATTATTGTTATCAGCTGTTATCGATGGCGTTGATACATCGTCCATGACTCGTGATCAGCTCGAGAAATTCGCCCACAATCTTAAGAATGAAGTCGAAAAGGAGCGTGAAGAACGGAATTATTTTCAATTGGAACGTGACCAGTTGCGTACATTTTGGGAAATCACGAAAAATCAATTGGGTGAGTAATCATGCGGCGGTTTTATGCCCAACCATTTGCATTTCGTATTCGGAGATTAAGATTTCAATTGGTTGGCATTGTTATTTGTATTTATCCAACCAAATGTTATTTCAAAATCCCCTTACTTCTTGGTATTAAAAACAATTTTCCGATTTTGCCATTCATATTCGAATGGGGGGTTTTTGTTAAATGCAATTTTATAATATTGGCCACAAAATAAAGTGCCTTGACACTCTCAAATATTGAATGTGATGTTGCTTTGAAATTAACAGAGGATGCGAAACTCGAGATACTGGCAAAGGAGCGTGAAGTTGAAATGGCACAAGAGCAAGCTGAACTCGATGTCAAGCATATTGCACAGCAAATGAAGCATCTACAGTATGAAAACCAAAATCGTATCGGTGAATTACGTGCCGAGAACATGACACAATTGAAACTGGCACAAGAAGATCATGGATTACAAGAGTTGGAACTTTTGAATGATAAACGAGAGCTGAGACGATTGCTACGTGAAAAAGATGAAATGACTGAGCTGCAAATACAGCAATTGAAAATGAAACAAAGTGAAGAGCTGAGGTAAATGACAAGACACACTCACTCACACACATACACACACACATAGCATATTGACACACATCCAGGCCGATTGAAAACGGCAATAACAAGAGCAGCAGCAGTAGCGCGTCTGGTTGATTGTTAAATATTAAGCGAGATGAAGCATCCATTTTCACATAAAATTGTGTGCCATTTTCCGGTACACATAAATTCATAAAAGACATAAGCTCTTGTTGCTTCGTAAGTAGTTTCACTTGTAATTATGAATCAGAGAATACACAAGCCATTTTCATAATCACATTGGCATGGTGGAGGGTGTTTTAAAACAATTGATTGATTGAGCTACAGACATTTTGTTCAATTGTGGCAATTCCGACATAATTTCAACGATACGAAGCGTTTCAACTATTTAAATTGAAACGATTTTTATTTAACATTTACTCATACACCGTACATTTAACAATCAATCGATTCAATACGTTCAATTGAACCTTAGCACTGACTTTCATTCACATTCAAACAAACACTTTGTCTCTTTTCGGAATTATATTTAATTCATTCCACTTCCATTTTTGTACAAATAAAATTGTAGCAAAGAACAAGCAAATTTTCAACAACAACTTCACAAAATGACCGAATTGTATGAAGGACGATTGCAACAATACGTTCACGAATCCGAAACAAAGCACAAAATGGAAATGGACGAAATTGATGAACGAAAGAGTAATCAAATTATGAAACTTATCAAAGAACACGAAGAGTCATTGGCAGACGTACGAAACTACTATACGGACATTGTTCAAAATAATCTAACGTTAATTGGTAGTCTTAAGGAGCAAATGGAAGAATTAAGTTTGCAATTGGAAAAAAGTGAACATCAACTGAAAAAGGTAGGTAGAGAGAGTGGGAGAGAGAGGGTGGCCGAAACAGAAAGTGAGCCAATCATTTGTGTATATATCAAACAAGTTAAACCATTTCATTTATATTTTCCGTTTGTTATTTATTTTCTCAAAACATTTTGAGTGCTTAATGATCAAGTGATGCGAACAAAACTGTGTCTCATTTTGACTTTATCAATTAGGTCACAGCAGAAAATCGAAAATTAACAAAACCATTGCAAGAATCACAAATTGAATTGGCTGATTTACGAAAAAAATTGGAACATTTTAACAAAGAGCGTTCAGCATTGTCACGCGTACGATTGCAAAGTGTAGCTTCAACCAAAGAATTGAATTCAATCAAATGGGAAATGGAAGCCCTGCGAATGCGATGTGATGTCATAATTGATGAACGCGATGAATTGAAGAAGCACTTTGGGGAGATTATGATTGAAATGCAACAGAAAACCGGACTGAAAAATGTTTTGTTGGAGCGTAAATTAGCACAGCTGCAAAAAGAATATGAACGTTTGGAAATGGTTTTTGGTGAAGTGCTCAAGGTAACCGGACTCGAACCACAAGATCTTTGCACAAAAGTTGAAAATTATTTAAGGCAAAAAAATGAACGTATCGAACAACTGGAATATGAATTGGCCCGTGTTGCAAAATGCTATGGCGATTTACTTGAGTCATACGAAACACATTTGGAGAAATCGGGCATTCCAAAAGATAGCCATGACTTTCATTCAGTTCATTGCATCGCTCCACTTTTATTTAGAACTAATTCCAGAGAAATTGCCGCCGCACCCACACCTACTACGTGATGTGAGTTCAGTTCGTTTCGGTTTCAAACGAATCAAAACAAAACACAAGTATTGAATTCAATTTTACTGTTTGCTATTTGAACATTTGAAGCAAGAAAAGAGTGCGTCTGCCTAGTAGAGCACGTAAACACGCCCTCTACTGTTCGGATCCATAATCACATTGACACAATGACATTTAATAGCAGAGAGAAAAACACAACAAATGAATTTTTTTATCAAACAAAAAGTCACTGATTTGGTATCATAAATAAAATCCGATTTTTTGTAAATTAAATTCTGTATTTTTACATTTGATTCCATCATCAAAATGACTTCGATGTTCGATCAATATAATACCGCGTTAAAACGCGAAGAAGTGCCTAGCAGTAAAATAATGAATACGACTCCAACTAGTTCGGGATATGTGAGCGTTCGAACAACAGAAGAAACACCCATTTTTACCAAACGAAAGATGCCAATTAATCTTCCACAAGACATTTTATTCACAAGAGTCTGCAATAATTGGCTGGTTGTTTTGATGTCACATAATGTTTTACTACGATTATATTTACTTCAATCTGATCGTCAAGATGGTAAGAATGTTATTTACATGATTCATTGAACTAAAAGCAATGACTCACACATTCCAAATGTTTCTGCCGCACAGAGGTGTTTTTAGAAAAGCATCTCACCGGTTTGCGAGTGTCCAACATTTTTCTTGATCCTACTGGAAACCATCTTCTCATAGCCTTGGCAACAAAATGCCCCGGTTTTGTGCCCGAACTTTTGTATTTACATCGTAAAAGCAACAAACCAAAGAAAATTGAGAAATTTCGTGATCATGAAATCACTGCCGTTGCATTCAACTACACAAATCAATCGGAAACATCGACCGGTTCAATTTTGATTGGTACCAGTAAAGGATTGATTTTTGAAACTGAACTTGGAATGGAGGGTGAAAAAATGTTCCAAAGCAATTGGAAGCAGGTAAGTAATGTGTGAATAATGTTGTATGTCTATGATTTGCAGGCCTTTTTTCAATCCTATCCTATCCAAATTCTATCTCTACCTTCTGCTATTCTAAAAGATACCAAATTATCTACCGATTTATGGAAATCATGACGTCGATGGTTTGGTATGTAAATATGTACAAAACACCCACTGCTTCTCTGGCTACTGCATGCACGCTTCTTGCTTTACAATCATTGAATTTAATTCACTTGTTGTCACATTCTTTATTGTTGTTATCAAACCGTACATTTATCTTTTCACAGGTATTTGACATTGGCAAAGGAGAACATTGTCCTATAACAGGCATTGAATTTCATAAAGTGCCCAACACAAGCCGATATATTGTTCTCGTCACAACCGTTAATCGAATGTATAAATTCCACGAACATCTTCGAGTTGATGAAAAACCACCCTATTTACAGGTTAGCACCAACACAAATATTAACAATTTAAATATGGCTCGTTTTTTATTGTATCACCACATTTTGAATCGCAAAGTAGCCTGACATTCAATTTAAATTCAACTTGAGCAATGGTCACATTTTTACGGTTCAAAGTGTCTATAATTTATTCCGGCCATTCAAAAAAACTAAAACAATACATAAAGTGAAATTTAGTCTATGTGGCCCCTTGGCGAATAAATGATTCAGTATGATTCAGTCTGTACTACATTCCACTTTATTAAAAGTGTTGTGATATCAAGTATTCATTAAATAAGCGTATTAATCCAAAAAAAATATCATTCACTGTCTCCTGATCACCTAAAACATAAAAAAAGAATAGAATTTGGTGATATTTCAAACATTTAAGCGATACTCTGTTATGTTTTAAGTGACATTTAGCTGATACAATTCCAAACGTGGTGATTAAACATTCATGTTAAACTTCATTCGTGATGTTAATTTTCCCTATCCAATTACAGCATATTTTTAGTTCGTATCTAAATGTTCCTGAGGATATAAAGGATTTCCACCAAATCGACAACAAATTAAAGTATTCCAAGCTGAGTGTGAATTATGATAAATCGGTTAAATTCTTGAAAAGTTTTGGCTGGTTAACTGATGTCGGTATCTATACTGGCGAGGTAAACTTTCACACACTGCACACAATTTAAAACTGTGAAACTTCAGTTGTCCTAATATATTTGTTTTTATTCTCAAAATTAAGATCGATCAGCAAGCCGAATCACCACAATTCATAGTGACTAGTGAAGTGGTTCCGTTTCCAGAAACTCCTGCAGAAGAGTCGACTGATGTTCATAGTTCATCTTACACATCGAAGACCAAGAAGGCCGTCTATCCCATCTCGTTTATAATAACTGATTTCCATGCATTATTGTTATACACTGACCACGTAACTGCTGTTTCGCTGCTCAATTATCAAGTGGTTTATGAAGAATACTTTGCCGATCAGCTCGGTAAATTTGTTGATGTTACACGAGATTTGCAAACAAATGCCATTTTTGCCTCAACTGGCCGAAACATTTTCCGATTCAAAGTAACAAATGAACATCGTCACGTTTGGTTGCTTTACTTGGATAAAAACGAATTCGAACTAGCGAAATTGTATTGTCGAGACAACGCTGCCCATTTGGATATCGTTTTGGTGAGACAAGCTGAGCTTAAGTTCAGTCAAAAAGATTACATGGAAAGTGCTCGAATCTATTCCGAAACACAATCCAGTTTTGAGGATGTTTGCTTAAAATTCATGGATATCAATGAATATGATGCTTTGCTTGTGTATTTAAAAAATCGCCTGGACAAACTCGATTCACAAGATAAAACCCAGATTACAATGCTCGTTGTTTGGATCGTTGAACTCTATTTAACGCAAATGGCACGGTGTTCAGCCACCGAACAGCAAGCCAAAATACGAAAGTATCAAATGGAATTTGATGCTTTTATGAAGACAACAAAAGTCGTTGAGTGTGTACGCAATAATCGCACCGTTATTTACGATTTAATGGCTTCACATGGCGATAACTTCAATTTAAATTCTCTAACTGCGGTTAATAAAGATTTTGAATCATCTTTGGATCAATATATAAATCAAGGGAAGTTCAAAGATGCGTTGTCTGTTCTCAATCGCCAGACAAAACCTGAACTGTTTTATAAGTACTGCCCGATGTTGATGAAAGAAATTCCCGGAGAAACTATTGATGCAATCATTTGCCATGGTAGACGATTGAATCCAATTCAATTATTACCAACATTGATTTCCCAAGAAACGGAATCACAACGCAATGAATCCATTCGATATTTGGAATTCTGTACGGTATCTCTCGGTTGTGCCGATCAAGCGATTCACAATTTTCTCGTTAAATTGTATGCTCAACACAAAAGTGATAAACTTATGACGTATTTGGAACTCCAAGGAAAGGATATCTCTTTGGTTCATTATGACGTTCATTATGCACTTCGGTGAGTTTATTTTGGCTCAATCCAAGATTCATCAACGACGGTGTTGTTCCTCCTTATTAGCTCAAAAATATCTGAAAATTGCGAGTCGAAAAATGCAGCTATCTAGATGAGATCAAAATAAATGAGCAAAAAAATGTTATATAGATGAGATAAAAGATTTATCTTATCTTGTTATCTTATCTAGATAAATTATCTTGGAACAACACTGTTAATTTAACGAGTTTTTTTTCGATTTCAGAGATGTTTTAAAATAAGACAATATTTATATATTTTACAGTGTTTGTGCTCAATACAATGCAACCCGAGCCTGTGTATTCCTCCAGTGCTTACTTGAACTCTGGCACCCAGCCGTTGAATTGGCATTGACATTCGATACTAAATTGGCCCAACAGACCGCATCACAGCCAAGTGACCGTGAACTTCAGCGAAAGCTTTGGCTGCTCATCGCCGAGCACGAAATTGAAGGCAAAAACGATGTTAAACCAGCATTGGAATTGCTGAAAGAATGTGATTTGCTCCGAATCGAAGATTTGTTACCATTTTTCGATGACTTTCAAAAAATTGACCACTTCAAAGAGGTTATTTGTGATGCACTCAAGGTAATTTCAATGCGTTGCCTCTCGTTGAATTTATTTAAAACATTTTATTGATATGCTAAAATACTCCATTTCAACAGGAATACAATGCAACAATTCAAGAGCAACGCAAAGACATGGAAGAATCAGCCAAATCAGCTGAACGCGTCCGAAACGATTTACAAACATTCCGCAATCGATCGGTAGTCATCGACGGTCAAGAGATCTGTGCAATTTGTTCGGGATATTTACTAGTGAAGCCATTTTTCATATTTCCGTGCGGTCATAAATTCCATCATGATTGTTTGGAGCATCAAATTATGGAACATTTAAGTAAGATTTCAATTTTTTTCGGTCGAACGAAAACAAACATTTACTCAAGTTACTTCTATATTGCAGGCGAGGCAAACCTCTATTATCTATCAACGCTTAAACAACAGTTGCAAAATTTGAGCTTGAATATTCCAGTAACAAGTCAAACAGATACAGGTGTTGCAAATGTGACGGAACGCGATAACATTAAAAACGAAATCGAAACGATTCTAGCTGCTGAATGTCTGTTCTGTGGTGAACATATGATCAATCTTATAGACAAGCCATTCATTGAAGACTGGGATCGTGTTAATCTCGATTGGCAATAAATATATCACATTTCTATTCAATATTCATCCTGAAAATGGAACAATACATAAAATCATTGTGATTGATAATATAATAAACGCTATGCATAAATCAAAAACTGTCTCAAAAAAATACAAGAATCCCGCCCAAAAAATTCAAAACCAATCCCAAAAAATACGAATCTTAATTACTTCTCCCGACTTTTTTCAGTGAATAAATTACTCTTTGATCTAGACGTATTTATATTGTTTGTACTTTCCAATTACCATTGAATGTATTTTACTGATGAATTAGTTGGGCGTCAGGGTTAGCAACTAACGTTAGTCACTAATATGTAGTCACCGACGCTCGAGTGTGGTGCGGTAGAGAGTCGATGAAAAAAATGTTAATGTGTGAGTATACGCGTCTCTTATTTTTTGTTCTCGACCACAATCTACAGCGGCCGCTGTGTACGGCTCAGTTTAACTACTGTGGCTCTATGTCGCACCACAATCGAGCGTCGGTTGACGCTACATATTAGTAGCTAACGTTTGTTGCTAACGCTGACGCGCGACTAATTCATCAGTAAAAATACATTCACTGCCAATTACCAATGAATGATTGGCATATTTCCAACAAAGGCATATTTTCAGATTTATAAATGGGACACTTGTTCGATAACAAGGTCGCCAGCCAAGCTCCCAGGTTCATTTTGCAAGAAGGACAGAATCGAATGAGATTCATTCGCATGCATAATGCTTTGCATTCAAGCAGATTACTTACCGTGAATTCCCCAGATTCTCCCTCTTGGGAGAGACCTTAAAACATTTGTCTGAAGTTGTCTTCTTTTAAACTCTGACATTAATCACGCCTTAATTCCAATTTGTATGTGACTTTTGCAAAATCTGAAAATATTTAGAAAATTGTTGTACAATGTACATTGTACACTAGAAATCAACCTAAGATGGAAAAAAATCTTGGTTTTATGCGAGGAATGGTTTATTTCTTTATCTTTACTCTTTCTCAAGCTCACCCTGTCCACCTACACTGAAATGTCGTTAAACGGTAAATAAATAAATAATAAAACTTTCACATTTAAGAAAAGGATAATTCTGATTTATTAATATTAAAAATGTTCGAATATAATGCTGTATTAAGGCTGCGTATTCAATTTTACTTTAAAATGTAGAACAGAAATAACTACTAGGGTTTTCATTTGACTGATAAATAATATTGTTATCCCTTCAAAGGATTCCCATATCACACTAAACAGGTTTGAGTAACACCAACATCGTGTTTACGTTATAGAAAAGTCGGAAATAGAAATAGTCCAAATGCGGACATTACATTGTTTCATTGGAACTGTAAATAAAATCCGCTCACTGGTCCATCAAACAATGCAAGACAAAAAGTATCTTGCATTTGTTGTGCAAAATAGAGTAAATGGGTTCTTTACTCTAATTTTAAGAGTGATGTCTATACCGGGCAAGGGAGCAAAACAATCCATTCTTGAAAATTATATTAAATGATTATTGATTTTACTGTCCCTGCATTCTAAGATGAAATTTAGTTTTCAAGATTTCTCTTTGATTTTGAAAGTGATGACCTTTTTTTAGCGTGGTAGCTCTTGCGTATGGTGGTGTTAGTCAAACACATTTGTGTGTGTGGTAATATAGCCTTAACGTGTTACTTCCTAGATGGACGATTGGTTGACGAATCGTCAACAGTAACAACCGTCTAGGAAATAGCACCTTAATGAAAATAAAAACTTGCGGAAAATTTAAAATTTTGACATAAAAACGTTGGTGGGCGATTCAATTGAAATCAAATTAATGTGCGATGGGTATCAATTTTTCACCGGCGGTCAATGCTGGTGGAAGCGGTGCATCAACTGTCAATACACCATCTTTGCTGAGTGATGACCGTATTTGTTCTGGGTTAACACCCTTTGGTAGCAAGAATTCGCGATTGTATTCTCTGTATACGCTCTTTGTGTCCGATTTTTCTTCGTGTTTGGCATGCACCTGAAAATATTTTAAGTGTTATCACTCTCATGGCAATGTGAAATTTTCAAAGGCGTTTTCAAAGACGTTTACTTACCAACAATTTCTGGTCGACAGTCTTGACCACGATTTCTTCTGGTGCATACTGACTTACATCGAATCGTAGTTTTAATACTTTACTGTCACCTTCATCCTACAAAAATATGATCAGAAATGTTGATTTTTACACATTTCACTTGGAATATTTTGACGGCAGCAAAAATATAATGAAATAAGGATCCTATCCTTACCTCACGTTATTATGTTTTTTGATTGAAAGTTACCTGAATCAATGGTGAGCTAATGTCTGAAATGTAGTTTTGTTTCGGGATTTGCGTTCTGAGAGGTGACAAAGCCGAGGACGAGTTGTTTGTGATACTTTGATTATTGCTCGTCGATGAGCTACAAATATTCAACAAAAGAGAACAAAAAATTATATTTACAATTACTTATTTCAAGGGCGTAACAAATTGAACTAACAGAAACAATCAAAAGAATTAGCAACGACAAAACTATTTGGGTTACTACGTTCTATTGTTCTCATCTAAATCTATGATTTTGAATGAAATATATTAAAACCTTGACCTCCTCTTGTGGTCATATATAAAAGATCGTCTGGCATATTCAAAATCGATTAAATTTATTTATTTAGTTTAAATTTCATTGCGTTCAGTTTCGATATTTTAAACTGATTAAAATTCATGAAATTGATGAAACAATAAAAAACAATAGACTACATTTCATTACATTACATGTAATGCTAAAAATCTAAATCTACAAACAAATTGGATAGTATATGGTTCATGAACTGCAGTTCGTGATTTCAAATTGGCTTGTCTAATGCTCCGATGCATGTCATAATTACATATTCATTGTAATTCAGTTTAGAGCCAGCCATTTTCCACTAATTGATTGAATCTTCCGCACACGACTTTTCTAGCACTTAATTTACATGTATAAAATCATACAAATCTTGTGTGGGCGCATATTTTGTCAAAACTGAGTAAGTGTTGAATTGGGTGGTTTGTTTTTTGTCGGCTGTTTCAACAGCAGATGCTTCATGTTTTGCCAAAAATAAATGAAGATTGAAGAATGAATCAGCATTCTTTAGTAATTACGAACGCTCAGGCGACGGCTATTGTCATCATATAGTATATATACTGAATGAATACATACGATTCATAACTCATTTGCGTGGGCGCCTCAGGTAAATATGGAAACGTCTCTATTTTTTATTTTCAATCATTTTAGTCAATCTGAGGTCATCTGGTTTTACAAACACATTGTAAACACAATTTGAATAATATATATTTGTGAGTGAATTACACGTAAATCGTTTTGAGAACTTTTAAACATCCATTATTTTAACACATTTGCCTCATCAATTGATACATTCAAATCCTCCGGATATTGTAAGTATGACATACATGTCAAGCCTCATTGAAGCAATAGGCGGCCAAATTTCCTTTGTGCAAACGACAATAATGATGCAAGTATTCAAATCATTTTTATTGAAAGCCTTTTGTATTTCTGGCTTTGTTCATTAACATTCAAATACTTTTAAATTCTAAATAGCAAAAAAAAAAAAACACTTTTACCCATGTGATTTACATTAAAAAACAAGTCAAAGTTCAGTTAATGTGCTGTTCACTGACCAGGAAGTGAGAATGATCTCACTCGAATAATGGACCTTTGCGTTTAGAGAAGCGCAAATTTACTTCAGTATGTTGTGTATGTTGTGTGCCTTTTTGTGTACAGATCAAAACGTGCCAGGGAAATTAAAAGGAAAGAGCACATTGGGGCATTGAGTTTTCGTCTTTCTGAAATATACTCGAGCGCTATAGGCCGTACCTCAAATCAGGCGCCTGAATTTTTCTTAGGAATTCGGTATTTCAAGATATAGGATGAATAATATTTATTATTAAATATCGTATAAATTGCATACATTTGTAATACAGATAATCTGCACATGATTCATACGAATGTCATGGATATTTCGCGGATGTGTTGCAGATAGGTATCTCAAAGTGTTTCATGCATATCCGCAAAATATTCGTGTTATGTACGGAGAAATATCAAATATGTGGCAGTTTATACGATATATTGTCAAACCAATCGTTGTAAAAGAAATTGCGTATAAATTATGATAGTTCCCTGCAGAAATGTTAAGTAAATAATAAAATTACGAGTATAGAAACGCTAGCTTCTATTCCACCATGAATATGAATCATAATAAAAATGTATTGTTCTGTAGAGAATGAAAATACTGGTCGCTTTCACCGATGACGTAATGCTGTCGCCATAATATTTCATACGTAAATGAAACATGAAGATATTGATCAAGTGCATGCAAAAATGTTAATGGAATTTAGGTCACTTTGGTGATTTAGTTACATTGGTTTCACACGATGTCCAACTGTTCGTGTTGAACATTGTTGACGCCGATATTTTACAACAACAACAAAAATCACCTCTGGTTCTACACAATTTCAACATTCAAATATACCTGCTACTACTGCTGCTGGACGTTGTTACTTTTTTTGTCATTGAGCTGCTGGTTATTTCGAATAGCAAATCATCATACAAGTGATTATATTCAAAATGTAGAAGCAATAGATAAGTCAGCGAAGGAAGTGTTAGTTCAAGAATACAATTCATTCAATAAATCCCATTCATCGAACCATTTTACATTGAAATGCCCGATTCGCACACGCATTAACCAATAGTTGTCAATCAATAGTTTTTAAAGTCATTTAGAATCCAATAAAAAGAAGAGAGAGAGAAAAAAAAGAACAATTTTCTACTATTAGTAAAAGCAAGTTCTCAGAGCTGCAAAAATGATATCTATGATTATTAGTCATTCAGAAAATATTTGGATTAGTTGGTAGTTTAAGAAAGCTTACATTCTATTTTTAATTCTGACCATAAAGCCAGATTTTATAGACACGTTGGTTTTGGCTTATACTCAAAAATTGTTTGCCGTCATATTTTTAGAAAAAAAAACTACAAACTATTACTCGCGCGATCAACACAAATGTTAAAATATATTTTTGTTGTCTTATTATTTAGGTTGTAAATGAAATAGTTTGCTCTTCGAACATACATTCGTATACGCCTCACCATAATACCGTTTTAAAAAATAACTTATTTTCTTTTGCACACCAAAACAAATGAATCATTTAAAAATAATTTGAGTGTCTTTATATGTAAGAGGTGGTTGTTGTTTCCTTTCTCATTGGTTTTTGTCCAAAAAAGGCAATTGCATCGATTTTTTGGGCATATGGTTGAAAACGTTGAGCATCTACATTGATTACAAAATGATCAGACTCTCCCAAAATATAATATGAGCCAGTGAATAGCACGGCAATTCAGTTGTCCATGTTTGGAAGTACTTGATTCAGGTATGGTCTTAAAGTACATATATCACTATACTTTCACTCATTACCACATTTGGTGATTGGGTATTGAACAAAAATATGACGCCATTACATTTCAGACAACAAGTAGAGTTTTTATTCCAAATTTTTTATAAACAATTTAGATTGCCATTATTCCGGTCTCGTCCGAAAATTTTTATATGTGTTTGTAATAAGTGTACATTGTACATTAATCATCTAGATGTATCATACATCATCCGATGTTTGCCCGTATTTAATCTACGTACTCGTGAGCTTATATCGATAATCGCGCATTACAATTCATTTACTGATAATTCATTAATTGTATCACTTAAGCTTCTGTACACTCGCGTTTATTTTTTAATTTCGATTTACAAAAATATTTAGTACGTGTTCTCTGCAAATGTGGGCTTTCAATAAGAGCACCGATAATCTAATCGATACTTTGCGTGGCCCAAGATTTTTTTTTTTTTTATTTTGAAAAAAACAACTGTCTGATTGAACCAAAAATTATCACACGTTCAACATTTTTCTCATCAATCGCTGTTACAAAAGGAATTGAACATTGCGCTAGAGTGATTCGACACAGCAGGAGATGATTTTGTAATATAAATACGATCAAGTTGTTATTAATTAACAGCGAAGCACATCATTAATATGCTGTTGAAATTAAATGAAGCATCTGTGTGAAAAGAATTAGAATTCAGCTATGGCAACTTCCATATAAACAAATCAACTGTTTAAGCTAACCAGTTTGAACCAATCACACTTGGTTCGAACCCTTGGTTATTGATGACATCAACATTTTTTATGAAATTGACGTATTGCATTTAAACGTTACCATATGCTGTGAATAGTTAATTCGATGGGTTCTGGAATCCAAAGAGTTCTTTTATTGAGATAGTTATTATTTATACAATTGTATCAAGGTGCACATTTCCATCGAAACCAAACAAAATGTTTTTGTTCACGTTTCTTTTTTCACTCGCAAAAACACTGAATGCGCATGTCACATCTCGTTGTATGTTATACAAAGCTGTGAAGTTTGGTGCGTAATTTAAAACAGTATGCGACCTTGACTGTGTGGCAACGCAAATTTCGAATTAATTTCGTATGAGTCATCATCGTCTATGTACTGACCCATCTCAATCTTAATGTACGTACTCAATAATTTTCAGTTGCAACAAAGATTTTTACAAGCGATGGCTTATTAATTTCCCATCATTTACCAAGAACAAAAACAGCTTTTGATTGAGAAAAAAAATCTGGTTCATTCATAGAAATTAATGTGAATTAAATGCTATACGAAAAAAAGATGTTCAAAAAATTCTAATTCAAAAAAGGTTCTGTGTAATTTGTCCCGTTAAAAAAAACTAAGGAAGACAATTCCATATTCATCGATTATTGTGGGCATTTGCAAGCAAAACGAGTAAAATTCATACAAATGAAATGTTTCAGTATGAAAACACACATTTTTCTGTATGCCGCCTACTGTTCAGCATTCTTTCGAAACGACGTAATTGTGTGCTTTTTTCGCACCATTTCTGTTCTGACATTGAATAAAGTGAAAAAAAAAATATATTCTAGAATACGTACAAGTTGACAAGACTAAAGTAGATGCAGTATATGTTATAATGCCAATATACCCAAAATGTGCAAATTAACCATCTCATCAACGAACCGTGTCAGAAATGTTTGAAATTTCATATCAAAAAATGAAGATTTATTCAATTATTTCACACCAATCACAAGATGATTTGTTATTTTTATCCTCGATGACTATGCGGTTTATTTTATATTTTGCTATAATCATTTTGAAGTCGTTTCTAAACGGTGAATATAAACAAACAAATAAATTGTTGGCTTGATTTACAGTCTCAAAAAGAAATGCCATAAAAGAAACTAGGCTGCCGTTCAACCATGTGTATTTTTTCAAAAAATATCTGTTTCTCATATTGAATGCGTAATATAAGAATATCTATTTATAAATATTGGTCCGAGTGCTGAATATACAAGTGAAACAAATTGGTCTGATTTTCATTTATTACAATTTGCTTTGAAATTTCTCTTCTAGTCTACTCTCACGGTGTCGTTCAACATTTTTCAAATATTTTCAACAAAATGTACACTTTTGAAAAAACAAGAAAAATTTAATTCGTACCTGGTAGTTGACTCGAAGTAGTTTGCTTCGCGATTCATTAAATCCGAACGAAATTTAGCCATTTCATCCTCCATTTTTCGCATTTCAGAATCGAAACGTTCACGAATGCTGGCAAATTCTGTATCGATGACACTAAAATCGCCCATTTTAATTGGGATATTTCTCTTGCTTGCACTTTCAGCCATTTTAATTATTTTGAAATGTTGTTGTGTTTATGACAATCAATACAATTTAACAATATTTCACTTGTGATAGAACTGATCACTATTGACTGACAAACCGCTTGTTTTAATTATATAATTGAAGTTTTTTACACGGATGGAGCGATGGAGCGAACGAAAAACTTTGTATGTGATGTTGAATGTGTGATTGTTGACTCAATACTGTACGAGACGCAACGCGACTTCGTTTAAATATATCCATTGATTGGGTATATGCGCTGCTGCGTCAACGGCGTACGTATTGCCCGAAAAGCAACAAAAATATATGCGGTTTCGCGATGGTACGCCGCAGTTGGATATGTATCGCGCGTTTTAGTATATTTAGTATTCGAAGTGTCTATATTCATGTAGAATATGTGTATTCAAGTATTCATAGCGTATTTGATCGACCGATGACGAACTCATTTATTTACACCACAACTCAATGAACCAGATGACAAAAAATGCATTCAACATTCAAAGATTTATGAATAATTATAAAATATTTTTTAATATTTAGATGATTCGCATTGTAAAATCCATAAATTGTTCACACACAACTCTATCAATCGAATGATTACAGCAGCTATTTATAGCAACATGATCTACTCAAAATGAAATTGCGGCTACCTACGACTTCAAAGACATGAATACCAATATGTTAATATTAGGAAGTCAGCGCAGTTTATTTTCATTAAATCTTTTTTTCATTAGGTGGTTTGTGACGTTTACGAAATTATTGGGGCTAGAATACGCTGCGCAGAAGCATGTATTTGGATTGTGTGAAGCCACTTTATTGCAAAAAAAACATGACGTGGGCAATTGAAGTTTAATAGCGTTAACATGTATACAAAATGAAATAGCAATAACTAAAACAAGTCATTTGTATTGGAATTGGAACTATGTTTATCTGTAATGCTTACCAATTTTGAAATTACCTAGTCGATTTCTACAAACACCAAAAACGTTCAATGGTGACGAAAGGTTACAACTTTCCGTAGTAAGGCCCACGTAACGCAACTTGATAACAAGCTCATTACATAGGATATTTTATATATACGTTTTTATTATACATTTTTGCGTCTATTCTTCAAGTCAAGATTGATTAAAACAAATGAAGAAGCGACTTTATACATGAATCATCATCATAATTATGTGTGGGAAATTGTTGTTTGCTCTGAATGTGTTGCCTACAGTTTACACCATATCACAATCATAAGCATGTGTAAGTCATACAGGTGTTCCATTTAGCACTGTTTGTAGATAAATTGTTCTTTTATCGAATTTCTGAACTGATGCTACATTTTTACCATTATTGGAATCCCAAAAATAGTTTTCAGCTTGTTCTCGAATACTTTAAGTCGGAAGTTGAAATTGTAGTCTATATATGGATTGGAAATACAGCCCACATTCCGGCTAATATGGCATTCATCTTTGGAGTATCATGAGTACGTTTTCTATCGAAATTCATATTGGTGAAAAAAAAAAACAATCTTACGATTTCTGACTAGACTTGAAGCGTGCTATATAAGAACAAGTATTTCACAAATTATCCACGTCCTACGCTATTCTGAACTGTGCCGACTTCATTTTATTCGTTATGGTAATTCATTTGATGAAAAACAGAACGGAATGCATTTCTAATCCACCGCTATTATGGATTGCTTATCAGATGTAAACAATGTTTTTGGAGGTTATGTTCTAGTGACAGCTCACAAAAAACAGATACAAAGAGAAATTGAATATTACAAAGTATGTTTTTTTTTCGTATTTTTGGCTATGAAAGATGCTATATTGTGGATGGAAAGTGTTCATCACAGCGAAAATAGCAGTTTAATAGTATTAAACTCATATATTCAAAAAAGAAAATGTATGAGAAAATCCGTTTTGCATATAATTTGGATTTTCATTAAGGCAAATTGTGCTTATTAAACTAACACAATCATTTTATTTCACATGGCTGTAAACATCTCTTTCAACACGTAAATTATATAGTTCGTGGGAATCAGGAGTGTTTTTTTGTTTTGTTTTTAAATTTGAAAATAACATTTTGTTCAAAAAGGTTCATATTTCAAACAACCGTTGAAAAACATTTCTCAGCTTTTATTCTATCAGTTTGTAAGGATTTCACACGTACAACGAATTGAATCGAATTGAATTGCATTGCAACGATATGAAAATAAATCGAAATCAAATCAAATATAAATCTAAATTATTAAAATAATGTGTCGTGATTGACTGTAAAATTTGTATGCATGATGAAAATTTATTTACATGTTAGATTCAATCTTATAAAAATGTAAATGAAATGAAATAGAAAATACAACATTTACCATATTTTATTTTCACTCCTATTAAACATTATGAATTAACAATATATGAATTGATAGTCAGAAAGCCCAATAGATTCCGTATGCATGGTCAATTTGTGGCAATTATTACAGTACATCGAATAATGAGATGTTGACCAACGCTCATTTAACATAATATGCTTTTATCACGTAGCAAATTCCATCGAACTGAAATTATTCGTTCGATCGACATATTTGTCCCACCATTCTTGTATACAATCTGCCATCTTTTTTCTTCGGAATCGTTGCGATTCTTCAATACACATTTGAATGAATTGCAATTTAGTCTCCAAATTACCTTTGATTAGGCTCAAATGATCCAATAATTGTGAATAATCACGACCTGGTCGTCGTATATCTTGGAAAATTATTTTTCGTGCATGCAAATTGCTTTGTCGTATCGATTCTACAAACTCTTCATCATGTTCTTCACGATGTATAACTTCTTTTGAATCAATGTCTGTATTGCTTTGAACATCGTGCAAATTGTTTGTGTGATGATTATTAGAGGGATGAGATGTTGTTGCTGCCACCGTTGACTGTACTTCAGAATCGTTTCGATTTGATGTATCACGATCTTTACGATTCGTGGACTTTTGATTCGAATGGACTGGTGGAACAATCGGCTCGAATAATATTCCACTACTGCCATTACTGCTGCTACCGCTACCACTTACATCATGGGTTGCAGTTACCACTGGATTGCAGTTATTATTGCTTATACTAATATTGTTACTACTACTACTACTGCTGTTGTTGTTGTTGTTATTGTTGTTGTTGTTGATATTGTTTGTAGAGGCTCCGTTATGGCATTGTTGTAGGATCTTCGAAATCTCTTGGGCATCATTCAAATCATTATGTGGCTGGATGTGTGGTTGGACAGTGGCTTGAACTGTAGCTTGAACTGTGGCTTGAACTGTGGCTTGAGCTGGGGCCTGAACTGTTGGTGAGCCATTTTGTGATGGCAAAGATTGGGATGGAAAAGACTGACCGATAGCAACTATCGGCACCTGAGCTGGGATCGCGGGTGTACTGATTGGCTGCGGCTGTGGTTGATTCATGTTGTATGGTGCGTTCAATAGAATTGGTGATACAAGCGGATTTGCATTTAGAATCGGTGAACTTAACTGATGACCAATAACTGGTTGATGAATCGGTGAATGAGGTTGCATTATAACGTCATCTGAATCGTCACTATTTTCACCATTTATGAAGCTTTGCACGTGACCATTTACCATAAAATCTTGTTCCACTACCGATGGTTGATTGAATCCTAAATCAATTGTTAACTCATTTTCATCACTATCCGAAATGTTGGATGACGTATCTGACATTGATCGATTGTCATCCATGTCACTGGATTCATTGGATCCCATGCTGCTGTACGAATCCGTTGACAATCGTCGGAATACATAATCCTTTCGAATTGGTCCAGCTTTTCGTTTTCTCGTTCGATTAATCACCTCAGCTGCTTTTTTAGCCATGGGATTTGCGTTCGGTTTCAGCATTACTTCACCCAAATCCGCCTCATCCACCATAACCATATGCTTGTCTTTTTTATATGGATTGCCAAACATATGCTGACGTACATTTGTTGGCTCAATTTCACGAAGTGGTGTTTCTTTATTTTTCAGATATTCTTGATAGTTACCCATATCGGATATGGGTAAGCAATGACCAAAGTCTTTGCTCGTTATATTTATATTGGATGTTGGAATTTTATAGAAATTCTCTCTCATTCGTGCAATCTCATCGATAAGATCATGTCTAGGAATATCAAAGGGATTTCGATAGTTTTTTGCTGGGCCTTGTTCATTGACCGTCGGCACAACAATCGTATAATTTTCAAACAAACTAATTTCATTGTGCACTTTTGTGAATGTTTCACGCAACTGTGGATGTGTCACGAGATCGCGCTTCAACGGCAGTCCACAATTTAGTTTGGCTGTTTCGACTTGATGAAATGGCGGTTTCGGCATCTTTAATTGTTTCAATACTCGCAAACACATATTTTCTTGCTCTTGTTTGGCTGTATTTTTAATGGTTTTCAAATAGTTTGCAACCGATGGACTAAGATAATTGTCTAAATTCTCTGGTAAAATGTATTGCAGAAAATTGTATGGGACGTTTGCAGTATTCAGGGCTCGACGAAGAAATGGAGCATAGTATGGTGGCGTTTGACGCAAATAAACGCTAAACTTGTACGTCCAATCAGGTGGCGGTGATGAATTGTACTTGTGCAGTAGCTCATTAACAAGTGGCAGCAAAACAGGATAATTATAGGGAAGAATAATTAAGAACACTTGTGTAAATGGTGGACAGGTTTTGAGATATCCAAACGGTTGTTCCAACGTGTAGTTTCCATTTGAGATAACAACTGGCCAGCATTTATTAGCCTCGCGTTTTGATATAATATTTAGCGTTAACTGGCTTGCTTCGACTTCGTATTTATCAACCGGAAAATTGCGAACCATTGGCGGTTCATCAACACACGGTGTGATAATGCGAATTTTCGGATGTGCATCACGCTGTGGCAAATTAATCAATTTGGGATCTGGCCAGTACGGTTCGGGTATTGGCCAAAAGCCCACCGGGAACTGGTTTTTTTGCGTTGGATGCTTTGCCACGTAGATCATCTTTTTTGTCGTTTGAAATTGTCCCAAATCTTGCACTTCGCCATCTTTTAGGTCCTTGGCCAACAATTGTTCAAACTGTACAACAACTCCCGGTTGTACCTTTTGAACTAAACTCTCGATACATTGGTTCAGCACATACTGGGATTTGATACGATACGAACGACCACCCGTCACTTCACACATTCGTTCAATCGGCGAATCATCATGTGGAACTTTTCCTAATGTAAATAAGTGCAAAAGTTGTATGTTAGTTGTGAGCTTGAATATTAATAGAGACATTTATGATTACCTTCAACTCTTTCGTCGATTTTATTACCAGCCATTCGTAGCACCAACGAAAATAATCTTTGATCCCATCTAAATGGTTCTTTTGTTAGTTTCATGCCGGTATACTGGTTCATTATGATTTCCTGATGAACTCCATTTTTGTAGGAGTATCGACCTCCGTCGGTGATCACAATGATAACAGATGGTTCTAGATAAAATGGGCATCTACCCTGTCCATATGTGTCAATACCAGATTGCATTCGATTCAAATTCAGCAAGTCAAATGCATTCTTCAAAGCTTCTCCCATTGAAGTGAGTCCATTACTATGTAGGTTTTTTAATTCATTTATAAATGTGAAATGATTTTCTTTCCAGCCAGCTTTTACGTTACATGGAGGATCATCAAATGTTAAAAGCCTAAATGAAAATGTGGAAAATGTTAAAATTGTTTATCCAATTCGCCATGAACAAACGTTGAAATTGTGATAAATAAAAAGAAATATTACATGTAACGATCGCCCATACAGTCCTGTGATCTTTGTCGATATTTTAAAAATGTTTCCACTGCACCTTTTGCTATATCCAAGTAAGTCTTTTGCACACCATTCACATATGCTTTTTGACACATCGAAGCCGATGTGTCGATCAGAAACAGAATAATTGTCATTTTGTCGCTTGCTTCGTCGACCGCACGTTTACGCCAATAACACAATTAATGAATTCAATGGCCGGACACTGAATTTGAAACATTAGCAGCGTTGTTGGCTTACAACCGTGCAACTTTGGTGTGTTGTTCGTTCGATACTCAAAAAACCAAATCGGAAATATTCTTGTCTACACGGCTGATGTCTATAGAAAATACACAACGATACAATTAGAGGGATTAATAAAAAATCAAACGAAAAATATGATGTTTCCGAAAGTTTCTTCGGTTTGTAAATGTTGTTGTTATGTGTAAAATATGACATTTGCTCACATCGCGAAAGTGTATGCGCGCGTGTGTTCGTATGTCACCACTTTATTTTATATAGAAGATTTTTGGTGTGCACGATGCATTCAACAAAACCAAATAGCTTCGAATTCTCGAACAGAGATGGCGTTGTATGGTTCAATACCTTTTTTAACCAAATAATTTGGTCCAGAAAAATAATGCAACAGATAAATATATTGACTGTAATTCGTACAGATTATATATATGTATACCGAAAGACTTTTACGGCTCAGTTTTTTTTTGATGTGTTACAGATTTTTTGCTGTTGTTGATTTAATGCTTTTGCATTCAGTGACGTGAGCCAAAACGTCGCATCACATTGATGTGTGTTTTGAATGTGTGTGTGTAATTTTGTGATAGCGCACCCAAAAGAATCAAAGCATTAAAGCAACCAAAACAGTTCTCTTGGTACACAAACGCACTGATACTCATACAAAACTTCAGACAAATCCGACGACGACGGGCAAATTAACCTGTCAATTGAAAGAGTGGCGTGTATTTAATGTACTGTAGATGAATTTGTGTGTATGCGAGAGAGATGGAATTTATCTTGTCCACATTGCACACAACCAAAATGCAGTACGTTTTACGCGTACAGCTCACTACCAATTTCCATATTTTTATTCGGTTCTTTTATTTTCACATCTTTTATAGATTTTTATGCATTTATTTTCGGTCCCACAATGTCACAGTCATAATTATCACCAATTTAAAAATGTTCGAAAATGTACGTTGGCAACATCTTACCTTTCGAGTAGGTCTGATTTGTTTATAAAAGAATTGTCTTTCTTTGTGTATGTTTTTTTTTCCTGTTATTGGTCATCTAACTTTCAAAGCATATTTTGGTTTGGCTTTTCAATTTGAAAAATAATATTTCCAAAAAAAAACCAATTTCAAATTAGCCAATTGGTTTCCTTACAATCAAAATGGAAAAATAAACTGAGTGAATAGAATTTTATTGAGCTAAAACGTGTATATTTCTGCTTCGTTGGTTGTGTACACTTAAATAGTCGAGCGACAACTAAAACGATTGAAAAACTCAAACATTGAAGTAGATGTGAAACGATGGAAAATGTTTGAGTGATGCATCTCGCTCTCTCGCTCTCACATTCTGTATGCGTGTTTGTGTCAAAATTTAAAAAAAAAATACAAATGCATGAGTATGTGTGAATTCGCCAGCGTGCTAAGTGACATCTTGTTGCTTGCAGACGAAGTATTTTATTCGATGTGTTGAAGTATTCCTTGCCGAATCAACGGTTCACATTCAGATCGTGGCAAATAATGTTGGCTATTCTTTTTCAGAAGTACAACATCTCCACTGTCAAGCTCAAAGCGACCATAATCTTGCAAACACCGGACTTCAATACATAGAGATTTTGGTGGTTTCGTATAAGAAGTGAGATCAATTCCAAAATTTCCACATCCATCGCCAATCGACATCATATAATTTGCTAAATTCTTTGAATATCCATTGAAAAATTGAATTTCTGGTTCGCATAACATCTGTTTGATATCGTTTGGTATGGTTGGACCGAATTGCCATCGCATTTCTTTTATGTATTCCAAACGATTGTATAAGTAGGCAAGAATACAACGTTTGTTACGTTCCAAACTAACGTGTCGATAGTTTATCAATGGCACCATACTTCGGTCGTTTGTTGTTGTGGAAGCAACTCTACGAAAAAAAAAAACAAATATTTAGATAAATCAATTTCTTTTGTTAAAAATAATGCATTTTACATACGCATCTTTATGATTTTGTTCAAACGTAGCAATCATTTCGTCCAAGACTTGACGTACAGCTTCATCCTTAAAATAGAAAAGTAAAAATTAGAAGAACCAAAACATTACTACTGCTACCTCTAATATTTTACACAGCTATAGATTTTTTACATTAAACGGAGGCAAATTGTCACTGCTACGATTCAATTCTTTGATAAGATCAAACGCTTTTTCACCAAACATAATCACAATAGCTATAGTCTATGGAATTCAATGTGAAATCAGTAATATTTCAAAATAATGGTTTTAAATTTGAAAACTTGGTTTGTCTTTTGTTTTGAACTTGATAAACACTGAACACAACTGTCAGGCGAAACTTTTAACCGCCAAATTAAATGTCAAAACAATATTTGCCGCACTAAAGCTATGAAGTGTCAAATATAGAATACACAGTACCGTTGATACTGTCCATATATATAAGTATTTAGTTTTGTGTTGTCTTCAAATAGTCAAACTATTTTGCTATCTTTATATTTAAAAAAGAAAATGCCGGAATACACAATTGGTGGTATTCCAGTAATCTTCCCGTTTGAGCCATACGATGTTCAACGGCGTTACATGGAAAAGGTGATCGAGTGTTTGGATAAAAGTGCCAATTCGGTGCTGGAATCACCAACAGGTGTGTTGTTTTTAAAACAAAAAAACTTCATAATGCTAATGTGACAACTTGTAATGTATCGTATGCTAGGCACCGGTAAAACATTAAGTTTGTTGTGTTCAACGTTGGGCTGGGTACTTGAGAAAAAAAGGCAAGTTCAATCTACTATGGATGAACAACTGAATAAAATGGCCGATTTTAACAAAGAATTTGGAATCGACACGACACATTTGCCACAACGACGTCAGCTGGTTGACTCTTTGGTTGATTCATTGAACAGTGCAGGTAGAAATGTTGCCACAGCTATGATTGGCGTTCCGAAAGTGATTTATGCATCACGTACACATTCTCAAATTTCACAAGGTTTGCATTGTTTTGGATTTGTAATTCGACACAGTGAATAAAAGTTGTTTGACTCTTTTTTTTCATTTCACAGCAATGCAAGAACTTAAACGTACAGGGTATAATCATTTAAAATCTGCCGTCATTGGTTCTCGTGATCAACTGTGTATTCATCCAGATTTGGCCAAAGAATCAAACGCAAACAAAATACAGTTGTGTAAGGTCAAAGTAACAAATCGCTCTTGTCATTTTCATAATCGTCTGGACTCACAAAAAGACAATCCCGAATTTCGTGACAGTCGTGTTCTTGACATTGAAGAGCTTGTCCGTATTGGAAAAAAGTTGAAATGTTGTCCATATTATGCATCGAAGGAGTTATTAGACGATGCTGATATCATTTTTATGCCGTATAACTACTTGCTCGATCCGAAAATGCGAAAAGCCAACAAGATTGATCTTCAAAATACGATAATCATACTCGATGAAGCACACAATGTGGAAAAAATGTGTGAAGAATCTGCATCGACTGTCATCACATCCACACAACTTGCATTAGCCATTGAGGATGTATCACATGTGAGCACTACGGTATTTCAATGTTGTTTATAATGTTTATTTGATTCGAGTTTTTATTTACAGATTCTCAACACCATGGTGAATAGTGACGGTTCGCTGGTGCAGAATCCATCGGGCATGGACAACAATGAGTCTTCTGACTTTACTGTCGATGACCTGACTCTATTGAAAGAGATTTTTTTAAGCTTAGAAAAGACCATAGATGAGTTAAATATCCCAAACATGATGACTGGAGAGACTTTTACTGGCGGCTACATATTTTCGCTGCTTGAAAAAGCTAATGTACAATATTTAAAGCAAAACAAGCAAATCAATTTCGAATCTAATTTAAGAACAATTATTTTCCAGATCACGTCAAAAAACGTCGAAATTATAATAAAACTTGTGGACACCTTAATCACATTTCTTACCACAGATGCTGAGGCAGGTGGCTCAGTATTTCGTCGGGGTGCTGGTCTACAGCATATGCAAGAATTTTTGCAAATTGTTTTCTCTGGTTCAGATGATTCACGTCCACGAATGGATCGTTGTTACAAAGTTCATATTGAACAAGAGCAACAGAAGCAAACCCGAGGATCGAAAACCAATGAAAATGGATGGATTCAGCCAAAAGCAACTCTGAAAACCAAGGCAGTAGCAAAAATCATAAGTTTTTGGTGTTTTAGTCCAGGATTCGGGTAAGACAGTTCAATTATCTGATTAATTGATTGAATTCAGCTTCAAAGTTTGAGCGAATATGACTAATGAGAATTTATTAAAATGTTTTCTAGTATGCAACACTTACTTGGCAGAAATGTACGGAGTATTATTCTAACAAGTGGAACATTGGCCCCATTGAAGCCTCTAATTAGTGAGCTTGATATACCAATTTCTGTTCAATTGGAAAACCCCCACATTATCAACAGCAATCAAGTGTGTGTAAAAATCATTGGCCAAGGTTCAGACAAAGTGGTGCTGAACTCAAATTTTCAAAATCGGTGCGTCAAAATTTCATTATAAACTAACATTTCGGGGTCACTGTAATTTCTCAATAATCTGTTTCATTTTAGAGACAATATAAATTATATTATGTCACTTGGACGCACTGTATCTGCAGTATGTCCTATAATACCTGGTGGCTTGTTAATTTTTTTTCCATCGTATTCGATAATGAATAAATGTAAAACAACGTGGCAAGAGCAAGGAATTTGGTCATCGATTGACCAAAAAAAGCCAATTTTTGTCGAGCCACAGACTAAAGATGCTTTTGTTACCACAATGACGGAGTACTATGCCAAAATAGATGCACCGAATAGTCGAGGTGCCACATTTATGGCTGTCTGTCGTGGCAAGGTATCAGAAGGTTTGGATTTTGCTGACAAGTGAGTGCTGATATTTATCAATATATTAATCTAAATAGATATGTTAAATGTCTTTCTCTTCATTAAAAGTTACGGTCGTGGAGTCATAATCACTGGACTTCCCTATCCCCCATTTAAAGATCCCAAAGTCCTTCTAAAAAAGAAATATTTGAATGAAAATCGAACACGGGAAAATGAAATGCTGAGTGGAGATGATTGGTATTTCTTGGAAGCTTCAAGAGCTGTAAATCAGGCCATCGGACGTGTAATACGACATAAAAATGATTATGGAGCAATTTTACTGTGCGATACTCGATTTCATAACACTAGACAAAAAAGTCAATTGTCACGTTGGATTCAAGGTCATCTGAGAAATCAGAATACAAACCAAGCATTTGGGCCTATGATCGGAGAGCTAGCACGATTTTTTAAGAATGCTGCACAAATGGTAAACCTTATAAAAATATAGAACTTTCAAAACCTTAAGAATAAATAAATAACACACATTTTACATTTGAATTTCTCAGCTTCCACTACCTGGTTTGAAACCAATCTCAATTGATGATTCAACCAACGACATCAAACCCATGAAAGCACCGACCTCATTACCAGCAAGATCACAGCAAAAGATCCAAAATGATGAAATGAATTGGAATAAGGTGTCACGAATTAACGAAAACTCCTGCATGGAAACGTACAAAAACTCAATCGCTCCTAAGACTTCAGAACGAAAAGATTTATTTAGTGGTTTAAATCAAACAGTGAAGGTAATTCAATCTATAAATTTAATAAACATTGTTGTTGAACTAAAGAATACGTGGTCTTGAAGGAAAATAATTATTGGAAAACTTATTATAGAGTATTGATTTCAACAACATCACCAACACAAATACTTCTGAGGTTACAATTCATAAGCGGAACCGTGAAGTAGGTGAAAGTAGTGGCTGTAGCGACTTATTGAAATCACCGCCGTCCAATTCATCTGACAGTGAATTGCCTAAGAAGAAAAAGTACAAGATCGTCCCAAACAGTTTTACGTCACCACCGGCTGATTCTAACATATCGTATCAACAGCAAAAATCAACCAACGCATCAAATGTACCAACAGCAGTTGCGGTGACATGCGATGAGCTTCCAAAAGATAGGAAGGATTTGCTAAAATTTGTAGGTTCACTGTGCCATTCATTTTTCCGTGGATTGTATAAATTATCATAATTCTAATTCTCATACTATTTCTGTCTTAATTATAGGTGAAAAACACCCTTAGCCATGACAAGTACAATCAATTTTTGCAAACATTCATAGCCTACAACAATGACAGCAAATATGAGCCATATCGAGACAGTCTATTTTCCATTTTTAATGAAAAACAATGGTTCTTCATTTTAAAAGGAATGCTCCGTTTCACTCGATCAGCTCATCGATCTGATTTTCAAACAGACGTCGAGACCTTCATTAAAACATGTCCATGAAATTTCAATGTAATATGTAATATGATGTGATTCCGTTGTAATAAAATTGTTCGGACAAAAAGAGTGTTTGTCCATCATATGATGTGGATAACTTTTCTAAACTGTCTTCAGTAACTACATACACAACTCTTTCAATAAAAAATACAAAAATACAGAATCGAGTTTAAATTGTGATACCAAATCAGGACTTTTTGTTTGAAAAACTAGCTAGACGCACTCTTTTCTTGCTTTAAATGTTCAAACAGTAAAATTGCATTCCAGTTATTTTGAGCACTTCACCAAAAAACATTTCGAAGCGTTCATATTCTATTTGCAGCTGTGCCAATTTACGCTCCAATAAAAAAAATTCAGTCCGATTTTCTGCAATGTTTTGAATGGGTGGGTGCAATTTAGCCGCGTGAATTTCGGTCGCAAGACTGTTCTGTTCAGCGGCCAAATTTAGGGGAATGTCGGGTTTTCAGGGCGAGTTGGGACACCTAGTAAAAATTTGTGGAAATGTGGAAAAATTAGGAAAACACGCCAGATTTCGAAAGATTATCTAATTTTTATTCATTTTATTGGCATTGAATATGAAATGACATGTAAATTATTCATCAGCTTCGTCATCTTCTTCATTATGATCAGATTCACCATTTTCCGTTTGTATGTAGCTGTCATGGTTAAACTTTATCTAAAAGCACCGAAAATTTCAATTAAATGCAATATAAACACTTTAAAATGGTTTCAATGACGATTCTCGATCATACTCAAAGCGAATTCATAATTCCAATGACAAAAATCACCGTTCTATCTCACCCTGTGACAGCGTTCCAACTCACCCAAACGACGCCATTTTGGAATGAGTTCACAATTTTTTTTCTATTCAACATTCGTTCTGAAATCGCTTTGTATGATCAAATATAAGTCAAATATGAAACATATCACTCTTACTCACGTTTAAATACCGATGGAAAATATTTTTTTTCACTCTTGAAAAATTCGTGTCCTTAGAAAAAAAAATTTTTTTTCGATGATGTTCAGCTCAACTATAAGCAATGCGTCTATTCACTTCGGTGTCACATATAAAACAAGCTAAAGGCAAAAGACGATTTTGACAGTAGTTAGTATGGGGTTGCCAGTGCAAGAACTAAAATTTTGGCAGGCGTTCCATCTCACCCTGCGTTCCAACTCACCCGACAATCCCCTACATTTTTTAGCGACTGAAGCAGAATTTTCCAGAAATGAATTTAGTTCGCGGCGGATAAATTCATTTTTCATATGCCGGAGTGAATAGTGAATTTTGTTCGCCGTGTGTTTTATGGAGACGCCAAAGGATTCATGTGAAAGTGAGTGCCAGAGACTACATTGGGCCTATTCCTATAGTTCGAGCTATATATAGTTCCTATGAGATAGGCGCTATGGAAGCGTAAAACAATGGATTTCATTATCCATTGACATCCAATGGGGAACATCCAATTTAACGATTGGATGTCAGAGGACAGTGGTCAACAATGAAATCCATAGGAATAGGCCCAATGTAGTCTCTGGTGAGTGCAACCTCCATAAAACACACGGCGAACAAAATTCACTTTTCACTGCGGCCGAAATTCAATACCAAAAAAATCATTTCAGCCGCATATTTTCATAATTTGATTACTCTTTCGTTCATCAATCTCATCCATTTCCATTTTGTGCTTTGTTTCAGATTCGTGAACGTATTGTTGCAATCGTCCTTCATACAATTTGGTCATTTTATGAACATGTTATTGAAAATGTGTAAAGAATTTGAGTAAACATAGTAATATGTGTAGAGTCGACTCGACGCATAAAACGTATAACAGCGACATGAGTTGCATGTGTTACATCAGCGCGACGCTCTCACCGCATTGATATGCTATATTAGATTTCATTATTTACTTGAGTTAGGGCTTCAGCGATGGGCCTAGCAATGTGTGTAAAGGTACAAACGTTTCACTGTGTTCAAACAATCAAATCAACAAGTAAAAAAACCTATCATCTAAAAGGATGATGAAAATCAATGCATTTTGTTCTTGAATCTTAAATCTAATAGTAGTGATTTTTTTAAATACAAGCTCTAGCTTGTATTTGAACTGAATTGAGTTGGTCGTTGTTTTAGAACTCGAGTGAGAACGCAATATCAATCAACGATTAAGAATTTTTGGGCTTGTTTATAAATATTCGAATTCACATTTCCTCAATTTCTCATTCTCGAATACTTTTTTAACATTTTAAACCCATGGATTATTTCAAAATTATCTGAATTACAGATAAGATAGTCCAAAAATCTATATAGATATTACCAGCAAGATCGCAGCAAAAGATACAAAACGATGAAAAGAATTGGAATAAGGTATCATCGAAATCTCCTGTATGGAAACGTACAAAAACTCAATCGCTCCGAACGAAAAGATTTATTTAGTGGTTTGAATCAAACAGTGAAGGTAATTCAATCTATAAATTCATTAAAAATTGTTGATGAACTAAAGAAAACACAGTCTTAAGGGAAATAATTATTGGAACACTTATTCTAGAGTATTGATTTCAACAACAACATCACCAACACAAATAATTCTGAGGTTACAATTCATAAGCAGAACCGTACATTTTCAGATCTTCTTGAGATAATACATGGTTCAAAATGTTCGAAAAGTCTTCGAGAATGAAAAATTGTGAAAATATGAATTCGGATGTTTATAAATAAGCCGAAAAAAATCTTCATAGTTGATTGGTATTACGTTCTCATTCGACTCCTAATTTAAAAGTTAATTACTTGTCCGCACACCACGTGAGGCGTTCGGTCAAAGTTGTGGAAACTTCAAAAATGAGTTTTCCACACGTTTGGGGCCCACATGTGGGACGTATTCCTGCAGAAATACGGTGGAACCTAGCTCATCTTGATGTGGGGCTGTGTCACGTTGTCCGCCCTCCTTTGTCCACCGTCCGTAGTCACGATTTTCGTTATTATGATAGATCTACCGATCGGAAATGAATAAACTTAAATCCTATTATATTTGAGTTACCGCTTCGGCGTTAAGCCTATAGGCTTTAGTATCCTAAATGTTTTTAGCGAGCTCAAATGACTTTCCTGGGCCAAACTATACTGGTTCTGAGATTCTCATTGAGAATTTCTCAAATTCCATATTTGTTGTGAAATTTTTCAAAGTAGTTGAGTTATTTTCTCTCATTTTAGGAGTCATCCTCCACTTAGCATTGGAATTGCATTAGTGGGCGTTCGTGCTTTATCGTCGCCACTGTAATGGAAACTTAATGCGAGTGGGGACGCCTTGAAAAATAATGACGCCAAGCTAACTCAGCTACTTTGCAGCTAAAATAGACGAAATTCATAAAATTAGTACACGCAAAATTATTAATCAATTCGCGCTCAAATCTAATCTTTGGCTCATGGATTACTATTCGAAATGGTTTGTTATGAATAACATCAAAATTTCATCCAATTTTGAGCAATATTGTAGCCATTGCGGTGCACATTCTTTTCAAGTGAATGTGGGTTTTTGCTTGAAGATTCACTTTTTATGTGAAAAGTATCACAAATAAACGTATACTGAATGTCTTCCGCGGGCTCATTTGACTTTCCTGGGACAATCTATAATGGTTCTGAGATTTATAAATAAAATAATTCCATATTTGTGGTCATACGATCGATTGGATTCAGAAATTAGGTGATTTTATCTGAAATTTATATAGATTCTTTTGAATATTTAGATAATTATCTCATCTTTATCTAGATAACGACAAAATCAAGGAGGAACAACACTGTAGCTTAGCAACGTTTGGAAATTTCTTATTGTTGTCTTTAACTAAAGTCTGGCCCATGACAAAATAAATTCACAACTCATTCAAACTTCTTAGGGTCAAAATACCACTTAGTAAACTTTTTTTAGATCTCAACACATATCTAGACACATATTAATGCAATCTTGTCGATTTTCTTTTTTTTTACATCCAACGGATTTCCATAGAGTAAAGATTTTCGGTAGGTTTATGATTTACAGAAAATATATTTTCTTATACATTTATTTTACTTTAAAGAGTGTCCAATTTCTATTTTCAGCAACCCATTTATAAAATTGACGTTATTAAAAAAAAAAAATCAAAATATTTCAGAAACACTTGATTATCTACAATACTAACGTAATACTAAATTATTCTTTGAAGTGACGAATAGATAATTTTTTTAGTAATTTTTTCTTATCATTTTTTTGTTGATTGCAATTTTCTACATTTTGAAGATTTTTTGAAGCAATACACACGCAGAATGCACTAACAAATAATCAAATTACATCAAGCATTTTACATTTGTGTACACTTTAAAAAAAAATCAGTGTGTGAAAGTTATTTTTGTCATATTTGCATAATTCGCATAAAAAATCATCCGCAGTTCAAGTGCTTGCATCAGACGTTTTCGTGGGTTCATTTGTTGATGTGGTCGCTTTTGCTTGTGAATCAGTTGTAGTGCTTGGTTTTGATAGTTGATCCAAAAGTTTTTCACAATGTTCACCAAACACGGAATAATTGTATACAGTTAGGCGTTTGAATGTACTGGCTAGTGTTTGAAGCTCGTCACTTATATCAGTATAGCCTGGAGGAACTGGTGGCAATGCTTTGTTTGTTTTCACCAGTCGTACGTAGGCTACAAGTCGTCTCCACATCAACTTTCGAACAGGTGCCTCTTTGTTAGACAGTGACAAAATTTGATCTTTCAATGTATTTTCACTCTCTGTGGTTAAGACTTGTTGTTTTTCTTCCATTTTTGATTCAATCACGGACTTCACTTGCAACCAAACATTCTCAATCGTGTCCACCATGTCTCTGTTGAATATAAACATGAAAAATATTAGTAAGTGATGACTAATAATTTGACTTCAGCCAGTTTATGGGAAAAGAATGAAAAACAAACTTACTTATCGTTTGTGACATTTTCTAGAAGAATTGAAACTTGTTGGAGTAATGCTAGTCGATTGGCTGTCTGCTGCCCAATAACAGGAACACTTGAGACAACTGCAACAATTGATGCGATACAGCATAAACGGAGGGCCCGACTAGCGAGCTCATTCATTCTTTCAAGATCCATTGACATAATTTCAGGAGTTTCATTTTCAGGATTCCAATCAAGGAATTCCATATAAGCGTTGATTAATGTAATTGCTTTTGCGTGACGCTCATTTGAATCCACACACTTGTTTCGAAGCAACCATGCTTCAGTAGCTGGAAAACCACCTATTAATGAACATTATAAATTTATTTTATTTAATGGGTTTTTAAACGTATTTCAGGCGATGGGTTATTAACTATCAAAGTGCCGAATTAATCAAGGCCTTATCTGTATAAAATGTACAATGTACAAGAACTTACTTGGGTAGGCCTTGAGAAATTCGTGAAATTTATGTTTTTCATATTCAACTGAATGGGTAATAACTTCTTTGCGAGCCGCATCTAAGAGGCAATTGGCCATGTCCAATTTCATAAGATCCATCACTTCAAGAATACGACGAAAAGTGAGAATCACATCATCAATTTCATTCAATTTATTCACTTCTTCATCACGAATTGGAGCACATGATTTGGCCATCAATTGGATTATGAAGCTGGAATATGCTTTGAAATCAAGAACCCCCTGTTCAGCTTGTTGGCGAATAATTTTTTCATCTAGCACTTCACAAATACGATCCAAAGCCTTTTGGTTATTCTTCGAAATGATGTGCGTGAAACCCTGAAAAGTTCAACAATATTGATTAATACATATGTAAAGAATAGGAAAAAAAAAACTGTTCGGTATACATCTTTTATGTCGCCAAGTAAAGCAATTGCATGATCATAAACTGGTGGATTTGAATTCAATTGTTCGCGTAAAAGATCCCAAAAAGCATCATGCATGATTGTTTTAATTCGTTTCTCCAAACTGCTCTCTGGTGGATCATAGGGTTGTAAACGAAAATCCGGATTGATAGCAATCTCATGGGCCAACTGCATGTCTTCGACATTTTTTATGGCATCTCGAACTTCATCGAAGGTCAAAATTTTTGGCGGACTTCCTGCTGAACCAGGCAAAACAAAACGTGTTTGACTATGAAACAAAGAGAAGTTGGATAAGTGAAATTAGTATTGCTCATCGTTGCGATTAATTCATTGGTGAAAAATATAATAGGTGATTCTGCAAACAAAGAAGCGTTTCAAGGCTGATTCATTCTCGAAACGAAGCATTGGCTCACGGAAATGTTTTTTTTTAATGTGAATGTTCAGCGAAAAACAGTATATGAGAATGAATAACCTTTCAATTCCCGATATGGAAGAACGACTTCCCCTCCCCTTCCCCAAAATTGCAATGAGAATTAATGCGGATTTAAACTTGAAAACAGAATCGTGTGTTGAAAATCGAAACTTAACAACTCATAACTAAACTATGCGAGTGTACAAATGCAATAAATAATCAATTTGGTTTACAATGTAGCACCAAATATGGCGCACTCCAAAATAACTTACCGTTCAGAACTATCACTGTCTAAACGTTCTCGTGAACTCGTTGATGCAGCACCTGGCGATGAACCTAACAAGCTCTCAGACCCATTTGCTGACTCAGATTCCGAATTTCGAGAATTCATTCTGTGAATAGTTTTAAGTTTTAGTTTATATTTATGCAAAACGACATAAATGAGACTTTTACCTAGATATTGAGTCCGACGGCATTTTCACTGAAAATGATTTACAATCTGATTCTTTTTTTTGCTAACGAGAATTTTTCAAATCCTTAAATATGAATGTTTATTTTGACTGCAAGGTTCAAACTGAAATGGGAAAAAAATTCAAAAACAAATTAATTATGTGAAATGCCTACTTTTTTATTTCTCATAATATTTTTGCGATATTTATAATATTCATGTTCTTTATACAATAAATACACATTACTGGAAATCAATAAATTTTAGTCAATTATCATACAAATTGCAATTCAACTATGGTTCCCGATTATTTTTATGTTATGTGCTTGCTTAAACGAAAATTCATGTTGCGCACTTTTAAAATAATTGTTCATGCTATCGCTTCTGCTATCGTTTCTGCTATCGCTTCTGCTAACCGCTTCTGCTTTTATTTCCAGTTGTTGTATTTTTTATAAATGCGCATATTTCACAAGTGTTATTAAACATCGAGCATGCCAAAATCATCTGTGTTTTGTTTACAACATAGCCAAACGCTTTCAACAAACAGACAAAGAAATACAAACGTTTTGCAAGGTTCATGTAAGGAAATTATATAAATGGATTGTATGCGCAATAGATCGACTATAAATTTCAACTGGTCATTTATAGTATAAAATGTACGTTGTGAGCTTTTGTCTTGGCGTAAATAATAATATAACACGTTCGCATATAAAATACCTGACTAATTCTTCGTATTTCGTTCTCACTTTTTGTTATTGATGAAATGGGAATTGAATATTACTCATATGATGCGAAAAGAAAAAAAACCAACCGACCACTTTTGCTACCAATTTTGTTTTGAAAGAAAATTTGGTGACATGTTTATAGTTCACAAAAGATATTTATAATGGGTTTTTTGTTATCTTTTTCTCACTACGCCAATCAAATTCAACATCACTGAAAACTTGAGTTAGGCTCGATTTTGATAGAAGTGAGCTTAAGAAATTTCTTCAAATTATTTATAGAAATTCTCGCATCTATATAGTTTACGTCTAAACTATTTTCTAAACTGCTTGCATCTCAACTACTCTCGTTTTTTTTCATTCTCCCTTTTCCCCTTGTGTGCCAGTTTCACAGCAGTTCAGTTTCACAGAATTGTGTATACAGTGCGATTATGGAGCAATAGATGGGTACCAAAATAAATTAAACTAGGTCATCGGTATTGTTTCAAACATCTTAAGCTTATTCTGTCACAACATTATTAGATTTTTTTACAGTCTATAAATTCAGATTTTAGTTTTCAAAAGCCAAGATCTTTTATATGGTTGAGTGATAGAATTTTTACTGAAATAATGACAAAATAGCTCAACAATCACGCGATGTCTCGAGTTATATAAATGTGTATTTAAATACAAATTCTAATTAATCAATTATCACATATATTAATCAAACTAAATCATAAAGATTCGAAATTATGGCCTTGAATTTCTGTAAATTTTGTTTCATTTACAAAAAGACATACATTTGAATTAAAACATTCATTTTATTTATTTTCAAGATATGTTGCAATTCACTTACGATCAATGAAACGCTGAAATGATGTTGTTTTTTTTTTTCTTTTATTTGCGTAGTGGACTGTTTAACCAGATCGAACTAGTTATTCTTGGTCGAAGCAATCAATTTCTTTGTTTAAGGATGTTTGTTACAATATTACAGCAAATTGCACGAAAATCTTAATACGCACTTTCTTTTGCTCACACACAACAAGATGATTCAATATCCATGAATCGAATGCACGCGAACTTGCTGGAATAATACGTAACTTTGTTTATATTTCCATTGCTTGTTTGGTTTATATATATGGAGTCGACTCTTTGTATACAAATCGTTGTTTTCAACCAATGGCTTACGTTTGACTGAAACACAATCGAACAACAAAAGTGGCCAATGTTTTTCTTTGGTTTATTATTTTCACTTTGACAAAAATATACGTTTTTATTTTTATTTTTACTTTCAATTCAATCGTTAATATTTTTGTATTTGTACTGGTTAGTATAGTCACTTTGTTGTTCAATAACACAATGATAGCCAGTGAACAAACTACATTCGATACAGTATGTTTGTATTTAAAGTATAGCCCTCATGCATCATCAATACACATATAAACTCCTCAGTCGAATACAAAGAGTCGCATACAAAGACACTTGGCAAATCAAGAAATCAGCTGTAGTTCAACTATTGTAAACACTGACACTGTTTGATTGTATTCATGTATGTGTGCCAACTACAGTATTATGATTCGTTTGGGTTATTTTGGTTTCCAATTGGAAATCAGATTAAATTTTAAAGCCAATAAAGAGATGTAGACTACATTCTAGTGTTCAGACGAAAAACAATAATTGCAATTGTGTACTAATGGCCACTATTTTTGGATAACAATTGTGAACCAATCATAACATTCGAATTCATAACGGCAACACTTTTTTTCACATTGATGTGAACCAACCCTGCAACTTTACAACGACGTTTTTTTTCTTTCGACATCAAATTGGTATTATATGTATATTAGTATTTGACGTTGACGTGTCGACAAAAACGTAGAAACTGTATTCAATCTCGTTCTACAGAGTCGATTCAATTTAATTTGTTTCGAATCCGTATCATATCAAGATCCACGAAAAAATTTCCAATTTTTAAATATTTTCTCATAAACTAGAAGAACACATCTGCAATATTTTCGACGATGTATCGTTATCAATTATATTTGATGGTGGCATTTAGTTGTTTGCTGAACTATTCGACCGGCTTGTACTTCCATTTAGCTGAAGGAGAACGAAAATGTTTCATCGAAGAAGTGCCATCAGACACAATGGTTACAAGTGAGTCAATTCTCAACACACACAATTGGACAAATTGTATAACATTTCGTTAATTTATGGATTTCTTTTCAGCACATTATAAAATTGAATTGTATGATTCTCGATCGGGAGGTTTTGCGCCACCATCATTAGGTAAAAATCATCGATTATTCGTTCAGCTAATTGCAACATAGTATTCTAAATGTATTCCTTGTCTTATGATTCACTAGGGATTGGAATGCATGTTGAAGTGAAAGATCCAGACGACAAAGAAATATTGTCTCGTGTATATAGCGCCGAAGGTAAGTGAGATCATTTGTAGTATGTGGCATTTGATGCTTATGTGGCTTTGATTTTTCTGTTGCAGGCAAATTCCCATTCACCTCACACACTCCAGGTGAACACACAATCTGTTTGTATTCAAACACTTCACAATGGTTCAGTGGATCTCAGTTGCGTGTACATTTCGATATTCAAGTTGGTGAACATGCTGTTGACTATGCTCAAGTTGCACAAAAAGAAAAACTTACTGAATTGCAACTACGTATTCGGCAATTACTTAACCAAGTAGACCAAATAACCAAAGAACAAAACTACCAACGGGTACGTTCAAAACAAATTCATTTTTTTTTTCAGCTAGAATACCAAAGCCTTTGAAACGTAAACATGTAATGCTTTTATTGGCTCTTTTAGTACCGAGAGGAACGTTTCCGACAGACCAGCGAAAGTACCAACAAAAGAGTTTTGTGGTGGTCATTGGCACAGGTGATCGTTTTGGTCGCTATGGGCTTCTGGCAAATGCGTCATCTAAAGACATTCTTTGAAACGAAAAAATTAGTTTAATTTATGTAAATTAAATATTATGCTTGCATAGCACACAGCTAAACAAAAATGTAACACGAATAAAAATGATTATACATTTTTTTTTAAAACAATTAATAAATCGTCGTAAAACAATCGATCATAAATCAAACTGAAATCCTGATATTTGCTGTCATAATTTATTCGTAATTCGATCAATCCACGGTTTAATTTGATGAAAGTACATGCTTTGATGATGAGTGATACAGATAATATTTTAGCGATCTATTTCCGTATGATTCAAACCATAAGCTAATTTTTTGTTCGTTTCAAATTTCCTGCGATAGAATGAGTTTTGATCACGAACAAACACGACTTAAATTTTATAGTTTGTTTTCAAAATTCAACTAAAACAGTATTTAAATTGATTCGCTTACTTTCATCAAATATTTTTCATTGTAATTTAATCTCGAATCTTTGATCAGGAATTGTAAAAATGAAATTTTAAATAATAAATAAATGAGCATTTTGCATTAATTTGAAATGCGAAATATTATTTGTTTTCTTTTTTATCAAATCCGAAATTGAATAAAACATAATTTTCATGATAAAATGGTTTTTTTCCCCAATTTAATCTGAAAATGATAAGTTGCAATGGTGATTGAGTTCAACTTTCTCTTTTTAGTTTTATGTTTTTTATTTGAAATTTACATTGAACACTTCACTTACCGTACCTTCGGTAGCTCAGTTGGTAGAGCAGTGGACTGTAGAGGTGAAACTTAGTTGAAATCCATTTGTCATCGGTTCGATTCCGATTCGAAGGAAGCAAATTTTTTTTTCGTATTCAATCAATTTTCATTTAGTTATTTTTTCTCATTTATATAATTGATTTATTGGAAAAAATATTGAATTATTTTTTATCGTCATAATTGTCTTGATAAATCATGAATCATATATGTATCATTTTCAATAGATAAACGATTCTCACCGAAACTATTCAACACATGTTTTCAACTTGTTCGTATTAGTACGTGAACTGATAATAGATTATGTAAATTTTTCAATGCCACCAATTGAAAAGGGAATGTAAATGTCAAATGTTCCAACTCGATTTCCATGCACTGTAATCTGCAACTAAACAACCTGTTCATATTTCGTACCTTCGGTAGCTCAGTTGGTAGAGCAGTGGACTGTAGAGGAAACACTTAGTTGAAATCCATTTGTCATCGGTTCGATTCCGATTCGAAGGAAACTACTTTTTTTTGTATCCTCATAATTTTAAGTCTTAAATCTAATAACTGCTTGTATAAACTTATTTTTAAAATTTACAAATGTTTTGTTGTTGTTAATTTTAATTTTAATTGAAATTGTTATAAAATAAAAAAAACAACAGCAAATAAAAAAGACGACGTTAAAAAAATAAAAAAAAAAGTAGTTTCCTTCGAATCGGAATCGAACCGATGACAAATGGATTTCAACTAAGTTTTTCCTCTACAGTCCACTGCTCTACCAACTGAGCTACCGAAGGTACGACAAGTGACTGCTTATTATTTATTTTCAAGCAAAACTAAATAACATACACACTCATGGGCTTTGTGAATACCACTTCACTATTTAAATGATAAGATTTCTAACAATTTAATTAGTTCACTGAATAGGAGGTATGTGGAGACCCATTTTAATTGCATGTCAAGTCAATTGAATATTTAAATAAAAACTTGTTGTATTGTCTGTGCGCCGACGCAATACAAACTCGAATTCCATGTGCCAGTTTCAATGGTAAATGCTTTCAAGGGGAAATGTGAATTTTCAATCGAAAAAGTATTTTCCAAGCACGGATAAGAGCCATTCATTGTGTTAGTATTTTTATCAGTCGTAGACAGGTCTTAGTGTAGTTTACATGTAAGCGAAACCCAAAGCCACCTAGTCCATGGCAAATTTTCCACAAAATCCATACTGTGAGTGCATACGTGGAATAAACTTAACATATTTTCAATTCTTTGTCGAAAAAAACAGAAAATATTTGTTTTTATTTAGTTAAATGAGCTATCGAAACATAATAAAATCAGAAAACGAATCAAAGAGTGCAACAATTTTTGCCTTAGTAAAATGAGGTAAACTTGATGATGAAAAATCAATAAAATGAAATTGAATGTCATATTCATTTCAGTAGAGTTTCTCAAACAAGTGAAGTGACATTGAGTGATTTTATACGTTGAGAAATAATCCATAGTAAAATTGGGCAAGAAAGATATAATTGTTCAACTTGTTTTTCTTTTAACTTTTTCAAATATAATCCATTGTACTTTTTTTTCATAAACGCTCGCCATTTTGACTTTCTTCTAATTTATTGATTCGGATAGGGATTTTATAGCCAGTGAGTTTCGATTGTGAAAAAAACACCTTATATATATATACGAAACATGATCGATATAATATATCGATACTTTTTCAATGCTGTTTCGTAAGGGTATTGGCCATCTTCTGACTACACATTTAATTGATTTTCCAATGTAGCCCATCAATGACCTTCGATATTACGATTTGAAGTGTGTTATGAGAGTAGTTTGTGTAATGTATACTATTGTTGCTTTAAAAAAAAGGTGCTGTTTTAGAAGTTTAACAGAATATATGTATAGGTCTTGGAATGTGACAAATTAAAAAAATGCGACATGCGTCATTTAATGTTCTGTTTTGATTTTATGTGTCAATCACAACCGCTTCAAACCAATTGAACCTTAATTCTTCAAATTAGTTCATAATACTAAATCCATCGCAATAAATGGTCTTAAGACATTAACACCCTGACTTTTGGATAAGACATTATTGAACACCGTAACACTCCTTGTTTAATAATACGTGAATTTTCTAACAAAAAAACACAAATTCAAAATGATCGTGGTCACAAAACAACGACTGTCTTTTTAAATGTTTGACAGGTGTTAATATACAATACTGCTTCACTGAACTTCGTCATAAAATGCGATAGCAAGAATAAAAACCACATTTAACAAAACTTTCAAAGGCAAATAATGCCTGTTAATGTTCACAAATTATTACAGAAGCTTCGCCAAGCATTTGCATTGAATAAATCCGCTCTCTAGAAAACAAACATTCTCCCGTTTATCTGCAAAAGCAAGTTTATCTAAAGAAATTTAATAATATTTATAAAAATGTATTATATATTATTCTGTTTGGTGACGCAATCATAGTTCCTTAATTTTCTTCACGAAAAGAACGGTTCGTACGATTACAGATATTTCAATACAAATGAAGTTCCGAATGGTCTAAGCAGCGATGGTAGATATGCAAGTACAATCAGTAGCTCTACATAATATGAAGTACATATGCAGCATGTACTGAATTTTGTATGTAGAGTGAGACAGTTATAGTGACGCAGTAGTTATCTCGTTCTTACACGCTGTTCTCGCGCCTTGCACATTTCTCTGCTTATGTCAATTCGTCGCGTATGCATTCGCACACGCTTGGTCACGACTGGGTCCAAATCAGCAATAACTATTAGACAAGCTTGCTATCAGACTTTTTCGCAATGTAGAGTTTAGCAAATGTTTCCCAATCAGCAAAAAATTTTTCTCAATAATAACCAAGTTGTCCGTCAAACTAAAATTTCAATCGAAGTTTTTTAGACTTCATGTAATGTATTTAATGGAGATTTTTTTTTTTTAAATCAACAATCATGTGGTTATGTGGAAAGGTGGAACTGACGTTTCAAATGTTTTGCTTTAATTGAATGCATGAAAATAACGGTAGCTCTTCGATTTCTCGGATCAGTAAAACTGGAATAAAAATCAAACCAAAACGAAACGTAAACACTTTTGCTAGTACAATTCGCATTACAATAATATCCATGCAATGCATGGGAAATTATATAAATTGCAAGCGAAATGATCGAATAACAATATTTTGTTTCATTTTGGTTCGCGACAAATTTTGGTCATATTTATTTTTCACACAATAAATTTAACTCAAATCTTTGGATATTAGTATACTAGTATACTAGTAAGATATATCTTAACTCAATGATAATCTTTTCTCATTCATCATTTTTGGAAGCAAAACGAATAAAATTAAAAATATAAGGATAAAAAATAAGGATATGCCTTTAGTACAGTAATACAGTACATTGCAGATTCAGTATTAGCCGCTTAATGCGATCTGGCATGTGCGCGAAAGAGGAAGGGTAATTGTCCCAGTGAGCAATCGTTTAAAATAGGCCACTTGGTGGTGGTTATGTGCACAATTGCTCTTTCTCTTTCATAGACACGCTATACTATGTATCACAACATATATTTCAAATAATTATACATTTCAAAATATATTCACAAGTTGTCAGATCAATTAAGGATTGAATCAAACACAAATAAAAATGGCCGAACAACAAAGACAATCGTTATGTCCACGTCTCATCGATTATTTAGCTATCGTAGGCTCAAGATCTACAAACATCAAACATATGGGAAATGGTCAAAATCCACCCGTTCAGGTAATTCGACTGATGAAATTATAAAATTCCATGTTCTTGGATTTAATTTGATTTGAATAGTAAAATGTGATTGGAAATATTTTGTGCATAAATTCACAAATCCCTATTCATCCACTTAATTGAAGAGCAAAATATCAAAGTCTTTAAATAAATAAAAATGTAATAAAATCTGCAGATCCCAGAAATGATACGTCGCTATCCACCCTACGATCATGCTGATTTCCCTATGCCATTGGATATGGTATATTTTTGTCAACCAGAAGGTTGCATGAGTGTCGGTCCGAGACGAACCGGAACCGCCATTCGGGAAGCAACCTCTTTCGTTTTCACACTAACTGACAAAGATTCAGGGAAAACCAGATATGGTGTTTGTGTAAATTTTTATCGTCCGGTTGAAAGATATGTGGCAAGTGGAAGCAGTGTACCAAATGCAGCAAGTGGAACATTGGCAAAACGAGCAAGAAATTCAGCATTGCGCCGTGAATCATGGCGAAAGAGCATGGAAAAGAGCTCTGACTCTGCTTTCTCCAGGCAAGTATTACATAGCATAGTACTATTTATTTTGTCGACTGCTGTACATAATGTGGACCTAATGTATTAGATAGTTCAGTATGGTACGCTTTTTGTACAGTATAAGTTAAGTTATATCAACTATAGCTATGGACCTTTTGAATTCTTCCAGCGACTACAGGAGTAATATTGCGCCAAGTGATTCAGATCGTGACTGCCCGAGTCGACGGGATTCGGATACGTTGTCAAATCGGCAACATGTGTCTGGATCATATGTGCCTTTACATCCAACGCCACGATTAGGCGTCACAGGTCCAAATGTAGACTCGGAATCAGGAGATGGAAGTCATTCTCCTTCCCCACGCTCATCACGGCGAAGGACTAAAATACGAAATCACTCGTTAACCTCTTTGTGTCTGTTATCACATCATCCATTTTTCAGCACATTTCGTGAATGTTTATTCATTTTGAAAAAATTAATTGATGCATGCAATGAAGCTGCGAGTCCAAAAAGTGTCGGAGCATCACGACAAAGCACAAGGCATGTATTCATTCATAAATATTTCAAAGCATTTATTTTAAAATTTAGACATGTTATGCCGGTTCCAAATGCGTTGCTGTAAATTTACAGACATCTGTAAAATTTTCAAACGAATCATTTTTTGATATTGTTATGATGGATCACAGCGTAGTCCTTAGTGATGAAAAATCGTACGCTAAACGAGTCGATTGCGATATGTATTTAAAAAAAAATCGAATTTTTCAATTTTTAGCCTACTGTAAATTTACAAACATCTGTAAATTTACAGACAACTATAAAGATGATTCTATGTTTTTTTTCTTATACATAGATCAATCCACCTGGGGAAACCCCCCACAAGGCAGAAATTGGACCTGAATATAAGAATCTTCAAGGTTATTTTTCATCCTATGGGGTGATTTTTGGGGGTGGACCCCGAGCAAAAGTTGATCGTTTCATTTCTATCTTCAACTTTGCCCACCACATCGAGTTCGAATTCTGAACCATATTGAGGATATTGACAAATTACCAACTTCGTATTGAGCCTGATATTGAACAACATTAGAGGAAAGTATTGCATTTTCAGGCCATCATATCTCCGAAATGCGTGCGGAATTCGGGTTTGATGCCTTGGGCAAAAATGTATTTCGGGAAGAGACGATCAATTTTGCTTCGAGGGTCAACCCCATAAGATGACTCCATTGGGGTAAAAATTGAACTTGAATATCAAAATGTTTGGGATTAATTTTAACCCCAAAGAATGAGTTTTTTTGGGTCAAGCCCTGAAGCAAAATTGTTCCTCGTCTCATGATCCATAACATTGCTTAAGACATCAAAGTCAAATTCTTTACCACCGTTTAGACGCTATGATTGCAGTAAAATGACCCCAAAACTCCCCAAAAAGGGTTCTAATCGGGAGGGCGGCTATCGCAAAAGATTTAATGGTCAATTTCGAACAACTTTGCCATGGTCACTTTTTGATCCGATGGAATTTTACCACCCCCGATGCTCCCTTAATTACCCCCAAAAAGGGATCAACCCCATTTTTCCACCAAACTTAATATTTTTTCATCCCCTATTGATCTATGTATAAGAAAAAAAACATAGAATCATCTTTATAGTTGTCTGTAAATTTACAGATGTTTGTAAATTTACAGTAGGCTAAAAATTGAAAAATTCGATTTTTTTTTAAATACATATCGCAATCGACTCGTTTAGCGTACGATTTTTCATCACTAAGGACTACGCTGTGATCCATCATAACAATATCAAAAAATGATTCGTTTGAAAATTTTACAGATGTCTGTAAATTTACAGCAACGCATTTGGAACCGGTATTAATCCAATGAAAAAGTAATTATATTTTATCCGAGAACCGAAACAATAATTCAATCAACGATATCTTATCATTACTTGTTAGTGTCCTTATAAAAACATAAATCCATAAACATTCACATTCAATATTATGCTTTGCAGGGAAAACATCTGGTCAATTTTAGCCAGTCAGTCAACAGATCATACGCCATCAATTGCTTTACATGACGTAAAGGAAATTGAAACATGGATTTTGCGACTATTGTCTGCACCAGTACCGGTTCCGGGATCAACACGAATCGAATGTGAACTTCTATCAGCCAGTATACACGAACCGCTATTGTTCGCTTTGCCTGATCACACACGTTTTTCTTTAGTCGATTTTCCACTTCATCTACCCCTTGAATTGCTGGGTAAGTAAAAAATACGTTGTGCGCACAGTTTTTCATCATTTCAAAGATTATCTTAAATCCATTAATCGTAACAATATAGCATCAAAATGTTTGTGAACTAAGACCTCCTTTGTGTTTGTTCGCTTTACAGGTGTTGATACGTGTTTGAAAATATTGACACTTATTCTACTGGAAAATAAAGTTCTTTTCCAATCACGAGACTACAATGCTTTATCGATGTCAGTCATATCATTTGTCACAATGATTTATCCTTTGGAATACATGTTTCCAGTTATACCACTTTTGCCGACATGTATGAGCTGTGCGGAACAGCTTTTATTAGCTCCTACTCCTTTTGTTATTGGCATACCAGCATCATTTCTTATGTACAAAAAGAATTTCAGGTTAGTTTCAGAGTTGACGCTTTAACAACGTAATAATTGTTGGATCCAACAACGCTTATATTTCATTACATTATTATCTAATAGATTGCCCGACGACATTTGGCTGGTTGATTTAGATTCAAACAAACTTTCACCACCAACTGGTTCCAACGAAGAAATTCCAGTATTGCCAGAGCCCGAGGGAACAATTTTAAAAAACCATTTAAAACAAGTAAATAGTATTGGTTGGCCATTCTTCTTCTAATTGATGTGAAATGTATTTTCAATGCAACTATAACTGAATTCTTCCGAATACTCATTGGTCTGGAGAAACAATGAAACAATTTGGGGCTGTGCAATGCATAAATATGTGTGCATGCTTATACCTATATATAAGTGATCGAAATCGGGAAATTTTTGGGTCGCAATCGGGAATAGATATTATATTTTTTATTTATTTGGTTACTTGCGTCGAATTCACTTTCTGATATTCGCACAGCACCTACAAAATAACTACCAAGAATAATCGATATAAATTAATTTTATGTGGGTATATTTGGTGGTGGCCTTTCAATGTGATGTCACAAATGATGCAATATTATTCGGACATTATTCCATTCGTTAAATTCATTTCAATTTTGAATTGTTCGCACTTTCAATATTTAGACAAAACTGAACAAGTTAAATCCAGAGCGGTGTACTGACGAGACTACGCGCCCAAACTACACTATGCAAATCACACGGCGTAGCCTATTACGCGCCCTAGCGTGTTTGTATGGTCAGTGCACCGCTCTGGTCAAATCTATTCGGGTAGAAACGTCCCAAAAATGCCTAACTTGATAAACATGATTCGAAATGTGGTGTTAACATTTTTACGAAGAACTTGGTAGGTTTAGCACTCGTGGATTGGCCCAAAAGTCGTGTAGACCAACATTTATTTTTTACATGACATTTTTGGTTTTGCATTTTGACGCAATGTACGCTTATTTATTAATGGCTTATATGTGTTTTCTCTTTTATCTTATTTTCACCATTCTCTCATTCTCTCTACTAATCTCTTTGATGTTATCATTTTGACGAATCAAATACACGCCAGGCTTTGCAACTAATGGATCAAGCTGGATCTGGTGTAAATATCTAATTAAATATCTAACCAGTAAAAGAAATTAAAACGTGTTGAGAATTTAAAAACCATATTAGCGGATACTTTTAAGTATCTATATTCCGGAATGCGGTCGAAATTCCGAAAATCATTGAAATAAACCATTTGAAATATAAATTGATATTTGTTCGATTCAAACCGATAGATTTAATTGTTATTTATCGATTTTTGCTATGGAAACATCCACTTTTCTATTTTAATTAGTTTATTTTGATGATTTCCGCAATTTGGACCGTATTACGAAATATGGACACATGACTTTTGATTGTATAGAATCTCAATGGTGGGATTGAATTAGAACCGTGTTTTCCAACAGAAAGCTTTAAAGAGCAGATGAGGCGCCATTTATCGTAATTACGCCTAACTCAAACTAAGTGTTTAATGAAAACCAAAAAAAAACTTTATTTTCAAAAATCAACCTAATGTTAACTTAATGTTGAGCACAATCTGAACAAATCTTAATTTATGTTTTGAATGTGCTTTCAAGAGTTTTTTAATTTGGAATTCCGGTTTGGCGTAAATACGATATTTTGTGGTGGTGAAGTAAACGACATTTAGTCATAGTCTATATTTTTCCTATTGTATTTTCGTCTCTACCCTTAAATTTTCTTATTCTCTTACATCTTTCACCTTTAATATTTTATTTCCTTTTGTGACCAAATATCCTTTCATATTGTTTGTCACTTATAAATTACATTTCTTAGGTGGAAATGTTAATATGTAACGTATATGTGACGAACCATTATGAAACACATCAAATGATCTCTTACACAAAAGCAAATCGTAATAGATCATCTTAGATTAAATCTTCATTTTTTTTTACGATTTTTCTTTACTCAAAAGCAGTGAATGTATTTTGCTGAGGAATTAGTTGCGCGTCAGCGTTAGCAACTAAGGTTAGCAACTAATATGTAGCGTCAACCGACGCTCGATTATGATGCGGCAGATATGCAGACCAGTTAGATCTAAGCGGTACACAGCAGCCGCTGTAGGGTGAAGATGTGAATGTGAATGTGTGAGTGTACGCGTCTACATATCTGCCGCACCATAATCGAGCGTCGGTTGACGCTACATATTAGTTGCTAACCTTAGTTGCTAACGCTGACGCGCAACTAATTCCTCAGCAAAATACATTCACTGCTCAAAAGTTGCCATATTATTATGATTTGGTTAAGCAAAACTATTGTCACTTATACATCACATTTTGAGATTTGATCCTGATAAACATAAAGAATCCGTGATAAATCGACAATTTTGATAAATATCAATTCTAAGCATGATCTATTATGAGTGGTTTTTGTATAAAAGATCATTTCATGTTAATTATTATGGTTTGTCACTTATACACTACAACTTTAAACCAGCATGCAAAGCAATGCAAAGAATAACGTTCAACCGAATAAGATTATTTTTTCAACTTCATATGCGAAAATAATAATTGAATTTTGTTAATATCATAACTCATTTTTTAGGAAAACTCATGAAAGATTCAAATAAAAAAATAACGTTTTTTCAATTCACACCATACCTTCTGACAAGGTCACATAGGTCACAGATTACCCCCCCCCCCCCTTGAGCCTCGATTGAGCACTTACCCCTTAGATTTTTTGGATGAGGTCACAGAATTTCCAGTGACCATATTCATATATTTACATATATGACCCTTCGAATATGAAGCGAATTTGCAAAATATCAAGGTTTTTATCGATAAATCATTAAATCATTGACTTATGGTTGAAAACCTCTCTTTGTTATTCCGTTGGCTCCCCAAAAAGATACGAAGAAACTACAATCATGCGATTGAACACCTATATTTTTGATGTTCAAAATTACCCCTTAGAAATTTTGGATGAGGTCACAGAAATACCCCCAAAAAATCTCAGATTTCACGAAAATTAACCCCCCCCCCTTGGCTCGACTATGTCAGAAGGTATGATTCACATATGTTATGTGGTTCCTTTTGTAACCAAATAGCAATCTGGTTACTTTTGCAACCATATAAGAATCTGGTTACTTTTGTGACCAAATAAAAGCAATTTTGGTCACTTTTGTGACCACATTGTTATTTGGTTACAAAAGTGACCAGAGTTTCCCATTTGAATTGTTGTGCTTATTTCGGAAAAAAATGCCTTGATTTCACCCCCATGATGCTAGGAAATAGATTTTGGCGTTGGGTTATTAAACAAATGTTAGAAATATTAAAGTAAAAATAGCGTAATAACTTTCACTTCTGTGTGTTGCACTCTGCAATGTTACTCATTAAGGAGAAGGCGGACAGGCTGCAAGCACACTATGTGTGTTTTTCTTATGGAACGTTTAAGTGCATATTAAAGCATCAACAACCAAAATAGCAATATTAGAGGCTTCCCTTGTGAAAATAAAACGATTGAACAGACAGTCGTTTGGCAAACGGCTAAATTGGGACAAAAAACGACTGGCAATCGATTGGAAATCGACTGTCAATCGATTGGCAATTGACTGAAACCGTCTAAAGTACATAAAAATCGGTTTCAGACGTCTTTTGTCCCAAATTAATCGACTATAGTCGTCTAACAGTCGACTGGCTGGCAATCGTTTTTTTTCACAAATAATTATTTGAAAATTTTGGAATATTTGAGAAAATATCAGTATTATAACAAAAGTAGCGCCATTAATGTACGTGACTACAGCCTGGAAACACCCAGATACAAAACTTAATTTTTTTTCTGCTATTATGAATAAAGCATGACTTGGGTAGATTTTTTTAGCTTAATTTGTGATTTTATCTTTGCATGTTTAAATACAATACCCACCCAAATAGCATGCAAAAAAATGTAGTGTTGTTGTAGAGCTTCGAAAATGTTTATACAAATGTGTAATGACTTTGAACTCAACATTTTAAGAAATGACTTTGAACTCGCTTTTTCATGATCAAATGATGTGAGGTTCCAGTCAGATAATGTGGATGTCTTTTGTAATGAGAATCTTTCTGATGTTGATTCCAAAAGAAAAAATTATTCCAAATTTGTATTGTGTCCTTGTTCAATATAGATGAAACTTTTCTACAAAATGGAATAGTTTATAAAAATATATTTGAATATAAATAAATACAATTGTGCATTTCAGGCATTAAGTTCAATGTCAACAAATAATCTAAGTGGATGCTCCCCGGCGGTTACAAGAGATAGTTTAGTTTCGCCACAAATTCTAAGGTGAGTGACATTGAAAGAAATATGAACATTTGATTAGTTGTGTTGTTGTTCAAAATTTCAGTCCCAGGTTATCACTTCAAGAAGGGATATCATCAAATAACTCCAGCCAACGTGCATCTATTTCCTCGCAAGGGACACCGCGTATACTTAGTCCAGCGTCGCAATTGCCACCAACAATAAATCCATTAAATCCATTCATTTATTGCAGCGACGTAGACTCGGTCGATGTAGCTACTCGTGTTGCAATGGTTCGATTTTTCAACTCTCAAAACACACTGGCGAATTTCACTGAGCATACACGAACACTACGTCTCTATCCGCGTCCAGTAGTTGCGTTTCAAATAAACAGCTTTTTGAGATCTCGACCACGAGCATCGCAGTTTTTGAACCGTTTCGCTAGGACACAAGCTGTTGAATTTTTGGCAGAATGGTCTTTAACGCCAACGAATGTGGCATTTTTGCGTGTTCAGACTGGACTGCTAGATCCAACACAAATTGGGGACAAGTCCAAATGGTTCGCCCACACTCTTATTCCAATACGGTTTTCGATTTGGGATGACAACAGCTCAATAAATACTGCACTAAAAAGTCTACAGCAATTAGAGAATCAACCGACAGATGAAAGTGGTTCCGACTCAGAGGGGGCAGACAGTACTAGTTCCTCGTATTCTTCATTGAGCGATTTCGTGTCTGAAATGCACTCTTCAGACCTTTCACCAAGCATCAGTGACATTTACGGTTCTCATTCACATCAACACTATTGTCCACAAACGTTGTCATCGAATTTAGATACAAAACTGGTATATAGACCACCCAGTTCACTGCGCTTTCCTGAAGGTAAATTGATTTTTGATTTTCGTACATTTGTATGACTTGAAAATACATATTTGGAGCACCTGATCTGCCCAAGTAAATGCAGTCATTTTACATGGTTTCCATCTTTTATACTTGAATACACATAGGAATGGAACCACGACGAGAATCAATCAATTCTAGGCCTAGCTCTCCACAATCTGATGATTCGTCTAGTGAATCTGACCTGAGTTCACCAAGTTTCAATCGAGATTCAGATTTTGATAGTCGAACAAATGATGTAATTGAAGCCGAATCAAGCCGAGATAACATCTTAGCTATGGCCCCAGTTGGAGGCAGCATAGAAAACGAATCTGATACAAATTCCACTGTTACAACCAAGACAATTTTGGCATCATCAATGGAATCTACAGTTGGTGAAAGTAGTGAGAAACGAACGCGTGTACCTCCAAAACCAGTAAGGATTTTGAGTCAATGCTCAACCTATTTTCCATTCATTTATTATATACTTTATAATAAAAACTATATTTTCGTAGATTTCACCTTTAAGTTCAAACTTAACCAGACAGCCCAGTGTTGGAAATGTCTTAGCTCGCACAACCAGTTCCGGCTCCGGTAGCTCAATTGCTGGGAGTCCACATCCTTCATTGGGTTCAGCTAACTCCAATCGTCAAAGTTCGCAAGGTTCTCTCTTCGAACAGTTTGCAACACAAGCTAAAGAATTGGTTAAAGAAACTAAACGACAAAGTAGCCAAGACGGACTCTTGGCTCAAGTTGATAAGGTAAATTATAAAGTTCAAACCAACCACTATATTTGTGTGCCTATGTACAGTGCGAACAACTTTGGTTTTGTTTCGTTTTTTTTTTTTTATTGTTTAGCAATTATTATAATACATATGCATAAAGTAAAGGCTTAGGAATATTGAGGTTCATATTTAGTAAAATGAATTACCCTATTTTTTTAACGTTTACTGTACCAATATGTGTGCGTTTGTGTGTAATATAAAACTATAATTTTATTGTACAGTTTAAAACTCAAGCCAAGGAAAAGTTTGTCGAAGAAGAAGCAAAATTGTTGGCTCCACTGGAACAGGTTTGTATTTTGTATGAGTGGGGTTCATTGTGAAAAAAGATTGCCCACATTCTTTTGAAATGCACGTTTTTGTTATTATTGTTCATCGTTGTAAAATTTATATATCTGAAGAAAAAAAACCAATAACATGACACCAATGAATTTAAATTGTTTCAGTTAACACTACAGGCGAAAAAAGCGGCAGAAGATGCATCCAAACAAGCATTACAAGCATCAAAGCAAGCTGCAGATGCAAGCAAAAATACATTTGATGACTTGACATATGTAGGCAAGTCAACGATTGGCGATTTGACCAAAACTGCTAAAGAAGCTGCTACAAAGAAAGGTCTTATGAGAGCAGACAATAATAATCCATCACCAAAACAATATTCACCTCCGGCATCAGCGCAACCGCCAGGCAATCAACTTGTCACTCATACTGGAGGTCGTGACTTCTTTTCGTCGTTCAGCAGTGAAATCAATGGAATCGCTTCATCAACGTCTTCGATGTTCTCTGACTTCTTTGGGAAAAGTAAGTTTAATTTGTAATTTCATTTTCGACTTTAAAAAGTGTTAAAATCAATATATTTTATCTAGAACCAGGCAATCAGAAGAATCAAAATCAGCAACAATCACAACAAAGGTACACGAAGGATAAATTATTACCTTTCGATTCGTTTCCTGGCCGAAAGGCATTGGTGGAGCGCACTCCATTGATTAAACATGCTGGACCGAAACAAACTCAAGAAGAACTTCAGAGACAACAGAATGCTGAACGATCTTCAAGTAATTCGGAGAATCAAGCATTCTTAAAGGATGTTTGCGCTCAGGTGTTGAATGGAGAGGGGGTTGGATGGTTAAAACTAAACCGATTTAGGAAGCTCATGGAAGACGAATCATATCGAATGTTGGTGCTTAGTAAATTAAATCGAACTCTCGATCGGAAAATTGCACCTGATGATCATATAGATGATGTTTGTGTACCGAAATCCGTTTGGCGTGGCATGCTGAAGTGTGTGCTTGCCGTTGCACATGGCTTAGAGGCTACTTATTCTAATTTTGGACTTGGTGGCATGGCTTCAGTATTTCAACTTATGGAAATCGCTCATACTCATTACTGGAGCAAAGATATGAACGAACTTAGCGATCATGCACCAACATCATTACTTTCTAGCCAGGTAAAGAAACAATTTCTAACCTAATCAGGACATATGATAACATGGCCTGGCATAGCACCTTCTATTATTTTTATTCAAATAAGCAGTTCTGAAAGATGATCTAACCTATGCTCTAACCATTAATCATATACATTTTGTTTATTTAATAGGCGGTCAGTCCCTTGGGAAGCCATGAAAATCTTCATTCACCTCAAACTCCTGAAAGTCAACGCACTGATTGGTCTCGTAAAAGCTCACTAATGGCCGAATCTGATATAATAAACAGGCGCACTTCAATGCAAGATGAAGGTCCAGACCAAAAACATACAACTTCCGAAATGTTTAAGGACATGCTATCTCAAAAGCGGAACATGATCATGAGCAAACTAACATCATTTGATTCGGATGTAAGTTACTGCATAATACTCTATTTGATTGAAAGCTATATTATACAGACAACTGTGTGAAGTTGAATGCATTCATTAAGCGATTAAAGTCAAGATATAATAAATAAAATATTTTTTGGTATGAAATATTGATCAAATTGTCACGCGTCAACTGACGTTAGGGGAAAATCACTTCAATTATAAATGAAATATGAAAAAATCCAGATAACCTTTCATACATAAAGGCGTTCAGTCCCAACTTCATTCATAATGAAAGTGGTTTCCCTCTTGTAGTTTATGCACATCAAAGTCTCAAGAAATTGAACGGAATACCAAGTAAGCGAATTGTCGCTCGATAATTATTAGAATATGGTTATGCCCCGGATAAGTGATTTGATTTGCCATGAGTCGACTAAATGTTGGTTTTGTGTATTTTCGGCACAAGTGATAAGATTTCACTGTAAATGTTGAAAGAAACCAAAACAATAAATGTTTTCCTAGTTATTTTTTTTTTTATAATTACCTCTCCATAAATTCGGCCAAATTTTTATTTTCCCTCAGGATGTTCTTCTAAAAAATGGTCAATTTTTGAGCCTTCGAGCCTTTGAGACCTTTTCTGAAATTATCTCCCTATAAATTTGATAAATTTTTCAATCACCCTCCTCACAAATTTGAAGAAATTTAAATCTTGATTTTCCGCTGATTTTCAATCGGTGAGAAATGTTGTGAGAGTATTAACACATATTATAAATAAAATCAAATCATTCATTCGGAACATTAGCTCATAGAGGAGATTTATCTGTACTACTTCAATTTGCCGATAGATTTTTTCACATTGTTTATAAATCGTCAAATTCGTACAAATTGAATTTCCTTTACCGCTCTGGAAACATTTTTTTTTTTTTGGAATTGGTTCTGAAAAATATGATAAAATTTCAATTGGCCTTGAAACTTGCGGCGAACCAGAATATTCTTTGAATGTTTTGTATCAAACATATATCGTTTCAATGCCAATAGGCTACGGTGCATGGTTCATCTGGAGCACTTTCCGCCACCACTGATGCGCATATTCCTCATGCTATGAGTGGCAGTATCATACCATCAATATCATGCCGATCCACTGTCTCAGACACAGAATATGAAAATGTAAGTTTCATGCTGCGTAATCATAGTATGAAATGAAAATACCTCAATGAAGTGAACACTCGTAGCGGCATCATCGGTGACACAAGCTAAATTAAAGAAAACAGAAATAAAAGAACCATTTCTGTGACACACAATACAACAATAACTATCATCTTGTTTTCATAATATTAGTCACAAAATTGATATAAAAAATGTTGTTTCTTCTTCAGATTAGCTTGAAACGTGGTTCTCATTGAAGTTTTTTCATTTTATATCAATAGTTTTGGCCAATTATTCCGATATATGATTGTGATGACATTAGTTTATACCGGTTTATTGACATCAGTTTGTATGTTGAAAACTAAAAAGGTGATTCGATGACCGGGTGGGTGTTCGTGTAGGGTGTTCGGGTTGTTGCCCAATTACGATCACTGGTGGTCAAAACCTATTTGGCTTTTGGCCATATATATTTTAATTATTTAGGAAGTTTCTGTTTCCAATCAAAAGTTTAACTGAATTGAAAAGCACGTTAGTTATTTTGCATGGAAGTTGAACTATTTTCATTTTAGTTCATATATTCTAAACACTTTTTTGGTCTATTCTAGTTTCCAAAGCATATGACTGTACCAAAGGAGAGCAAAAGTCGCTCTAGTAGCATATTTTCAGGTAAATGAAAATTATACTCTTTTTTGTTGTTGGTGTGATTATGTGCACACGATTCGTGAGACACGAACCTTATTATTCAATAATGTATGTCTCTTTAAATAGATGCACCTCGAATCTATCTTTATGAAGGAATGCTTGGAAAAGAAAGGTAAATTGATTGAAATGTTCCTTCCCAAGAAAAAAGTCTCTTCAATCTACGAACTGTCAATAGTTTCAAGTTCAAAAAATCGCTCAAATACGCTGAAGCTAGACGATTTCTACTTGAAATACCTTGAACATTACAGTTTATGGACTGAAGACACCCTCAAATTAACGAGACCCTCAAAAACGCTGAAGCTATAAAAGGATTTTAACTTGAAACTACTTGAATATGGCAATATTTTAACTTTTTTTCTTGGGCTGTCACTTCTACATTTTCTTAATTTTTTACAGATCGAATTTGTGGGATCAAATGCAATTTTGGGAAGACGCGTTCTTAGGTTGGTTTTAAATTGAATTTAAAAAAAAATTAAGTAAAAAATAAATCAATAATTTTAACACTGTAAACATTTAATTTTTAGATGCGGTCAGCCAGGAACGTGATATGATTGGTATTGTTTCCTCAAGCTTGAATCAATTTATTACAATTTATTTTACATTTTCGAGTAACATATTTATGTTTCCCAGGTATGGACCAAGGTCCAAGCGAAATGATGGAAAGATATAAATCCTTGAGCGATTCTGAACGAAAGAGGCTTGAGCACGACGAAGATCGATTACTATCGACAATGCTGTTTAATTTGACGGCTGTTCTTGTTATGTTGAATGTAAATAAAGAGGAATTAAAACGTAAAGTCCGTCGTTTACTAGGAAAAAGTCACATTGGAATTGTTTATTCGCAAGAAGTGCATGATCTACTCGATCAGATCACGAATTTAGTGAGTCTCAATTATAAACTCTAGAGTATACTAGTAAAAGTATTTAAAATACTTGATATAATTCTAGGGTGGTAACGATATTGACCTGAAGCCATTGGGCTCACGAATGTTACATCGACAAAGTTTTACTGTAAATCAGGGCGTCGATGCAACTGGACCGTTGCGTTTTTTGGAAGTACGAGATGATGGATTGGTGCTACGATCAGTCACAGGTGCGATAGTTGAGCGTTGGTGGTATGAGCGACTGATAAATATGACTTACTCACCAAAGACAAAAGTTCTTTGTTTGTGGCGTAGAAACGGTGGTCAGACACAGTTACATAAATACTATACGAGAAAGGTAAAAGAATTGTTTAAGTAAATTGAACCCTGACTTGACCGAACCAGCATTGCATTTGTAACAAATTATGTGTTTTCCTTAGTGCAAGGAGCTGTATAATTGCATAAAAGGTGCAATGGAGCGTGGTGGAATTCCTGCTAACATTCCAGAGCTTGGTGGTGAATTTCCCGTACAGGTAAATACATCTTTTTAAAAATTATTCAACAATTTTTGAACATCTTAATTATAATTATAATTGTTCAAATTTTATAGGATATGACAACGGGAGAAGGTGGTCTATTGCAAGTGTGTCTTGAAGGCGTTGGCCTGTTATTTGCAAATAGCAAGGTAAGACCAAAATGTTTTAAATCTTGAGCTTAATTTTACCCTAAGTATTCAAAACGATTTTTTTGATGGAAGATATAAATGCGAATCATAGATACGTGCTAGACTATGCTTTTTATTTCAAGTTTCGTTTCATTTCAATTTTTCGTTTTTGACAAACATTTAATTTGAAAAGAGTTTCAAAAGAGCTTTATAATAATAATTATAAACTTAAACGATGACAACATGAATCAAATGTTGTTATTTGATATGACTTTGATAATTTTATTGATACAGGGTGACATTCTATATTGGGCGCATACAAATTCCGTCACGTACTGAAGTAGATATTTTTGACTGTTGCTGTGTCGGACCTCATTAGGGCCTAGTTGACTTGATATCCGTACATTTGGTTGTATTCTTCATAAATAAAATGGTCAATAATTATTTTATTTGCCCATTTTACATTCTCGTTGCCCGAGTTCATTTTAACCAATAATAATAACCATTATCACTATAATAACACGATCTCAAAGAGTCCCCGACAAGAACAGCTTTACGCAATAAGTTATCGCCGTCAATATGTCGGATATACGAACAACCATGCGAATACTCGCAATGCGATAAGTTTTCAATAGACCGACTTAACGCAAAGTCTTTACGTCGAATATCTGCGTACATACGCACTGCGAAAACTTGTTGAGCAAAATTGTAACCAACTTCACTCTATTTCATTTGTCTACGTGTGACAATATATGTGCGTTAAGCCTGCGTGTATATGGCGGATAGTCTCGTCACGTATTGACGCATTCTTCCAGTCGGGGTCGTCAGTTCTATGTTCCATGGAAGCGAATCTGTGAATTCAAATGCATAAATGTTTCAAACCTAGCTCAGTTTACAAACTTTGTTCCTACTCGAAGCCCCTCTGGCAATTCCATAAATATTTTCTCATAAAGTTCGCTATAAGCCACGCTCATCGGGCGTCGACAAGTGTCAAAATATACACAACTTGTGTTACAGAGGTCGCTCATGTGAAATTAGTCGCGTTGGACATTTGTCGACACTCGTTGGCAGTGCCGTATTAAATAATGACCGTAGATTATACATCGGCAATCGATTCGTCTACGATCGTCTACGAAAACTACGAGACACAAGCAAGTATAAACTAGAACAAAGAAGCTGAAGTGGAAGCAATAACAAGAACGAACCTTCCGTATCCAAAGAAGAATGTGATAATTGCTTGTAAATTGAAATGTCCAATTCAAATTCACTCGTTTGAAAGTGCACCCGTTATAAAATGTCAACCTGTACTTAAAATCATACGGATCGTACGTACATACAAACGATTGAAATCACCCAGTTAAATATTCCATAATTTTTTTCATCTTCAACTTTTTATTGACGAACAAGAAAATGAATGAAATCGAAACAAGGACCTTCTCCGTAGATCGAGTTATAAATTGAAGAAATTTGTTTACAAAACTTTCGTTTGCCTCATTATAATTTAAGCCACAATTTTGGACCAAAAAAAAATATGATAAGGTTACAAAGTCACCCAGACTTTGCATGTTCAAATGCAGCATGAATTTGTTTTCTATATTTTTATCATATTATTTTCATATTATGTTCAAACTTTTTAAAAAAGTCTGTATAATTATATCTTAAATGGAATATATAAACTATAATCAAATATATATAACAACTTTATTTACATTTCTTCATTATTCATTTGAATGTATGATAGTGAAAGGTGAATCTGAACTCGAGTCACGATAAAGTACGTCTCCATATAAAGGAGAATAGTAAAAAATCGGTTATCTATCAAATAACTTAGTCTTTGATAAAATAGTTTCGATCTTTGACGTCGAGAGGACAAATTCATACAAAAATGACTTTTAAATTGAACTTCATGGACTGTCAGCGCCCCATATGGTTTTTTTTGTAACTCACTATTGTTTCTTATTGATATTTTTCAATATGGCGGCGACATGCTGTACAAAATGTATGGAGCAGTTTCGAATAAGAAGAAGCAGTATAGTGCACACTTGTGTCCTACCGACGATCTTTGATAAACATTGAAATGTGGGGACACCCACTGTCATGATCGGATTTCGGCCAAAAGTACATTCAGTGTGTTACATACTATTTGCTCAGAATTCAATTTTGAATTGACATACAATTATAGTGGACGTTCGAAAACAAACGCTGAAATTGATTGTGAGAATGACGAAATTTACTTTCAAATGATATCTGGTTTAAACAATTTCCAAAGATATATAAATTGATCAAGATCTATAATTTTATATTTTGTTGACCAGGAATATTTCGTACTTAGAAAATAATCTTATGTTAAAGATCATTTTTGCTTTAAAAATAATTTCACTAATTTTGGAAATCATTTCTTCGCGTGTCGTTATTTTTCCTTCTAAATCCAGTGAAGATAATTTTCATGTCCAAGTGAGCGAATGAAATCAGCCTTGAGGACTTTTTTAATAGCATATACATGTATACACAAAGAAACCTATGAGTAAAATATCAATGTATTGCTCCATACATGAACAAAATATAGGAACACTCCAAAACTGGAATAAGTTTGTATTGGTTTACACTAATACGGTATATAATTCGGATGAATGTCAAACTTCATTCCATAAATTTGGCGGTAAAAGTTTGACATTTATGCCGAATTGGTGTAAACCAATACACACTTATCCCAGTTTAGAGTGTTCCTATATTTTATTCATTGATATTTTACTCATAGATTTCTTTGTGTGCAGTCACTCACAAAACTATCTGTACACCTAATTCAAATCGTATTTTCACCCTCAAGGAGTGAAGTTTGACATCAACATCGATTTCACCACTCATTTCAGTGTTAGAGAGTGCCAAAAATGGGCAAAAATCTCATTTTTGTTTAGAAAATACACATTTTTGTCAATTTCAAGAATTTTTACTAATTTTATCAAGTGGACTACTTTTCTCCAAATGCCAACTCTCTCCTACCACATCCCATGAAGGCACAAAATATCGATTTTAGGTATACTTCTAACATTCGCCAGTGTTAAATTGAGTAGTGAAACTGATTTTAGTTATAGATTTTGACTTGATAAACCACTTCACCCAAGATGCCAACCCCCAAACTTCTCTCCTTGAGGATGAAAGTCCGATTTGAATTAGGTGTACAGACAATTTTGTGTGTGACTGTATGAGAAAGGTTCATTCATACTTCTCGTCTATCTATTATTTAAAACCGTATAAACAACGTGAGATTATTATTATTGAAAAATCTCATGATGATATATAGTTTTCTCGTGTGTAATGTTTGTATGCCTGATAGTTTAAGATTTTTTTCATTCCATAATAGGTTCGATTGGAAGTTTTTCTATTGAATTCACATTATCACCATCATAACATGAATATTTCAAGAAATCAGTTTTAATCAAATTAAAGACTGCATGTCGTTGATTTTTTTTTTCACAAAACATTTTCCTTTTGGTAATATAAATTAATATTTATGAAGAAATAATTTTTATTTGAATATGTTTCAAAAGTGGAAATCGTTCGGAAAGTAATTTGTTGAATCCCAAACTGATGATCTGCTTATGTTGTCTTCTAAAATCAAATTCCGTCACATAAGAATCAAATTAAATTCAAAATAACATCTGTTTTGAAAGCAATATTTTTGTTAAAATAATAATGGCGTATTTGTCTGTATGCGTAGCGAAAATTTCACAATGAAACGGAATCAAAGAATTGGTTTAGTAATGTTAAAACCGTTTAATGATCTAAATCACACGATAAATTTATGTGTATATCATCTTTCATTTGTGTATGTGAGTGGTTTTGCTAATGATTGTATTTAATTATTAATCGGTCATTAAGAGTTTCCTCCAACAATTCCACTTCCTTCATTGTCGATCTACAATCTTTTGTTTAATTTTTATTTTTATTTTCAAAATTCTTCAGTTTGTTCAGTAACTTTTGAGATGGTCCTTGGAAAAGCATAAAATAATCAATGAAAATGAACGAGATCATTTTGTGTATACAAAATTTGATTCTTAATATTAACATATGTTACTGTTAAATCGAGAGAGATAGTCCTCAAAAGCTCTAAGATTCTGAAGCTTCAACATTTTATTTGTTCAGTTCTTTTTGATATTTCATTTGTTGTTTTTCTTTTGTTGTTCTATTTGGATAGTATTTGTTTGAACACATATTTAAACATTTATGACTCGCAAGAACCATTATTTCGTATTACTAACATTATATACAAATATATATATTTTTAATTTGAATTCGAATGTGCCAAATTTGCTGCTGCTGAATCTTCAATCGAAAATCCAATTCGAAATAATAAAAAAAAAAAAAATTGCAAATTACATACATAAATATATATCGGACTGGTCGTCTTCATGTTGTTGTCCTCATCCGGTGCACTATGATACGTTATGAAAACGCACATTCAAAAAACTATTTATCCGTAAAGGATTTCGAGGTATTACAACAAAACTTTTTATTCATTATTTTTCGTTTGTTTTTGTTTTTTTTCTGACTCTCAGTTTTATGTGAAATGGTTATGTAGCAAGCCAAATGATAAACAGTGATAGAAAAAGGAAAATCATTTATTGAAAACATAAAACATTTGAAGGGATATTTGTTTATCCTTAGATTCAACACGCTTATCCACTTACATTCATTTAGCTCGAAAAATACAAAATCAATGCAAAAATTGTCATCTCAATTCGATCGTTCGAACTGAAAATGAAACACAACATACACATTCACATTCACACATGTACACAGGCAAATACGGTTAAGTCCATGATGACAATAGAGTGAATATTTTTGAATACACTTATGAAAATTTTTCATTGCATAGATTTAAAAACATTTTTAGAATCATGTCGTAGATTTTCAATGTTGAAATTGTTTTCATTTTTATTTATTCAACTTAGGCATGGTATTAGTTGCAAAACGCATCAGCTAACAGTTTTTTTGGGGCTGATCCAAATTTGAAGCACTAATGCTTGCTATATCAGTTCGAAGTTATGTACAAAGGTCAAGGTCTTAGACTAACACTTGTAATTAGAAATTATTTGGCTATCGATTCAGTAAATTTTTAATTGCTTTTTAATTTTAAACATTTCTAGGAAGTGTTTCCATACATTTTGGATTGTACAAATCTGTATGACAAATGGCAATTGACAATGTAGATTTGAGTGCTTGAGAAAAAAAACGATGTTACACCGATTGACGCCTTAAAGTGAATGCGACAAAGCGAAATATGATTTATCGAATAATTAAAACCATAATTACACTTAAATACGGAAATTATGTTTCATTTTATCGAGTTCACATTTTAAGTCGCATTTCAGAAGAAAAAAAACATTTTTGTTTTTGTAGTTATGTTTTTAATTGAATAAAAAAATCAAACGCACATATGTCAATCAACAAATCGGAATAGCGCTTCTTTCGTAGAAACATATAGATACAAATTCGAGTAGTATTTTTAGTTCAGAAATTACTTCCGATCTTGTTTCATTTCTCATATACAAAAGGGGACATAAAATCGATTAAATAATGTTCAAACAGTTTGCTTTGAAAGCTCAATTTCATTTAAAACAGACAACATTTGCTTTGGTTTATATTTTTCAGTTGTTATTGGTTTATTCAGAAACGAAAAAAAATGAAACTTTTCAGGACCATCTCACTATTATACATATATTCAATAGAAAGTATCTCAATATTATTTCTGCCCAAAATCAATTTGCTTAAAAGCTTTCGCTTGTCCATTCATAGATCTCAGTCACATGACGATTCCTTTGCTTCCGTTTAATTTTACTATAATTTATTGTTAATATTTGTCATTTTAGCAGCTCATTTTGCTTATTTTATGGAAATTTGTTTGCAAAATGTTTGCACTTTAAGTTGAATTTGGCGAATGCATAATTTGTAGTGTAGCATTGGTCTTGTGCTTACTTCTTTTGAATATACAATTTTGTATAACAATGAAATTCTAAAATGAATGTATATGCTTTGAATGTTATGTATGAATAACGAAAGAATACAAATTTATTCTACATTTTTGCTTGGGCTTTGACATTTTTTAGCGACATGATCGAAATCATTAATTGAATTGTAAAATAAACATTGAATGATATCCGTTTGTTGTGACCCAAAACAGAAAATTTCTCGAATGAAAAATACTGATATTTTTCCTGCTTCGCCAGGACTCGGGTAGGTTGTATGAAAATGGCAAGGAGTGATCTACTGTACAGATTTAATGGGCAGCATTGCTTATTATAACAAATCAAATTCAGTTGGTATCGAACTGTTGAATATCACACGAGACCTAACATTTTCAAAGACTTTTTACGATTTGTTGATTTAATTGATCAATTTTCAGCTGTGAGTCTTTAATCACACCACAATTTTTGAATGTTATCGTAAGCATCGAAAAGTCTAGAAGAAAATATTTAGCAATTTCTATGGAATGAGAAGATGATGAATATTTGTAAATCTTCAATATTCGGCCAAATTAAAAGTGACGACTAAATATCCACGTATTTGCCATCTAAAGATGGCAAGGTATGCATAATGGACATGCCCATTTTTGGTTGCCATTCTGAAAATTTCAGAATCTGAAATAACATTTTTTATATCATGTTCAATCAGTTCCCAACAGACGATATATGCCAATATAAATACGTTCGCAAATTAATCATATTGAAAATTGATAACTGGATAAGAATGAAATGAATTAGAGTACAAATTAATAATAAATTGTCGAGTTAAGTTTATCCGAAAAATTACGAAAATTGTTTTTCCAATAAACCGGATAAGCATTGCTGAATGGTTTATTGTAAATAATTTCTAATGATTATAGCATTATCAATATATTATTAGATCTTATATCAACCGGTCTTATTTCCATTCCCTGATAAAATTATTTCGATGCTCTGTGGTGTTACGGAAATTGGTTTTATAGTTTGGTATCTTACGCTATACATTGCATTTGTTTAAATTGGTTGGGAAGATTGGACTTGAATACGGATTGAAATAAATTGGAGAATAGTTGAAAAATTTCCTGTGGCATTTTTGTCCAATGTCCAAAATGCATTTGATATTCTGAGTAAATGCTGACTACACATAATTTCTATGTGTTTTTGTTTGAAATACCTTTTACATTTATTGCAGTCCATAAGGAAGATACTAACACTCAATTCTCCTTAGAAAAGCCAACCTTGAGTTCGATCTAGAATGAGCCATTGTATTTCAAGTTTGAGTAATTTTTTGTCGTTTGGGCCTCAGCTTTAATATTGAATTGTTTTCATTTCTAAAAATCTCATTCAAAACATGTTATCCGAATAACCATATTATTTTCTACAGTTTTTCGTACGGCTTGATCATATTCGGAAATGTTTCACACAAAAAGGCGGCATATTCATTTTGGAGGAATTCAGTAAGCATCTCAGACAACATAATTTCACACAATATATTTAACATTGGAAAATTTAATATTCTTTAAACAGACCCAAAAACCAGACAGATCGTTCAACGAAAATACAAGTCTTCAATGGTGAGTTTATTTTTCGTCACAGAAATTCTCTTCTTGCATGTCAGAAATAGTGTTGTCAACGAATGGCATTCGTGAATGATATGTTTGTGAATTCGCAATTGTAGTCTAGCAAATAAATTTTATTCGTGTGAATAAACATGAACTGTTTATAGTTTGTGCAAAAAGATCCGTGAGCATTGGGCAATTTCAATGAGCTAGGGGGAAATAACAATTTATCGATTTGTGTATATGCGAAGCATTTGTGATAATTTGGATCGTATTCGCAATTGTATTTACATGGTATCATCTGTAGCTGTGCACGCATTAACAAACAGTTCACACAAGCTGTCAGAGTACGCCCGCAGCCACGAATAATGCTATGTAAGGTCTCTCTTTCCAAAGCCACTCCAAAATGTATTGAGAAGATCGTGCATGAATGTAATCGTGACCTTCGAAAACGAGCCCAAAATGCTTGCAAAAATACATTCATTTACTCCATTTGCTCCATTTGCTCCATTTGCAGCGCATTTGTTGCCCTGGTGGCAGTTATTTCCTTCTAGACAAATTGTATGTGACAGCATCAATTCGTAATGACAAATTTGTGAATGAATTTAACTTGAAAATTCACGACCAATATTTTGTTCACGAATATAGTCATTTATAAACATTTCTTTTTGAATGGATTATGAAAATAACTCTTTCTGACTCAGAAATGTTATTATCTTAAGTCAATTAATTTCAACCGTAATAATAAATAAATATATTTTCTCTTCACTTTGTGATGGTCAAACCTATTACTATGTTCTCACCGGAGGCACCTGACATGGCATTAAGCCTTCATCGTATATTTTCCATTTGTTTGACAAAAGAATTAATAAAAGACACTTAGATCATACAATTTTTATTTTTATTTCAGTGTTTGTCTTTATTTTTTTTTCTTCACATTTTTGTAATGCATGTGATCAATAAATACACTTGGCTCATATGAGCCAACACATTTTGTAAATATTATAAATTCATTTATTTTAACAGCCATCCTGAAATAAGACACCAACACAAACATCATACAATAGTATTAAAATGTGAACGTTGTGTTTAAATATTGCATGATTTTTTTTTACATCCATCATCTTTTGGTAGCACATAAATAAGGGGCGATAGTGAGTCAAACCGCTGATCAAAGTGCTGCAGTCTGCTTGCGGAAATTGTAATCACAAGATATAAAAAGTTTTTTTTTTAATATTTTGTCATTTTAAAAAATATCAAAATAAAAAAAGATAAAAAAACGTTTTCTTTTGTAAAAGATATGCTTCTATAATGGTGAAGTTGTTCTCGTCAAACAATACAAAATAAGGCGGCCCTGAAATACTTTTTGGTCTGTCATAAAGGCATTTTAGCCGATTAATTCAGTGTTGACAGCAAAATATCCACTGACATGGGAGATGTCGCAATGTACAGTATCATTATCGCCTCTTGTATAACACTTTACGTATCAAAAATTTATTGTAATGACATTTCTTTTCAAATAAATCGATGTGAAACTCTTGGCTTTGAATGGAATGAAAAAGATGGATTTGTCAAATGTATGTTATTTTACTCTTATTTTTTGATCAACCAAAATCAAAGGCTGATCAAATAGCATATTCGGTACTGTGTGTGTTCTCATATGTTGCTGCGGGACAAGAGCAAAAGAGGAGCCTAGGTGCACAAAAAATGTTCGATCAACAAAATCAACAAAAACCAACGATCCCGACCATTCAACAAACTCAACCATCACAACCAAGTAAATTGTTTTTTTTTTAATTCTTTCAACTATTTATTTAATATTTCAACATTCCTGATGTGTGATACTTTAATAGAAGTGATACAATAAAAGAGATTTTTTTTTTCAGATGTAAAGGCACAGCTTCCGCAACAATCTCCCAGTGAAGCTACAACACAATCTTCAAACAAACCACAAATCGTACACGTTCAACCCGTGAAACCCACGACAACAATTTCAACTGTTCAACCACAATCAAGTGCGACACAAAATTCTATCGCACAATCAATATCAAATGCAACCTCAGCAATTCTTCAAAGGACTTCAAGTATAACTTCGAAAACAATACCTTCGGCAGAGCAAAGCAAAGACAAACCTCCTCCACAAATTCCTCCGAGAATTCAAACTCAAAATTCAGTAGGTAATACGGCAAGAGGGCCTCCGCCTGCTATTCCACCTCGTAATAATGTTCCTGCTCCTATACGTTCCTCGTCGGTTCAAGTAAGCAATGCAACAGCACAGTGCCGGCCATCCTTAGCGCGTCAGGCTTCAGCTAATTCAATACCACCACAGTGTACAAGACAGCCCGCACCCAAATTTGTCATTCCACAGCGTCAAAATTCACGCACATCTCTTAATCGATCAGGTTCAATAAGTGGTCCATCATCAGGTGAATGAGAATCCTAGAGTTTCTTCACACTCGTGTAAAATTTAAAATGTTTAATTAATGATTTGAATACTTTATATGGATTAAAGAAAATAACTATACTAGTGGGGGCTTGTCTGAAGCGGATGAACATGAACACCAAAAAGATAAATAGATTACAAATTCATTACGAACTTTGGTGAATGTGTAAGACATAAATATACAAATAAAAATGTCAAGTAACTTTTTAACGCGCAACTTCCATATCAATCGATGGCATTCATTGCGCTGCACGGCAGCATATAATAAATCAAGAATATATTGATATCAATAGGAAATTATAGAATCAGCTTTTGTTATTTTTATCAAGGGAGCAAACCATTCAGTACAAATTCATATCAAATCTTCTGTATTTATTCGTGAACTGACAGTCGTTACTTGCCCATATTCAATGGTTGTTGTTGTTGCTTCCATCGCATTCTAATATAAATTCGTTCGAACTTCCAATACAATCGACACACACAAAAAACAACTGAAACAACCCGAACCACGAGTATAGGAGAATTCAATAAATTGTGTGAGCAAGCGTGTAAGTATTATGCCATCCTTTTATGTTCATTTTGTATGTAAACTGTTGGACCGATTTAAACTACGCTGATATTTTTCTTTCAAGCAAGCTATTATGAGTTGCATGAGAAAACCAAATCTGACTCGACGGTGAACTGCCGAGAACACATCAAATACACAGTAGAAAATTCAAAATTATGTGTTGTAACATTTGTTTTATATTACCTCTACTCCCAGAGAAACGCCAAGACACGTTTATCACGATTTTCGATATATATTTCGAATCCATCTCCCAAAACCTTCACGGTACACAACGTAATCGTCTGTCATGAAAATAGCACCTTTTTATGGAGCAGATTTGGAGGGGATACAAGTATCGAGGGGGAATTTCACTTCAGCTATTACTTTTGCTATTACCTCTTTTTCTGCTATTAGTTTCCCTTCAAAATGTGCTATTAGTTGAAAAGTGAAAGCAATTGTACCAAAAACTAATAGCAGCTATTACTTTTTATCAGTCTATTAGTTACTATTACTTTTGAGTGATTTTCCCCCTGCAAGTATCCCAGTACTTTAGTGAATGCCCATTTCGGGGGCTAAAATTAAGAATACTTTATACTATGCTAAAGCCCAGTGATAACGTACTAATAACACAGAAAAACACTTTTGTGCAGAAAGGTTTTTTTTCTGTGCATAGTTTGTGCGAGTTGGGATCAGAGATGATCTAGCGCACTGAGTGTGCGCGACGAGTAGTGAAAACAGCTCAGTTCTGTGTGCGGCATACAGCACACGAACCGAATGAGTAACAGTGGAAGATAATTCACAAAAACTTGAGTGTCTGTTGACTCAAACGCCGTGCGCACATAAACTCACAGCTACGAAGTGAAGAAGATGAAGAAGAAAGAGAGAAAGGAAGAAAGGAAAAATTCTTCTTCGCATTAGATTTTGAGTGAGAAGCTGTGCGCACATCGTTCAGAACGGTTAACTCAATCTGTTGTGATTCTGTTGAATACGCTGCCACATTCATCGTAGTGAGCATAGCAGCGCACACGAACGGTTTATCTCTCATACAAGTGAGACGGACTTTGAACTGAGTGTGCGATATTTCGTCTCTGGTTGGGATACAAATAAATATGTCTCACAGAATATTTTCGTGCTTGAAAACGATGAATCCAATTTGAACTCTGCTACGGAGTAAGTAATGTGTGATGCCTGAACAGATGGGCGTACGTATGGGCAGGGATGATAAGCTCATCTTCAAGTAAAAAATCTGATCTAATTATGATGTGCTTGATTACTTCCCCCATAGTCCAATACTAGAGTAAACCCTTCTCCAAATACAAATCGCTGTTACCGTTATATAAATGTAATACAGAATTTATGTTCACCTTAAAATTATTTTATATTGCTTTTCAGGTATTGGAAACATCTGATGAATCGCCTTATGTAAAATAGTCGCAGGGATTCGCAGGGATTCGCAGGGATTCGCAAGGATTCGCAGGAATTGGCACTTCACGTATCGTTTCGGCGCTTAATAAAATATCAAACTCCGTTAAATTTTTTCCAATATTTTCTGAATTTGGCTAGTCCAAAGAAAAAATATATTACAAATTTCACAACCGATTTTTAGTTTAGTAGTGGATCGAATTACATCGTATATTTATTACCTAAGAATGGCTGTAGACACAATTTTTTTTTTTGCAAAATAGAATGTGTGCAAAAGCAGTTTATGTAACTAAATCCCTTTTTCAAATGTGAAATCGCGGTGAATTTTCGTCAACCTGTGCGCTTGATTTTGGCTGGCTGTTTTACATCTTGCTCAGCGCTTATGCGTACTCTGTTCTTGTTTTTAATTCTATATAATAGTGTACCTACATTTGCCAATAAACGATGTAACATTCCTAAAGAAAATGAATTGCATTTGGAATATTTGTGTTTGGAATATTTCATCTTGATGGATTCGACCTACATCTCGATTAAAATTCGGTTTTGGACTTTACCGTTTTTTTCCGCTGAACTAGACTTAAACAACAAAACTATCAAGTATCCCCCTAGTAACCAGAAAAATAGCAATATTATGTAGTTGAATAATAATTGTTGTAGCGTTTTCGTGAATGTTAAATATTCAATATTATAAATAAAGTTAAATTAAAATTATGATTATAACTAATTTACAACTTCAAATAAAAAATCGTATTAAAGTTGTAAGGTATCTCGTTTTTTATATTATTTTGGGATGAAAAAAGCGAATATCCTCTGCATCTTCGCTGAATATTTCTGACAATTTAAAATACACTTTTTGAGTGCAAAACTATATATACGCGAGTTTTCGGATTCCGTGTTGCCGACTGATGTCATTCGTGGAATAGGCGGTAGCGTGTAGCTTGAGACCAAACTAAACGAAATCCATCGTCAAAATGAATTTTTGTGGAACCAATTTTTTTTGCACGTATGTGGGTGTTTTTTAAAAATTATATAGCATTTCTCCCGGACGGTAATTTTGACCACTGCTGTTGAGTGACCAATCGAAATGTATGACATTATTTTTGGGGTTTTAGGGGGCAGTTCAAAACCGTCGAGAACGGCTGAATCCCTTTACTCATAAGAAAATAAGCAGGGGACGAGTGTCAGGATGTCGATTTTTTTTTTAAATTCCATAAATACTAATAATAATAATACACAATGTAGAAAATCCGCAGGCACTGGAATTGGAATTTCAGTCATCATTTTCTCCAAAAATTAGGTTTTGGCTATATGTGTGTCAGATTTGACACTATCAAATCAAGTTGTGATGTAATACTAAATATGATGACATAACATGCTCGCAACTCATATATCGAAATCGAAAAATTGAGGCCCAATTGACTCGTTCTAGGACAAAGCTAGGGGCATTTATCTACTCATTTCTACTCGCAAGTCCACGAGTGTCTGTATCTAAAGACACAGCAAACACACGTAAGCACTTGCGAGTCAAACACGAATGCGCGCTATGGCGAAAAAAAATAAAAGTACTCGGCAGAATATATTGGACTCGTAAGAACTCGCGAGTGCACGCATATTTGCACTGTATATTTTTGCAGTACTCGTACAATAGCCTTACGCATTCGTAAGTACTTGCAAAAATCACATGGACTCGCAGTCGATTTTCGAAGATGAATCCCCCTAGGGACAAAGCTGGGCCAAAAGCAAAAAAAAACCAAAACGTTCAAAATCAATTTTTTTGCTCATTTTGTCATAAGTTCGCCGAATTTACTTCAAAAGTACTCAAAATTTACAATTTGGTCGATGAAGTTAAACCAAATTTGTTGGTATAATTGTTCCACCTGTGGAGAACCTCGTTTCAGAAGAGTTATTAGTGACATATTCATTTGAAATAAGTTCGTTCAGTGGGTCGAAGTCAACTCGAAGTACATATACACGTCAACGCAAGGTATATACCTCGTGAGTAAATTCACCGATGAATTGTCAAACTCTGATTTTATTATATATTTGGCGTTGCAATTACCCCCTAGATATCCACATATACATAAGAGGCATTGAGTATATTCGCGTTCGATAAATTAATCATAACGGTTTTTACCAAATTCGGTAACATGATCTTTTGATAAATAATTTCATTTAAGATTTCAAAAGAATGTGTAACAGCTTTATACTATTTCTCCACTTTCATTATTTTTATATTAAAGCTCTAACGGCCAAACACGGAGCATATAAGTTTAATCACAATTGCAATCAAATACGAGTGGAGACACCATATTAAAAAATAGTATAAAAAACTCTTCGAAACATTACACGTTCTTTGTTCATCCGATAATCATCGAATGAATAAATGCAGAAATAGAAAAATATTTTTTCATCCACTCAAACTGAATTAAATCCGATGAAAAAAAACATTATGAGAGATGAAGAATTGTATCGGATGAATAAATTCCAGTTTACAAATAAATAATTGTTTAACCAAACGGCATAGCGTATTTTTTTATTGGTCGTAAATGTTTTTTTTTATCCCCATACGATGATTCACGAAGCCGTTCTACCGTGCAATTTTATTTATCATTTCATCATTGTGCATTGACGACTCCCGGTCAAAATCCCGAAAATGAAAATCCATAATACAAAAATCCATAAGCCAGAATCTCTAATGACAAAAATATATAAATGTTAAAATCCACACTACAAAAATCCCGAAAATAAAAATCCATAAAACAAAAATCTATAAGGGAAAATCTATAAGGAAAAATTCATAAGGAAAAATTTATAAGGAAAAATTTATAAGGAAAAATATGAACGGAAAAATGCCCAACTGAAATATTTTCGGCGCCGCGCCGAAAATATTTCAATTGGGCATTTTTCCGTTCATATTTTTCCTTATAAATATTTTAATAGAAATATATTTAGTTTTAAACATTGTTTTATATTTTGAACCAGTAAGATGACATGATTTCAGTGAAATATCGTAATTCAAAAATATTTTTTTTTTGATTAACATATGAAAAAAGCAAATGAAATGAAGAAAAATTGAATAAATAAATAATAAAAAAGAAATGATTCAAAATATAATAAACCGAGAAAATATTGAAAAACTATAGAGTGAGATTGTTGGCGATGCCTCGTAAATAAGTAAGAGTTTCATCATCGTTCATTTCATCGGCGCGGCGCCGAAAATATTTCAATTGGGCATTTTTCCTTTCATATTTTTCCTAGGGGGTAATTGCAACGCCAAATATAATGGAATATTATGGAATATTGTGGAATATTTTGCACATATTCAATGATATAACATCGGGCAACACCATTAATTCATCAATATGCAGTGATGTGCAGTAATATTCCTGATTGAGAATACTCAATATGCACGGCAGTGAATATTGTGAATGGGTGTACATTTCTCTACATAAATTGGAATATCAGGGAATATTAGTGCATGTTTTGGCCTGATAATCTGCAATCAGCCCCAAGTATTTTTCCTTATGAATGTTTCCTCATAGATTTTTGTTTTATAGATTTTGGTTTTATGGATTTTTATTTTCGGGATTTTTGTAGTGTGGATTTTAACATTTATATATTTTTGTCATTAGAGATTCTGACTTATGGATTTTTGTATTATGGATTTTCATTTTCGGGATTTTGACCGGGCACCTGCATTGACATAATGGCTGCACGAAATTTAATTATTTTGGATCGTGAAAAAGGTATAAGTTTTGGTAAAATCGCTGAACAATACTCAGTTTCAAAAGCAGCTGTCATAAAAATATATAAAAAGTTCAAAACAACACAACAAATCAGTAACTTGTCTGGCCGTGGCCGCAAACGAGCCACAATTGTCAGAGAAGATGCGCTCATTGTTCGTGAAATAAAAAAAAAAAAAACCAAATACTGCGAACTCAGAAATCAAAGATCAACTCAATTCGAATGTTTCGACAAAAACAATTGCACGAAAAAAAAGTTTTTTAGCCGTTTATCCATAAAAAAACGAATGATCACAAAACAAACAAACGGAAGCGTTTGGAATTTGCCAAAAAATACATTGATAAGCCAATTTTTTTCTAGAAAAATGTTATTTGGAGCGATGAAAGCAAATTTGAATTGGTTGGTAAAAAGAAACGTCGTAAATTATACAGAAAAGTTGGCGAAGCGTTGCTTGACAAACCAAGGGGCGAATCACCATTGAAACATTGAAAGAATTGAAAATATTGAAAGGTATTGAAAATCATTGAAAAAGTATTGAAAAACACTGATTTTTACTCTTCTGTATCTTCTGTCAAAATATGTTTGGTAGAATGATTGCAATTCCAGATTTGTTTCAGTGCTCTTCAACGGTTTTAAATATTGTTCAATACTTTTCAATGCTTTTCAATACTTTTCAATGCGCGTAAATATATTCATAGTTTTCTAAGTCGAATCGATTTTATGTCAAAGTTGTGTATTAGAAAATACTGAAATCATTGAAAATATTGAAAGGTATTGAAAAACACTGAACGGTATTGAAAATCATTGAAAATGAAATTTCAATGGTAATTCACCCCTTGTGACAAACACACCATAAAAACAGTGAAACATGGCGGTGGCTTCATTATTGTGTGGGGGTGTTTTTCGTGGTTTGGTGTTGCTAATTTACATAAAATCAATGGTATTATGGATGTTCGGTTTTGAAAGAATCTGCACGCAAAATGAACATTGCTGATCAATTCATCTTTATGCAAGACAATGATCCCAAGCATACAGCCGGCGTAACCAAGCGTTTTTTGAAAATACTGCAATCAATTTGTTGGATTGGCCACCTCAAAGTGCTGATTTGAATCCAATTGAAAATCTATGGTCGGATCTTGACTCAAATGTGCCACCAAGTGATCGAACTAACCCTAATATCTTCTATCAAGGCCTTCAAACGGCGTGGAATGGACTCAGTCCCGATTATTTAAAAAAAATTGGTCGAAAGTATGCCACGACGACTTCAAGCTGTGATTAAAGCAAAAGGAGGAAACACAAAGTACTAGAATACAAACATTTCATTTACATTTTATTCCATTTTTTTCATATTTACTCTATAAAAAAAAGACCGGTTACTCAATTTTGTCCATCGCAAAAATGTCATTTTGTTCCTTTTGTTAATAAAAAAAAACAAAATTCAATTTTTTTCCCAAAAATCTTCTCAGTTACTTTTAGTTCATGTTATTATGCAGTAAATAGTGCAAAAATAATAACAAAAAACAAGAAAAAAGTGCATGAAAAAAGCATCAACAAATTTGTTTAGCAATCGGTTACTCAATTTTGTCCAGAGCCTGACAGCGATTACAGTTCACCAACATGCTATTAGCATTAGTTCAGCTAACAACCGTCCTATCATAGCATTTCGTATATAAAATACGGTGCGCTAAGATCGTTCAGATGTCTTTTTGTTATGGTTTGATTTTGTCCATGACTGTATATAAATCAACAAATGATTTTCTTAAGTTTTAAAATTTACCTAAACATGTGAATTTTTTCGTCATTTGTTCCATCGTATTGCGTCGAATTGGTCGCTGATTTTGAAATTTCCCTTCGCTGGATTCCAAATGTCAACATCACAGCTGTTGATCAAATCCAAGGGGCAGATCACTGAAAAGTAATGTCTTCACCGTCAGTAATCCTTCTAAATTTGTATTTTATTTATTTATTAATTTAGCGTTAGCTTTTTGTAGTTTATATAATAGTATTTTTCCATCACATATTTTTTACATGCTATTTTGAATGTTTCAAGCAGAGGGTGGAAATACTGACATCTCGGCAACGAATACAACAACAATAACATCGAAAATTTAGTTCCGTGGGCAACCGCTATATTGAATATGGTGGAGCTTTGATCATTGCATTCACTTTTGCCTTCCTTTGGTTTCAAGTGATTCTTTTTCTTTGATTTCTTTGGGTAGCTCATTATACATCTTTATACCATTGTAAAAGACATTTCTCCTGGTTTGTTCTAATTTAAAATTTGGTAGTCTTAAAATTATGTTATGATTTTGTCTTGTGTTCCTATTGTGTATATTATTTGTATGTATTATGTTATCACTCAAGTATGTAGGTAAGAGATTATTAATAATTTTATATATAAATATCAACACATTATATTTTATCAGTTGTGAAATGCTTAGCCAATTTAGTGCTTTCAACATAAATTCTCTAGGAGTCAAAAAATCACAATTTAAAATAATTCTCATAGCTTTGTTCTGTATTTTTTGTATTGATTCTATTTGTTTTTTAGTGCATGTAAAGTATAAGGTTGAACAATATTGAAAATGTGGAAGAACTATCGAATTGTAATCCGTTTTACGTGTATCGAATGTTAGCTTTTTTGATATTCTATATAGTAAATTAACTTTAGAAGCGGCTTTTTTAACACATATATTTGCCTGTTCTTCGAATGTGATTTTATCGTCGATTGTGACTCCTAAATATTTTATTTGTGTTACTTTTTCTATCAGTTCGTTTCCTATCTTTACCTCATTAATATTTGTATATGTTTCATTTTTATTTACTAGCATCCATTTGGTCTTTTTTGTGTTTAGGATTAGTTTATTCATATTTAACCAGTGTTGTATTTTCGATAATTCATTATTTATTTTTTTATAGCTATATTAATATTTTTATCCTTGACAACTAACATTGTGTCGTCTGCAAAAAGTATTATTTTTCCGTTTAGTTCAAGTTTTGTAATGTCATCAATATATATTATAAACAACACTACACTCAATGATGTTCCCTGTATGTTGCCCGAAGTTAAATGTAATGCCGATAATGCCTCTGAATGTAGGTAGGCATTACTCAGTATTCAAATTTCAAACGTCAAAGTTTGACAAGGTATTTTAATTTATGACTATTTGTCCATTTGCGTATATGCGAAGTATTTGTGATCATTTGCACCGTATTCGCAAGTGTATTTACATAGTATCATTCGTAGCTGTGCACGCATACTAACAAACAGTTCACACAAGATGTCAGTGTGCGCGTGCAGCTACAAATTATGCTATGTAAATGCTTGCAAATATAGAGTTGTCATTTGCTTCATTTGTAGCGTATTTGTAGTATTTGCGGCAGTCATTTCCTCCTAGGTCTGAAAATACAGTGTCATATAAAGCCAAAATAAAAACACATTTTTTTCTATTCACCCAAAAAATATTTATTTAAAAAAAAAAAAATCTAAAAGAAACTACACCCCAAATTTTATTATTTTCTCAAAAAGCACAAGATCATTGAATCAAAAATAAAAAATATATTTGAATAAAATTCATAAGTAAATTTTAATCATATCAGCCCTTCTTGTCGGTTTTGGTAAATTGATACATATAGTTTATAGCTCAGAGTTTTGTTTTTGATGCCAATCGAGAGTGCCTTCATCTCAGGATCCCACATTTCGTCTATTTCCCAACCGTTTGTCATCACATCAGCCCATTTGAAGTGGCAGCCTCGTGGTTGATTTTCAGCCATGGGGTTGGGATGAAGAATACGATCGTGGTATCTAAATAAAGTTGCTGAAAATAAGGGCACTAATGGTTGTTCGCAGAAATTGCAGCATATCACTGGTCGTTCAAGCGGCTCAATAAATTCCTGCGGTCTAATAAACCCATTCATTTGTTCAAATTCCACCCAGTTCACTTCTTCATAAGCAAGGAATAATGAACACTTTGGAATCATTTTACAAATATATGAGAAATACATAAGTGTTGCCACTGTTTTTACATAGTGTTTATACATGAACTGTCAAATGATTCCAATTTCGGCTAAAAATTGAACATTATTCTTTACTTAGACACATATTTTTTTATTTTTTGAAAATCAGTTCGTTTTATTTTTTTTATGAAATTGCCACTGTTTTGCTTTGTATTAAATCGTCGCTGTTTTGCTTTTGGATTGGAATTGTCACTGTATGTTTTTTTTGTAATCGCTACACTTTTTTTGGGGTTGGTATCTTTTGAATCACACACTTTTGAAAATGGTTACACTTTTTGTTGTTGTTTGTTTAGTATTTGGTTTTTGGTCGCACGCGTTTGAGAGTTCAACATGTAATAAATGTTGAGTTGAAAATTTATTTGAAGCTTTTGCCATTATTTTTGACAATAAAAGAGATAGAAGGTAAAGGTTCAGAACGAATGTGAAAGAAAAAAATAGACAAAACATCAAGATATAGAGAGAGAAAGAGAAAGCTAAAGAATCGAAAGAAATTGAATAGAGCCTAGTATAGATTGAATTTTTGTCGTTTCTTTTGCGTTCTCTGTGCATCTTTTTTCTTTGACCATTTGCCTTTACGCACCTTCTGAATTTTACGATGTATAAGAAAAAGATGCAGAGAGAACGTAAAAGAAACGAAGAAAATCTGTTTTTATGGTATATAAATGCTTTCCTATAATGCAATGACGAGAGAACTGAATTTTTTTTACTCATGCTAGGTTAAAGATGCTTATATTCATTTGTGATCACATATAAAGAGTTTTTAAGAGATTTGAATGCAATATATTGGTTGATTCATAAATTTTTTACTCAAAAACTCGAGTTTTTAGTCTTATCTGGAGCTATTGCGATTTACGACCTCCAAATGGACATTTATCATTCAAAATCGTCCAGATATCGATTCCAGGGGAAAAATCTATATCAACGATATAGAAAAACTTTACAGCGATTTTGATGACGATTTGATGACTTTAGTTGACCCTAATAGCGTGCGATTGGCGAATTTTGCCCAAATTTCACATGGAACGGACTCATAGAGCTATATATGCGGCGCCATTTCCCGTGTTCCGATTGACGTAAAATTTTCGGAGCGTCATTTTTACATCTAACCTCCATCAAAACCGCATCGGGCGAGACAAAATTCGAAATCGATGGAATTCCCTATCACCCTAATGGACATTTTTTGTCGGTGTCACTTCCTTTTCATTATAAAACAAGAGAATACGCGGTTTGCGTGAGAATATGACCAAAGCATATTAAAATACCAACCGATTGTAATGAAGAAATTCTCGGGAAAACTGAGGTAAACTGGACTCATTTTCAAAGGCGTAAACCTCCCGAATACTTCCATGGCTAACTTCCTGAACATGCCCCGTGTCGAAAAATACCAAAACACTAAACATCTATTTTTTACCCCTATCGTATTGACAACAATTCCTTCGTAATAGCCCACTTTATCTATTGTTTCGAGGTGTTCGCAGGTTTCATTACGGTTAACGTACGCACAATATTTTTGTCAGCGGCGTGCTATTACACGAGTACTAGGGCGAAATTCTTTATTGGGATAATCGGCTCGAGCTACTTCGGAACCAGTCAAAATATGGACTTTTCCATTCAAATAAACCGAAATAGATTTACTTACCATTTCTTTGGTCTTACCCAACAATTCTTTGGAGAATAAATTATTTACATCATTCAAAATTAAAAAAGTATCATCTAAATTCTGAAAATTACCATCTAAAATGAATTTTCTGATCATCTATTTTTGATCATCTATTTATCAAAAATATCATTTATATTTTAAAAATATCATCAAATTCACGAAAAATACCATCCATAGCAGCATATTTAGATGATATTTTTTCCAAAAATAGATGATCATTTTAGATATTTTCTTAAAATTTAGATGATAAATTTGCAGATTTTTTATGATAATTTTACTAAATTTTGATGATACTTTTTATGAAAATAGTTGTTTAAAAATTATTCAAAATCAAAACATCTATAATTGGAAAATTAATAAATTGAACGGACGAAAGTTAATATCATTTGATAAATATAACAACAAGCGCTTTGCTGTTTTTTGGACTAAAAATTTTGACTGTCCGCATTTCTTGAAAAACTATACATGTAAACATATCGTTGGAATGGCACTTCATGAGAAGTTATGTAAATTGCCGAAAAAAGCTCACACAGAAATTTTCTCCGATTCAGCTGAGGGGTAAGAAAAACGCTGTATGTATTGCCTACAACAACTGAAGCATTCCCTACAAAAATGCCTCTTTCAGTGCAATGTTCGTATGTGTTTCCCCGGCTCTGCTACATTGTCTTCTATTCTTCTGTAAGCCACTAACACATGCGCAAAAAGGAGAAACGATATTACAGTCTTAAATGCGTGCGACTAGAGCACCGTACATTCTTACGATTCCCCTTTTTACGCACGATTGTGAATTTTAATATCGCAGAATGAGTCCTTATCCTTCAAAAATGTGTCCTTATCCAACGATATGTTGAACAATCTTTGAGATTTCTGTCCTCTTTCGGACACCCAGTGTCCGTAGTACATTTTGTATGTAAATGTATTAACTATTTCCATAAAATGTACCATCAAATTTTAGTAAAATTATCATCAACAATCGGCACATTTATCATCTAAATTTAAAAAAAATATCATCTATTTTTGGAAAAAATATCATCTATATGTGCTGATATAGACGGTATTTTTTGTGAATTTGATGATATTTTCAAAATATAGATGATATTTTTGATAAATAGATGATCAAAAATAGATGATCAGAAAATTCATTTTAGATGGTAATTTTCAGAATTTAGATGATACTTTTCTAATTTTGGATGATCCCATTAGAATGAGCTTATTTAGATCATTTTTAGCACCAATATAAATCTCATAGCAATCTTATCATTTTTTGGTTAACTCTCAAATGGTGCAAAATTGTTGAATTTCTATTGACAAATGCGACCAGGAAAGAATCATATATGAGTACGTCTCCGATGGAAAATTTTTGGGGGTTGGGTGTTCAATGTCAAAAACTTTGGTAAAACGGCCGAACTCAGGATTGTGTCCATATACTTTTCAACTAGGCTTAAGGTCAGGAACACGCACCGAAAATATTGCCAAGGAATTTAAAGTCACCCTGTATGCATGAGTATGACGAGCGTAGCAACCTCAATGAACTGAGTGACAGCGTCAAATGCACGCCCGCAAGCTGAACGCAATGAAAATGAGCCGACAAATGCACATACGTCAATACCGGATCCCACTCACTTCGTTCAGCATGTGGCGCATGCATTTGACGCTGTCACTCAGTTCATAGAGCTTTCGGCGCATCCGTTAAAAAATTGGTGTGGATTTTAATGTGAATTTCAACGGAAATTAATGAATATATTTGAAAATGCATGAATGAAGTGTGATTTCGGCATTTTGGATGATTTTTTTGTGTGTATCTTATCGTATGGAGAAAAATGCAATTGATTATGCAAAATTTGGATTATGAAAAACGATTTATTTCGAATATAAATATAAGCTGCTGAATAAAAAACAAATGGTTATTTTAATTGTGTGTCCAAAATCAAACATTAGGTGCACTTCATCATATTTACTGCACATATTACAGCTCACACACAGTTTATTCCTTATCTAATTTACATTCTTCATCAAAGTCACCCGGAATCAGCTTTTCATACACGGAATAGAACTCTTTCAATGTACATTTTGTTCCACATACAGGAATTTCCGATGGTTCTGGATATTCTACGTCTGGTTTTCTGTAGATGAACTGAATGTAGTGTTCATTTTTACTGTCCTTGTATAATTCGAAATGTAAGCTACTTGAATATGGTGGAATGTTTAGCTGTTTGAAAAAAAAACAAACAAACAAACATTATATGCTATTCATAAAAAAGCATGGGGAAAGACACCGATAGAAAAATAGTATTTATGACAGAAAACTAGAGAAAAATAGCCAAATTAGCGATATTAACATCGCCATAAACAACGAAATATGCACTGAAACCTTCGCTTCTGTGTGTTGCATTCTCGAAATGTGCGCGTGCGCCTCATTCAGAAGGAGGCGCACGCGGACAAACAGCACGCAAAGTATGCTTTGTGTGTATTTCTTATGGAGGGTTTGTGTGTATATTGCGAGACAACAACGACCAAAATAGCAATATTAGAGACATATTATTTACATTAGCGAAATTAGCGAAATTAGCAAAATTATCGAAAACAATAGCCAAACTAGCATAGAATAGGACCGTGTCTATCCCCATGTAAAAAAGGCTCATGAAGTTATATGTCTACTGTAGCTAACCTCATAGAATCCAAGTCCATTTAACATAGTTGCAAGTGTAGCACTATGGGCTGAATAAAAATATATAACACGGCTTAGATTTGACTCAATTTTTTCTGAAGAACGTTGAAGAATGTCTTTAATCAAAAATCCAGACCGAAGTCGAACCAATTCTGGTGTTCCTCTCAATTTATAAGTAGCTCTTGTAATGATTTCCATTGGTCCATCTTTTTTGATTGCCTCTTTTGCCCACTCTTCTAGTCTTGTAATTGAAATTGGAATTGTTTTATATCAAAACAAATATATTAATTAATAAATAAACAATAATATTTTTGCTTACGGTTCATTTTGGTCATTTTCGGTCATAAGTCTTTTGTAAAGATTTGTTACATCTTCAATTGTTTCCAGGTTCGTGCCACTCATTTTTGACCAATAACTAATTAGATCTTTATACTTGTTCATAAGTTCGATAGCTTCTGGAGATTTTTCCATATAATATTTGTAAAGAACATTATATTTTGGGCATGGTTTTGTTCCATGTATGAGAATATCTAATTCTCTTGGTACTGTATGCACTGGAATAGGTTGCCACAGAATTTCATCATTCCATTTCTCTTCGTCGGTTGGATAAAATAAGCCAGCTAAATTTGCTTGTGCGCTCGTTATTGCTCTGTCATTATCGGTTGAATGAATGTAGACTTTATCGGGGTTGTATTTATTCCCAAGAATGTCGTTGTAACGTCGACGGAAAAATCTTCCAGCCTCATACATTTGTCGCTTACCTTCCTATTGAAAAAAAAAACAAATGTTTTAAGTAAAGTAATCGACTGTAAGTATTTTGCACAAATTTACATGTGTTAACTGCATATTTCCTCCCCATGTGCGATCTCCATGACGATAAATCTGTAGAGAAAAAAATGCATTTACTAATCTGAAACCCTAAATCTCAAAATGTTAATTTACTTACAATGTGAGAGAATACTAGCGTGTCGTTATTTGTCCTCATTTTCAAATCAGCATGTTCTAATTCTGATTTCACCATAGACCGAATTACACTAGAGCTTGAAAGTCCAAAGAGGAGACAGCCTGTAATTACTACCAAGAACCGCTTCATGTCTTCAACAAATTAAGCTTAATTTTCATTAAAAATATATTCAAACAACTAGTCACGAATTCTGATTTAAACACGATGTAAACTCAATCGCTAACTAGCGAAAATGTGCCGTTTACAGAGCTATTATATTATGGAGCTATCTTACATCTTCAAATACGTTATACTTTTTAAGTGGGTTAATCGAGTATCTAAAATTTGTGTGTGTTCTTTTTTATCTGCAAACGTGAGAGATAAAAGTTTTTGCGAATAAACAGACTGTTTTGAAGTGGGAAAGTAGACAACAAATTTATTGCGCATGTCAATAGGCCACTTTAGAAAAAAAAGCAATCAGAGTTCAATATTTTCAGGTGATTCATGAAAAGCTCTAATATATACTACAATTCTTCCATAAAATACTACATGAAAGGAATCCACTCGATTGACTCACATTTTGAATTCCATCAGATTATTTTACTTAGTAATGACATTTTTCATTATTTGATTTAAAAAAGGTCATTGAAAACGATCAGCTCTAGGGTGTACTTTGAGTTACTAGCGCTGCAAAAATCCACAAAAATTTGTATTGAACATGGAAGTGGTGAGAATCGGAACTCAACAGTTTCTTCATAACACTCAACACGGAAGAAAACAATTGATAAAAGCGAATGCATTCATTACAGTATGTTAATTTTATTTATTACTTGTTCGCACTACGAAAAGAAAGAATATTGAATAATATTTGCAATTAATTTGAACACACGAAAAACACTGATGCCCGTTCCAAGTGCTTTATCCGGATGAAGTTGTTGAGGCTAACTGTTATCCGAGATATGTAGACATGATACAACAAAAATTCACTTTCAAGTTTTTTTGTCGATGAAAAATATGAGATTTGGCTTTTGAAGTTTTTTAAAATATATATTTTTTGATACCGCGACAACAAAAATATATATTTTAACAAACTTCAAAAGCCAAATGTCATTTTTTTCATAGACAAAAACATTGCCAAATGCATTTTTTTATATCTCGTATAGTTTAGGCTCGGATAAAAAGTTATACTGAGCAAAGGATAAAGCACTTGGAACGGGCATAAAAATACTAAAATGACCAAAGCACTGGAATAAAACCTCGAACTAAAAAAAGGAAATAATTGGTTTCTAAGAAGTCAAAACATAACAAATAATTCACAAATCACAAATTAATACGAACTGAAAAAGGCACCTTTGACATTACACTGAAAAAATCAACACAAAACACCAAAACAATGTGACACATTTGAAAAGTGAGAGCTAAGATTAAAAATAGCTTATACACATCCAAATAGATGTGTGAAGAATCAAAACACATTCGAACAAATGGATGGAGTTATAAATAGGACAAGGGGGGGGGGGGGTTCACGACCAGAAATTTAGGGGGGGGGGGGTCCCGGCGGAAAAAACCACAGGAAAATTAAATAATTTCGCGTTAGTCTGAAAGCAAAATGGAATATATTTCACTTGAAAGCCAAGGGGGTCCCTGAAAAAAACCCTAGCGAAATAGAATGATTTCATGCGAGTCAAAAAAAGCAATAACACATGAGATTGACGATAAAATTATATGAAAATGCAATCATAATCACATTTTTTTCGATCCAATGCGAAATTTATCCATTATTTGCCTGGTTATTGTAGTTTACCTCTCATTTTTTTTTCACCTTGAATCAAAATCCAAGAGTAAAATGAAAAAAGTATCATTTTCTATAGGGGATCTGTAAATTTTAGAGGAGGTCCTGAAACGCCAGGGGGGGTCAATGCGAGCTATGCGACCTTTTTCCGAACGTAAGATTAGCTATTGTAAACAGTTTTAAATTCTCTCTGTCAAAAAGAGAACCAGCAGAGGGTTTTAAAATACAATTATTTTTGTGTGAAAAAATCAAACTGAAGATATTTTATTTACCAAACATAAAAGACACGGTTAGTTGGAGCATAAAAGAATATATCGTGTTGAGTTCAGAAACTTGTTATGGCTTCTTTCCAATAAGTCATTCTTCATCTAATTTACATTCAGTATCAAAATCTCCTGGAATTAACTTTTCATATACAGTGTAAAACTGGTCTGAAGTACATTTTACACCACATCCTGGTATATTTGATGGTTCTGGGTATTCTACGTCTGGTTTTCTGTACACAAACTGAATATAGTGTTTGTTTTCCGCATCCTTATATAGTTCGAAATGTAAACTACTTGCGTATGGTGGAATGTCAAGCTGAAATAGGAAAAAAGCTCTCTAGTTACACCATAATTTAAGTTTATAAATCCGCATACACGCAAAAATAACACTCATTTAACCTCATTGAATCCAAGTCCATTTAACAGAGTTGCAAGTGTAGCACTGTGAGCTGAATAAAACCATAAAACCCGATCTGGCTGCAGTTTGGAGTCGATTTTTTGTGAAGATCGTTCTAGAATTTCTCGAAATAAAAACCCAGATCGCAGTCGAACCAACTCTGGTGTGCCCCTTAATTTATACGTAGCTCTCATAAATATTTGCATAGATCCATTTGGTTCGAGTGCCTGTTCCGCCCAAGTTTCTAGTCTTTAAACGAATATTAAAGTATTTCACACATGCTATCGCCGTCTACATAAATAAATTGAAATGTTTCGAATCGCTGCGCAAAGGACATCTCTTGAAAATATTACTAAAGCAAACATTTTCTATACAAATATGAATGATAAGCTTTGAAAGTGTCACAGTACGACTTAAGATCAAAATGATTTACATCAGATGGTCTTTTTCATCACTCCTTAAATTTTCACCAATAATCTATGTACTCACGGATTATTTTGAAGTTTTTCAGAAAGTATTTTTTTGAACAGGTTCGTTACATCTTCTATGGTTTTCAGGCTCATGCCACTCATTTCTGACCAATGAGCGACCAAATCGCTATATTTTTGCATAATTTCAATTGCTTCTGGTGATCTTCCCATATAATAGTCATAAAGAACGTTATATTTTGGGCATGGTCTTCCTCCATGTATGAGAATATCTTGATCTTCTGGCACTGTATGCACCGGGATCGGTTGCCATAAAATTTCTTCACTCCATTTCTCTTCTTCAGTTGGATAAAATAAGCCAGCCAAATTGGCTTGAGCGCTCGTTATCGCTCTGTCATAATCCGATGAATGAATGTAGACTTTATCGGGATTGTATTTATCCCCAAGAATGTCGTTGTAACGACGACGGAAAAATCTTCCAGCCTCATACATTTGCCTCTTACCTTCCTATTGATAATCAACGAAAATAAAGGATGTAGTGATATAACTTGAGATGTACAATTTAACTATTTAATGTAGTATCGTATATGAATATCTTACATTTGTTAATTGCATGCCATCTTTCAAGGTCCGATCGCCATGCCGATAAATCTATAAAAATGTGATCTTTTAGCTTAAAAAAAATGTGCAACTAATTTGTGAATCCTGAACATTTTCTTACAATATGAGAGAATATTAGCGTGTCGTTATTTGTTTCAAACTTCGAATCATCCTCTTCAAGTTCTGATCTCACTATCGACGGAATTATACGTGAACTTGAAAATTTGAACAGTAAACATCCTGCAACTGCTGCCAAAAACCACTTCATCTCTTTGTTTTATTCAATTGAAGTTCCTTTGAACTGGCAACAATGTTATTCATTCGTTCACTAAAGAGAAAGCAACGGTCACTTAGCTTTTAAAGAGCTTTTCTTGATCATTTAACCGATTGAATGCACCGAAATTTCGTTTTATCAGTCAATGTGTGAGATTAAATTGTTTTAAAAACAATTGAGCTGTTAATTTCCTGATTTAGATGGATCGTGAGTTTTTTTCCAGCTTTCAAATGAAGCGTTTTTTTTTCAAATAATAATGATAAGAGAAATCTTTTTTATGCGCGTCCTCATATTAAGGCTGTGTACAAAAATGATCGAACTCATTTGCATTTGTTCGAATTAAAACTTTCGTGTTCGGTTCGAAATTTGAACGAATTTGAACATGTTTGTTTTTACGAATCCGTATTTGATAAGAACAACTCATGAGAAACTAAAAGTAGAACTAAACATAAACAAATTCTCTGAATTTTATGAGTTTTTAACGTGTCTCTTTGTTTACATTGTTTGATAGTTTGCTATGAAATTGCTCGTATCTTTGAACAATCCATATTTTAAATGGCTTGTTTATAAGCATTAATGCGTATTTAATATTGTGACATAAAAGGAAAAAAGTCTGACTTCATTTCATGAAGTACAATTTTTTCATCAAACAACTCAAATGGGTTATGAGTTCACAAAGCATTTGATATTTGTGCACGTGCATGACGTGCCATTTTTACTTCATCTAATATAATTTGTTATTTATTGTTATTTTTTTTTCTTCAATATGATTTGTTATTGTTGATAATGATAACAATTGTGATTATATTTTACATTCGGTATCAAAGTCTCCCGGAATTAATTGTTCATACACGGAATGGAACTGTTCCAAAGTACATTTTCTTCCACATCTTGGTATTTCCATTGGTAACTGCAGATAGTACTTATGTTCACCAGTTTTATATAGCTCAAATTGCAAACTACAACCATGCTTTGGAATATGAAGCTGCACCGAGAAATATTGAATATATACAATTGTCAACAGATTGGCATTGTCATATTCAAATACATACTTCAGATAGTCCAAGACCATTCAACATCGTTGTGACTGTTGTGCTGTGAGCTGAATAAAATCATATTGAACGATCTGATTGAAGAGTTCCGTTGATCTTCTGGGAAAAACGTTCTAACATTTCTTTTAGCAAAAATCCCGAAATTAATCGAGCCAACTGTGGTGTACCTTTTAATTTATAGTTCACTTTTGCAATATATGCCATAGGTCCATATGGTTTGATCGCTTTTTTGGCCCAATTTGGAATCCTAAAATTAGAAACAGTTTCAGGGCAATGAAACAACATTTTGAGGTAGCTATATAGCTACTTTTTAATTTGTTCGATATTATCTCATAAAACACTTTCTCAATCTCAATGCTTTTCATTGAGCTTTTTGCTCCGTTTGTTTTTTGAAAATTTCCCGCTTGAGGGGTCAGTTGTATTTCTCAAGCAAATGGATCGTATTCACTAACGGTCTTTCCAGCTCATTGTCGGTCACAAGCTTTTTGTATAGGTAACCAACATCGTTGATTGTTGTGAGATTCTTCCCACTCATTTTTGACCAGTATGTGATCAGAGATCCGTACAGTTTGTAGATTATTCGCACTTCTAGTGATTTTTTCGAAAAATATTCATAAAGCACATCATATTTTGGGCACGGCTTTTCACCATGCAAAAAATTATCTTGCTCTTCTGGTAGTGTATGAACAGGAACTGGTTGCCACAAGATCTTATCATTCCATTTTTCCTCTTCAGTTGAGTAAAAAAACACAAATTAAAATGAAATCGTCGACAAATTGATTGCTTACAATGTGAGCGAATAATAGCGTGTCGTTGTTCGGATTCGCCTCCAAAGCGAACACAATTCTGTTTGAACATAATTATGGTTGTTGGAGAAATCTCATTGAGACTTGATAGTCCCACTAATAAAAAAGCTGTAATTACTTCCAACAAGCGTTCCATTTTTTAGTCAAATTGTAACTGACTTACGTGTCTTACAAATATTTGATCCCAAAAATGCTAATGAAAACTAACTAAATTGTATTTTAAAAAGCTAATTTATTGGATGACTTCAAGAAATAGACTAAATGATTATTGAGATTCTCTTTTATATGAGTGAAGATTCTTTATCATGAAAATGGAAATTCTTCTGAATTCTTGAAAAATCCAAAACTCATGTTAAAGATATATCAACTGTCGGAAATAATTCTTTTACGAACAAACATTGAATGCAGTAAAATAATTGCAACGGATACATGTATAGATTGCAAATTTTGTGTTGTGTTGTATGTCACGTATGATTTGAGTACTTTTATCAGAAATGATAAACCCATATAATAATGATAATAGGCACAAGTGTTCAGAAGCGTGTAAACCATTAATTCATCCATTTGAAAAAAATCCATTTCACGGTATATTTTGGTAACTATAGATTTCGACAATGACTACTGAGCAAGGGGGTAGACATGGTTCGTAATTTGATCTAATGTAGTTAAACTCGCTAATATTACGCTAATATTCTAATATTTGTATTGACATTTTATTCCAATTCTAATATTGGTCCCCATCTTATTTTTTGCTAATACGTGTAAATCCGTACAGTGAAAGTGCTCTAATATGCCTAATATAATGCGAATATCGCTGATGACTAATCCGTGACTACCCCTTTGCTACTGAGTGATTCTACTATGACCGGACTAGGAAAAGGATCGAGAGTAATATAGAGTTGAGTAAGTGAACCTCTTAGTTTGCTCTGAGGTCGACCCACTTACTCATAAATTGGGTACACTCGAACAGCATTCTCCACTACACTTTTGTATTGTATTAATTTTCATCAAAAATCTGTTAATAAGTGTTTTCAACGTATAGAAAAAATAAAAAAATATTACGATCTTATTTATTGCTTTCTTTTAAAGTGACTTCATAGTTCAATCATGTTCACCCAATAATTCTTTAATTGAAACAATAGCTCGTAATATGTTCTCTTTCATTTAATTTTAAGACATTTTTCAAAAATATTCTCCTAAGCAAACAAAAAGAAGAAAACGGTTCATTTCTTCAGATTGTGCTACAATGATATGAATGTTATATATTTATAATTATAATGAAAACATTACAATCGATGAACTCTAAGTGATGCTGAATTATCTGTATATGCGAACAGTCCCGTAGGCTGACTGGGTTTATCATCTGTATGCTGTAATGAAAACTCAAAGTTCCTTACAAAACTGCAAAGAGCAGCTTTGATTTTTGTCACTGCATAACGCATTCCCAAGCACTGGCGCGGCCCGTTTCCAAAAGGCAAAAATACTCCGGCATCTTTGAATCTTTTGACACCTCCTATGCTTTCATCGAATCGCTCCGGATCGAATTTTTCTGGATGCTCATAAAAATCGGGATGACTATGCAGCGCAGCAATGGGTAGAATAATTTGAACGCCTTTCTCTACAAACAAAGTTGAGCCGTCAAAATCAGAGAGCATTATGTCTTCAGTACAATTCTTCCAGATTGGAAATGGAGATGGACTTTTCCGTGTGGTCTCATTGATAACAGCGTCCAAATAAGGCATTTGTTGAAGCGTTTCAAATGTGATGTGACCAAAGCTCTTAATCTCAGACCGTAGCTTTTCTTGGCACTCTGTATTTTCAGCCAGATTATTGAGGGCACTTCCAAGTATGTATGACGTGGTTTCAAATCCGTTTAAAAAGTAAGTGAACGCATGTGCATAAATTATGTCCATTGTTATGTTCTTTTTCTCTCGAAGTTCAATCAAAAAGTTCAAGTAATCATCACGATAAATATTATTCTCCTTGCGCAAATGAACGGCTTGGTCAAACAATGCCTTAAACCAAATAGTGAATTCAGATGGTGTTAAGCGCTGGGGATAGATTTTTCTTATCCATGGAAATATTTCATAGGCTGCAGACCGAATGGTTTCAAATGGAACCGAATACAATATGTTATGAGCCTGTTCCAAAAATTCTGATTCTTCATCAAAAGCTCTTGCATCTAATCCAAACACTATATTACACACCATGTCGGCTATTACACGTGAGCTAATATCTTTTGACACTAAAATATTTTGTCCCAATTCAATTTTTTTGTCCACATACTGTTCCATGTTTCGACAAGCATTCTCAATGGCCGGGAATATTCCTTTGATCTTTAATGTGGTAAAAATCGGGACCAATTCCAAACGTCTTCCTTTCCATTCGGCAAGTTTATCAACAAATGGATTTGGCTTATGAAGCGGATCCGTCTTTTCACTCAGTATATCACTGATTGTATTATCGCCAAAGTGTTTAAAATATTTCACGTAAATATCCACCACTAATGAGGGATCCAAAATCATTAACTTCGGTTGACGATACTGAAATACCCCGATAAAACGATGCTTTCGATAATACCCTCGATAGATTTCAGTAGTTTCTTTGATGTAGTTCGAACTCTTATCTAATGTCGCTGTCTTTGGAAATGTACCAACGTATGCACGTGGTTTTGGTCCAGCTACACCACGTTTTTGCCAATAATCGAAATTCCATGTCAAATAAAAATAGAATGTGAGAAAAATTAAGAAAAAACTAACCACAAAAATGAACATTCCTTTAATTTTTCAGATTCTCACATTCACTTTGATATCACAGTCAGAACAATCTGAAAATATTTTTAATGTTTAAATTGTTTATATACATGTGACCAATAATTGTGTGTGTATTTCATTCTATCTTATCTAGAAAAAAAAGTCTGACTTTAACTTTCGTGATACATTATATATGACCAGCAATAACAATATTCATTATACATATATGATGCTAGTCCCAAATATTAATTGATATTTTGAACATTATTACTTAGTTTGACCCAAACTTAGTGTGTGCTGACACATAATATTGAAAATTAACGTATATAGGTGTTACTGCTGGGTTTTATTATAAAATTATTTTCAAATTCAAAACAATCAATTAATGCCATTCTCAACGAAGAAAACCAGTAAAACCGTTCAAATCTTATAAGTGACAATAAATGATAAATTATCAAAACTCATTATCAATATTATAAAAAAAAACACTTCAGTGGTCAAATTGGAGTGGAATAAGCGAGACAAAAAATCAAATGATTCGATAATAAAAGAAAATTTCATGTGAAATATCAAATATAGCCCAAAGTTAGCTTAATTGATTTGGAGCAATTTTTCAAAATTTTAAATAATAAAAGAGAATATTTTTTGTATTTTAATGGTATTTCCTTTTCACAGCGCACACATTTCAATGTCACTATTTAGAAAAATTCAAATTTCATTCGAAAGGAAGTTTTAGGAAACTTAATACGAACTAGTAAATTCAGGCCAATGGTTGGGTGCTTCTTCCGTTCCCCTATGTGTTCCACTTTCTGGATCATCTGTAGATGGCCCATAATTATATAGTGCTGACGGACCCCCAGATGGCGGATAGCAGTAACAGTGGTCCAGATCCACCAAATGGTAGCAAAGGTGGTCCATACGGATTAAATCCATGTCCACCGCGATGTGGTCGTCCCCAATGAGCACTTGCATAAGCAACACAAACTAGAAGAGCGAAAATGATTCCACAGTACTTCATTGTATCTTCTGATTTCCACTAATAACGGAATACAAATGATCGTTTAAGGAGATTTACAGGTTTTTATAGAAACGGACTGTGGCTCTAATACCATATTGCGAAAATGGAATGCATATATGAATAGAATATCAATATTGAATGATGAACAAAAAACATGTTTAATATATTGTCTGTTCTGTGTATTCAAAACACATGTTGAATGGCAGGGATTATCATATTGTGAATGTAATATCGATAAATAAAAAGCATTGTCGACTTTTCATCAACATACAACACTTTTGTTAAGGATCAGGAGGTATTTTAAAACGGGACATTATCACCAATAGATGAAACAAAACATGAATCTGTAAAAACCACGACATTTGGTGAAACTAAAGGCCTTACTTGCAATTCTAGCGATTGGAATCACTCACGATTGTCCTATAAAAATTGTATGGATGAGAAATTGATCGTATTGATATATGAAATCGCAGCGCGCCTTAAGATTAATTGCATGAAATGCTGCATTGATTTAAAGTTCATGAGGCAATTCGTCTTTCTGACCTAGACCGAATGTCGCTAGACTCATTGACAAATCCCCCAAATTGCATAGCAATGAGTTAATAATAATAATTGCAAACACATTGTAATTAAACATAATTTTAGTTTTTGCACACCTTTGGGCGTTTATTTGAATTTTATTGGAATATTCTATAGCATGGTTTTTCTGTTTTCAGAATTGGTATGTTGCATTGAAATCATGTGCTGTTTCAAAAAATACGCTAATTTCCAAACGTTGTCTTTCGAAATGCACGGGAAATTTCTAAGTTTCTGCATGTGTTTTGAAAGAGCATGTGATTTAAGCGTATCGATTTCCAAAATGAATTTTTTCTCAATATTACGTAAACGTAAATTTACAATTTTAGTCCCTGCAGAATAGACTAAATCATATTTCCTGTGACTTTTTCAACACATTTTCTATTATTTCAAGTGAAAACAATTACAAAATTGCACACGTAAATTACATCATTAATGTGAAATTCGAATTGGGTGACGTCGAACCAATGAATAAATGTTTATTGTCTGAATAAAAATGATATGGAAATGAATTTTTGAAAAATTATCTGGCCAATTTCAATTGTTAAATTAAAATCGAATCGAATTGTTTGTTTGTTTGCTTGCTTCATGTTGTCAAAACATACAATTTTCAGACAAAGTAAACTAAATTGATATATTTGAACAAAGCTACAGCCAGATATTCCATTCATGTATATATACATGTGCTATGGAATAGAACGAAACCAAGATACATTTTCTTTTTTTCAGTCTTGACAAAGCGTTTGCTACTATGTGCTTTTACTGTGCATAGACACATTCTGGATAGGAAGTCATCTACCATCACCGATTTTTTTAACAATTTTTTTTATCTTCATAAAAATGAAAACAGTATGATTATTATTGATCATGTAAAACCTTTTTTCGTTTTAATTATACTTTAATAAAAAAAAAATGGGGTTTTGGTAGTTACAATGTGAATGTCATGTCAAAGAGTGCATTTAAAAGTCCAATGAAAGTTGATAACTAATTTTCTTAAAACAAATTCTATTCGCTGCTATTTTATGATGTGTAACATTCGGTATCGAAATCGTCTGGAATAATTTCACTGTACAATTCATAAAACTTGTCCAAAGGACATTTCTCTCCGCATCCAGGTATATTCATTGGCGGTGGGTTCTCCTCCGATGATGTTCGATAAAAGAGTTGTAAGTAATGTTCACTTCCACTGCCTTTATATAATTCAAAATGCAAGCTTGACGCATATGGTGGGAAGTGCAACTGTCAAATAAAATACGAGTCACTATAATTCAGAAAGTATGCTTTTTAGAATTCTAAAAATACCTCGAAAAGACCCAGACTATTTAGTACACATGAAATTGTGAAGTCATGTGCCGAATAAAGCCAAAGCGAATAATTTGGATTTAGAGTAGAGTTGATCTTCCGAGAGAAATGATCGAGCATTTCTTTTACTAAGAATCCTGGCCTCATCCTAGCTATTTGAGGAGTATTTGAACCCATTTTAAAATTGAATTTCGCAATATTTTCCATAATGCCATTTGGTTCAACCGCCTTTTCCGCCCATTTTGCTAATCTTAAGACAAACATAAATGTGTTTGAATATTTTATATTTTTAAGAAATAAAAAATATTTACTTACGGCTTATTGCGGTCTTTTTCGATGCTGAGTGTATTGTGGAGAGAGTAAACGTCTCTGATCGTTTTTATTTTCGAGCCACTCATTTGTGACCAGTATACGAAATGATCTGCATAATTTTTCAAAATGTGTTGTACTTCAGGAGAGTCTTTCAAATATTGTTTGAGAGCTGCTTCATATTTTGGACAGTATTTTTCACCAGCTAAAACATAATCTGATTGTTTTGGCATCGTGTGCACTGGAATCGGTTGCCATAAGATTTGATCGTTCCATTTCTCTTCTTCAGTGGGTACGAATAAACCAGCTAAATTTACTTGGGCACTCGCTAAAGTTCTGTCAAAGTCCGTTGATCGAACATATATTTTGTTTGCGGAATATTTATCTCCCAATAGCTGACCGTATCGTCTGCGAAAATATTGGCCGAGCTCATATAATTGCTGTTTTCCTACCTAATAAAGGAATAAAACGTTAATCGTGAAGTTGAAGAAAATTAGTACTTCATGTTTAGTGTTTACGTTTGTCAGCTGTCCTAGTCCACCTGGCCAATGAATTTCGTCTTTAAACGGATCATTTGGATAAACGTATGCAATATTGCGTTCACCGTGACGGAAGAGCTGTAAATTTGGTTGTTCTAAATGAGAAGAGACACTCTAACGACATGTTTGTAGAATTGTTACTTACAACATGAGCAAATATCAGTGTGTCATTATTTGAGTGCGACCTTAATGCATCATCTTCAAATCTCGAAGTCACTTTAGCAGGAATTACATGAGAACTTACAAGTTCCAATAATAAAACGCTAATTACTGCTCTCAAAAAACACCGCATGCCTCAACCAAAATGAAATCGTTGGTTGAAAAAAATATTTGGGGTCGTCAGACTAATTTTTACCTTGTTCATGAAATGTAATCTATCGTTTACTGACGAAAAATCGCCAGACTTTTCTATTTAAGAGATGAACAATTTCGACAAAAAAGACAGTTTTTCGGACTATATCTCTTATCTGTTCCACGTGTATTTTCAGTCAACTAGTGTTAAAATTTGATTTGATAATAAAAATAAAATTGTTAATCTTTCAAACGGTTTGGATCAAGCCTCCACTTCAGAGTTCAATAGTATGTGTTATCCTTTCAAAGTGATGACGACTTTAAATGACCTTGATCAAAAACGCTCCAATTAATGGTTAATGCTTATCTCAAGAAATTACACGGTCAAATGTATTGAAAGTTCGGAAATCATATTTATGGTCGAAGCAATTGTTTGCGCTCGAAATCAAGGGGCCACTACTGCTGCGCTGTAAAGTTTTACAAATGTTCACATTTCAGTAAGCTCAATTAATATGCATTTCAATAGTTTCATGAAACTATATAATTTTTATAAACATGAATCGATAGGTCACCCAGGTACTATGCCGCAGACTCTATCACCGCTCTCGTTAGGACCTAATTGTTATTATGTTTGAATTTCCTCAAAAGTGTTGCTAAATAACATAAAATATTTTTTAAAAAACAATATCAATAACATTCTGTACTAGAAGTCTTTCTTTACTAAAGAAATATTTTTCATAACTACAATGGACGTCACAAACTGAAACATAGTGCACTTAAAAACCTAATGATAATAGGTGACCAATTCTCTTAAAAAATTCTATCATGATGAGTAACATTCGATGTCGAAATCGCCCGGAATAATTTTTCTATACAATTCATAAAACTTGTCCAAAGGACATTTCTCTCCGCATCCAGGTATATTCATTGGCGGTGGGTTCTCCTCCGATGATTTTCGATAAAAGAGTTGTAAGTAATGTTCACTTCCACTGCCTTTATATAATTCAAAATGCAAGCTAGACGCATATGGTGGGAAATGCAACTGTCAAATAAAATATATTTATATATTCGTATATGAATCGTTAATTCATTGCGAAGAAGAATATTTCTTCAGAATTTGTAAAATACCTCGAAGAGACCCAGACTATTTAGTACACTTGAAATTGTGAAGTCATGTGCCGAATAGAGCCAAAGCGAATAATTTGGATTTAGAGTTGAGTTGATCTTTCGCGAGAAATGCTCCAGTATTTCCTACAAATGCAACACATTTTTTTAATTGATTGTATATATATTTTTTCCCAACAGACAAACCTTACCGCGAGTAAAAATCCAGATTTCAGTCGGGCTGTTTGGGGAGTGTCTGAACCCAATTTAAAGCTTAACTTTGAAATTCGTTCCATAATGCCATTTGGTTCAACCGCCTTTTCCGCCCATTCTGACAATCTTGAGACAAACATAAATGAGTTTGAATATTTTATATTTTTAAGAAATAAAAAATATTTACTTACGGCTTATTGCGGTCTTTTTCGATGCTGAGTGTATTGTGGAGAGAGTAAACGTCTCTGATCGTTTTTATTTTCGAGCCACTCATTTGTGACCAGTATACGAAATGATCTGCATAATTTTTCAAAATGTGTTGTACTTCAGGGGAGTCTTTCAAATTTTGTTCGAAAGCTGCTTCATATTTTGGACAATATTTCTCACTAGCTAAAACATAATCTGATTGTTTTGGCATCGTGTGCACTGGAATCGGTTGCCATAAGATTTGATCGTTCCATTTCTCTTCTTCAGTTGGTACGAATAAACCAGCTAAATTTGCTTGGGCACTCGTCAAAGCCCTGTCAAAATCCGTTGATCGAACATATATTTTGTTTGCGGAATATTTGTCTCCCAACAGCTGACCGTATCGTCTGCGAAAATATTGGCCGAGCTCATATAATTGCCGTTTTCCTACCTAATGAAGGCATAAAGCATTGATAGGAAAGTTGTAGAAAACTAATACACTTCGCGCTCACGTTTGTCAGCTGTCCCAATCCACCTGGCCAATGAGTTTCGTCCTTGAAGGGATCATTTGGATAAATATTTTCTATGTTTCGTTCACCGTGACGGAAGAGCTGTAAAGATGGTTGTTCTGAATGAGAAGAGACACTCTAACGACATGTTTGTAGAATTAGTACTTACAACATGAGCAAATATCAGTGTGTCATTATTTGAATGCGACCCTAATGCATCATCTTCAAATCTCGAAGTCACTTTAGCAGGAATTATATGAGAACTTACAAGTTCTAATAATAAAACGCTAATTATTGCTTTCAAAAAACACCTCATGCCTCAACCAAAATGAACTGGTTCGTTTAATAAAATATTTGGAGTCGTCACTGACTCGTCAGACCAATTTTTGCCTTGTTCAAGAAATACAAACTTATCGTTTACTGGCGAAAAATCGCCAGTCTCTGCTATTTAAGAGCTGGATAATTTTGACCAAATTCAGAATGTTTTTGACTGTATCACGTTTTATCAGCTCCACGTGTATTTTCATTTAAAAAAAATTACTTCAGCTTAATAATGAAAAAATGAGCATTCAGCAATAAAATTCTTGATCTATCAAGCCCCCACTTCATAATCTATTATGCTTTCAAAGTGATGACGAATATCCTTGATTAATCCCAACAAATGCAATTTCCTTATCAAAGGAAATTTGACTATCAAATGTATTAAACGCCAAATGTTCTCAAAGTGAGTTTAAATTCAAACGTGAAGATTAGATTGCTTGTGTCATTGGTGACGTTTTAATACAGTTGAAATATGTATAACTTGTTAATTTACTGGCGGCTAATTGCTGCCCATATGACAATTTTGGAATTGAAAGAAAATAATCAATACTTCTAATCTTCTAATATCCGCATTTTCAAAGCGCAAATCCCCAATCACGCTTATCAGAAACAATACGAAAGATTACAAGAGCTTTCGTGAATCGTGCGAATGCCGAGGCTGTTTGATATCAATGTATTGTCTTCTGATGTGCGCCTGGGTTAGCGGCAATTGGCTCTTTCATGTGCCTGAAATGAACACTCGTGAATAAAAATACTTTATTTTTAGCGCTACAATTGTTTTGTGGATGTGTTTTTGAGTTGTGCGCTCTAACTTTGCCAAACATCGATATCACTCAAGTGCCGCAGAACTGCGTTTAATTTTTTATTCGTTGTTAAGCCCGATCAATTGTTTTCTGAACTAAGGTGTCTGACAAAAATTGCAATAAAATCAGATAACTGTTTATGATTTTCTAATCACAATGAGGACAAAAACTTAATTGTATTTATTTTCCATATGGTCGTTAGAACAACTGTATTCTCTGTTCGTATTCTGGATTTGATCTTACCACTCAACTCGAAAATATGTAGTGAAGTATTTTATTAATTAAATATAATTAAAATTGACACAAATCGATTACACTTTCAACCATTTCAACTAACAATCAATTGTGTCAATAGTCAATCGTCTATCAATATCGATTGTTATTACTCTGATATAAGCGACACTCAGAATCAAAATCACCCGGAATGATTTCTTTGTACAATTCATGGAATTTATTTAAAGGGCATTTTTCGCCACACCCTTGAATATTCATCGGTGATGGGTTCTCCTCCTCCGATCTTCGGTAGAAGATCTGAATATAATGCTCGTCTTTATTAGTCTTATACAGTTCGATGTGCAAGGTCGACGCATATGGAGGGAAGTGTAACTGCTCATAAAATGCAACTCATTAATTTGTCATTGTTCTTTTAGCAAACTATGAAGTTTAACTTTAAATACCTGAAACAATCCGAGACTATTCAACATATTAGCAATATTATATTCATGTCCAGAATAGAGCCAGAGTGATCGATTTGGTTTTAGAGTTGAGTCTATCTTTTTATAAAAATGTTCGAGCATCTCACCAATCAAAAAGCCTGTATTCAATCGAGCTAACTGTGGCGTATCTGCGTTCGTTTTAAAATTGAATTTCGCTATATATTCCATGATGCCATTTGGTTCGATTGCTTTTTTCGCCCAATCTGATAATCTAGAGCGTAAATGATCGATAAAATGCCTCAAATCGTCTTAAGCCTTTGATGAACACGGTATATATATTTACGTACGTTTTATTTTGTTCTGCTTCAATGCTCAGTGTTTTGTAGAGACAATAAATGTCGTTAATTGTTGTCAGTTTTGACCCACTCATTTCAGACCAATACGCAAAATAATCTGCATATTCTCTATAGATTCGTTGAACCTCTGTGGAATTTTTCATATAGTTTTTAAGGAGAGTTTGATATTTTAAGCATGTATTTCCACCAGATAAAATATAATCTAAATGGTTTGGTATTGTGTGAACTGGAACTGGTTGCCATAATATTTCGTCATGCCATTTCTCGTCATCATTGGGCAAAAATAGGCCAGCCAAATTCGCTTGTGCGCTCATTATCGTTCGATCAAAATCTGTTGATTGCACATATACCTTATCAGGCGAATATTTTTCACCGATAATAGTTTTGTACCGTCTACGTAAGTAACGACCCAGCTCATACATGTGCAATTTTCCTTCCTATTGATAGTAAAGAATGTTTAAAATAAACCATCACATTTCGAATATATTCTATTTAATTTACATTTGTCAATTGACTGAACCCTCCCGGCCAGTGAATTTCATCTTTGTATGGATCGTTTGGATAGGCGTTTCCAATATTGCGCTCACCATGCCGATGGATCTGTGAAAACAGTTATTCATCCACCAAATGCACGAATACTAAATGTTTAACTATAATCACTTACAACGTTAGCAAATATCAGAGTGTCATTATTCAAGTTCATCTCTGAAGAATATGGATTGAATCCTGTGACCATTGTTGAGGGAATTATATATGAACTTGTAAGTGCAAGTTGTAGAAAACCAACCGCTACTGACGTGATGAACTTCATATTAATGTATATTGTTCTCTAAGGTGATAATAAGGCAAATACGAGAAACACACTGAAGATCGATCTCCGGTTATGTGATCTGGACAGCCTATTGTTTACTAAAGAGAAAGCCGTACGTTCGTGTCTATTTATGTGTAAAACTGAAGTTATTTGAAAATATCGAAATAATCGGTTCGTTCGTTGTTAAACTTTATCAGTTCATGGTGCAATTTTTGGTAATTTAATTGCTGCATGTATAAGAGAATTGACCGATTATTAAATTTCACAAGATATTTCAGCTAATATTTCGGAATGCGAATATCACGAAACACTGGAAAAAATGGGAAGACTGTTACAAAGTACCGAGTTGTGTAAAGTAAACAAATGTGGAATAATTTTTTTATTGTATACAGATAAAACTTTTGAATCGATGTCAAGATGTCAATTGATTATAATCTTTCTATAATAAAATATTATCAGTTATGGTCGAAATTTAAACGAATTGATTAAATTTTCATCTGACTCCAAGCACAACTGTACATTGTATAACTTACTTTACAACAGACGAATGAAACCGCTGAATCCCCATTTTAATAACAATCAAACGATCCCATTTTTAAGCAATCCTAACTTACTAATTTAATCGACATTCAGAATAGAAATCCTCTTCTGGAATGATTTTATGGTACAAATCATAAAGCTTTTCCAACGAACATTTTACTCCACAGCCAGGAATATTCATTGGTGATGGATTCTCGTCTTCCGAATTGTTATAGAAGAGTTGCATGTAGTGCTCGTGTTCAGCAGTTTTGAATAGTTCAAAGTGCAAACTGCACCCATACGGTGGAAAATGTAACTGTTAAGACAAATACATGAATTATATTCAATTTAAAAGTACGTAGGAATTTGGACATACCTTAAAAAGTCCAAGGCTATTTAACATGTGTGAAATCGTATAATCGTGAGCAGAGTAGAGCCACAGTGAGCGATTTGGCTTTAACGTTGAATTAATTTTTCGAGAAAATCGTTCGAATATCGATTTTAGCAAAAATCCAGATTTTAATCTAGCTAATTGTGGGGTGTCTGCACCTATTTTGAAGTTGAATTTTGCAATGTTTTCCATAATGCCATTTGGTTTGATTGCATTTTCCGCCCAATCTGGTAAACTTGAATCGAAAGAGTATTGAATTGAAATCAAAGCATGAATAACAAAAAAATAGCACCTCTACTTACGTTTTATTGTGCTCTTTTTCGATTTGGAGTGTATTGTGATAATAGTAAACATCATTAATTGTGGAAATCTTCGATCCGCTCTTTTGTGACCAAAATAAGAATTGATCGGCATGATCAGTGTAAATTTGTTTCACTTCAGAAGATTCTTTCATGTATGTTTTGAGAATCGCTTTGTATTTTGGACAATATTTTTCAGCAAATAAAATAAAATCTAATTCTTTTGGTACTGTATGCACTGGAATTGGTTGCCACATAACGTCTTCGCTCCATTTCTCACTTTCAGTTGGATAAAATAAACCAGCCAAATTCAATTGTGCACTCATTAAAGCCCTGTCAACATCCGTTGATTGAGTATACACCGTATTTGATGAATAAGTATCACCAAGAATACTTCTGTATCGCTTACGAAAGTATTTACCGAGTTTATATAGTTGTCTTTTTCCTTCCTATCATTAATTGAACGATTAATATGAATCGATACCTTATTAGAATCATTAAATTACATGCGTCAGTTGACCTATTCCGCCCGGCCAATGTATTTCATCTTTGTATGGATCATTTGGGTACTGCTTCACGATGTTACGTTTGCCATGTCGGTAGAGCTAGGAAAATAAACATTTTATGTAAAAATAATGCCAATAAGATTTATAAATTCGATATATTGGTGACTTACGACGTGAGCAAATATCAGTGTGTCATTGTTTGTCTTCAATTCGGAAACAGTTTTTTCAAGTCTTGTCGTCACATCAGGAATGATTTTGATAGAAATTGAGAGTCCTATTAATAGAAAACCAGAAACTGCTCTCAAAAAGCACTTCATTCTTAGGTCCAATTAAAGTATATTATTTTCAAACGTGTATAAAGACAAGTTAAAATATGTTTGTCAGTCCAAGAGTAAAGCCTTATATGAGAAGTTAATGAGTTTTTGGAGCTATTTATTTTAAATATTAGATGACCATCATCATAGTCAATTTCAATATAAGTTTCATACATACAAAGCGTAATTAAGCGTTCATGGGTGTACGTTTGGCCGCAACACTGAGATTAGCTTTATCAACGGTGGTTTTTTGTAATAATTTATGTTGACAGCTGTTGAGTGAAAGAGGAATTAAAAGGCAACAAATATATCAAAAGATTCGTTGTATCGCAAGTGATTGCTATCATCTTTATCATATTATCTGCACAGTAGTCATAAAATAATATAATTTCAATCCCAGGCACGGGACAACTGGACACAGAATACTATACAAATTGAAAGCTACATAAGTTGATCAGTTTTTATGGAGAAGATTGGGACACCACTTCTAAGCAACGTTCAATAATATTATTGAGCTTTCAACGCTAGAAATATTTTTAAATGACTGTAGTATCAGGCGCTTTAATTTATGTACTTTTGCAAAGTTCAATACTTGAATGCATTCCATCGCTCTCAACAAACGAACATAATGTAAATCTAGGAGCTCATCTTTATATTACACATGGATAAGCGTATTGTGCTTTATATTTTACATATTTTCAATAATTGTGCCTCTTATCAGTGAAGCTTGCAACTTCACTCACTGTATGAAAGATGTTGACACCAGAGGTATGAGTATTTTCAGGTGACGAACCGAATCTGTGAATCACATACACATGAACGACTTTTTATGCTGCACCTATGCTGCGGTGCACGGTAAAATCAAAAGGGGATAAATCTAGTGTATTGACCCTAATTGATATTGGAATTACCACATAAATCAATTGATACTCGTATGGTATAAACAAACCTTCGTACTTGTATAAACTCTTGCGAAAAGTAACTACTCACAAAAATCCAACTAAACTATAAGAATCGTTCGTACATATATGCATTTCAGGTTTTCTTGATGTCCCCCTAGCTTATTAGGTATTCTTTTAAGTGTTTTCTTTGTGAAATATCGTATATAGACTGAATTCGCTGATAACAGAGAAGTGTGAATCATGTTATTTCATTTTTGTTTGTCATATTGTGATCAAGTCAACTCGTTTTCTGTAAACGTGAGATAATATTTTTCAACGCCAATTAAGCATATATGATATTCTGTAATGCATCGTTGTCGAAATACAAACAAATGTTTATGTTATTTGATAGAGAAATTTATCAATCAGGACGAAAGTTAATATACGCCAATTAAAGAAATAGCTAATCGATTACGGCTAATTTTAGCAACTTTGACAATGAAAAAACATAAATGGCTAGACTTAAATTCATAAATAGAATTTCGATTTCGAAAAGAATATTTTTTAATCGCACCTTTAATGTAATCCGCTCATTACTCAACCATGGACTGCAAACAAACAATACTGAGATTTTGATTGTAAAATATTTCGTCATCATGATTACTCTGGAATCAAGGACAAGGTCTCGGGTATCGTACTACTGAATTCTATACTCTGGCAAAATATTCACATTGAAAAGACGTTTCTAGAATAGAATGACGTTTCTATGAGCGTTAAAAAGTACCATGGTTCTTGTATTTAGAACCAGGGTACTAATACGAATATGTATGTGTATATAGTGACGTCATTGAATTTTGAAAATATTAGTGCTGCGGTTCTAGCGCTCAGAACGGTGGTACTTTTAGCAGCGCGTAGAAACACCATTCTTTGTATCAGTGTGTGAGTTTTGACCGAGTATGAAACTGAGCCAAATCGAAACTCAGAAAAAGACATTTCTCATCGTATCAATGGATCACTCAAGTCAATCGATGCATTGATGCAAATGACCAACTCTTTCGTCCGATTTCACCACTCCAGACTTGTTTTCTGGAGATATCTGAGGGAAAATGTGCTAACCAGACAAAGACTCCCAGAACTCTAAAAAAACAACATTCGGCGGTAAATCACAATCATATCGCGCTTAAACGCTGGAAAAAGTCATGAAAAATACTCAAAAAAAAGTCCTCAACTTTGCATTAAAGTAATAGGCGGATATCATATTCCACCAAGTTGTAAACAAGTCTTATTGTCTTATTGATCACAGATATCAAATAAAACCGGAGAAATATTGTAGTTTTTATATTTTATTAACATGTTTAAAATATTCAAAATAAAAACAGGATTTAAATAAAAATGTCTTATCAAAAAATTTCAAAAAAGTGGAATGATGTCATAAAAAATTGTTGGATTGGTAAATCTTCTATTGTACTGTTTTTCATGGTCAATCTAAGCTGCACTCGGAATCAAAATCGTCTGGAATGATTTTTTTGTACAATTTACGAAAATGTTTCAACGGACATTTTTCACCACATTCCGGAATATTCATTGGCAACGGATATTCTTCTCCCGATTTTCTGTAGAAGATCTGAATATATCGCTCATCTTCACCAGTTTTGAACAATTCAAAATGCAAGCTCGACGCATATGGTGGAATGTGCAACTATTTAAAAATAAAAAAAATTATTTTCCTTTTTCAAAATTTCTGTATCAATAAGCCAAGCCTATAAATACCTCGAAAAGTCCAAGACTGTTCAACATATTGGCAAGTGTTGAGTCATGTGCAGAATAGAGCCAAAGTGAATAGTTTGGTTTTAGCGTTGAATCAATTTTCTCGGAAAAATGCTCCAGTATTTCCTTTATGAGAAAAAGAAGACAAAAAAACAAGACCGTCGTAAATTGTAATCAATTCGGAAGACATGCATAGACTACGAGACCGTCTGAAATATGTTTGCCACCAATCTATATACCTTTAGTAAAAATCCTGACTTCAGTCGGGCCAATTTTTTTGTGTCTGCTCCCAATTTAAAGTAGTATTTTGCAATGTATTCCATGGTGCCATTTGGTTCGATCGCTTTCTCTGCCCATTCAGGTAGCCTGAAAATGATGAAAAAATTATTATTTTACTGCATGAAACGTTAACCCCAAATAAATGTTTTGACTTACTTTTTTTGGTGGTCTCTCTCAATGCTAAGCGTTTTGTGGAGCGAATAGACCTTGCGAATTGTCTTCATTTTCTTTCCACACATTTTTGACCAGTAGCTGAGCAGATCAGCGTTCTTTGTGAGTATTCTTTGAACTTCTGGAGATTCATTCATATATTTTTCGAGAGCAGCGTCATATTTTGGGCAATCTTTTTCAGCAGATAAAACAAAATCTAATTTCTTTGGCATCGTATGTACTGGAATCGGTTGCCATGGAATCTCTTCGTGCCAAATCTCGTCATTGGTGGGTACGAATAGGCCGGCCAGGTTTGCTTGTGCGCTCATTAATGTTCGATCGACATCAGTTGATTGCACATATACATTATTTGGTGAATATGTCTCTCCAATGATGCTATTATACCGTCTGCGAAAATATCGACCCAATTCATATTGTTCCATCTTTCCTTCCTATTGAAAACCAGAATGGTTAATAATATTAATATATAAAATAATTAGTTATTATTATAAAATTCTTTGAAAAAACTACCTTTGTTAACTGTCCATAGCCTCCAGGCCAATGTATTTCATCTTTGTATGGATCATTAGGATAAATTTTCGCAATGTTACGCTTGCCATGACGATAGATCTACGAGATTCAAAATTAAAAAAAATAAATTAAGAAAAAATCGGAACTTAGAAGGAATTTTAAATACTGAATGTTTTTTGTTCACTTACGACATGAGCGAAAATCAGGGTGTCACTGTTTGATTTGGTTTCTGGAACATCTTGTCCAAGTCCTGTTGGCGCTTCAACAGGAATTGAATAAGAACTCACGAGGCCCGCTAGTAAACAACTTGCAATTGCGATTAAAAAACACCGCATAACTGAGTTAACTTGAGAATTTAATTCCCTTGAGAATCTTGAAAATACGAAAATCGCAAAGTCCACAATCAACCGCACGTGATTGTTGTTCAGAATGTACGATAGTTCGTTGAATGAAGAAAATATGGCGTTTCCAGCCCTATTTAAGTGTTGGATGGCTTGAAACAAAACAAAAACAACATTTGGATTTCACTTGTATCAGCTCGTGGTACATTTTCTTTTTTTTTTAAAGAGTTAATTCAATATCGAAAATTGATCAATAAAAAAAGTGAATTCCTGATATGAAATTGCGACAAGCCGACAAGTCATTTCACGCGAACACCTCATTGGCTATCAAGAATGTAATGCGCTATTTTTAAAAATTCACGTAATTCGATCGATAAAATGGCGGTTGTTTTTCTGTTGTAAGATTCATTTCATGATGATTCTGCTTCCAGCATTTTTTTCAAGTTGAACAGCCTTTATTAAACACGCAGAAACCCAATCAATGTCTATTGGACCTGATAAAACTTGGCACATGATTTGCGCGTGTTTTCAAGATAATTTGCAAAACAACATGTGCAACAAGTTTGTTTTATTTGCAGTACTTGGGTCACGGACTATTCAACAGTGATATTACATGATAAGTTAAAATATTCCAAAAAATTCTTTCGCATGAACTAAAAGGGGTGGGGCACTTATCATTAGATCATCAGTGAATGCACTTTTCATCTCGCAATTTTCATCTACTAAATTGTATTATTCAAAGCATATTGTATGGTGTCCTCAAATTGTTCAAGACATTTTCAATGTCAATTCAAACTATTCCCTGGAAATGTTATCTCACGTTTCTGTGTTTGATGTTGAAACTGTATTGTCTGCTTGTGTTGTGTACTATAAAAATTTATCAGTTATTATCATTCGATTAAATTGATCAATGCGAATCGATTAGGTCTACAAACAACTTTTTTTGTGGCTAATTATAACTAAAAAACAATAACTGGGACAGTATGCGGTTGAGCATCCAAGTAGTTTGTTTTTTGGGTACTTGAGTTGTCTGACGAAGCACTTTTCAAAAATGAGGCAGAGATCCTCAATTCCTCGATCGATTGTATCCGAACACCCTAGTCGGTCGAAAAAATATTCCGTAAAATGATGAAAAAATTATATATTTGCGGTTGAGCTCTATCGAAATGTTGTACAATATTCGTGTCATTTTTCAGCATATTTTAATATAATATATTATTATTACATTTATTATTAGCATTTGATGTTGCAGTTAATCGAAGCATTTTTTTGGTTTTAAATCTCATTGTTTAAGCATATTGTTCAACAAAGTAACGTATGATCCTGCTGTGCTCATAATCTTAAAGTAGAGGGAGGTTTCAGGCGTGTATTAGTGTTAGATTCATGTGCTATTGCTTTCTCAACTATATTATGGTATATTACCTTGGTATACGCATTCAATGTCACTTCAAAAAATGGCACTTTTACGTATTTGGCTCTTTGGCTCCTCATTAACAGAGAATAGATCATTTTTTTATTGTTCATATCAAGTAAATGCCAATTCGCATTCCATACAGTCTTGCTAATATCCAAACTCTGAAAGTACTTAAAGCTATTATCGGATAAGAGCTCAAAAGTGTTCACAAAATACTCAACATGTTCACTGATTTGATTTCCACTGTATGCGTAAACGAATGATTGAATGACAACCGTTATAATATATAGAACATAAAGTGCTCGATCAGATCCAGGTACCTAAAGTATATTAAAAGTTTAACCACTTTAATTGGATTTCCTTAATGTTGTCCATAAAAATCGTACCATTATCAGATTGATTGATCCCATTCCAATAATCAATGCGACCGATGTAAAATGCATCAAAATAATAAAGGCAAATACTTCAATAAATAAATCAGTTAGCTCAAATAGTTGGATTTGTTCCTCGATGATATGAATTAAATTTTGTCGGATTTCGTAATTTTTTGATGATGTAAACAAATCGCTCTCTTGCGAGCATTTAAAAATGTTACATGTTTTCATTGCAACCAATTGAAATTGAGCCGAAATATGAAAGCATGCCGTTATAAAGATACTGTCAATGCCGTTGAACACGATAGCTGTACAGTAACCACCGTGTGTCAAATGAATGTAGCACGGTAAAAATAGATAATCCGAGTAGTGATCAATGATTGGGTAGCTTTTTTTTGTGTGAATAAAATCATTAGTATTGAAAATTTTCCATTGATATTATGCAAAAAATTAAGTTTTAATTTAATTCGCTGCAACACTCACACAGCATTGAATGGTTGTTTCTTAACCAACGGCTGGCCAGTGAAATAGTAGAATATATTCGTAATAATTGGTGTAAAAACATACATGCTGCAGGTCGACAGGCCGCCTGAAGCAAGTAAAATCGTTGCAACGGTCGTATAGACGATTACTTTTCGATAAATTGCAATCTCATCTTTGTTGTAGTCTTGAAAAAAAAAAAAAAATAAACGCATCGTTCAATGTCGAATATTTTGTCGTGTTGAATTCACCTTTGCTGTAATACTTAAAAAGTCGATGCAGAAGTTCGCCAAATCTATCCCGATGATAATAAAGAGCTGCAACTTTAAACCTTAAGCAATCAACACAAAATGGAAGCATTCGATCATTTTGTCTAAATTAAGTGAATCTTAAAATACATTTTTATATGATATGATTCTTACCAAGAAATCAACTCAAACACACAACCGCAAAATGATTGCAGCGCCAAGAACAAATTACTTATGTTCACAAAACCGTGAGCAACACCAAAAACTGCAGCCAAAAACAGTGATACATAGTTGATGTAAAATCGTATGGGCAATCGACCTTTGTCCGTTGGCCAAATTCCAAAAATTCGTAGAAACATTTTTGCTCCACGAAAAAAATCAACTCTGGACAAATGGGTGTCTGTGGTCTCTTTACTGACAAACATTATTACACTTGTTTGAAATCTTTTTGACTAAAAAACCAAATTAATTCTGATTCAGATGGAATCGAAGATTCTTTTTTATACCCAGATTTCAATTTTTTTTTATTTCGATGTATTCAAATACTTGAGAATAAATAGAATTTCCAATGAGAAATATAAAATTTGACTAAATTTTTTTTTCTATTGAAATTTGTTTCAGCCTCCATTGTGCATGCTTGAAATGGGAGGTTTCTCCAGACCATCTAGAGAACTGTGAACACCGAGGGGAAAACAATCAATGAAATACAGAAAGCTAATGAAACAAATGTTATATTAATGAACAGAAATGAAAAAATTATATACAAATGAAACGAAACCTAATTGCAACCCAAGTGGTTTCATTCAATTTTCATTAGAACATTTCAATTATATTAATTTTTTGATTGATTTTTGACAATAGAAATATACAAAAAGAACAAAATATTTTAAACATTGAACAAACAACAAACAACAAACAATCAAATATAACTCAACTCTATTAACCAGTTAATGTATTTTACGGAGGCAGAGAACCACAGCAATTAAATTTTAGCGGTACACAGTGACCACTGTAGAATAACTGTCTCTTATTCACTATTCTGCCGCATCACAATCGAGCGTCGGTTGACGCTACATATTAGTACTAACGGTCAGTTAATACTTCCTAAGTGAAATACATTCACTGCTAATAACAAATAAAATAGACATAAATCTTATTAAAATCTATGATAAATAGAAATAACCATATACGTGAGAATAACACAAGAAGTAGAGAAGCAATTTACGTAACAAATATAAGAATAAACACAGGCAGAAATGTTGTTCTAGGCCAGAAATGACGCACACACAGCATAACTAATTCCGCAATATTATCAATTTACAGATTGAAAATAATGAAAACTAATCACAAAAATGTTGAAAAATGATTTATTTGAAATGAAAATCAATGAATATGGTTGTTTTCCCCCATGGTGTGCACTTTTATCAAAGACATTCTTTTCTTTTGTTCAAACCACTTTTATTAGTTCAGAAATTTTGTTTATTGCAGCCCATACCTAATGTGAATCAAAAGAAAAGTTATATCATTTGTTTTATGGAAAAACATACTTTCGAATGTATTTGAAAACATTAACTTTGAAATGTGAAACACGGTAAAGAATGCTATTGCATATCGTTCGTTTTAATTTATACGATAAGCGTTAAATTGATTTTTTTAAATCATTGAAATAAAAGTAATAAAAAATTCTGTTTGTAGCTTTAAATTTATTTTTTGTTCAAAGTATCGTACATTTGAATTGTATGAACGGCCTTCTGGCTATTGCACATAATTAACATTCCACAAACGTTTACATCGTCGAACCCAAATCACACTCTGTTTCGAAATCTGTGGTTGGCAAAATATCGCTGTACGCCTTATACCATTGGTTTAGAGTGCATTTTGTTCCACAGTTTGGAATATTTATTGGTGCAAGGTCTTCAGCTGTTGAATTTCTATAAAACAATTGAACGTAATGGCTGCCTTCAGATTCGTACAGTTCAAACAAGAGACTGGATGAATACGGCGGAACTTGATGCTGAAAAAAAACATATGATTTGAATTAGTATGATAAAGATTTGTTTGAATCAAAACTCTGGATAAATACATCAAAAACGCCAAGACTATTTAACATGGTCGCTATTGTGACATCGTGGCCGGAATACACCCACATCAACCGATCTGGTAGCAAAGAGAGTGTCTTGTTCTTGAAGCGATCTAACACATCTTTTAACAAAAACCCAGACTTTAACTTTTTCAGCTCAGGCGTTGCAGAGATACATTCGAGCCAAAACGTGGCCAAATTCTCAAAAGTTCCATTAGGTGTAAATACTTGTTGAGCCCAGTCTGGAAGTCTAGAAGGCAGTATTTTAAAAAGACATCAAATGATTAAATTACAAAAATTTGGTTCATTTGAAAAACAGCAAATACTCACGTTTTATTCAAACGATTTTCAACATCTAAGGTGCCGTGTAGATCTTTTAAATGTTCCAGCGTACGAATTGGATTCCCGGAATGTTTTTCTAAATATTCGAACAATTCCTTGTTTTCTGCGAGTATCGCACTAACTTCTGGAGATTTTTCGTATTCTACACGATCTCTTAAATAGCGGTCACATGCGTGCTCAGCTGAAATGAGATAGTCATTTCTTTTCGGTGTATAACGCACCGGAATCGATTGCCACAGTAAATCATCATTCCAAATTTGTTTCCCCGTTGGTGGGAATAAACCAGCTAGAACTAGATTTGCACTGTTTATTGTGCGATCATAATCAGAAGATTGAACGTATATTTTATCTGGTGAATACGTTTCTCCAAGAAATTTCGCATATCGACGATGTAAAAATTGTCCCAATTCATATTGTCGTCGTTTTCCAGACTAGAATATGTTTAATTTTTAAAAAAATAATTAACTGTCACATTTTCATTACATTCAGATTTACACCTTACATTTGTTAATTGTCCAAAACCTTCTGGCCAGTGACTTTTATCTTTGTATGGATCATTCGGATAAGCTAAACGAATCGTTCGATCTCCATGCCGAAAAATCTATATTTTTACACAAATAATTATTTTTTATATCATGTAAAAAACACTGTTTTCTAACATTTCACTTACAACTTGTGCAAATATCAACTTGTCTTCGGTTTGGTTGATTGATTTACAATGAGCCAATGAAAAACTTAGCAAAAACAGAATCCAAATCATAGTTTAACTGAAATTTGTCGTATGTTCGTGTTGCGAAGCAAGTCCACAGCAACTAACGTCAAATCACAAATGCCATCTCTATATATTGAATAGCACAAACTGTTAAAAGAGTGGCAAAAATGTCGAAATCAAAGTTCAAAAACTGGAATTATGTGTAATTGTTCACAATACAATACAGTAGAATAACTACCAACACTTGGGTCAATAGTATGAACATTTATTTTCAACTCTCGTGAGGGTCCAATGAATTGTCTTATCTTTATTCAGATTACTTGAGTTTGCTTAGTGCAAAATATTCGAAATGTTTGAATATTGGTTGTATTATCAACTTCGACCATGTGAAAAACAATATAAGAGAGCACAATTGATAATAATACAAAAGGAATTAGTAGTTAGACCAGCAACGCGCATACAAACATGAACGTTCGTATTTATGATTTGAAATGACACCAAATACCAATTTGTATGTAAATTATATGTATAAAACTTGAATGTTATCTTTTTCAAATGTTCTGCAGTACGATATTATACAAACCAGCATCCAAACGTAGAATTAACAAATTATATAATTCCGCAGAGAAGGCGTTTTAACAAAATACTTCAAGTGACATTTTGCCGAAAAATTTATAGAAACAGAACGATTGAGAGGTCGATTTAAATTAAATTTATTTACTTGTTAGTACATGTACTCCGTAAGTGATACACAATTCGAGGGAAATTCCCTCAACACTTCGAATTTGTTATTTTTGTTGTTGTTGTCAGTCACTTGTAACGAACAGAGATGGAGGAAAAAACGAAAGAATTCAACTTTGAAAATAATATTTTGAAAATATCTGGAGAAGCCAGATGCCATCTGCAATGTGAGTCATTTTGATATGTGCATTCTGTTACACGGTACATTAGAAAAATCATTATTTATTTATTCGCTTAAAAGAGTATTTTAGTTTGGTGTGCGAATTCAATTGGGTTACTAAAAAGCCATAAACAACAGCTGTTTATCTCATCATCGCTCTTGCAGACACTCTACCAGTGTTTTCATATTCTGTTTTACAATTTGACTGAACAACAAAAAAAACACACTAAAATTAGAACTTTTACGCAATTTACAAGGAAAAAATACACAAACAAAATGTTGTTCTCAAAAGTAATATATAAAACATATGTTCACCTCAGCTAGTTAATTCAGTTTCTAGACTGGCAATGAAATTCAATTGAGACTTCACTTTGCAGTCTCGCTTAAATGATAAAGTGCACATCTTGTCAATATTTAAAAAAAAAGTGGGTGACTTGAGCTACGAGTCCAGAAAAATTATCACTGTCTCAACAGTGTATTATCAACAGTGAAGAGAGCATTGCTTGATTCTCTCCGTCCGTGTTATGTATACAATACAATCAAAGTTATCTGCTTATTGAGCAATACATAGTTTTCAAAACAAAATTCATCCATGAGAGTCTCGTGGACGTTTATTTCCCCAGGGATCGAAATGGCAAAGTGAAAGTCATGTGCATGTAAATAACGGTTCTATACTATGGGAATTCTATACTATTCATATTTGTTGAAAAAAACGTGCGTCCCCTGGGTTCAAAAGCACTCAAGTCAAAATGAAATCGAATCATTGTCGTTAATGCATTAGCATTTATTTTGGTCAATTTTATTAAAAAGTGTATAATAAATTTCTTTAAAATAATTGTGTCATGAATTTCTTTGAATACTCATAAACAACAAAAAGAACCGCCGTTGCCGGTATTGTGCGAAGAATGGTTGGTTTAAGTCCATTGTATAGAGCACCAATTCCCTCGGTACGTGCAATATTCAGGCCCATGATAAACATATTTGTTTTTATGTTACTAATTTGTACTCGACTTTTAATTACATCCGCTGGAAATATGGCTGTCCATAAACAAACGCCACCCACTGAGCCAGCGGCCATAGTTCGTAGCAATCCAATGTCATCTTTTTTCTGACCCGGTCTAAAAATAAAATACATGCATATCAAATATTGATCAAACAATGCTAATTGAGCAACATTTCCGGTCATTAATTGAGTCGACCTACTTTCGTAAAAATTCGCGTGTTCCCTCATAACCACCAAAGAAAAAGAAATAGCCGGGCATTTCCCGGGCTAGTGTTGGTCCCAAACCACGATAGAAACCGAGAATACCTTCCTGTTTAAAAATCTGCCGTGTCAGCTGCAGTGGTGTGATATGTTTTGGTGTTGTTTGTGTTTGGTTGGTATTGTTCTGAAAAATCATAAATAGAAAACAACAATGTCAAGGCAAATGTGACAACAGTTAAATAAAACCAATGGCCTACCGCTACTTCGCGCATCGACTGCAATTTACATTTTACTAATTCAGTGGGGCATAGCGTGAATGATGAAAAAAATGAAGCTAAAAAGCCCGCCAACGCCAAACTGCAAAACAAAAGTAACGTTTAACAAGATATTAATCACGTTGCTGACAATCGATTAAAGTGTTTTGTGCACAGTGCAGCGATATGTCATTTAATTGAATTAAATGCAATATATTTTGTTTAATTGAATTTACCTTAACGATGACAGTTCATCAACACTCTTGTGACCTTCAATATTCGCAATGAATTTCTGACACGCGCCATAACCTTCGAATGAGAAAAACGTGAATGAAGAGCACGTTACTTTTAAGTTTAACTGTTTAAATTCATCAAATTTGAAGTTCAAATTTCGAACACTATTTTGCAGTGTTAATATATCAGATGATTTTATTTTTCATTTAATTCCTTTATTGACGGCAACTTGGATAAATGAAACAAATAAACACGTAACATTTATTGTTCATAAATTCAAATATTTGTTTGTCAGAAATGAATGCATTTCGAACAGACGTGCTGCTGTTCATCATCAATGAGTCATTGACAATGACCAATAAATATAACGTATTTAGTTGTTTCATTTACTCAAGTTGCTGCCAATGAAGGAATTAAATAAAAAGGAATCATTTCACGTTACTTTTATGAATTCATGAGTGATTTCGACATTACCAACAAATAAAACGGAATTTTCAGCGACATTGGCAGCGATTGATGGTAATGTTCCAGCATATAATCCACGTACAATACCATCTTTCTTAAATGTTTGTGTTAAACAGTCGACCATCCCTTTGTAAACAGTTGGAAATGCCTGCATCTTAACTTTGACTGTATCCAGCGGCTGACTCACATATACCAGAGCAGTTCCACCTTGAATTGAATGAGATGTTTTAATGAGAACAGAAAAATCAATCTCATCTTTGAGTTTAACGAGTCCAATAATGAATTACATACCCAATGAGCCAGCTGTAAAATCAATTAGGCCAGCTTTAAAATGTGCCTTTTTATCGAGGTCTTTGATTGTAGCAGTTCCACCTGTATCACTCACAGCTGTTGATTCGATCATTTTCTTTGATTCAATAATTTACCTAATATTACCACGGAATAAAAATATACTGTACAAAGGGTCTTAGTAGACCTCGTTTCAAGCGTCTTCAAGCAGGATGTACTCAATCAAATTGTGCACCAGCTAATCTCTGATGCAAAAGTACTACGTATGGCCGTTGTCAATTCAGTATCTCCAGTGATTTGCTAGTTTTTCGTTTGTTTGAAACGCCATTCGATAAGAAGTGCTCATTGAAATTGATAACGGGATAGAAACAATTTGTTTTTTCGATAGCAATACAACGGCATGCTGTCCGTAACATTTCGTCTGATGTAAATAAAGAAGCATGTGTTGAAACTTGGTGCTGTCGAATCAAATGTCAGTTGTCAATGTGAGCTGCCATCTAGATGAGAACGTTTATTTCATTGACAGTTTTCATTTGAACATTGAAAACCGTCAAATCTGCTGAATTCCAGCAAAATCGTTATTTATTTTTCAATTTGTTTTGTCTAGTAGTCAATCTCATATTTTCACAACTGTAAATAAATATCATTTGAAACGAAATGAAATAAAACTCAAATACAATTTAAGAGTTGATAAAACTGACTGTTCATTTTTTTTTATTAATGAAATTCAAAGTTCTAATGAAATAAGTTAATAACTTGTTTTTTTTCAATAATAATTTAAATCTGATAAGAATAAACTGGAATTATTATTAATTATGTTTTTTTTTTCATTCACATTTTTTGGTTGTTTTAAAATTTGCAATTATTTAATAGTTTTTTTTTTCAAAGACAATAACATGTAAACAAGAGAATTTTTTTTTATTAAAGAGATTGTCATTTGCTTTGTTATTTTTTGTTGTTGTTGTTCATAAATTATTATTTTTATCTTCATCTAATTTGATAAGATTTGACGTGATTGTATACGTGAAACGTGTGTATCGTTAGTGCATGCAGAAAAGTGAGCTTTTTTTTATTATTCAATGATAAATGTTCAAATTGCATATGATTTGAAATGAGTTTGGGATTCGTTTGGTTTTTAGATTTTATTTAGAGATTTGAATTGTTTTTTTTTTTTTCTTGGATATAGTTCCACTGAGACATTGACTTGATTTCAAGCATTTCGGTTAAATTTTTGATTTTGCAAATCGTCCAATTGACAATTGAAAATCCATTAAATGTCACATTCGATTAAATTTCATCTTCATTGTTGTTGTTTTTTTTAATATAATTTGTTGGTCACTACTTATAATTTAGTTCACTTTTTCGATAGTTCATTTTTATCTCACATTTTTTTTTAGATTTTAAAAATAGAAAACAAATATCATTTAAAAGAAAAACAAAATTAACAAAATGAATACAATATCATAATAAGGAGTAGGCTGTGTTGTTCCCATTTCAATAATTTTGCTACATTTTGGTCCACCTGGTCACGGTGTATGTGTGTGTGTGTTTGTGTGTGTGAGTGAAATTTATGTAATTGTTCTAATAATGATATTATTTTGGTTGTTTGTCATTAGGTAAAATAGTTGTTGTTGTTGGTTTTTTTTTAGTTAGTTAATTATTTAGCTTTAGTAATATTTATCTCGATAGGTATACGTATGAAGCATAAGTATTATTTTTTCACGTGGCTTTATATTGATTGTGTGTATAGACATAATTCATGTTTTTTTTTCTTCTTTTATGCAAGGTGTATAGGTAAATGGTAATAAATGGTTTTTTTTCTCAAATTTTTGTTGTCTCAATCAATTTCATTTGTATAAGATAGTTCAATAAAATAACACAATCTTGGTTCTGCTAACTTGATCCATTATTGATATAATTAATAAGTTGAAATTTTCACCCTTGTATTTTGTTTCATCATTTTCATCTATAGTTTTATTTTGTTTGTTTGTTTTTGGTTAAGATTGTTCCATTCGTTACTCTGTTACAGTTTAGTTGAATTGGTCAGTGTTGATGCTATTTCATCTTTCCCTGTGTATGTGTGTTTGTGTTTTATTTTTTAAATGTTGTGAATTTATATGTCTTCGACAAATTCTGGACGCAACATTTTCTCTTGACCTATCAAATTGAAACGAATAGATTTCAAGTGAATAAAATATGAAATAAAATCGATATTGCTAATGTATTCAATGAAGTGAACGGAACAGACTCGACATGACGCTGTTGAATGTATAAACAAGATATAACTTACTTTCTAGATAGGTTGCTAAATCGTTATCCTCCACTTGGAAAGCGATCATCATCGGTGTTAGACCATTTGCATCGCGCATGGTGAGGCTAGCACCAGCTGCCACCAGCATATAGCAAATGTTTCGATGTTTTTGCTGAACAGCCTTATGTAATGCCGTATGACCCCTAAAATATTTGTATTCGATTAGCATAAATTTTTTTTTTTCGTGGTAAAACGATATGGCAATTCACATAATTCCCAAGTGTCACATAAAATTGGCAAAGCAAAGAACACACGCACAACACACTCGCACACACTTACGTCGTATTATCAACCATATTGATGATTGAGTTCGGAGCATACGATATCAAATATTTAACGATATCTTTGTATCCATATTTACACGCGTAATGTAGGGCAGTTTGACCAGTTGCATCGATTGACAATAATGAGTAACCCTGCATATGCAAATCACGCAGCTGCAACATACGACAACAAAATTCCATTTTCACATTTTCAAATTGAACAATAAATCAAATCAAAAATCTAAACTTGCTTGCGATAGCATGAATATTACAAATACAAACCATTATAAAGTTGCCTGTCTTAGCAGCTTTTATCACAGCATCGGTGGTTTTTTCCAATAAATTACTGCAACGAGCACATAGACAACAACGAAATTCAATTAAAATTAGTTATTACCAAAGAGGAATCTTGGATATTTTTTTTTACCATCACTTAAATCTATACAATTCACATTTGATTGAACAAAAATTATATTAAATTCGCAAACAGAAAAAATCGTGTGGAAGTAAAGAAATCTGTTGGTTTTTTGTTGGGATCTAATTGTGCAGCACTCTAGGGAAAGTAAATCGTACCTGAATCCATAAGCATCTTGTGTGAGGCCAAAAAGCCTTTCATGAAAGCTGCATGCATACAATTGGTAAAAATTGTTTTGTGTGAATTAAACAAAATTTAGACATTGGGACATAGTTGAGCGTGTATGTGTGTGTGTCCGTGTAATGTGTGAGTGTGGAAAAAGAAAGAGAGAAGAGAGAGAGAGAGAAAGAAAGGTAGACGGAGGGGAGAGAGGGGGTTATTCAATACTCTCAGTAAAAAACCAGTGAATCAATCATGTAATTGCATTCATTTGTTCTAAATAAAAAAGCAAATTCAATTTCAAATTAAATGAAGCGTGCAACAGTTTTATTTTTAATTTTTTTTTTCCAAATTGGAATCAACATGCGCGAACTGTAAAATTCAGCCTTAAAAAACTTGGCCGAAATAATAAATTATTTTTATAGTTTAAAAACAAACTTTAAAAAGAAACCTACTTAATAGCAAAATAATAGCGAAACGAATTTAAAATAACGAAAAGCGTATTTGATTCTACGTATCGATTCTGAAAAACCAATTCAACAGATGTGTAACAATATCAATTAACTTAAGAAGGGTAACAAGTGTTTACAAAATGCAGGCGACCAATTGATGGATGGACAGGTAAAAGGATCATTTACCTTTTGAAATTAACCATGCGATCGAATGAAACATTTGGATCAGCTAAATCATCCTTTGAGTCGTCCGATTGCTTTGGACTGTTTTGCGAATTCTGAGAATCTTGCGAGTCTTCGGAAACAAAAGCATTCGTATGCATTAAGCTAAGCGCATAGGCCAGACTATATTTTGGAAGAAGCTTACATTTTCGAGAATCCATGCCCGAATCCGAATTTGAGCCGGGCGCTGCTGATAGCCGATTAAAGAATGTTTGACAGTCACGTGGTGATGTTGGTGTATTTTCATGTGATTCGCGTTCCAAATTATCGCTTGAACCGGAGCTAAAATTGATGTTACGCTTGCTTGGCATGCCAGATGATACCGCTATATCATCGTCAGGCGTTTGAGGTAATGTCATAAGCTCTTGATCTAATATATACATTGTATCGATGGCAATGTCGGTTAAATAATGCAGCTGCTCCTGTGACCGATCGATGCGGAAGAATCTTTCGGCAGTACATGCTGTAAATGAATACAAAAAAAAAAAACACACACACACAAAGCGTACACACGTGAGCAATGAGTCGCATTAAAAGTGAGACTGCTTAATTGAATTCATTGAATGATTTTGGCTTACAATCGAGAAAACACCAATCGGATAGCAATTTTGGTGTGTTTGCATTTTCTTCACAATGCGTCTCGATGGTTTTTCGAATTTGTTCCAAATCCGTCATGGCGTTCAGCTTGATGGTCGCAAAGAATGTGGCCGATTGTCTGAGCAAATCGTTATCGTAGTGATGTGTTTCGTAATCAGTCATACTTATTTTATTTATTGTTATTGGTATTGGTTCATTGCTAGTTGGCCTGCGAATAGAGGAGAAAATTTGACGGCTCATTAACCCCGAATATCGCATCAAAGTGTATATTATTATACAGCCATATGCAAATATATTGCGTTACACGTATGCAAAAGGAAATAAGTGAATGGAGGAGGCTTTGACACTTACATTACATTAACTCTACCCGGTTTCCTTTTAGCCAACATCAAAGCTTTATTCAAAAGACTTAATTCAATGATCGATGGCTTGAGCTTAGCTGCTTCGCCATCCACCTGCATTGGGATTGTCTTTGACGTAACAATTTTCGCCGTCTTACACTGTGCGATGCATGTACCATGTTTACCAGCCTGAAGAAGTGGCAATTGATATGTAGTCAAACCAACCACTTCGATTAAACCATCGTCGGTGGCCTGTTTGCCGCCCGAACTGGCCCATGGACGTGTACCACCGCCATAGCTTGGAATGTTTAAAAATACAATTGCATGTACACGATGCTCTTTTAATTTTGGCGTTATATCTTTTCCATCACATTCAAGAGTCACCATTTCAGAGAGATCCTTCCATTTACGTTTTAGCAAATCCTTTCCGCCCGCTTGACCGTAAAACATTTTATTGCGCAATCTTGAATTGAAACGTTCCGGATGCGCTTCACGCGCTTCATGAAATTCCAGTGCAATGTGAGCATCAACACCAAATGAAAAATAATTGTTTACAACATTCAAAGGCAAATTGTCTTTTCCATCACGTTTTTCGTCTTTTGCATTTGGATTTGGTGTGACTTTTAAGCTCCATCGATCCAATAATACGGTATCCGAATCGCCAATATTTTTTAGAATCGTTGAAATCGGCTCATCGGTATAGCCCTAAAAATAGAAACACAAACGCACACAAATACGATGTTTATCCAGTTGAAATGGCACTTGACTTGGGTGAATAAACGAATAATAATCAATGGCAATAATAAAGTTAACATATAACTTACACCGCCCCAACCTAAAGCACGTGCTAAATCGTTGCCAGTACCTAATGGTAGTACACCAACGGCTGGCTGAGTTTCAAAATGCATTTGATCTAAAACGGATAAAATCCAACCAGCTGTACCATCACCTCCGCAAGCTAAAATTCGCAACTGTGGCGTCTTTCGAAACAATTCCAATCTGAAATAGTCGTGAACATGTCGATGATATTATATTGATTTTGGTATGGTACAATGGCGAACATGGGATTGCGTCAGAGTCAATAATCATGCTTACCCCATCTTTGGTCCACCTTGCGTCAAATCAAATACTTGACGAGGGTTTAGTAACCATTGGAACTTTTGTAAAAGTTTGACACCCTAAAAATAGACATACATGTGAAAACACTCTTCTACCAACATGCCAATAAATATATTCTTTAACTCTCTATATTTTTTTTTGTTCATGCCATTTCATTCTAAATATAGATAGTCAAAACTGAAAATAGGCAAACATGTTATGGTACTGACCTGATTTCCACCACTCTTTGGATTGATGAAGACAAGCACAGGCGTAATCTTAGTTGTTGGAACGGATTTAATTACAAACGCTTTGGATTCCTTCTCTTTTGATTTCTTTTTTGATACTTCCTTCTTACGTGAGGTTTTCCGTAGCGATGATTTAAAGCTACCTTTACGTGGCAACTTAATAATCCATGACGGTGGAACAATGATATTTGAGTGTTCACCTGTCGTTTTTTTTTGTTATTGTCAATCAACGAGCGAATGATAAACGATTTTTGTCAAGTTAAAGATCCATTTTTCGAGTGAAACGAAAAAAGAAGAAGAAAAAAAACATCATTAAAATATAATTCATCATAAAATCAATTGTGACAGCACCAAGTTCCGATTAATGAATACGCTTGAGAAGGAATTTCATCGAAATCCATTATTTACGAATTTTGAACGTTCAAACATGTCGAATAAAAAGACGTATACATTTGGATTTTGGCTACACTAAAAATTTTATCGTCGAACACACAAATACATATGATATAATGATTGAGAGAGGAGTGAACCGGGGCGGGAAAATATAAATACTAAGCATTAATACTCACCGAGAGAGCACTCCTCGCCGATTTTTTCCGGATTGAAACATGATTCCTTATTATGATATGATGACTTGCACCAGGCACATGATATTGCAACAATTTCCTTCGAACTGAATGATAGTTTCGCTTGAATCGACTAATTGATGAATGAATAAATAGAACGTGTTTTTATTAATTAGAATATTTCGTTAGAGAGTTGAGAGTTTGTACTGTCGTTTGCTTGCTCACGCGTTTCGTTTGCTTATTCCGTTGGCAAACTCGCAAATGGCAAACATCAGTGAAGTATGGAAAATTTCTGTTGTAGTATCGTCTAACTACTAACCTTGCCACATTGTTTACATTTTCCTTTTTCCGTTCGTCGATGAATCCAATGATGTTGAGTTGTTCGCTTTTCCCCATATTGCCGTATGCTTACATCACGAAATGATGGTTTGCATGACCATTGTGTTCGATTCATAATCACCGAAATGCAACTGGTATGAGCCACCATTCGGCATGCCGAGCACTTCATACGGGGCCCATGTCTCTGTAGCCCGAATAATTTTCAGTAAAACACAAATTAAGAGAAAATTATGATTAATGAATACGCGTCAAAGCACAATCATTTTACTTTGTGCACAAAGCACAAAACAAAAGTCAAGACAGAGAGAGAAAGAGAGAGAGAGAGAGAGAGAGAAGCAAAAACAAACAACAAATGAAAATTACTTGCACGTACCGAGCATTCATTTTCGCCAACATAGCAAAAATCACCCGAAATTGATGTTGGCTGCCACAAATGATCACCGGCTATCGCACTTTCACTCCAATCAGGTACTTGACTGATTTTTCTCGCTTCGTTTCTATAATAGAATTCAACAGCCATTAAAATATGAACGAAAATCACTCAACGATATTCGTCAATCTGTCACACGTTTTTCACTGTTTCTAATGTACATAATAATAATCGTACGAACAAAATGATATACTAAATAACTAACTCATCAGTCGAAATAGAAGACATTGAACATGTCGAGAGGAGAATCTAGTGAATTACAGAAAAAAAAGAGTTAAACCAAAATTACCTGTGATAACAGAACAAAGATAAAGATAAAATAGATAAAATTGTGTGTAAGAAAAGAAATGTGTTAATTGTTCAAAGAGTAGACAAAATGAACGCATCATGATTCATTTGATAAGAGCTCCCAATCAAACAAAGTCAAGTTCCTGCAACAACAAAAAAAACACCAACCCAGAATTGTCTACTAGCTCACACTTAACAATGAGCACAAACTGAAAGATGTAAAATCAAAAAGAGGTGCTACTTTAGTCTGTGTCAAATCATAAGACAGTGAAGATTGAGTGTTTGTATACGGAAAATAGAATAAATCAATGAAATCGATTTTCCCTTAACCAAAAATGTGTGCGCAGAGAAGAGACAGACATTGACTTTGTGTTTGCGTATAATCTGTGTGTTTTTGTTTTTGTGATTGTGAATTACATACCGTTTTGACATTGATGGCCCGGCCAATGCAAGCGCTTTATATCGTGCCTGTTCATTGGTCGGCAGTACAATATCTACAGATCGTGATCGTACCGCATTTGTGGGTACGGCTAAAAATCCATCAATTTCCGGTTGCAATTCTTCGGTTTTGCCATTGGATGACAATTTTGAAAAGCTCGAATCAACCGATGCGGCCCGATCACGTCGTAAATCTGTTTCGGGCACAGTCAAATAATAATCCTGTACATTATCGCTTGGATCACGGCCGAGATGGTGTTTTTCGTTGTGTGTTGGTTTTTTCGGTTCAGCTTCCGTTGGTGATTTAACCGAATCCAAATTTTCCAATGAACTACCAGTTGGTTCAATGAAAATTGCCTCCTGACGTGATATCGACCGGCGACGGCCACGATTCAGCATTTGGACAGACAATTCAATATCAATGGTGGGCGTAGGCTGTTTATCACATTGAGTTTCAATTGATGGCGGTGTGGATGGTGCATCGTCATGAGCTGATTGTAAAGGAAATGCATCAGTTGGCGATAATGAAAACTTAGGTATGAGAAGTGGAATGGTTAGATGATGTTTGTCAGTTGATTTTTCGATGTGCTCAGATTCGTCAGTATCGTCGTCATCGCTAATCGATGTATCGCTTAGATAACGGGCGTCTTCATTGTGTGCCGATTTATCGGAAGCTGATCCACCGCTCTCCAACCAACGTTCATACTCTTCAATGTACAAACAGTGCACACAAGGCACCGGTGATTTTGTGCTCGATGATCGCCTACGCTGAAAACGTTTCGGCACTTCAAGATGCCTCGCCACACTCGAATCAATCGAACCCGATTCAACGCTACGTGACCGTTGCGCACCGAATTGAAATTGCGGCACTTGCAATAAAGCAGCCGAATTTTCATCGGTCGATGATTGTTGGTTGAGCTTATTGCTCGTTCGATTCGCTTCCAATTGAAACTCATCAAACGACGTGGATCGAACCTGTATGGAGTTGCCATAATGCCAACAAGAACGGAAAAAAATCCCATAATGTTCAACATCCAATTCGTTGAGAGTGGCGAAATAAAAAAAAGGGAACAAAAGAGAGAGAAAAAGGAAGCAAAGAAAATGGGGGAAAAAAGAGAGAAATACCGTATATAATATACGAAATTGTGTAATAAAATTATTATTGAGTTATTGATTTCGTGCACCATCATATTTAAAAGCAACAACCACAACGAACAGAAGAAACGAAAAAAAATGCGCTGAATGAGGGACAACAGCTCATGTTATGCGGGTGTATTGTAAACCGATAAGAAAACCACAACGTAAAAAAAGTATAATTCGATATTGTGCTTTGGAATGCACAGGAAACTCATAATAAAAAATCCCATTCAAAATTAGTTCGAAAACGCTTAAATAATAACCAGATTAGATAAAAGCTTCGTTCGTCGACGAAACTATAAAAGAATTGAGCGCGCGGCATAATAAACAGAAAAAAAAATGAAAATACAGAGAGCGAGTAAAAAAAAGAGGCAAATTATCGATCAGTTGTTTAACAAAAGCGAAAAAAAATTGCATGCAAATTGTAATAGGAAAACAGTAAACAATGAATATTGTATGAAATCATAAGAACCAAACGACAATGAATCATGCAATGACACACTGAATGGAATAAATCCAAAATCCAAAAATAAAACCAACGTATATGTGTTTGCTTTTTTTCCAGCGATTTTAATCAAAGATGCTTAAATTCAATGGATGGAAAAATATTGGTAAAAAAGAGCGAAGCAAACCGCAAACATTAACAAAAGGAAAAAAAAACAAAACAAAATTAAACTAGGTACAAAAAAAACACGCACATTCAGCCACAGCAAAACAGAAACCAACAACACCGATTACATTGAAAGAGTTTTAAGAGGTTAAATGATTGAAAATGAGTGTCAGACCTGTCGTGGTACTTCCAGACTGCTTTGCATTTTCATTTCGGCACCTGTTGGTGTTCTAGACCTTGTAAAAGTCGTCCGAATTCGATTCATATCACAAGTTTTGCTGTGAAAATGTCACGCACACACCACATACACATTCAAAATGAGACAGAGAGAGAGAGCGCACAAAAAAAATGTATTTTTTTTGACACAATGCCTGATGATGGTGATGAAATCTCGTTGTAGTTGTTGTTGTTGTTGGGTCTCGCTTCTTCTTCCACAGCACTCCGTCGCGTATTAAAATTGTTGAATGTGCCTGGGTGATCGGGGGGAGTCACGCACAAGACCGCTAACGGTCGAGCCGAGAGGCAAAGAGACTGAGAGCCAATTATGCGTAAGTGATGAGAGCGTTACTTTAACTATCCAATTTTCGGTTGGCTACATGTTTATCATACGATGCATTCACAACGGGTGCTATAAATCGTTTGCCAGAGTCCATTTCTTCTTCAGTTATAAGACACACGTTTGAGCAATGAATTGAATTTGTAATATTCGTTTCCTAGTTTAATTATTCGGTTTCCTTGTGTAAGTTGCCTTCACGGGTTTTGTTTTTATATGCCAAAACATGCACATCCACGAATTCGTCGCCGGCAATTCAAAATCAACGATGTGAAGCGAAGCGTTTGTTAAGATGTCCACAAAGTAGACACAATATACACATACAGCACATAAAATAAAACGATGTCGACGAGCAGCAACCGAAAACCGAAGAGACAGAGAATGAGAGAAAAGAGAGAAGAAACAAATACGAGAGAAAAAAAAGAGAGAAGAGTGTTATTAGACTCGTTTTCTGCTCATACACACTTAAGACACACATTTGTTTATTTAGTGACGTCTCCATTTCAATTATTATTATTTTGTTCTTGGCAACTTTATAGATGCTTAATGTGCATAATATGAAATAAATATTTTGCTCGCTCAAGTTTCGGGTTGTCATTGTTTTTGTTTTCTTGTTTTTGTTGTTGCTTTGGATCTAAACCAAATTACCATACCCGTTTTGTATGTGTGTCGGATACGGATACCCAAAAGCAAAAACAGAGGTATTGACGGAGGCGGGTGTAAAATGTTCGAAATGCTTTTGCACTGGCTAAACGGGACGACATTCAATATTCATGTATTCATAAAATAGCAGCGAAAACAGTTCACTAAACATAACAAAACATTCGTATTTGTTTTTTTTTTATTGTTGGCAGATAAACTGCGTTGTTATTTCTCAATCACATTCATATTATGTACATATTTTACCACTCAAACTCGCAACACGAGCGTGCACAATGCACATAAACGATCACAAGAATACTGGCAGCAACAGCATCAGAACCAAGTGGCAGCCAAGTGAATGTTGTGAAAAATTGAAGAAAATTTGTCGAGTGAATCGGGTGGAATCGAGCAAAGGGAAATAGAAAACCTTGTGCTCATCATCATCGTCATCATCATCTGGTTATATGATTCATACGAGTTCTAATACAGCACACGATATGCTCGTTCTCATTCACTCTTTTGGGTGTTATGTGCGTGTGTATACCGAGCAATGGTAAAACCAAGAGCATGTTATATGCAAACAAATGAGATGGAGCACAACAGAATGAAGAAAAAAACGACGACAACTGAGAAATTGAATACGCAAAGCTGCGAAAAAAGACGGATGAATGGAACAAAGTCATGACAAAAAAAGAAATAACAACGACGCACGATGACAACATAAAAAAGAAACAAATGAAGAGATAAGAGTTGAAAGGAATGCCGAAAAAAAAGATACAATTAGGAAGCACAAAACCATTTTGTGAGGTCGATAAAGATGACGAAAAAGATGGAACGCCGAACAACAAATAATAGACAAATGAGCTGCGGGAAGAGGGAAAAAAACAACATAAATGACTGTCAATTCTTCATTCCGGTAGTAAGAAGCTGTGCAAATCGCTGCTGTATATCGGAAGCACGGCAACATAATGACATCAGGCCAAAATCAAATGACAGGCATAACGCTCGCTCACACACACTATGAATACAGAATACACATCGAATGCACAACAAACAGAAAACACCTCTTGCACACGGATTGTATGAGCTTAGCTTCAAATGAACCCCTTAACACATTTTGCCATGTGAACAGCATTGGCTGTTGCAGCCGTTGCCTTTGTTTCATAATTTCTTCTATTTGACAATCTTCAGATAAATTCCTTTATAAATTTACTGCCTTGTTGCATTCTAAATTGGGTGTACCGCTTCACATTTAAGGCAAGCAGCAAAAAAAAAAAAAAATTCGAGCGGAGAAAGAAAAAAATGACGGCAAAAAGACAGGCAGAGAAAGAATGAGAGCTGAATACGCGCGCACATTCACTCGTTGACACATAAGCATAATATCACAGACGACTTCTTGCTATTCACACGTCATACCGATTATACATGAAATTTGACGATACGCAGAGCATACATCATCGTTTAGCAGCACCACATATGATTCATAACATCAAGTGGTGTGATGCTCGTAAACATTTCGAGAGCAAAGTATTAGCGTATGTGAGACCGAGAGAAAGAGGCAACAAATTACAAACAGGGCAATAGAAACGGAAAGTCGAAGCTGCAAACAAACAAAGAAGATAATAAAATTTTATCGGCACGAGCAAAAAAAAAGAAGAATGTTTTCACAATGATTCTCTTCTGGTTTTGCCTGCTAATGCTGCTTTGGCCAAAAATGAAAGCGGCCGCACTTTGCTATTTTATCAAACATCACATTCAAACCATTCTGAATTGCTCTCAAACACTTGACTACCCGAAATAAATTATTTAATGAACACCACAGTTATATTTATTCATATTTATTTGAATTATCAACAACCGCAATTTCATTTTTTTTTTTATTTTTTGGTTCTCGTAATTCTCTACCGTCACTCGTTGATTTGGTTTTTCAATTGAACGTATACACTTGGATTTCAGTACAAATTGAAGCACGTTGGCTTTATTCCCCAATACTTGACGGCATTTTGATTTGTGTTTAAAAACGCAATTAATTATAGAAATAGAATGCTTTGATTGTGTAAACAATGTATGGTTTTTTTTCATCTGTTTTTTTCGTATGTTTTTTTTCCTATTCAATTTAGCTATAAATGTGTGTACAAGTGTACATTTTGGCTTATTTACATTTCTTTAATGCTCCATTTGCATCAACAACATCCTCGTCGTCAACACATCTCGTGAACAATTTTAAAAAGCATATTTTGCTCAACACTTTCATATTCCGAAGATGTCAGGAATGCAAGTTGCAAATACTTTTGCGGTGTCTCGTTCTCGCTGCAGCATAAAATTTCGATTGAATTTTTAAAATGATTTTCTGTTTTAGAATTTCTATTGTTTATATCGGCTCAGTTTATCGAAATACATAGTTTTTTGTATTGGTTTGCGTTAATTTTTGAGTATCCACTCGTTTAAATGCGGTCACACACTTTGACGATGTCACCAAATAAACCAACACCGAATTGACCGATTCCAAATTGGAACGACAGAACAACGGATAAAAAAAGAATAAACCAACCGAAAAAAGACTCGCGCACACACACACACACACACACAAATTAACAATGTGATAAATGATTAAATGGGCATTATTATTTTTAAAATTTGACTTTGGAATACCGAACAACTGAATCCAAATGAATTATAAATCAACACAAACAACAGCAGCCAACAACAATGGACTGCTGACGAACGCGCACAAATAAGAACCGAAATGTTAATGCAATTTTTTTGTTGTTGTTCGGATATGAACGAATAATAACATAGAATGATGAACCGTAGAGAAAAAAAACACCAAAAAATCAACAGACAAAAGAAAAAAAAATATTAATCACACAATCGATTTTGAACTATTTATTTAGCTATGGGTGATTTGGGTCAATCAAATCTAATTAGAATTTCCAACATTTCCTTCCAAGTGTTTATATTTAATCTTATTTGTTCACTCTCTTCACTCAATCGTTTAAGAATCTCTTATAGAATTTTTGCGTATGCATGCAATGAACTGCGTGTGTGTTACGATTGCAGTGACTTATCACGTTAAGTATCAACTAAAAACTGAAAATTCGTTGGCACAGACTTCGCTGCTTAACTCCACCGTGTCGGTTCGATGAAAGAGAACGAACGAATATAAGAGAGAGGACTTTTTTAATTCGCTCACACGCACACATCGATCCGATTGAGTAAATCGCTTCACGAATACATGTAAACAAATGGCACCAGGTATACACATTGCCATTCCATTGCCATTCCATTCCATTCTGGTTTTGAAAATAAAAAAAAAGCAGCCATACCGAATCGTAAACCCACACACACACACACACACACTCTCCACTCGCTCGCTCACACACTCAATCAAATCACTCTCGTTCACGCGCGCTCTTCGTTCAGATAGAAATTGCATGAACATTTGTACGGCCATTGAATACCGTTCTCAAGATATGTATCCGTGTGCACATTCTTCGTTCTATAGAACCATGGAACGTGAAATATTCTCTCTTTCTCGTACGGTGTATTGTCGATGATTTGCCGCCGCTGCCACGGTTGCTGTCCGTATTGTTGTTGTCGCCGTAGTCCGTCGTCTCCGCATACCATCGACGTATTCAATTCTCACACAGGCACACAGGCACACACACATAAACACACCCAATACGATCCGATACATGTCTTTCATTCGAGTGTTAGAAAATGAGATTCGGTCCCCCCGAGCACGATTGTGTGCCCGTATCGTTCATAGAGAAGCGATGAGTAAATTGTGTGTATCGCTCGTTTCGAAGATTCGTTCGTTGGATAGATGTTTGAATGGATGGATGGATGGATGGATTGATAGATGGATGGGATGGATGGGATGGATGGCGAACGTGCGCGTCATTGCACACACAATATGCTCGACGATTCGCATTGAGTATTTTATGTGTATTAACATAGTGTACATTATCCTACTACAAATCATATGCGCCGCTCTCAGCCGTTTTGTATTCTATTCTATTCTATTCAGAGTTCTGTTTCACAGTTTTGGTTTCGATGTTCTGTTTTTCTGCCAATTTTTTTTTTAGTTTTTTCTTCTTCATATTCATCATCAACTAGGTCTGTTGTTGTTGTTGTTATTGTTGTTGTTATTGTTTGTTGTCCAATCCCTCTAAATCATGTAGTCTATCGTCTGTTCTATTTGTGTAGTTGACACGGTATGTCTCACTCAATTCGCATATCATATGATGATGGAAATTTAAATATGAAACGATATAGCAGAGAGGCGACAACGCAAACTTAAAAGCGAAAAATAGAAAGACACACACGGTATGTGTGTGTGCTGTGCATCATTGGGGAATTGGGGAGCAGGATAGAGAGAAAGAGAAAGAGAGAGAGAGAGAGAGAGAGAGAGAGAGAGAGAGAGGAGAGTGAGAGTGAGAAATAGTGACGCGCACACAGATTGTGATTGGCATTTCTTGTTTTGTGTGATAGAAGAAATAAAAATGTGTACTATACTTCTGCTTTGGTATTTTATGATTTTGTCGTCCACCGTTTGACCGTCCGTCCGACTGAACACCATTCGATGTGTGTGACCGCTCTACCGTTTCCGATACAAACAATAAATTTTTAGCGACACTTTATGGACTCTTGTCACTTAATGTGTGCATGCCTACACACGTTTGCATTAGCAGCGACCGTTGCTCGTTTGCTTGCAACATAATTCTGATTCTCGGCTACGTTCTCGGCTCTCACTCACGGTATGTGGCATTCATAAAATATATGGGCAAAGTTCGCATATTTGCTTGTCTGTCCGCTTGAACGTATTGCCTGGCTTGCCTGGTTTGCCGGGCCCCCGCCAGTTTACTTCGTGGTTTTTATTTATTTTTTTTTTTTCATCCGTCTTCATACATTTTATTTCGCATCTCCAATTTCAATGTCTTGCAGATGAATGTTTATCATTGGGATGCTGTTGTCAGTGCAGAAGTGTTTTATTATCATTTTTCTATGCCGCCTGGCCCCTTTTTTCTCATCATGTCTCACAGTCAAAGCTTGAGTATTTTATCCTTTTGTAATGTGGCTTCCATACCTATTGTGTTTATATATACTAATTCTTGAAGCGGTGTATATCGCATCTCATCGCTTTATTTTCACTCTTATTCTCTTTCTTTCTCCCTCTCACCCTCTCATACGTTGCTTTCTTTCTTCCACCACTGTTTCATTCATTTCATCGCCTATATTATTTGTATTATATTGCAATTATTGTGATTGCTATGCGCGCTATTCGTTTTCGATTTCAGTTTCGTGTATATATATTTTCGTTTCATCGATTTACTGTGCTTTTTTGTTGTCTCTGTGCTTTAAAAATTATTATTATTATTATTATTATCATTATTATTATTATTATTATTATATTTATATTGTTATTTGTTATATTTTTACTCAAATTTGTTATGTAATCGGTCGGCATGTGTATACTGTATATATATGTATATATATCTGTGTGCACGTTACTTTTTTTGTTGTTCCGTCGAATCGTTGTTTTCAATATGAACGGAACAAAACGTAATTTATCACGAAGCACGCCAAATGAAAATCCATCCCGACGAAAGAAAATCACAAAATCGATTTACGAGCGTACGAGTTTGATGGCTATCGAAACGTTTTCATTGTAATGACTATAAAGGCAGCAACAGTAGTATCCATATCAAAGGCATTCGGCGATAACGTGAGAAAAACGAAAAGAAAAAATAATAATTATGAACTGGCGCAACTGGCCCAACTAGCCGAACTGGCCGAAATATAACCGAAAAACCAGAAAACTGAAGAGTCAATTTTGAAATTTATTGAACACATCTCTGAGCACAAACACACATTAATAAACCATAGCCAACCACTTAATGATTTCGTAAATTTCTGCTAACGCATACAAAATTCACAACGTAATTTGTTATACTATCCATTTATATGGATGTGGTTGGAACGTGAGCAGTGAACAAACACACTCGACTGTAACTAGTAATTACAGTGCACTATAGCGAATAATCAGAATATTTTCTAGTTCGTTTAGCTCGTTTCATTTTATTGATTCAATGGTTAAATTTTTGTGTTTGCATTGAAAAAGCCTCAGTGAGTGCTGCTGCCATTCACATATCTCGTCAATTCACTTAGAATTGCTTGCTGTGCCGAAGCTGTGGGCGCAGGTTGATTTTTATTTTTCATGGGACTTGCATGACGAATGTAAATAGACTCATTTTGGAAGTGCCAATGGGAAACTGTGTGATGCTCATATAAAATAGAATATATTAAGAAAAATCGTTGTGCTGTTACATGAAGTCAAATGACAGTTTGGCGGGAAAACTAAATGAGATTGCCAAACTTACAGGGCATGCGTCCACACAGCGAAAACCATGAAAATGGAGAGAGAACCGAGTTAATTAGGACAAAAATTAATTGAAATAAATTAAAAACGCATTATAAAAGTTTGGCTATCTCATCTAGTTTGCTCGAGAGCTGTCCTGTAAAAACACCCAATGAACATTTTGTAATGGGTTTTGGTTCTGCATTGTTCCGACAGAGAAAAAAAGGGTGGAAGGAACATGTTCCACAAATTGGTTGGAGGTTTACCCAATCACCTGAAACATGTCATCAATTTAAGTTTTTCTTTTTTTTTCTTTCGTGGAAGTACTTTGGGCTGGGAATTGTCGAATGTGACATTTCACACGAAGGCTCCCCTCATTATACATGATTCAGACGAACTCCGCAACCCTGAATTAGTTATGGAATTGTTCATTGGGCTGTCTCATTCAAATAAAATACAAAACTCCATAGACGCATCAATACTATGATGGAAAACTTGGCATTTCAAGTAAAAAAAAAAAAAAACATTGACTAAACCCATAACGGATCTCTACACATTTTCACTGCTTATTCGGCTATTTATACAGGAATTTCCGACGTTGAACCTTTATATGAATGGTGTTTGCTTCGGGTAGCACTTGTTCATAGAATTTCATTTTGCATCTTTTGTATGTAGACAAGCCTCAAAGCCCCCATACAATATTCGAGCGATGCCAATGTAGAGAATGAAATATGAGTGTTTAATACCATCGGCATCTGTGTGGAGGACTTTGGGCGTTTTTGCCGACGAATTCTTCGTCTTTTTTTTCGTCTATTTTACCTATTTCTTTTATCGTGCCACGTGCAATGAACGCGATGCAGAAAAATATAAATGGAAATGGAAATGAAAAAGAAAAATACAGAAGCAAAAGTAATAACGGTGAAGAAAAAAATAAATGTTGCCAATCAAAATACTTAGTCCATTACAACAAAATAGAATGTTTGAAGCGCATACACTTTTACAATTTTTCTGGTAGTTTGCTGCAGCAAAACTATTGAATTTAACATGTTTTGGGCCACTTCAAGTGGCCAACCAATCTGACATAGATTTTTTTCCTCATTTCAAATAAATTTTATGACTACAATCGATTTTTTTATTTCTATTTTCAACGTTTTTTTCCACTCTCTCTCTCTCTCTCTCTTTCCAAATTTGAGTTTTTCATTTTTCTGTTGAATTCAGTTTTTGTCGGCACGAAACCGTTGCTCGATCGATTTAATTGTGTTATAAAATAATTTGTAATAATAGAATCGTAAAATTGCGAATAAATTAGATTTTGCGTGTTTTGCGACTTTGTTACGAATGTGCCAGGCGATTGGTATTTGATGCATGCTATCAAATCTGATGTAAATTTATGCGATGCAAGGAAAGTGAATACACAAATACCACCAGCCAGCAAAAAACCCAGCAATCGTAGCTATTGCTGTAATCACAAAACAAGTTTGGTGGATTTAGCTGTAGCATACACTCGTGTATCGCAGCGTGTTTTGGGTCGAATGGGAAAAGGCGCGCACGATGCGTGATGGAAAAACATTTGCGAATAAGCAGAAAAACCACCCAAACAAAACATAAATATCCATCAAAAACTACTTGAAATCTAGTTTTTCGCATGCTTTCACGCTGGATTTGCCGTCCAGAAAAAAGAGATGGAAAAAGGTACCCGAGAACACCAAAGCCACTGTGAGAACGTGTACGAATGGTTTATTCGATATGCGTATTGTACATTGTAATACGGTATACAATTCTGATCGCATTTCGTGAACATGAAAATGTTCTCATATTACTTGCGGTACAGTGCCAGTAAGATGCACGTATTCGGTTTATTCATAAATAGCAAACAAGCACATCACATGCACACCCAGAGAGAGAGAGAGAGAGAGAGAGAGAGAGAGAGAGAGAGAGAGAAACAGCAGATAATATATTTTTATTATCATCGCTGTTGAATGTGACTCGAAGCGCAGCGGAATGCTAGGATATTTTCCATTATACGATTTACGCTATAATATGTTGTATTTTTGTCTTTGCAACGAGTACCACCAACAGCTACAGAACACATATGATTGAAAGACAACAAAGTAGAAGAAAAAGCAGAATCAATCACAGTCAAAGTGAAAGGCACTCACTTACGGCACGAGAAAACATTTACTTCTTGATTGAATGGCACTTCGTTTCACTTCCATTTTTTTCGCTCACATCCGTTCAGATATTCTGTGTCGATTCGATAAAAAAAAATCACATAAATTTTCAATGTTCGTCATCTTCTTCGTTCACATTTACACCATGTGTGTATGTGAAAATATGTACAATGAAGAAGAAAGCAACAACAACAAAACAACAAAAACAACAACAATAACAATCAAATTGAAATGTGGAAAATGCGTCGTAAGGAAGAGACGAACGCATTGACGACGTCAACAAACGGCGACATCAACGTGCAAAGTTCGCGTTTAAGGGAAAGCCCCCATTAAAAATTAATTACGATTAAATATGGATGCGGCAAGAGAAATCGATATGCGATTGGTACGTTTGTATTTTTGCCAAAGGCCCCATATCTGAATTGGATTATTGGTGGTGAAGTTCTCGAAAACGAGAGATACTTTTTTAAATGTCGATGCTGTCATTATGTGAGCTAGGGCCTGCCCGACTCGCCTATTTGCTTCGCTTCATTTCACTTTGGTTGTTTCGTTGTTTCTTTGGTTTATTTTCTTCTTCATGTTTTTTGTTGTTGTTGTTGTTTGATTTGGTTCGTATTTTACTTTGATATTTCCATGGAAAAGCAGTTAATACACTTTCCGCCTTGTTCATTTATTTAACAAGCATAATTCACGTAGAAGAAGAATAAAAAACACAGAGAGACAGACAAGAATCGAAATCATGCAAAATTCAATGTAATTGTGCCAAGCCTCAGATTATCATTTCCAAATTGTCGTTGATTGAATGGCACTGGAAAATATTGAATGTACAATGACATTAATCGCTGGTATCGTGTATTTCAACGGACCGAACATTTTCATCCGAATGTTAGAATACATGGTTTTTTAAACAAAGACACGGCCCAATACGACAATAATAATGATCGATGGAAGATAATGCAAAGCTTCCGAATTTCCAATATTTTTTACCGAAATGCAATACAGGGGCCGAAAAAAAAGGCCAACGAAATAATATATTGCTATCAATAGCAACCGAAATGGATGCGTGGGTAGCACTTTTCAGATACGTATATTTCAACAACTTAACAGCCTTTTTTCAGTTTGTCTCGTAATATTTATTGAGGAATTTCAAAACAAACAAATTGAATTCCAATTCAACCACATGTAAAAAATTACAGTGTTCTTAAAAAAAAAAAAAAAAAAAATGCAGTGTAGTTGTCTGTGAGCAGCAAAGTGCATGTTTAATGACAATTTTCCGCTTTATTCGCATAAAAATTTATGAGTTCCATTTTCATTAGTCACTTCAGTAGTTTCGAAGCCAAGAATGTAAAAATATTTATCGAATTTATTGAAAGTGGTAAATGTAGAGCGAGCACCAAATTACTATGTATATAAAAAAAAATTTCAAAAAACACACACACACAGAGACACAGAAACCAACGAAAATATCGACAGGCCAGCGGACATTTTTTTCTCTGCATGTTGCTTTATGAAAATCAATCTTCATGTAAGCGAACTATATAATTACACCCGGATTGATACCTCTATTGCATTCATAACTCACATTTATGTATATTTCGAGCGATTTTTCATTTTTGTGTGGCTATAACCGGCCAATTTACAGAGCCTGTACAACAAACACATTCATATATGGACAATTATATATATATGGCTATATTTCAAAATTAATGATTATTATGACGATGATGATGATGGCACAAGCGTATGTGCTTTTTCGACCAACGAATGTCCTAGATTCTTGGCTTAGCACACACATACCATTTCGAAATTGTATTTCATTAATATTGCAGAAAAGTCGCTTTTATTTTTATGATATGCTGTCATTTGCGTTTTTCAGCGCATTTCCGTTTCATTTGTCGGTGGCGATTTACATTGTATTTATGTTGGTTCGAATTCATTTTGTTCGCTTCTATAGTTGATTGCTTTTCTCTCTCTCTCACTCTCTCACACTTGGTCTTTGTGCATTAATATGGGCTTCTGTGTGTCCGTTTTGCCATCGTCATTGCTATTGCTACTGTTGTAAACATTTATAAGCGTCCATTGTTCGCCTCATAGGCAAAAAGGAATTTCAATTCAATTCAATTGAATTGTCATTTTATTTGCATTGTAAATGGTACGCTTAATCATAATGACAATGGAATAAGATAAATGTAAATATTAGGAATTGAAAATAAAATATTTACATACGTGAAACACTAATTCATTTGGATAGAATAATGAATGGGGTGCTCAACTTTGATTGCAATAGCTCGGTTGAATAGCTGGCAACCAATGCCATCCACAGCACATCCAGCATAAGTTGAGAAGAGCTTTTAAATTGACGCTTCTTATCCTTGCCATATCAAAATACCTGCTGCTCTAGTATAAATGGCAATTCAGTATCTCATCACACAAAAGCCCCATCCACAATGTAATCTACGATGCGGGTTGAAAAGATATATCTTTGCACACACACACACACACACACACACACACACACACACACACACACACTCACTCACACATACAAACGCAAATCGCATTGCTTGTCTCTATCTACTCGAAATATGGCACACGGTAAAATGCAAACAGCTTCCATTAATTTTCCAGTTTAAACTCAGGTTTGTTGGTCGACAAAATTAAACGTCTAAAAAATGAATGAGTTTCAATTATTAAAAAATTGAAAGAGACAGAGCTGCGAATGTATTTTACCTGTTGTTTTTAATATGGTTTTTAATGGTTTTTTTGTACGCGTGTGAAGGTGAAATGTGAAAAAGTTCGTATTACATGTAACGTGGAAAATTAAATGGGAGATGTCAATATGTTCAACAACGACGTCGATGAATACAAAAGTGATGAGCAAACCAAACGGAAGCAAGCACATTATTGTACACATTGTATCGTTACTGTGGTTGTTGCTGTCTTCCGTCAACACACATTTTCCATGTACGATGTCTTAGAATGTGGGAAAAATCTAATGAGCAAGATTACAAGTACAGAGTACATGCCACAAATCAACGACGGCTCTGACATCCGAACGGTGAAGTTTTCTGCTTTTCTTGTGTTTTTTTTTTCAATGGGCAAACATTGTATGTATTTTTGATGCTTTGTCACATTTCGATCAAGTCAACAGACATGAATGATTCGTTGGCTCATTCAATCGCCCGAAACAGATGACAGAGAATGAGGGACGGAGAGAGAAAGAGCAAATGATATTTGATTCCATTCCAACTTTACGAATGGTGCAATTTCAAGTTTCAAACAAAAAGACAACCCATCAGCCCATCAAGAGATAAACAGAGAATGATAAACATTGGAACACTTGAACGGCTGCGAGCATTTCAATGTTTACTTGTTCACTGTTCATTTAGTTTAAATAAGAAATTTGTGCTACAACCCCAAAATATACTGAACTTGTTTTATTTTTATTTTTATTTTGTTTTTTGCTTTATTCTTATATTACATGCACTTTGAATTCAATACGAACCTTTGATTTTCATTGTTTTTGGCATTCTCATTTTCCACTCTTGCTGTGTCAGAGTCGTGATTCTCATTCGTTTCCTTTTCTTCTGTCATTTTTGGTACAGGACGATCGGTTGCCGTTTCAATGCAAAATTTCGGTCAAATCGGAATAACGTTGTTCGTATCAAATTGCCGAAAGCACAACTCGATGTGTTCGTGTATTTGTTTTGTTTGGCTCTTTATTTTATTTATATATTCTGTTTACTTCGACAAACACGTAACCGGTTCATCTACAACATGTATATTTTCAATTGCGCCCGAATTACTTTGCACAAGTCTTTTTTTTTTCGTCGAAACGTTCGTTCTCGCTTTTTTTAAGAGTTATCAACTATAAGCAAACAATCGAGTAATTGCCTGCACCCGAATCGTCGGTGTTTGTTTTCCGTTTGTTTGGGTGATCGAACGCTGTATGGTTTTTAGTCCGCAGGTGTCACCGTTGATTGTGTGTATCCTTTGGATTGCGTGTTTTTCGATGGGAAAATGTGATTTACCGTTGATAAAATCCGATAAATTCCGGTTGTTGTGGTATTGTTTGTTTGATGAAAAAAAAAATGAGTCAATTGTCAATAAATATTAAAATTTAAATTCAACCCACGAAACGGTGATTCATTTGATACAAATGGCACAATAAATATGGCCCACTGTTTGGCATTTAGTAGATTTCAATGGAATTTTTTTAGAGATAGAGACTTTTTGGTCAACGACGCACAGACCCAATTCGCTGCGATCCTTATTTTTTATATATATTAATGGTGTTTTTCACATCAGTATATTTTTCTTTCCGTTTTTATGTTTCGATGAAGCACAACTTTTTTTTATCGTTTGGGGAATTTTTTTCACCAAATAAATCGACAATATGCGTTGGCACTTAAATGGAAAAGTTCCACTTAACAAATATTTAATAGCATTTAAACACGGTCTTTTACGCCTTTTTTTATGGCATTAAAACAGTATTGAGAGGCACCAAATGTCATTTTCTATTCGTCGAACCAACCAACAACTTCTGATTCGATTGTTCAACGTGAAACAAAAAGATACCTCGGTTTTTGTCGACATTTTTCATGTCTTTGCCATTGCTGCACGTGAGTGGCTTTTTTTCCTTTTTTTTGTGTTGCTTATGGATTACCACTGAAAGTATACGGCTAGTCTGTACGGACATATTAGAGGCAAAGAAAGTGCGAATGAGAGAGCGAGAAAGAAATAGTGTGTGTCTGAGTGCCAGAGAGTAGCATATGATGGTAGTTCAGTAAAACAATGGCCAAACCAAGAGGCATTAAACACTTTTAAGGATTTGCAACGACGTCAGCGAGACAAATAAGCACGCGTCAAGTCTACATTGAACACGTATTAATTTAACATACTGAAAAGGTACTTTTCTTTCTAAATCTGATTAAGTTTGTTGCTTGGGGAAAAAAAACCGATGTCAGTTTTTCATTGGCTGTCTGTTCAATGTTCAATGTGTTGGCATTTTATCTACTGTTTTCTTTGCTCCTGTAATATGCAACAATTACTCTCTCCCACACACACATATTCCCAAATACTTGAAGTTGAGCTTCTTTTTTTCTTTACGCGCTAAACTTTTACAATGAACTCAAATATTGCGCGCAAAAAGCGTTAACTTTTAACGTATTATTTGCCGAATAGAGAAAAAAAACAACAGCAAGAAGAAAATTGAAGGCAAGCATCTGAAGTACTTATTGAGCTAGTTGTTGTGTATTGGCACAATCATGGTAAAAATCAAAAGTAATGACCTTTCATTTGCTGATTTTATTTATGAATGGAATTCGCGATAAGCCTTCTTTATTTTCTTTCTTGTTATTCCAACGCAACAACGATTTTTGCCATCTGAATGCCAATGCTTCGCGGAAGACATTCAAACAAGGCTTACATTGGTTAAGTCAAGTAAGCTGAAGCCAAAGCTATACGGAATCAACCAGTCGATGGTGATGCCATTTTTCCTTGATAAAATTCATGAACGTTATTTGGTTGCTATTTTTGTTGTTTTATCCAATCCACTTAATTGATGGCCTGAGATTGGCTGATGTTCGTCCTACTATCGATTCTCGAAAATTACTCTCTCTTCTTAATTATTTATTCATTTTAAATGATTGTGACTTTTGATCTTTATGTTTTGAACGCTGTCGATGAACACAACAAGTATTTTATGATGAAGGTTAAATTCAACGAGTCGAACTCCTACATGCCGCAAGTAATTACATATACAAATACGCGCCTATTACATAATATGGTGATATATTAATTCATTACGCTTTTGTTTTTTTGTTCCACAGTCCCCCCAAATATCCGAAACCAAAACAGAATGAATATTTCGTTTCATTTATCAAACTAAAGCGAGCTCATTTTTTTCTGTTTCCGTTCTCCTGTTGACTTTCTTTTTGTGGTGTTTCTTTGGTTCTGTGATTTATTTCGAAATGAATGTTCCTACAAAGAACGATGGAATACGATTGAAAGCATTCATTTGGTTAAAAGGAGCAACAAAACCTAAAACGTTCAATGGGGAAAAAATGAAGAAGAAAATAGATACAGAAAACTCGAGAGAGAAAAAAAAATAAAGAAACAACACACAATCGATTATGACTGAAATGATTTGAACATCTAGATTGAATTCCAATCACGATAAACGGTGCTGATGCATTACAAATCGACCACCGGTAATAAATTGATTCCACGAATGGTATTAAGCATGGTCATATTAAGGATACATCGGCCGTTTTTGGTACATGTTTAGTATGAACATTTGAAACCAGAGGCAATACAGCATCGGGCATTACATGCTCATTTTGGTCTATTAGATTTATTGATTTCTGTAATACACACATCATTCATTTGATAAACGAAAATAGCGCGCACTATGATGGGGCCTGCATCGTGGTAATGAAAGCGCGCGCGCACACACGCACACAAATAACACGATAAATTGAATGAGGTCCCAATGATGTAGTTTAGCTATGCCCAGAGTAAACCGGTAAACGGAACAGCGACCAAGTATGAGAACGAGGGTGGCGAGAATCAAACTAAACAAAATTTCAACAGTAAATAAAAGTAAATGCGATCTCAGATGTTATCGTGTGAATTGACGATTGAAATAAATATACGCACGCATGCAACAGCAAAAGCTATAGTAAAAGCAACCTAGCGTAGTCGATGTAGCAGTAGTATAGCTCTTTGAAATTTAAGACGGAAGCCCTATTCGAGCCAAAACCATGGACACGCATCGGTCAATGTTATTGTTACTGTGTGTTGAATGTAATTATTGATGGGGGCCGTTGGCGATCAGTGCGAGTGTTGGTATGTCGCATTCCCTAATTTAGTTTCGCGCGCACACCACGATTTGGTATGGTGAATTTGAGCTACTGAATGGATGGCCAAATTGCGTGTGCAGCACGTAAACTGGTCGTTCACATTTTTATTTTATCATCGTATTAGGGATTAAGTACAGGTTCACCTATGATAATGACTTTGTAAATAAATACGCAACAAGATAATAATCTAAGTACACATGCTTCGTCTCATCGCCATGCTAAATGTGGCGATTGTTTAACGGGGCCGCTTTTTGTTTTCTTCATTTTATTGTGAGAATAACACACAATATTATCAGCCAATATATTACTCACTCAGTAAATTGTGCCTGTAATTCAGATGGCTGGTATTGAAGACTTAGCGAGACATGCGAGGCCACATTGACAGCCACTATATGATGATGCCGATGTGTAGACACATTGTGTTATTGGTTGTGAAGTAATGAGAAAGAGAGAGAGAGAGAGAGAGAGAGAGAGAGAGAGAGAGAGAACGAGAGACAAAATGCTTGTGTGTGTGTGTGAATACGAGCACAACATGCCAAACGCAATTCTTCGAGGGCTTCTTTACTTCTTGTTGTGCTGTTTGCACAAATCGTTTGCACGATTGGATTTCACATGAAAAGAAAATTATTTGCTAAACAGTCTGATGTGTTTATATTTTGGTATTGATAACGCCCTTACTTTACGACTAAATCGCTTTCCATAAATTGTGTGCGCATGATGCAGACAAAGCGAGCTAAGTGATTCAACTACGAGTCGAATAATAAATGTTGACTGAATTTACTTCATCTGCAATCGTTCGCTCATTTTTCAAACGATCCATAATGCCAATTTGCGAACACTTTCTTAGATTTTTATTTCTATCTGTCTCGAGTTTTATGCTAAATAATTTCTTCCCCCTCTCTCTCTTTCTCTCTCAGCTCCTCCTTCCGCTGATTTTTTTTTCTCCTATGGTATATAATAATACATTCTTACGTTCATCCGTCCATCCGTTTTGGTCTCGTTTAAAAAAGTTTGTAATCTTCTTTGAATCTGATGTTCAAGTACCCTCAACATTTGTTTTCCATTAGTTGGATGTCCGCAGCACGCGCAACCAAGAACTTTTTCAGATTCAATCAAAACTACGAAATTCCTTTTTCTATTGCCATTTATTCGGTGCCACGCACAAAATATATCACGCTAACCAAGAAACAATATAAGTAAGCACTCAAATTTTAGTTGTTGTTTCAACCTCCAGAGCTGCAGAGCTCAAAGCTAAATACACAAGGGGCAGAAAGAGAGCGAGAGAGAGAAAGAGAGGAAGAGAGAGAGAAAGGGAGAGGGACATAAAATTGGATGAAAGTGAACACAATAAGAAAAGCGTTCGAACAAACTTTTTAAAAGTCATACATTTGAGCATTTGAGCATTTGAGCATTTGAGCATTTGAGCAACGAGATCCTAGGACCATAAAACATTCAAATATTGAAACATGCGAACATTGGACACAAGAACGAATCAATTGATATGGCGGTCAATTTATATGCAAGCAAAGCTCTTCGTTTTCGACATTATCTCTAGCGGACCAATTTTGTGTTACAGTCCTTCAATCTGGTTTTGGAACTTTTTGGACAATGTGTTATCGACTCGTGCACCTACGTCATTCGGAAAATTTCATTCCATTTAAACTATTTGATTTGAAAGGATGCAAAATGAGCTCTTCACCGCCTCCAACTGATGTTACTTTTCCGAATACAATGGTATTGTTTAACATCAGCAATATACAAAACTATTATACAAATATAGTCCCTTTTTTTGTAAAATGACTATGCTGCTGGGGGGATGCGCTAGCGCTATATTTTCAAAGCACAACAACTATAGACGAATAGGCATAGTAATATTCCAGATGGTGTGTGTATGTGTGTGTGTGTGTGTGTGTGTGTGTGTGTGTGTGTTGCTTGTTGAACTTTGAACTTTATTTTATTGTCAAGAGACAAAAATGATAAGAAAAAGTAATGTCTTTTCGTGAGTGGAGAGCAAAAAAAGGGAATATGTTTTTCGCATGTTTTGTGTAAATTAGTTTGCAAAGGTCGTGAAATTCAAATGAATGCAACTATTTATGGTATTGTTGTTTTGTTGTTCTTTGCATAAACAACAATAATAAATATGCGTCCAGAACAAAATGGGGGGCGATTATAAATGATGCACACTTGCACACGCCATCAGCAAAATAGATAGATGTTTATAAATGACCGAAGAGCGGGAAAATGTAAACAAAAAATGATCTTGACTTCTCAATATTTTGGAAGAGAATAAAGGAAAAATTATTACATATAGACAAGCCGATGTGAAGCGACTCTCTCTCTCTCTCTCTCTCCCTCTCTCTCTATCCATCAAATGCTATTATGTAAATCATTTCGACAAGTTTGAACCTCTGGCAAAAGGGCAGCATCTAATTCAAAAGCATAATGACGCATCGTTGAATCTTTCTCAAGAGAATTCTTTTGCTCCAGCGATATAGAAAAACGCACTCGACCAAAAAATGTTTGCAACAACTGGAAAAATGAAGTTAAACTACAACTTTCTTTTTCATCCACGGTCTCTCTTTCGTTTGCTCGCCATACATGACTGGCTCAGAATAAAATCAAAGATGTGAAAATGTAAAGATTTTAAGATGAAAGGCGTCACAAAATATTTCAACAGAATGCAATTCAAAATTCTGTTTAAGGAAAAACGCAACATAAACACTTGGGGGACTTATATTCACCGAATGCATTCGGTTTTGTTTTATATCTCTGTACAGCTATTGCTATTGATATTAAAATTTGATACGGTATTTATTTTTATTAAATCTTCCATCAAAAACTGTTATGAATTTTTTCGAATGCATAGAAATGCATGCGAATACCAGCAAAATATATATAAACGATACGCATTTGTATGTGATACAAGTCCCCTTAGTTTGAAAATCGGTGTTTGTCCTCACAACAAATGAGCAACATGAGCACATGAGCAAAGGTTTTGCTTAACCATTTTCCCAAACGTTGTGCGAATACGATTGTGTATCCTCGCTTTTATTCATAGCCTTTCATATATAATACATATATATTCACATTTATTGAGTTGATAGCTGAAAGAAGAAAGGTTCAAAGGCTTTATGGTGATTCGAATTGAATGCGAATTTGGTACGTGATTCTTGTTCAAATGATTCGTTTTACTAAAGAGGTAACACATCATATCAAACCTTCACCCTTTGACTTCGTGTTCGGTATTTTTCCACTCTCCAAATAAAATGCGTCCCGTTTGCATTGGAATGTAGGACAGAAACATTTTAACAAATAACAGTGCGTCAGACGAGCATTTCCGATTCAGAGAAATTAACGTAAATTATTCAGAATAATTACTTATTAACAACGTAAAATTTTGTTTTGCTACGTGTGTGACGCTGTTGTCGTGCTTTTGATGGCCTATTTTACGAAAAAACAAAATTTAGATATTAACGACACGACCTTATTAACTGCAGATTGGTAGTTAAGTGTCAGAGTGCACAGGTTGTTTCGTGTATTGAGGTGCTACTGTGCGTTTTTTTTTTCAGATTTCCGTTTGATGTAAATGCTTTGCATGTTCAAGTCAAAATAATCAGCGCAATTATTCTGCTTATAAGCAGTCTATAGACACCATCGAATGCTTTTAAGATTAATCAAAATTGGACGCGTTCAAAGAAAAGTACGGCAAAAGGAAATTTTTCACAGATCAATTCTTCAAAATCAAACAAAACATAGAGTAGTGAAAAGGTGCCCGCGCCCAGACAAGCTTACCACCAACATTCATCTCTGTCACGTGGAATGGGTGTTTTTAAGCCGTGTGATGATTTTTTAAAGTCAAATGTCATCTCGAATTTAGTGATTTGATTTTGAATGCACATATATTATTTATTCAAAACGGCTACATCAACCACATGCTAGCTTACTAGTTCGTGTTGGCTGATTTTCATAATTGCTGATATTTTAATACATTCCCTGTCACATTCCAATCAGAGAAAATAAGCCAATGATCCATATGGGCGAATGAGCCGATGAGCCGCTGTTCAATACACATTTTTTATTTATGCCGAGACAATGTTTTCTACTGTAATCATGGTACATTGTGTTGATTTTAATCCGTAGCTAATGCATCAGGATATCGGACATACGAATCATAATTAATACTCGAGTACATGCTGAACGACGAGACTGCGATATGATGAGAGTGTTTTTGTGAGAGTGTGCGTGTGCGTGTGCGTGTGCTAGTGCTCTCGATATAATCACATAGCAAAAATCAAAGCTTCGATGAATTTTGAGCAAATATTTGCTATTGATTGCGCTTCGCGAATCAAGCATACTGAAAAATAAACAAAACATGGCTCAAGTGGAATATGATAGGCAATTCAATCAAGCGGATTGTTTATTTTCAACATAAGGTAAGAGAGAAATGTTGTTCATTTCTAAAGAAATTGCGAAAATTGTATCGATGAAATTCACAAGAATCGTTCATTAAGTAATGGTTGAAGCGGTAATCGGAAGCGATAGCAATCAAATTATCAAGTGCTTTTGGATTAGCAAAAATTTGAATTATTTTTTTTTTAAATATGAACCAAAATTATAAAGTGTATTAATAGAATGATGTTAATTGATTGAAAAATGAAATTATCTATAGCCACATATCAATGTGATATAATATAATCGAATAAAGAAATTAATTAACACGAGAAATCGATTTTATATTAAAATACTGAAACTCTTGAAAGCGATTAATTTGAATTCAATAAATAAAAATGTGCTGAATACCAACTTCGGGAGGGTCCTCCCTTGACGCATAAAAAATTCACTCCGTTGTGCTGAATGTGTGACAAGCAGCGACATCTTGCTTCTGTAAACAGATGATGCCGAAACAATATTGCGATATGATAAACGTCAAACACCTCAATCGTACACACAGTACATTTTCAAACAACAAAAGTTCTTTCGGTCGCGATTAACTCGCTCAGTTTTTGTTTTTTTGCTTACCAAAAAACAGCATCGATTCAATCATTCTTTTCGGCATTCCAAAAATCTTGCGGCTTCCGTCAAGCATATAATTTCTGCAACGCATTTTGATTTGCCGCGTCAATACCACGTCCAATAAGTTGTATTTGTTTCGAAACATCGAGAAATGTCGCACACAATTTTGTTGGTACAACCGGGCGCACGGCCAGAAACTCGCACTTATTCTGATTACGAAAGTGTCAATGAGTGCATGGAAGGTGTATGCAAAATTTACGAAGAGCATCTCAAACGTCGAAATCCAAACACACCAACAATTACATATGACATCAGCCAGCTGTTCGATTTTTTGGATCAGGTAAATATCATCATACTAAATATAGTTTTCTTTGCCCATTCGCCATTCAACACTTGCCACCAACTTATGGCGCTTATCAAATGAATGTGACATTTTTGCTTGACAAAAATAAATCTAACATCAATTTTGTTGTTGCAATTTTACAGTTAGCCGATTTAAGTTGTTTGGTATATCAGAAATCGACCAACACATACGCACCGTACAACAAAGAATGGATTAAAGAAAAGATTTATGTGCTGTTGCGACAAGCGGCCGGCACAACGGATGAACCATCGGCATCCACGGCACATTAAAACTTACTACTCTTCCTTTTTGCTCCAAATTTTTTTTTCTCACCACACCGTTTTCTTTACTTTCAAAAGAATTCGTGAATTCTCTTACACTTCATCGTAGACCATCTTCGTATACATAAATTATTGTTCAGCATATACGAATTAATCAACACTTGACAGTTATTTACCAAAACTAAAACGATTTATTTACCAAACCGAAAGAAAATTTAAGAAAAAAAAAATGAAAAAGTCGTTGAATAGAAAAACTCATGATATTTATACGGCAAATATCAAAATAATAAACTAAAAAAAATTAATTGGTACAATGTTTTGAATAGCATTTACCGGAGACATTAATTGTAAGTCAAAATGATATTTTTAATGTGTAATATTGAAATTGAGACACATATAAACACAAACTAGAAGAAAAAAGAAACAACATTTAACTCTTATAATTCTCACATACTGTGTGCTAGCTTGAATTCCCATAGCGTAAGCTAATTTGAAGCCCATAGACTTTAATTGTCAAGTTTATAAAATTAAGAGTTTAGCGGGTGATTTAGTGTGCAAAATTCATAATCAATGTTGATTGTTTTGCGACTGAACAAAATGATTTTTTTTTTCTTATTTTAATTGAAAGGAGTTTAATATTTGAATAAAGAACATTTTCGTGACAAAAATGCACTCGTTTTTATTTCGTGACCGAAACAAATTTAAAATCGTGTGATTCATTTCATTTAGTTTTTGCAGATATTTTCGAGCTGAAATAACAAAACATTGGCAGTAAAACAAGTGTCACTCTTGTGAACAGAATCAACTGTATGAAATAATATTTATTCGTAAAATAAAAGCAGACGGATGCCTGTACAGTTACTAGAATTCCTTATAATAACAATGTTAATGTCTAGCCTTTTGTCGTGGCTTCTCCGATTCCATTTCATATTCGATTTCGATGTGTCTCTTTTTAGCTGGTTTCGATTTCTTGACGGTCGGTTTCTTCGGTACACGTTTGCTAGTAGATCCAATATCCTGAAACAAATTCAAATTAACATAAAATTTAATCAACTTTCGTTTTAAATCATTCAAATGAAAGTTTCTTACTTCGATATCATCATCATCGGATTCAAAATCGCTTGGCACGTCAACTTGTTGTCTTTCGCCCGATTCACTTTCGGCATCAGACATATCAAAGTCACTATCACTGTCCTCATCGGATGGTGCTTCGACAAACTCTTCGGTCATTTCCAATTGTGACTTCTGTCTTGTTCCAGATGATGTCTCACGCTCTGTTTCCATTTCCAATTCTGTTTCACTAATTTCCTCATCCTCAGATTCGGCTTCACTTTCGGCCTCTTCTTCCACTTGTTCCTCTTCAAGCGCTTTGTTAAACACTTTCTGTGGGAAATTGTAGATATCTTGATAAGTACCCTTCTGCAAACGATCCAACAACTGCTTCTCAATGGCCGAATCCAATTTGGCTGCAACCAAAGCCTTTTCTTCACGTCGTCTTTCGCGACGTTCAATCTTCGTTTGTACGGGCACCAACATTTTTTGACGACGCAACTTCAGCTTACGCATTCGAATCAAATATTGTGTGATTTTAATGAAACGCTGTTTACACTTTTGCCGAATAAAATTGTCCCAAAATACTAAATTTTCATTTATTTGATAAATTGCCTTCTCGAAGTTACGCGAGAGCTTGACTTTTTCCCACAGTTTCGTTGGGAAATGTGATCTTTCGGCTGTTTTCATGTACAAATAAATGATACCCTTTTCTTCGCGCACGGTCGCATACTGACTGTTGGCCAGAGGACATGATACACGAGTACACAAACCAGTCAAATTATACTCATGCCGGCAAAAGTTTCGAGTGTCCGTTCTAAAGGTGTGAAAACAAGTAGATTAGAAATACGATAAACGATCAAATAGGCTGTTGGCGTTAAGTCTCATTGAAATCAGCTATGAAACAGAATTTCTGAATTGAAAACAATGGACCATGAACTTACTTGACTTTGTGTGAGCAAAACGATTTATTGATGATACTCCAAACAACCTGTCGGTAGGTAAAAAGTTTGTAAACAAAACGAATTCTATGTTTTCATGAAAATCCTATTAAATAAATCATTGAACTTACATCGTCGCTCTGCATTTTGACCAAATAAATTTACAAACTAAGATCAAAATGGAAAATAAATCTAATAAAATCGTGTTGTTTAAATTGTTGCAGCTTTCAAATACACGTGCTAGAACTATAGTGACAAGCATTGACACACAACCCATGAATCCGTTGATAAATGTTCAGCTGTCATTGAAATCTAGTACAACATTCTGGTACATTCAACTGAATTGACATTCAGTTTCAAAACTCAGTCTATGCTGAATGTGTATAAAAATAGTGTAATTTCACCGCAAATTAATCAAATTCAGTTTGGCTGCATCACAAAAACAGTTGATTTTGTGAAAAATGTCGCGGTTTTTGTGCGATTTTGAAGTGTTTGGCCGTGTGCAAGGTGTATTTTTTCGAAAATATACGAAACAACAGGCGGATAAACTTAATTTAACCGGTTGGTGTCAAAATACCAGAGATGATACGGTGAAAGGTGAAATTGAAGGACCTGAAGATAAAATCAATGAAATGAAATATTGGTTGGAAAAAACGGGCAGTCCATCATCAAATATCATCAAAGCTGTTTTTTCGCCGCTTAAAGCTATTGACAAACCGGTCTATGACAGCTTTGTTATTCGACGATAAATTTTTGAATAGAGGTCAATGATACTATTTTTAGGAATTTGAATTGATGTAAAATTAATAAACAATTGGAATAAAAGAGATTGCAGAATGGAAAAAAAGTCGATGTTTGTTTCATTTCAATTAGTTTAGAAGCTATTTTAATGACACCAATAAATAACCATGAAATTTTAATGCTATGGTAACAGACAGCGAAACCTATGACAACTCATTTAATCAACAGCATTGATACCAACTGATTTCCATTTCAATATCTACCGTTACTGCACAGTGCACCATATCTGCCAATCAAATAACTGCAACAACATTACCATCAAATAAATTGTTCTGCAGGTCACAAGATTACAGTATTTCAAGGTGATAGCACGTGTCTTACCTTCTTTTGAATTTTTTCCGGCATTTTTGTAGTTAAACGCATTGGACACATATTTTTCGATTTTTAAAGCGTTTTTTTTTTTCGTTTTGTCCACGTCTGTGATCGTAATAACATTTCATTTTTCCAACAAAATGACCACCGAAATTGAAATAAAGAATATTATAAAAAGTATATTAAATGTAAGATGCCGAGAAGGATCAACAATTGCCGAAATTGAACGTGAGTTAAAAATTACCGTCGATTGTTCGTGTTGATGCATTGTGCGTATTTACGAAAATATTTTTTTTTTTTTTTTTGTTTAAACATTTTCAGAAGAATATGAAGATTATATGGGAAAACCACTATTCGGCATTTACAATTTCTTAAACAGCATGGACTGTGTTTATTGTATTGAATGTCCGAATAGTGAACCCAAATGGTATGTACAAAGTAGCAACATGCAACATATTACCGACTTAATTTTGGAACAGAAATCGTCTCATCGACCAAAACCACAACGACTGAATCACACTATCAGTTCGAATGATTGCTTTTTCAAAGATAATATCGTCTATAGACATATGCGGTAAGCCACAACGTACATATGCAACTTTTTTTATTGAAATATCACATGATAGGGAAGGGATAAAAAAAATTGCACCAATTAAATGTAGTTAATTCTATAGCATTGAATAGTTTTTCTGCTATGGGCAAGAATTGAATGGACAACTGCTTTGAACCGAATTTTGTCAGCCAACAGCTAGTTTTTATGCAATAGTTAACCATTGAACCAATTTGCATTGGTCAACTACTGCAATTTAATAATGTAAAAATAGATTCAACTCGTGTATAATCGTCTTAATGAATAGCCATTTAATGTAAACCTAATTTTATATACAACAGTAAACAAAAACGGTACCAAAGTCAACGTCTGGAAGACATCAGCTTTAATAACTTCGGTTATTATAAGATTGAGCGGAACACAACACCTCCAAAACGCCCCCAGGCCAATCTGCATGCACAATTGGTTGGCGACGATTTCTTCCGTATGCTCGTCACACGGGACGCAACAGGTCAAACGTTTAACCGAAGTATGTTTATCCACCTGCTTTAATACTAGAGATAATCGAAACGTATTGTCTCAGTCTTGTGGCTATTAATTAAAGATAGATTAGATAATAATGAACTAATTTTCTTATCTAATATGTTTTTCATTTAGACAACGATGTTCAACAAACTGGCTTGTGTGTGTCTGGACTGAGCATTTCAGCGGCAGCAAAGCTCATCGAACTTGCGATTTATTTCAAATCGAAGAAATTGATCATAAACGTGGGCTCAGTGGACATTTTGCATGACCGTCTACTGATTGATATGTGTACTGATTTTGATCGATTAATTAATGTTTGCGTGCAACGTGGAGTCGACCCAATCATCACAACACTAGCTCCGCTTGCAAATAGCAATCATTCACCGGAAATGCGTGAAAAATTACTTCAGTTCAATAGTTTTTTGCTTGACAAATATATCCTACGATATCCGGTAATTGATATTTGGTCAGTGATGGTCAAGTGGGATGGTCGCACTAACTTTGACTTCTTTGAAACGTAAGAATCGGAAAAATTGAACTTTGAATTCAAATTAATTTTGAGGTTCAACATTTTCGATTGATTTTTCTTTACTTTTTCTATTGCAGTGAACCAATTTACGTGAGTGGAAGTGATCGCCCTCATGTTATGTGGAACCAGATCGCTCGTAGCAAAATTCAAAATCATATCCGTCGAAATTTGGGTCACATTTTGAAGTTGCGAGTTGACGAACGTATCAATTTTGGGGCATAACGTGATTCATTTTTTCCCAAGAATTTTGAATTAAATCTCAAGAGGTTTTTATTTTCTTGGTAAAATTGAAGTACTGACGTAATTGATGTTCCATTAATATGAGTAAAGATATGACTAAATGAATGTGTTTGTTTTTGAAATGAATGATTATTTTAAAAAAATGTGATCAATTGTAAATATTTTCAAAGAATAGCTGTAATTATTGACTTGCTGTAATTAGATTTTAAGTTTTAAAATTTTGTATTGTTTTGAACTAAACCATAAAACACGTTTGGTTGCTTGTGTTGACAATAAAATTTGAACTAAACCACAAATGAACGATAAACGCATGAATTGATTGCATTCGTAATCTTGATTTTTCCGCACTGATATGAAATTTCATTTTGCTCTTAAAGTATTAATTCATTGACTTATAAAAATAAATGAATGGAAGAAAATGTCTTTTTTCATAGAAAATGTGGAAAAAGTCTTTTTTTTCATCCATACATTCTGACGCAGGGGTCTGAGCTGACAATTTCTGGAATCCATTTCACTTTGCGTTGGATTTTCATATTGGTTTGTATGGAATTAAAAAACCTTCGTGAAATTGAAATTTTTGAGCTGAAGACATAATTTTTTCTGAGACCAGTTTGCACTAGAAAGGATTACTTATATTACCTTTATTGAAATTGTCAGCATATCCTTCTTTTTGCGATTTATATCAGCATTTTTGGGATAAACAAAGCAAAATATTTCCATTTTTTAAGTATTTCGTTTTATATCCAACGCTCTAGATGACTTGAATATATTTCAATCGACGCAAATTGCATGGATTTTTATAGAAAATTACGGCCAGAAGACACACATAGAGCCGAAATCGAATGTTTAAGGTTTGGCACGAATAAAATGCCTCATTGGAAACAAACTGAAATGCAGAACCAAAGTTTTAGAATTTTAGAGATGATTTATCGCAGTACAGTACAAACTACGAACTAACAGTTTGGAATTTTCTTGAATTAAAAAATCAAAACTTGATATTTCACATAAAGTATTAGGTTCTTGTGTTTGGAACATTTATTTTGCAGCTGTTTGAATTCAAGGAGGTTCAAGAGTAGCTCACAATTTGGACAACTGGTTCAGAATTTGGAAAGCTCACGATATGGTGGTGAAAAATTAATAAAATCGATTTTCGACTGGCGCGCTGTAGTTAAAATGCTTAGTAAGTCTATACGAAGGCTACTAGATACAAAATACACTATATTACTTTGCCATATATTCGTCCTTTCAAATATCTATCTATATCATTTCAAAATCAAATTCACAGTGAACATAGTCGCATCTACAAATATCAGTCGATATTATTTCAAAACCAAATTTTAGTAAAAATATTATCTCGTGAAAATGTCCCACTATTTGTGCCAGTTTGAAGTCTTTGGCCATGTGCAGGATGTATCTTTTCGAAGATACACAAAAAACCAGGCGAATGAACTGCATTTGACCGGTTGGTGTCAAAATACCCAAGATGGCACAGTGGAAGGTGAAATTGAAGGAACTGAAGATGAAATCAATCAAATGAAGGAATGGTTGGAAAAGAAGGGCAGCCCAAATTCTACTATCACCAAAGCCGTGTTTTCGCCACTTAAAGCTGTTGACAAAACGGTCTATGAGGGCTTTGACAATGGAAAATAAATGGATGCTATCGTTCGGAAATTACATTGATGTAAAATTGAAATACGTAATTAAAATTGAAGAGTTAAATTGAAGAAAAAAACCGGCGTTTGTATCATTTCTAATAGTTTTGAAGCTGTTTTAAATGACAGCAACAATTTACAATGCTATGAAATTTATAGCAATTCAAGAAATCAAAGTGATATCCATTTCAATATCTACTGTTATGGAGCAGTGATTGCTGAACAAACTATCCGCTAGTCAAATAACTGGCATAAAATACATCATTTTTAAGTGATGGCAAGTACAGTCTTTCAATTTTTTCAGAATGTTTAAAAACAGAAACATTAGATTAGGTAACTGCTTTGGACCGAATTATACTAACCAAGCAGTTTTTGTGGGGTTTCTAACCATTGAACTAATTTTAATTGAAAATAGCATTAGTATTGAATCATATAAAAATCATCCCCATGTGAAAAGCCGGTTAGTTTGGAACATTTTTGGTTGTATGAAAGGGATTTTTTGAACAAATATAGACGATTATAGTCAACTTTGACTTAAGACGAAATTTTCTGAAGAGTTATATAACTCATATATATGAGTAATAACTTTAATAACTTTGGCTTTTGTGTTATAAATGTGAGCGAAATGTTCTGTTTGACAAAAAAAGAGGATCTTAAATTGGCTCTGGGTAGTGTTTAAAAATCTACTCAGTAGAAGTTTAAAATCTTAAACAATCCGGTTTCTGAGACTAACTTGGGATTTCTGGACGTAAACTATAATATCCAAAAAATCATACAAAGTAGTTGAGTCAGCTTGGCGTCATTATTTTTCAAGGCGTCCCCACTCGCATTAAGTTTCCATTACAGTGGCGACGATAAAGCACAAACGCCCACTAATGCGATTCCAATGCTAAGTGGAGGATGACTCCAAAAATGAGGTAAAATAACTCAAGTACTTTGTTGATTAATTTTCTCTGTAGTTTCCATTGTAGCAAATGCAGTTTATTTTTCACATAAATTTGAATGGAAGTGATGTATTTCATTAATGTTTCATTAAATATGTGGTAAGATACGTCTCAATCGAAAACTATTGTTTCGAACTACACCATAAAACACATTTGGTTGCTTGTGTTGACAATAACAGTTGAACTAAACCACATATGAACAATAAATGAAAAGAAAACAATTCGAGAAGATTTTTTTTTTGTATTAAATTCATGCAAATTTATTTCTGAAATAAAAATTGATGACAATTTGACGATTTTTCATTTGAACATATCATTGTTGGCTAAAAAAAAAGTACAAGGCTGACCAATTTCAGTTTGTGTATGGCCAAACTGTGGATGACAAAAAATAAAATAAGTGAAGTGAAATAGTTGCCTTAGTTGCACAACGATCATCGACATGTTCGTTGGATCGCTCCAAACGATCACATCGTATAAAATAGAGTAAGTAAAAGATCGCGTTTTGAAACATTTAAAATATTTTGTTGTTTTTTTACATATTTTTCTTACGAGCTAAAAATATGGGCGTTTTGTTTGTTGTATTGTATCTTTTTTTATTGTTTTCAACGTCAATGTTTATTTTTATTCATTCAATATTTTTTTGTCATTGATTTTATTGATTTCTTGTTTTTCTCTTAATTCCAATCAGAATATACGCATATTCGTTCAAATAAATATACTCAATTGTAGCTCTTCAGTAATACCTAAATACATCTTTATAAAAATGACTTAAAAAATTCGGTTACAAAAAAATCTGATCCTTTTCTCGCTTCATTCGTCTCTTCCATATTTATCATTTTGTTTCTTCCATACATTTTTTGTTTTTTGTTTTCTTATTGAAATGACGAGCTCCATTTTTTATGACGATTGTTAATGTTTGTTTGTTTCTTCTTATTTTTGGATTGATTTTATTTTTGCCAATATTTTTTTTCCTTTCACTAAAATTGCAGCTGCAATTTTATACGCGAGAATGAATAAAATAAACAATTAAAATCTTTAAGTCGGATCCATTTCATTCTACGTGGTAAGTTATTAGTATGCGCTATGTATGTACCTATTCTAATATGTAAATATTAATAATAGATTGTTTTTTTCTTGATTTTTTTTTCATTTTTCATTTTATGTTTTTTCTTTTGCGCGAATTGAAAAGAGATCAATATGTTCTGCAACATTTTAAGTGATACAAATATACACTTAACGATTTGTTTTTTTCTTTTATTTTATTTCTTCTATGCGATTAGCTTTTAAACGTCATTAAATTTTCGTTCTGTTTTGTATTCGCAACATTTCGTTATTGCATTTTTCCATTTTGTGTTTTCAATTTTTTTTTCTTGTTTAGTTCAATTTTCAAAGTAAATAAAATAGTTTTGAAAAAGTGTAAAGAAATTAGCGATTGTTTTTTTTTGGCAGAATTGAAAGACTTTTATTATATTGCCATTAAAAAAAATTATAAATAAAAAAAAACGTTTGAGGATAGGAACATAATCCTAAGCTACGATCTTATCAATCGTGGAGACCAACGAAAAGAAGCGTTAATTTTGTTAATAAATCTAAAAAAAAAGATTAGTTTGACTTGTAATTTCATTTGACACGATGTTTAGCGCTTGTTATGTATGGCAAATCGTTTGTCGTTCACACATTTGAGTAATCTGTTTCTTTTAAATGTTTTAAATTTGATTGGCTTTTTTTTATTTTTTTTTCCTTTGGACCATGTTTACACAAAATAAACAAACAAAATGATCGACTTTTTTTTCGTTCACTCAAATTTTGACATGTCAAAAAATAAATAAAAGATGCAAAATTTTACAACTTTAAACCAAATATAAAAAGATCCTTAGGATCAAGCAGAAATGATGCAAAAGAGAAAAAAAAAATCTTTTATTCGTCCAGTCACAGCGAATCGATCGTATTTTGTGAGAAATATGAAATCGATTGTTGGGTGCGTGTGCGTCATGCACGCGTTCTCTCTCTCTCTCTTTCGCATCGATTTGCTTTTCTTCTGCCATTTCTCTAGCATCCTGTTTATCGCTTATTGATTAGTTATAAAATGTTTAGAGAGTTACGTAGTTCATCTATTTAGTTATGGCCTTATTTAGGTTGTTTCTTTGTGTGTGTGTGTGTGTGTGTTTGTATATTTGTGCTTCCTTTCAGTTTGTGTGCATCCTCGAACAATTCTTAATTCAATCGATGCTTTGCGATGCAGACACATCGATTGTGTTGCAATGTAGAAAAAAAATAATAAAAAATAAATCATAAATAGCGTTTGTTTTTCTTTTTTTTTGTATTGCATTTTGTAATGTCTCGGATGGGCAATGTTTGTTTACTCTTTCGTTTTTATTTTAAATAATAATCATCACATCAGTGATTCACTCCTAAAAATATCGCGAACTCATTTGTTTTGAGCTAATTTTGACCGTTTCGAGCACGTAATTATCGAATGGATTTTGTCACATTTTTTTGTTAGTGACAATGCTATTTATGAAAGAGAGAGAGAAAGTCTTTTCACATTAGTGTACAACGGTGTTTCACTGAGTTCACATTTCATATAGCATATTTCGCTATACGATGGTTAAGCTATTAAACAGATTCAAAGTTTTTTTTGGAAATAGGCCGACAGTGTCTGCTCGGTACACACATTTCATTAATTTTTTTTTTCCCAACAAACGAACAAAAGTAGTAATATTAAAATCATGAAATTGTACATTACAATTTAAAATAAATTTGACACACACAAAACGCATTAAACAATGTCAATTTTGAAACCAAATGGTGCGATGTGACTCGATTGAATCCAATTTGTTTGTTTTGTTTTAGAATGGCCACATTTTGTATTATTAGGACTCATACCTTATTTTATACAATTCTATTGAATCATTGAGTAGATCTTTTGCATTTGGGAAGTTCATGTGTAAATATCAGAAACTTCGAAGTGTGTGTTGTTTTCATTCATTTGTCACTTGCAGCATCATTTTTTTCTTCTTCTTCTTCTTCTTCTTCTTCTTCTAATACTTAAATTGTGGATCATTTTGTATCAATTGCAGCTCAACATTGCGTTTAACGCCGTACTGTTGCAGCCGAATTCATGAAAACTAAATATTTGTTTCTCTGTTTTTTTTTTTTACAAAATCGATGAAATCGCGAAGACCCCATTGAAACCATGCGGTCAATTAAGTCGTCTCGAGTTGCGAATATTTCCGTGGGAAGAACATGCACTGAAGATCATGACGTTGTTGGATTAAAACAAAGTTTTCAAAATCTAGATCTTTGTAAGGACTTTTGTTACTTATTGCAATCACATTGGCGTGGCTGGGACTGGATTCATTTAATGCTGCGGTTGATCTTTTACCAAACGGTATATGTGATGTTGAGCGCCACAATTCGAATTCGCCACCTCAAATACGAATGCAATGCACAGAAGCGTTTCATTGGTCTCTCTATTCGACACGACCTAAACGAGAACCGAATAAGAATTTATTAGTATGATCGATTCTTCGTTTCCAATTGGCAAAGAAATGGTATGAAGCTGATTTATTGGCATCATTACCTGTAATATTGTGAAGTTTTCAAGAACGCTGTTCATCATGTACCGTTCAGGCAAACCTTTCAGTTTTTGAATGAAGTTGATCATGTACTCGCACATCGGTGACCTTTGAATGCGATAAATAAACCTTGAGCTTTCCAAGCGTGAATATTCCGTTTCGACTTTTTCAACCACCTGTTTGCCGAATGAGCAGACTTTTGTTGAACATGTTATCACAATGTTCTCATTGCTTTCGTATCTGTTCAAATAAAAATCAAAGATTTTCTGGTTAATTGTTTGTCCACATTCCATATGATAATGCTTATGCCATTGAATACATACTGGCTGGTGACAGCATAGAATGCTCCCGATTCATCTGTAATGTTTGTATTCAAATCAGCCCAACATTTTACTAAGTAAAATGCATTCTGTGGTCCTCTTTCGTATAGCTCTTTTAATCCTCCCGATTTTTCTGGGAATTTATCGCTGATCTCTTTGATGTTCACTGACTGCTCGATCAAGAAAAAACAAATTAAAAACAATTAATGCCAAAATCGAATGGAAATAGACATGTTATTGGAATTTACCTCTAGCAATGGATCTGAATATGATGCTTTTCCATTGATGTGAACGAATAGATGCCGATACTGTGGAAAAATTAGCAGAAATATTTAGTATTTGTCAGTATTGAAATCGGTGAAGATTTTCATATAATCATTTTGCTAACCATTTCTTCTCGCTGAACCTCCATAAAGGCGGAAAACTCTAATAGACGGAATTTGCTTGTTGCGATTGTTCGTCCCTCCCACGAAGCTTGAGCTGATGGATGTCCAGCATCGATTTCGCCCGATATTGCTGTTGCCGGTTTTCCTCCGTATGGCTGCTGTGAGAATGGCTTAATGCTGCAAAAAACAAACAAAAACATACATTAGATGTAAGCGGATCACATTCAAAAGTTGACGACTTCAATCTAATCAAATAGAGACTTACTCTTGTGAAGTGCTGGGTTGCAGTCCTGGCTGCCAGAATTGCTGTCAATCAAAGAATTGCAGTTTGTATTAAAATTAAAATTTAAATTTAAATTCAATCAAAATCATGAAAATGGACTTTCAATTAAAACAAATTGACGTACCACTTTGAGTTTAGCTTGAATCTCTCGCAGTTTTCGTCGGGCCAAAACTTGAATGTGTGAACTGACTTGCTTTCTTGTTCTTGTTTTGCCCGTTCTTAGTTTGATGTATCTCGCTATTAGCTCATTTCGACCTGCAATAATCAAAATAATGAATTTAGACAAATGTTTTCTCTTTCATTTGAATACCGATTTGTTTGTCATCAATCATTACAATAAAATTGCAACTTGTAAACTTACCATACATTTTTCCTTCATCAGACAGAATAATTTTTCTTCTGCCGCATGGTGGATAGATGGCGAGAGCTTCTTGAAAGCTTTGTTCAATGTCTGGGCTCCAAACACCTTCTGCATCGGCTGACGATAGATCTTTATCGTCATCACTCATGTCACCTACATCCAGATGTTTATCGACTCCGAGCAGATCAACTGATCCCAAGGGACCAGCCGCTCCGGAGCCTACTGGTGTCCACGGCGAAGTAATGTTGGCGGTTCCAATTAGACTGTCTGCAAAACAAACAAAAACAAAACAAAAAAAACAACATTAAATATCCAAACACTTTGCAGAGAAAGAGAAAGAAACACACACACACAAAACAGAAATATATCAGTCCGTCAATTTCAATTTGGTTGTGGCAAAATGATGTGCTAGTTTGATTTATATATTATGAAATGAATATGCCAATAATTGTTACAATTGTAACAATGTTTTTTTAATGGCACAAAAAGGAAACCGCAACCGCTCAATAAGCCATTTCATGTATGTATGGCATTTTGTATATTTCATATTTGTAATATTTCTTGTTTGCTGATTTTGTTCGATCGGCGTATTTTATGAACCAACGACCAAACTAAAAAAAAAATCGAAACACACAGCAAATTGTTGTTATTGGTGTTGGATTTACATGGGAGAAAATGTTCAGTTGGAATTAGCGTCAAAAGGGCTAGAGAGAAAAAATCAACAACAACAAACATTTGTTGCAGATTCATTGAAATCCAAAACTATAAAACGAAAAATTTTACGGAATAGTCAAAGAAACTTAAATTGCACGCGAAATGAAAATTATTAAAAATATAATAGCATCTGAAAATTCATAAAATGCATCGCTGAAATTGCAAACCAAATAAAAGCAGAACAACAACAAAAAATAACTAATAACAATAAATAGAAAATGGAGAGAGAAAGAGAAAAAAAACACAACAAGAACAGATACACCAGCAAACATTCTAAACAAACCAATAATTTCAATAGAATGTAACCGAACGAATGGAATAAATTTTATGCACAAAGATTGGTGTGCGCGGCCAGAGAATGATGAAAATGCTTTTGAAATGGGAGAAAAGAGGCGATGAAAAAAAAAGAGAATAATACATAAATAAATGTGTGCAATTACCACAAAAATACTAAAAACAGCAGTAAAAACAAACAATAAATAACTAGGAAATTCTCGGCTCTTAATTCTTTTTTTTCGCTTTTCTATTTGCGCGAAGTGCGCTTAGTTGCTAACCCAGTATGTTCTATCTTCGGCGAGGTTCTGCACTCGATTGTTGTTGTTTTCTTTTTTTTCGATTAACGAGCTACATTTTCTGGAAATCACAACAATGATGTGCAATAACAAAGAAGCAATTATGTAATGATCAAATTCGACCGCATCAATCTGCAATCACAAAACGCCATAATAATCATTTTCTTCATGAGCTTAGACAAAGCACGAAAACAAAACTTGAGAGAAAGAAAACAATAAACAACAAAGCGAAGAAAAAGAAAAAAACAAAAAAAGAGAAATATCTAAAAACATAACAGCAATACACAGAACCCAAGAAGAAGAGAATAAACATCGAAGACGATGAGTGGAACAGCAATAGTTGAGTCCAAGAAGTGCACGAACACGCTGCAATGTGAGCGCTCAACAAAGAGTAAAATCCATACACAAACATGCATATAGCGATTTTTACAAGATTACGGTGTAAATGCGCGCATAAATGCAATTGTATTCGATTTGTTGTTGTTGTTGCTGTGGTCGTTGTTGTTGTTGTTGTTTTTTTTTTATTTCATTTTCTTTTCGGTTTTAGAGCCGAGCAACAAAAAACCATTAGTACACTTCTCTTTTCTATGGGTCTGTTGTTATTGGTGCTGCTGTTGCTGATGCTGTTGGTGTTGTTATTATGGATGTGTGTTTCATTTTAGTTCTTTTATTCACTGTAGCCCACTTGCACTCGTAAACTTTAGCCATTGGCACTGGTAAACATAAGACACACATCACACACAAGAAACAAGCAAAATAATAAGAACTAGAAACTCTGGCGAAAAATATACAGAGAGGAAGGAGAAGCACATACTCGTATGCAGCTCACTGAAAAAGACAACACACAACCGAATGGAAAAAGAAGAGGCTAATCAAATGGGTTTAAAAAAAACGTAACAACAACAACAAAACACGCGTAAAAAAACTATAGAGAGGGCGCAGCTTGGAGTAAAAGAGTCAAAACGATCGAAAAAAGTGTGTGTATACACGAAGCAATCAACGCGCTCGCTCGCTCGAATGTGTGTGAAGAAATTTATATATATATATATATATTCTTTTATGCTGTGGCTCTGACTCATACAGGTGTTTTATTGATACACCGAGTTGAATTGATTTTTATTCCTCTCTTTCTTATTCGCTTTACGTTTACTCTTTTTTTATTCCATAGTCCCGCAGGCAACCAGAATTATTTCGTTGAATTGTCAATTTTTTTGTGAATTTTGACTCTTTTTTTTTGTTGGTTCGTGTAAAACATATGAATTCTGGTTTAATTTGCACAACACATGACTGAGAAGTAAAAAAAATAAAACCAAAGAAACGGAAACTGTCCAAAACCACTTATTTTGTTCGAATGTTTGTATTTTTTTTTTTTGGTCAGTTTTGGGGGGGAAATTTCCAGACACATAAACGTCAAACGAATGATTATTTCCACCAATCACTATAATAAATCGGCTGCTTTATTCGACTTAACACTGTAATTGATTGATTGATATGTTTTGTTTTTTTTTGCATTCGCATTGAGATTCAATCACAAAATCTACCTTTTCGTAAATTCAGCGCGATCGCTGTTTTACTCGGATCCAAAGGATGCGACATTCGCTCTTTATGATTCATATGATTTTGATTTGTTTGAAAACTATCCAATGATTTGAATTCCACTGTGTGTGTTTGTATCTTTTTTTTATTTGAGTTTTTTCTTCGTTGCAGTCGATGGATTTTCAATTAGAGTCCTATGCACATGCACGTAATATATGTATATTATTCACATTCACTCGATAAATTAGTTGCCGCGCAATCGAAACGTGTAGTCAATTTGTTCGAGTTCAATACGAAACCAAAAAAAAAATGATATAATTGAATCACACGAACCACGAACGAAAGAAAAAAAAATGTTTCAAAATTATCAAATTGGTGTTTTTTTTTCGAGTGAAATCAGAACGAAAACGCAAACACGCGCAAAATTTGTCGGACAAGAGAACGTTTTTAGAACTGAAAACCGTGAACGGAATAATTAATAAAAAAAATTACAATTTGAAAATACAAATGAAACAAGAAATTATAGATACACAAAAAAAAAATTTGAAACGAAACGAAAAAAAAAAATAAGTATAAATATAATTAAATGGTCACAGAACCAATATGTATTACACACAGGTTACACAGCACAACACTTATTGTATAATAAATCTGTCGTATTGTCCGTTATTACCAACATTCGAAAGACGAATTGAACGAATTCTGTGGTATATTTTTATTCACACACGAGAGTGGTGCCGTGTACCTTATATGCGCCCATATACGTGTCTCTGAGTGTGTGTGTGTGTGTATGTGTGTGTTTGGTGCACACTGTAAGCGCAAAAGAGACAAAATATCAGCATGAAATAAAAACGAATTGAAATGAGAGAAAAAAAAGAATAAACGTGAAAAGGAAGGATTGAATGAATAGTAATGAAACGAAACGAGAACCAGTCAAAGTGAAATAAACAACATACGGGGCCCCAATATAGCATGTACAATTTGCTCCGAACGTGCTCATACACGTTCGCATCGAGATCGTGAATTCGGTTTAGTGGAAACATATACACAGTGGTGGACAAAAGCGAAACGAACGATTTATATTCGTCAACACAACAGGCACACAATAACAAGAATAAACGCTTTTAAATGGTGTATAGGCTCACCGCCACTACTAAATCGATTCGCTCTATCTTTGTCAAACCAATGGGCATGGTTGTACCACTTAATCGAATCGGACGATCAAAAATGAGAGAGTGTGCTGTGTTTGGTTGGGTGTGCGAGAGAGATTTTATGTGTGCTGTTGCTGTTGCTGCCATTGCTGCCATTGCCGTTGCCGATGTCGTTGTCGACGTCGTTGTCGTCGTTGCTGCTCTGTGCAGCCACTCACTCAGAAAACTATCGATATATGTATAGGTAGAAAATGTAAAATGAACGTTAGCGATGCCTGTGCCTGTGCTTGTACCCGTGCCCATGCATTGTGCAAATGTATAGTTTGCTTATTGCTATTATGGATTCAATGAATGATGAATATGGAACGAAGAGCCTGCATATGTGTTTATGTGTGTTGATTTCAAATTGGATATATAAGTTTGTAGAGAAACCCTTTTGACCATTTTTCTGTTTTTTTTTTCCTTTTTTACCAACAATTTGTTCTTGCAGTTGGTTAGTTCATTTCTGGGATGTGTTCGTTTTACCTTAATCTCTTTTCTTTTTTTTTTTTTCAAAAAACCATTCAAAGAAGAACTAAGCGATTCTTGTGAAGAAAAAAAAAGAAACAGCATAGGCGCGATCATTTAAATGAATACAACCTGAATTGTGATACAGATCAGGCGCGAACCTCTCTACTCTACGGTTTTATACATAAGCTAGCTAGTCGAATGATCAATGGATATAGAATCGATCGATCTTCTGTCGTGTGTGTACTTCGTTGTTGTTGTTTTTTTTGCCTTCTTCATCATCAATTTTGATCATTTGTTTGCTGCATTCAAGACCGATTGTTTTGTCTATTTTACGTCTATTTTATGTCGAGGTTTAAAAAGCCGACCCTCTATGCAATTGCATTCATATTTACTAGCTCATTGAGTTTGAGCTCAAGATCAAATTCGATTCCAAAACAATAGCAAAACTGTGAACACCACCAACAAAAACAGCATAAAAAAAGAGAGACAGTCAAATTTGATGGTTTCTCATATTTGCAATCTCTATTTGAAATCATACACATTCATCTCTGATTTCAATATGAGCTTACGAAGAAACTAAAAGAAAAAAAACGACTGTGGCCACTTTCATGAATATTCTGATTTAATTTGCTGACTGTCACCGAAAATTCAGCGCTCACTATTTTTTTTCGATTCCTCTTGGTTTGTTTACTTCGTTCATGTGTATAAATAAATTCACATTTTATTTACCTCAAAATCGATGTGTGTTGGTTTTTTTTCGTTAAACATTGCCTTGCTTCGTTTCCCGTTCGATTGTTTGGTTAGGAGCGTTTGTGTGTGTGTGTTTTTTTTTTCTTCTGTTGTTGATTCGCTTTATTTTCATTTATATACAAACAATGAAATCCCACTTTTCATGGCATGGCAATGATCGCGAGTAAGCAGGCAGGCGACGAAAGTGGTAAGGAATACAAGATAATAAATAAAATGGATTGTGCAGCACAGGAAAGCCTGAGCACAGTGAAAAAGAAACGAATAACATGAAAAAAGAGCAGAGAAAATACTCGAGAGAAAGAGAGAGAAAGAGAAGAGCAGAAGATGAAAAAAAAGAGCACACACTCGCTGTACCAATTAAATAAAATAAACGTGAAATAAAGAGACACACCAAATGAACATCAGCAGCCGCAGTACCAGTAGCACAAGCAATAACAAACAGGCTCACACACATCAAAACTGAGAACAAAATTACGCTGTCGGTTACTGCATTTAGTGTGTTGACTGGTGAACGAAGCGTATTTAATGCATTCAAACGATCCAACTCGGTGTGCTGTGTGTACTGTTTGCGATCTCTGTGCAGCGAGTTGCTTATATTGGTTGGCTGTTCAGTGTGCACTGAAATTCAACGAAAGCCCGTTGCCCGATGCATTCGATTACACGATTGCATCGCGAAATGTAAGTCAACAACGGGCCATACACATCAAGCGATTTTGGATGAACATGCGATGCATTTAGCATCAAAATATGAGTCAGTCAGACTCATATTACGTGCACTGCACGTATTCGATGCTGATGTTGCTGTTGCCTGTTACTGCTGCTGTTGCTGTTGCTGCAGTGTGCTCTTTTATAAATGCGTTTTTGACTCGGGAGTTTTTTTGTTGTTGTCGTCGTTGTTGTTGTTTCCTCTCTCTTCGGTACCAAAACCAAATTGCTTCATCTCCCATTTAGACTGTACCCTGACTGCACTTTGGTATACACTCTCTCGTGTGTGTGTGTGTGCGCTCGCGTATGCACCAAAAATATAGGTAGACGACGACAACAGCACATAACAACCAGAACAGCAATACACAATCATCGTTCCATATAACATCATTATGAAGGCACACGTTTTGTTACTTTCAACGAACGTGCAACACAATTCCATTCAAAAAAAATAAAATTTCCGTATGCATTGATTCAATGGCGTTAGAACTTGGCCATGTTTTGTTCGTATTGCTGTGCACCCATCATTCGATGTGGTGACTCTCTCCCTCTCTCTCTCTGAGAGTCATTCTCGCTCACTCTTTATATATCGCCTGTGTATTTCTTTTTATCTCTCGAATTTATTGTAATGCTCGATGTTTCGATTTTCTAAATTGATTTAATGCGATTCGATCAAGTCATTACTATGCAAAAATCGAATCACATTATGGAAAAGAGCTAAAATGTTGATGCCAATTTTAATTCCCTGCACCTTTACGAGCTTGATCGAAGAGCACTCGTAGTTTTTTTTATTGTTGAAATCTAATTTCTAATCCGACTGTCTCTTTCTCTGTTGATTTCATTTTATGTTCTAATCATTTGAGGGCTCTTTTTTTTAATTCGTCTAATCGTAAAGGTGAAAACTATAAATAAAGAAAACCGGTTCGGATTAAATTCTCTCTCTCTCTCTCTCATCACCGAACGAGAATAAATAAATATGTTTCGTATGTGAGTGTGTGTGTGTGTGTGATGTGTATATATAGAAAAAAAGAGAAACAAAAATTAGTCTACGTTATGTATTTTGGTGTGCCATTGGTGAATGGTTTACATAATTTGATTCAAACAGTGCAGTTCATCAGTATTTACTTCGATTTGAGCAAATGAAAATGTTCGCTGGTGATGGTTTTGGTGTGTCGTTTTGCTGAGTGTGGCATAAGCACACAAACCGAACCGAACCATCTGAACCGACCGAAAGAGCTGAGTGAACTGCGTACATTTCATGCATCTATCTAATTCGAATGAAAACAAAACGATCATTTATCAAGATTCTTAGATGCATCATCCGATTATATTCTTATTCGTATGATTCTAATACTCGAAGCGACGACAAAACGAAATGGCAAAAAACACGAGATGTTGTTCCAAGTAAAAAAAAACGGCAAGCGACGACGCACTTATGTACTTGATTTTGCGCCATTCTCTTCAACTTCGTTGCCCGTCTTTCGCGTCATTTTTCTTATTCTTTTTCTTCGATTCGTTCGGTGTGTGTATCATTTTAAACTCTTTTACTATCTCATTTATTTTATCTCAAGCCGATTTTTTTTTTGTTTCTCTTTTTTTCTTTTGATTCTAACTCTATTTATTGGGCTGTGGAAGTGTATTCAATTTTCTTTTTATTTTATTTGGTCGATTGTTCTTTCGAATTCTGTGTGTGAGGCTTTTTGTTCGCTTGAGCGGTACAGCAATCATATTAAAAGGATGAAAACGATAGTTTCTTATCGCACGTTTCTGTAATTTCTTTTTCAATGCTTTTTCTCGTGTTTTTGTTTTTTACCTTCGAATTTCATTTCTTACTTTGTCTACTCATTTATTTTCTCATCGTTGTCGTTTTTTTTTCTCAGCTTTCATCATTTACTAATTTTTCAATTATGTGCGTCTAAAGTTGGTTCTTTCTTGTCCAATATTTATGATAATAAATAATAGTTAGTTTTATATCTCGGCACAATGTTTATGACTCGAGATTGATTTAGGAGCAACAGCTGTAGCAAAAGGCCCTGATGTAAATTGAATACAGTCACCTCATTGAGTTTGAACGATGATCAGAGAGAAAGAGAGAGACAGTGTAAGTGTGCAGCCTCTAGCGGGTTCAAATCACTTGTAAATGGCTATCATCAACAACAAAAAAACCCACACAATGAAATGGCCCGAAATCGAAATTCAGAGTCAATTCGAATTAATCGAATCAGAGCTGTTTCTGTATCTTTTGCTTCATCTATCACATTATTTCGTATAAATTTGATCAATCGATGGCAATTAATTAAATAAATAAGTCATTACATAAACAAATATAGCGGCTGACGACTCAATGGTTTTTTTCCCTGCGCGTGCTCTCTTGCCCTCTTTCTTTATCTCCCGCTCGATTCTGTCTCCTCTGTATTTTACTCGGCTTTGATTGCCAAGACGATCGCTGAAATAATATCGTAATGATTACCAATGCTTGCGTACACACATTGTGTTTTGCATTGCGCGCTCAGCTTTTTAGCTTGATTTCGGCTCTTATTCACATGCAAAAGATTCGAATTAAACGAAGAAGAAGAAGAAGAAGAAAGAAAAAAAAACAACGGCTCAATTGAAACGGACGAAATCACAAAGTTCCAAAAGTTAAAAATAAAATTGCGGTGTGCAAAGAGCGAGAGAGCACTTCAGCGCGTAAAATGATTAAAAATAGCCCACAAGTTTCGGTGTTGTTTGAGGATTAAAGCACGTTACGAGCCCCAATACGAATTTTGTACGTTTTACTTCATAATATCAACCAAGATCATTTTAATATGAGAGAACGAACGTAAAATGCTACAATATTTTCTACGCCATCCGTCAACGGGCACCGATTAAAAACGGCGAAGCGCAAAATTTGAGCGAGAAATAAAAACCAAGACACACTTACACATGCAAACAACAACAGCAAAAGAGAGGCAAAAAGGAAAGAAACAGCACACGAACACACGGAAAAAGGTTACGTTTTATTATTATTATACTGTTTTGTTCCTGTGCTTTTTTTCTTTTTCGTTTTTTATAGTGTGGCAACTGTGATTCTCATGTTTTTTTTTCTTCTGTCTCTCTTTCTCTCGTGCGCGCGCACGTTTTTTCGGCTTTCTTTCGTCGTCATTTGCCAATTTGTTGTTAGTGTCTTCTATATCTTTTCCCTGTAGATTTTCGTATCTCTCATGGGTTTCGCCTCTTCAGCGCTCAAACTGAAAATTTATATTTACATGCGTGCAGACTTATAATGTCAGAGTTTATGAGAAGCAACTGATTTTCTGGATATATTCTGAGGCGTCGCAACTCGCTTTCGGTCTTTCGATTTTGTGTGAGCGATCATTTTTGCGCATGGCACATGGATTTTCGCTTCTTGCAACCAAAGTGAAATGAGCAACAACACCGATTTGTATCGTGTATTAATTTTTTTTTCTTATTTCGTATGTTTCTCGTTTTTTCTTTCGTCGTCCGTTCATCGGTCGCGTGTACACTTTTTCCCACTTTCGAATTGACCGAGTGGCGAGTGTGAGAAATACACACACACACACACACACACACACACACACACATGATTCTAAAAATGAAATCATTTGATTTTAATTTCCAAACAATAAATATAATGAGGGAAAAAAAGAAATAAATGATGTGTTTGGTCCGAAACAGAGAGTGAAAAATGAGATCAAAAACAAATTCATGCGATTGGCTATTAATTTGTTAAGAGATCGGCATCGGGAGTGCGCAAACAAACGGTGGCTGTGACTAAGACGATGTTTCTGACTCAATTGCAGAGGCTCTATTATATTTTTCGGCGGTAAAATTGACACATGACCTTCATAAGCTTTCCGCTTATAAATTTTCGTTGATATGAATGTTTGAATGGATGCGATGAAAATGCTTTAAGTTAAATAAATTAAATGCGGTAGAGTGAAAAACGGTTTCGGGATATTGGCCGACGGGCTTAACAACCAGATGCGAGTTTTGACGTCAGTCGAGACACACGATATAACGTTTTTGCGGTGGTTGGGTATTACGTTCATGCGAAAACCCATGAATCATAATTTTCCTGTACTTCGTACACAAATTTAGAAACGCCGTTTAGACTGAGAGACAGCGTGTTAGCGCATGGCAAAGCGTGAGCCTTAGCATGGCAATTTTTTAATTTATTTTATCACATTTATGTGCGTAGATCCATTAAATGAAGGCAAAAAAGTGATCCAACCTCGCCACAGAGACTTAGATTTTTTTTGACAAATTTATAGCCATGAGTCAGATTGATGATTGAACCACAAATGTTCATTCTATTAAAATACCAAGACACCGAGACCTATCGGATGGAGTTCATCGAAATGAAGACAGATCGAGACAGGTAGATGAGACAGAGAAAGAGACACAGAGAGAGAGAGAGAGAGAGAGAGAGAGAAATGGGCTTCAGTCGATCTTAAATGCTTGCAATTGACCAAGTTGTCGCAAGCAAATTGATTCTTGTTTGCATTGAAGCAATCGAATCGGTGATGAGAGGGAGAGGTTGGTTCAAAAGAATCGATTAATACGGTGCCTGAAAGTAATGTACGTTTTAATTGTTGCGCATTAACATTAGCGTCAATTGATAATCGTGTGCATTTGCAAGCTGTTGCACTTTGAATTTGCAGTGTCTTTCTCTTCTTTGCTGTGCGTTTGGTGTGTCTCTGTGGTGCGAGTGTGACTGTTTGCCTGTCTGCCTGTGTGAGTGTATGTGTGTGTGTGTGATCACATCGATGGGCACACGTAAATGTTCAGTTTACGCTTATACATGCACTGTTCAATTGAGAGGAATAAAAATAAAAAAAGAAACAAGCCTGACCGAGGTGAATATATCGCAGGGAATATCATTTATGCCATTTATGCGATTGCAATCTTTTTCGGTCTTTGGCAGTTTTTGCTACTTTTATCTATAATGTTTTTAAAGAGCCGAAGGTCTTGCTAAACACTCAATGCAAAAAGAAAACCAGCCAATTTATTAATTTGTATTTAATTGATGTGTGTACCTGTGCTCACCTAAGCCAATCGGCACTGCAGCGCACACACCAAACGTTTGGTTAGTGTGTGCATATGACAAAAACAAAGTGCAACACAAAAGAGAAATGAATAAACCGAATAAACGACAAAGAAGTAGAAGTAGAAGAATTAAACGAACAACAACAAATATATTATATATAAATAAATATACCAAGAGTGCTTCTGCAGCACACACAAGAGCAAGTATTTAAACAGAAAACCGTCGGAATCGGTGATGTATTTTGTGATTGCAAGTAAATGCATGTTCACATACAAACAACAACAACAACAACAACAACATCAACAGCAACAACAAAACGCAACAGCAACATAGAATAGAGCATGATGACGGTGCTGCTCAATAGCATTCTATAATGCCAATATAGAAAACATCAGTGTGTTGTTTTTTCTTATGTACGCGCGCGCTGCCCTGTCTGTATAACAACACACAACAGAAACGAATTTGTGCACGTAATGAAAACAACGCCTGAACCGACTCATATCCAGAGAGCACACGGCAGAATTGGACGATGGTGTGTGCACCATCGTATGCCATGCTTTGAACCGAGTTTGTACTGTATTTACTTTGTCGATTCATTGGTATGAAGTGCGCGACTCAATTTTATACCCAGCATGATGAGTCGGCCAACGTTTACTTATATATACATACTGGCAACGATATCAACGCTTCAATATCGTTCCGTTCAAACACGTACTATTTGCATTATATATTACACGACGAATCTACCAAATGTTGACGAATCAATACCGTCTGTAAAAAACAAACCAGGCGAACGTGTCTATTGTCGAAGCCAAATTTTATCAGCTAATTTCGCTCAAGGAAGTTAGTTTTTTGTTGTTGTTGTATCGCACTACTTCTGAGTCATTTGTGATAACAAACAGCTTGAAATATTCCAAAGAAATTCGTCAACAAAAAAGTCAAGAACCAAAATTCTAAACACAAAAAAAGCAAACTCCAGCTCATACAAATGGCGGATTGCGGCCACAACCGCATAGAATATTTCCCAGACGGGACGATTGTACCTATATATTAAGCGTTGCGTGTGTATACGTATGTATTTGGGTTGATACGTGGAACGCCATCTTATTGAAATATTTCAACTAACACAAATATTCATCTCATTAAATTCCACAGAAAATATTTTCATGTTTCATTTCGAGTCAGAACTGAATGGAAAAGGGGACCGACAAACCGAAACACGAATCAGAATGCACATAATAAAAGCAGCCGAAGCGAACAGAAGAGGAAAAAAAACCAATAAAAACGAGTGTGTCGTTTTAGCCATGAACCGAAAATGAATTTAAAAAAAAAAATTATATACACAGCGAAAAAAGGCGAAGAAAAATTAAAAAAAAAAAATTTATATATAAGCAACGAAAAATTGAGAACACAATTTATATGCAGAGAGCAAAAATTTCCAGCAGAAACAAATATGAGGAAAATACCACCGAAAAAAAACACACATAAACCGAAATTCTCTTTGAAAAATATACATATAAATTTAAGTAGCTGAATTGAGCTAGTGTGCAAACAATGAACATGACATTGGTCATTACTTACCCAGTTTAAAAGAATTAATTTTCGGTTGTCTTAAATTATTGTCTCGTCTAAGAATAAAAATGCACTCGCGTTATTTTCAATTTGAAATGTTGTTGTGCAACTGCAACAGAAATCAGTTTCTTTTTCGATTCGATAGTCAATGTTATTACTTTTTTGTTTTGTTCAAATTTTAAAATGGGCGAAAAAAAGCGTCGCGCACCGTGATAAAAATCAAATTTAGCCGTTCAATATAAAAAAAAAAATATGGATTGATCACCACTTTCCAAAAATTAAAAAAAAAATCCGTAGATTTAACACACAAAATTCAATTTATTTAAGAATATAAAAGAAACGAGACCCGAACTATATCAACAACCCGTCGTCTGTATTATTTAGTGTGTATGTTGCGGCTAGCTGACTGTATTGAGTACTAACCGAACGACAGAGAAACGAAAACAAACTGCTTCTGTTGCGTACAATCGTAAAACTATTTCGTCGAATATGTGTGGAATGCCAAGAATGGCAGATATTGCAATATGTTAACGTGTATTCTGTTGAATACAGTTGTGTTTTTCTGTCGGTTATGTGTTTTGCGGCCGTTTTCATTCTCCCGATATTCATTCGCTTTCCTATATATTACGGGGCCGTTTGCTTGCTTGCGTGCGTTTTACATACAAAAATGAAAAAAAAAACAAAAATTCTACATGCAATGGCCGATACGTTCAAAACACTCGCTCACTCGTTCGTTCGTTCGCTGACTCGCACACACATTCGTGCACGCACACACACACACACACAAACACCAAAACACACATTCACATTTAGTCACACATAGAGCAATGAAGCAGCGACACTGAGTTATTCACTTTTTCGGTCCCTCTTATCCACGTACATACATCGCATTTTCGGGGCCTGAATTCAATTAAACGATGGAATGGTTGAAATGTAAGGCAAGTGAATGCCTCACTGCGCACAGATACGTTGCGCAGCGACACGACTGCTTCAAACACATTCTCTCTGTCTTTGCCACATTGCCTTCTGCTTGACTTCGTGTATTTCGGTTAGCGGCAATCGGTTTGCTCCTCGGTGCATGTTGACTCTGTGTATACACACTCTGGCTTTGCTATGTTTCTATCGTGTGCAAATCTATGGTTCGCATCGAAACGTTGCCAGTAAATAACATTCGTCTATCGACACGCATCGGCAATGTGTGGTGACGTATTTATCCTCCTGGTTTTTTTTCCCTTTTTTTCGGTTGTTGTTTTCATTCGATTGTTGTGTATGGCTGCGTTTTTCCACTTAGATTATGATTCTCCTTTGCACAAATATCAATGAACTGAGAAGAGATAGCGAAAGCATATGTCTGTTGTACGTGAGAGAGTTTTGATGTGGTGTTGCTGCTGCTTCAAATGTGCTTCGCATACGAATCATTTTAACCGTTTTTTTTTGTTGTTGTTTCTCTTCTTCTGTTCTCTCATGGTTGCAGTTGTCGATACCATAACGGACCGATGGATATAGAATTTTCACGTGCCATAAAATTATGGTAACATTTATGCATTTACATCACTTCCGTTACCTTTATTATGCCATTCGTCTAGTTCAATAGGATTCTATCTGAAAGTGTATGTTAAGAGTAAAAGTTGATAATTGAAACGCTCATTCAAATGGTTTTTTTTCGGTATTTTGATTGATTTAATTTTTATTATCGTTAGAACTGTCCATACTCTTATTTGTTTAATAACTGATTGACTCAACATTAGCTCGTTCTTATTTCACATTTCCCATTCCGTCAAGTGAAGAAATAAATTTCTCATTTATATATTTTCATATTTACACAATTAGGAATAGTCTGCATTCGTCATTTGTTTGTTTGTTTATGTTCTTTTTTTTCTCTTTTGTTCATCTTCATCGATCATTTCGATAGATTTCTTTGCTATTGTTTTATTGATTGTTTGTCTAAAAAGTGGTGTTTAAATTTTCTTTTGTTTGATAGTTTCATTTTGTGGTTGGTTAAGCTTGAGTTCCTAGATAAATGAGAAGATTGTGCAATTTTGGAAGTTGTTTTTGTTGGTTCCCGTTAAAACATCAGCTAGAAATCTCAGGTGCGAAAAATGACAATAAACACAGAATTGGAATATTGGAAAAAGTGTTTAAGATAAATGCTGGATCAGTTATTATTTTGTGTTTTTTTTTTTAGGTTGGTTGTTTGGTTGTTTGTTGTTGTTGTGATGTGTAAGTGTGAAATTCAAAAGAAAAGTAATGTTTTTCTATGTTTTTGGCGTACCCGTTCTATTTCAACGTCAATTTTGAAATGTGACATTCGGTTCAGCTAATATTATTCAGTGCTCAACTCGAATTTATTTAGTTGTATTTTTTTTAAATTTTAATTATTATTGTTGTTGTTGTTACTTCATTCTACTTTACTCCCTAAGGCTATGTGTTTGTTATTTTTGTTTTGTTTAATTAGTTTGGTAAATGTGATTATGTCAACTACGAATCATTTGAGTAATTCGTGCCTATTTCTATCAATTCATCAAATTTCGAATAGAAATGTTTCAGTTTCATTTTGATCTTTGTTTGTACAAGTTCTTTTTGTAGTTAACGCTTAATTCATTTTTTTGTTCTTGTTGTTGTCTAGTATTCATTTGGAATCTGAGTCAATTGGTTTGTTTGTGTGTTAACATTGCATTAATTTTTTGTGCCATCATCAATTTAAAGGCGGAAAACAATTGTGTGTTTGCAAACATTAAAAATAGAAAAAAACAATAGAATTAAAATAAAATAAAAAGTTCAATTTCAACAAATTTTTGCAAAGAAGGAAGCTCGAATACTAATCAAAATATTTAGTGTGTGTCCCATGTCCCCTATGAGAGAATATCGTTCAAAATGCATTTCCACATGTTATTAACACTGCACTCATATTCAAATTCACATCGATATTTTTCAGTGAATTATTTATCGATTTGAGTTCTTCAACTTGATTTGATCTGTATTAAATATATTTGGTTTTAAATCTTTATTTTTATTTTTATTTAATTTTTTGGTTTTGTTCATAATTATGAATAATAATTATGGTAAAACTTTACAGAATATACATTTACGTCCGTCGCTCGATCCATATAATTCGATAAATCACAGAAATAAAGTGTTCGATTGGTGTATCGAATCGATACCTAATTGGTTGGTCTAACGCAATAACAAGATATCTTCCGAAACTTTTCATCCTGCTTCATGATTTTGGTTATGGTTTTGTTTTTTTTTAATTAGTTTTTTTTCACTCTTAATATACATTTCTTCATTACGATTTTTTTTTTTTGCATCTGTATTTTTTCATCTGCGAACGCGCTTGGTTTCACTCAATAGGGAAGTCAACATAATTATTTATCAATTTCGGATTCGAGACAATCGCACAGAATCATAAAAAGAAGTGCAAAAGCGATAATTTTTGGTTTCAATTTTGTTTTGTTTTGTTCTTCACTTTTCAACCAATCGAAATATTTATACTTGATTGGAAATGAATTGATAAAGTGTTAAACTATAGAAAATATAACATTCATTCAAAATAATAACAAGTATTTCTCTAATTCAGGTCATAAAACAGCTCAAAAGTTTTGTTTTTTTTTTTTAAATTTTCAAATAGACATTTTTCCATTCATTTTTGGATAAATTTTCTTTTTAAAAAAGAAGGCTTCTAGAAGAACGGTGTTTTGGAAGAAATTAAAGTTTTGGTTTTGTGCATCGCAATCAATGCGAGCGCAAAAGTGAACCTTTTTGTTGTAGAGTATTCCAGAAAAATAATTCCAATTAGCTCATTTAATAATTGTAATCTCTACTTAAATTCTAATTTCATACATTTTTGTTTTGTTTGTTAAATTCAACTAAATGCAAGTGGCTGTCAAACGTTTTGTCCTTACATTAAAAACCAATTTCGATAAATGACTTTGGTAATTTGTGTGTGTCTGAGTAATTTTTTTTTTGTTTTGTCTTGTTTTGATTCATTTGACTACTAATTTGACTAGAAATTCATAGGACTAGAATTAATTTTTTTTTTTTTTGGTTTGTTTGTTATAAGGTGTATATTATTTGGTGAACACTAGACCTTTTTTCCCCTGTCTCTCATTTGCACATATTTAATCTGGAGATGCTGTGAAATGTCACGTAATCTCGTTCTCATAAAATACATTTCGCCGTACGCAATCGTTAGAGGTGAAATGGATTTTAAATCGAAATCAACCCCAAAACTGGTTCGGTAAGGAAAAAAAAGTCGAATTGAAATAGATAATTTGGTTTTTGGAACTACAAAATTGATAAAACCAGACAACCTCAACACAGATGGTTGTGATGACATTTGTGTAATAGAGTTTCATTAATTTCGAAAAAAGAGCTACGTGATTTTTGATTAAATACTAAATGTGTAAATTTTGCACATACTTCAATTCATTCGCTGAATAGTGTAATTCTTCACAGAAAAAAAACAGTGTATCGGTTCGTTAGGGTTAAAAACTCCTGATCAACTCTGGGCTCCGGTTTTGGTTGTTGTTGTTGTTGTTGGATGAAACAAAATTAAAACAATTGTCAGACATTGTCTGAGATTCGGTTTAGAAACATGCCATTCCACGTGAGTTTGTGTATGTGTGTTAACCAAGCAAAGGCTTTCGAATCGAGTCATGCGTTGATATTGAGCCGTTATTATCTCTGTGTGTCTTAATCCAATTTCCAGCCCGTTGGATGTTTCAGTTTGAGTTTTGTGGTTCGCCGTGCAATCATCAAATACTCGGATGGAAAATCCAACATGGTTGTACAATGAAATGCTAAATTACAAGAGGCAATGATGTACTCACAAAATGCAAATGCACTGAATGCCAAATCGTGGCAGTAAACTCGATGCTTGAAGAAAAATACAGCCAAACCAACGGTCGATATGATCGATATATTGAATAGAATCTTTTTAAATCTAATGGATTTTTCCTCGTCGATCAGGATTAAATGGGGCAATCGCTGTATGTCGATTTCATTCTTCAATAATTGACTCAATTTTATAACGATCAGCATATGACACAGCGAGCACACCATAAATACAATGAACACTTGCTCATGCAGGGCTAAAGTAGAATTGGATAACAAAAAAGAAAGAAGAATGATGACACACGGTGCCAAATAAATTCTAATGTTGAATCATAATTACAATAACAATAACAATACTGATAATAAATGCTGATGTAAAACAGACATTTAGACGCATATATTTTGAACTGAACACTTACTGTAGTTCTCTCGGTTTGAAATGTACGTGACACCACACAACGAAGTGATTTCGACAATGTGTAACCAAAAGGCAAGTTTCATGTATAACGTGCCTTTGCCATGTACGACTGGATTCTTCACATGGCATAGCATATGCTCGTAATAGCTTTTGTAACAAATGGCAATTATAAATCGCGGTCCTACATGCAATGCAATTACTATTCGCCAAAAATAGATATTTGGACTGATGCCCGTTATGGCGCTTATCGATGGTATAAAATTGAAAACCTGAAATGGCCAATAGAAAAACATTCGATTAGACTGCGTGAAACATGCTCCAAACTTGTCGAGGCAATGGACGAGGGTGGATCGAGGTAAAGGTATAGGTAGAAAAATTGGGGTTAACTATCGAAAATCAATTGTAACACGAACCCGGCAATGTGTTTCATGTACATCATCAAACTGGAAGACAACGGCACTCACAAAGCAAATACACAGCGTAACCATTGGCAATGCGGCTGTTACACTGCATATTTCACGAAATCCCAGCATAAAATGCACAGTAATCTGTAACACATACAAAGAAAAAAAAAACAAAACAACAACAAATCAATATGAAAATGAATACATGAAAAACCATTGAGATTTATGACCATGTGAAATGTTTTCGATTTTCCCTATAAATTTTCCGACGTGTTTTGACTGCATTAAAAGCACATTAACAGCTCATATTTTGATTTCATCGTATTGAATTCGTAATCTATACATCTTTTCATTTTTTTAATTGAACTAGTGATTGATTTTTTCTTTACCAGTTGAAAGTGACTTGGACTTTAAAAAAAAAAAAATGTTGGAAAATGTTCCAATAAAAATGCACAGAATGGTTTTTGGATCGATTTCCGACACATGTTTTAACATTGTACACGTTTAAAACATTTTAATCTTTTACATCGTGTATCTAGCCATTTAGCATTTATGAAGGACTCGATGAAATGTGCCACAAAACGAAAAGAGTCTAAACGGCAATAATGAAAGACGCGTGCTAGTTAATTGAATTGGCCGTAATTACGTGCGCCAGTGCAATGTTAATTTCACTTATTTATAATAAGAATTTATTAGACTAAAAATAGAAATTCAACGTAATATGAATAAAAAAAACAACAACTCAACACCACTCACGAGAAAAAGAAGACAAACAGAACAAAACCATCGTAAATTGTAATTAATTCGGAAGACATGCATAGTCTTCTGAGACCCTCTGAATTATATATGCCACCACGGTTTAAAAAAAACACACTCACACCATTTTCACTGAATGTGAGAAACATTTTGTTGATACTTGTCGCATTCTATGCTAGCTTCATTTATAAACCATACAACGCATTTAATTAGATTGTGTAGTTTTTTTTGGGGGGCTTTTTTTTATTACCTTTTCTGTGATTTCCTTTCCATTTGGCGATTCATCTTTTTCTTCGGCAGGAATTTCATCGGGCTCATTTTTGTCGATAGTCATCACTAGCGAAATCAACTGGAGAGAGAGACAAAGAATGACAAAGAGAGAGAAGGGAAACGGAACACATGTGTTTATTCAATGTTCAAGGGGCGCAATTTTAATAACACACGTCTATGAACAAAAATTCAATCGATATTCTTTGGAAATATGCACATAAATCACAAACGGTTTCGTGTGTATGCGGGTGTGTGTGTGTGTTTTTAAAAATAAATTAATTTAAGACCATTTCCACTCTGATTGATAGACCGTGCAATGTTGATGTACTAACACCACTAAATTATATAATGTTGAAATAGTTTTCTAACTGCACTCTCGTGTTTTAATAATAATGTGATAAAAGTTTGCTTGCATTTTTTATAAAGTACAAATCGAAACCAAATTAAACCATTTGATATTTTCCATTGGAATGTATTCTGATAGTGAGGAAGATTTATAAAATTACATTCAACCATATAAATGCATGCAGCAATTTATTGAAGGTTGAATCAAATGCATTTACATTAATCTTTTCGTTTTTTTTCACACAGTGTGATATATGCGATTTTCCGTGTATACGATTGCAACCCCTACTAGTGGTACGATTTTCATGTGGTACGATATGTATGGATTCCCTTTTTTTCTTTTTCTACTTGCCAAAAATAAAAAGACAACAACAACTACAACAACAAACACGTATACACTTTGCTTGATTTTTCTTACTTGTGAAATTTGGTATGTATATATTCTCGAGGTACTTATTATTTTTTAACTTTTTAATTTTGTAATTTATGTCGTGTACTCGTGTATTTTGTTCTGATTCTGTTGTGTGTTTTTTTTTCAAGTCGCTCCCTTGAAATCACACACTCACGAAAACTGTGCCAAAGTCTCGTGTATACGCACAGCCCCACGAAAAATCTCAGATTCTCGCGTCAACAAAAAAAAAAATAGAACTGTTTTCGTTGTATTCACTCACACGCAACACCAATTGATAAATTTCGCTTGAAAATTGCTCACGATTGTTATGGGAATTGGCTTCTATTGAATCAACACTGTTTGGTTTCTTTCTTCTTTGTTTTTTTTTTATATTTATTTATTTGTTATTCGCTGCTGTATAATTACACTCATTCAACCGTGCCCAAATGTTGAATGAGGCAAATCATTGCGTTTGGTCACTTTGGTGAATTGGCGCTAATCCGTGAATTGTCGACAACTAATGTTCAGGTATTTGCTACTTCTTGATTCAACTATATGGTGCTCTTTCCATTTACCGCAACTATTTAGTACTTTTTTGCGCACAGCAATGCATTTTTACTCGCTTCGAACACAGTTTTCGTTTTCGTTTTTCATTCGCTAGTACGCAGGCGTATTTTGAATATTCGAATTTCTATGAGAGAGCATAATCAGTACCAGATGATTGAGAAAGAGAGTTAAAAACGGATTTTCATTTTCATATTTTGACATTTAATAGCCCGTCGACACGGAACTCTTCTCTTTTCATTGAGCATTCTCATACACATTGACATTGATATAGCGTATTTATGCCTATAAACAAACACCAACATGACGACATCGACTGTGTAAAATATACACTCAATTCAAGTCACAAAGCTTGCTCATACTCATTCACAAATTTCTTTTTGACATTTCCATTGTAAAACATAACCTCAAAATTTAGAAACACGACTTTTCGTATTGATTTCAGAATAGCGAGCAATTGTTTTTTCTTTCAAAATGTTGTCCATTTTTCGTGGTATTACCACGAAATTTGCACCTAGTGTATCGATTTTAAGCAATGTCTGCACAATAAATTCAAAATTTCACACGAGTGCTGTGCTCAATGATGACCCCGAAGGATTTATTTCTTACAATAAAAAAATATATCCAATACAAACAGAAGATGAGACACCCAGAAAGGCTGTAAGTTTCGATTTCGAACAAAATGAAGAGTGTAACATTTTTATTTGCAATTTCAATTATTGATTAGAATGATTTTTGTTTTGATTTCTCGGTCGATATTAGTATGTGTGCCATCAAAAAACAAACATAAAATACAGTCCGGAGAAGATGTGGTATATCGCCTGCATGATTCGTGGTATGCCGATCGATGAAGCAATTCGACAATTGCGTTTTGTTGGTAAAAAGGGTGCCGCATCTATAATGGAAACACTTTTCGAAGCCCAAGACATGGCTGTCAAAGATCACAATGTTGAATTTAAAAGCAATTTGTGGGTTGGTAAGTATAAAAACACAAGGCAAATTCATTAAAGTAGACGTCGTCTTGGTAGACGTCTAGTGACGATGAGAACAAAAAATAAATCGAAACATTCATTTTCTATTTGATCAGCCGAATCATTCGTGGGCAAAGGAACTGTGATTAAAGGTATACGTCGACATGCCAGAATGCGAATGGGTGTTATACACTATCGATACTGTCATTATTTCGTTCGATTGGAAGAAGGCAAACCACCGGCGGACTACTACAAAAGAATTGTCACACCTGAACAGCAACTCAACAATTGGTTGGAACAGAAACGAAAGCGAAAGATTTATAATTCCTTGTAAATTAGCGCATATGTCAGTCAGTTCTTACTGTTTTTATATCATACAAGTTGAGCCTAGAAATAAAAGAATTAAACCATTCAACATTTAAACTCCGTGGATTTTTTTTTGTGGAAATTTTAGAACGATAAATTATATCTTTATTAAAAATGTCATCGAATTGATTATAATGTGAAATAAATATTCCTTCTTCACTGAAGAGGGTGGTTTTAAGTGGCTTGATCAACATTTCACGACGCCTTCTTTCGCTAGGTTGACTGGATTCATTTGAGCTACAGCCAAATTCGAACTGTCTTCAGTTTGATCACAATCCTCATCTTCAATTCGATTATAGCTTATGTGAATATTCTTTCCTTGTCCAGCAATGATTGCCTGTTCAAACTCTGATGGTAAAATAATATTGAACAATTTCGATGCTGTCGATACTTTTTGTACTCCTTTATCCTTTCTTTCGGCCTTCCCAGTCTTTGGCTGTTTTGTTTGTTTTGTATCACCTTCGTTCAAATGTATCACTTTGATATGATGTTTTAACTTTTGCTTTGTACTCAATTCAGATTTGCAACCGTCAAATGTGCAAGCAAACTTGCGATTTTCATGCTTTGATTTGTAATGAGCGAGCATATTCTTTTTCTGGGAGAAAATCTTCGCACAGCCTTCAAATGAACATTGATAAACCGTTTGGTCATCAGATTTTGGATGCATTTTGCGATGAGCTTTCAAGCCTCGCTTCGAATGAAATTCTTTGTCACAAATTGAGCATTTATGTTCGTTTGTCGAATGCACATTTTGTTTGTGCGCCAATAGCAATGACCACTTTTCAAATGTAGCATCACAGCTGTCACATTTTCTATTTTGATGCGATTTTTCATGCCTTTTCAAACGACTTAACAGTAAAAATCCTTTTCCACATTTATCACAAGTGTATCGATAATTTCCAGTGTGGATGAAAATATGCTGTCTCAACAATGCTTTCCGACGGAATTTTTCATTACAAATATCACATTCAAATTCACGTGATTTCTCCGAATGAATTTCACGACAATGCAATCTCATTTTGGCTTCGGATGGAAAATATTCGTTACATGATTCGTTAGTACAATGGACGATTTCATTTGATTTTGAATGTGCAGTTTTTTTGTGCCGTTGCAGATGTGAATTGTTTATATAAGTTTTGCCACAATTTTCTTCGGTGCATTTGAACTTTTTCACATGGCTATGGGTGTATTCATGTGTGTCGAGCCGATCCTTTCGACGAAATTCCAATTTACACCCAGCAAATGAGCATTTATATTTGCACAATGAAAATATTTTGGACTCCAGCAATTCGTCTTCGGACATCATTTTTTGAAATTCATTAATTTGGTGTCTGAAATTCAAAGAAAATCGAAAGTATTGTATCATTTATTGCAAAATTGTTCTATTGAATTAAATTCACTACTCACATTTATCTAACCTTTACATTCACTCAAATGAAACTGAAAATATCATCACTTCGAATGTTATTGTACAACAGAACGAAGCAAATCCATGTGCTTCACACATTTGACATTTGCAATTGCTTCACTGTTTTCATTCGTAACAATTTGCTTTTAGTTTGATAACTAATCGCTAGATGTCGTTAATTCCAAATCTTTTGGCAATCAATTGTTCAAATTCAATTTACCTATCGAACGAATTCAATAAAACACATTTAAAAAAGCACACATGAAAATATCTTATATATCGTGTTAATTTTAATGCTAGTTGTTCATTCATGACTTCGAATGTCATAACTCTTAAAACCACTATCAATCAATAATACGACGACTACGTGTATTCAATGATCTCTGGCACGCATTCCAATGGTTTCTTTGTGTACGATGTGTAAAATGTGCAGTGCCGGAATATCAAGAATTTCGTTTTCTGTGAACAAGCAACATTGTGACCAAAATGCAGACTAATATTAACTAATAGACAAATACCGTTGGAAAATACAATGCACTGTCTTCAAATATCGTCTACTTTACTGTGTACAAGTACATACTTACTTGAGAAACGAAAAAAAAACTGAAACTATAGAATTACATGCACACGAAACAGTAGCTAAATCATGAAAATTATTACCAGCAATAGACCAGTGTTCACTTCTGTTTGTATTGTACGGATGCCAAACATTTTAGACTCTACTTTGTGTCATGGATTTCTGGAGTTATTTGAACTTGTTTTAACCGATCAAATTACATTGAGCCAAAGAAAATCTCTTCCAGGTTTCCTCGGTGAAAAAAGTACATGCCACATTTGTATGTTTATTTCTAAGACGATTGAATTTATTGGTAAAGTGTCATTTTCATTGGGGCGCACATCACAAATACATTCCATAAAAATGTGTAACATACATTTTATCTTCATCAAGACTGGGTATCAGCACACACATTTTTAAATTATTATTTTTCATCATAACGTGTTGTTGTTTGTACATTGTCCCGAAATAAAGTCAAAATTGTGTTTGGTTTTTGATAAGATTTAAAAGATTTTCGTTACGGTGAAAGCATCAAAACTGATTTGCGAAGAATTTGCAAGCCAGTTGCTGTAGACAGACATTCAAATACAGTAGAGCGATAAAAATTAGAAGATAAATTAATTCAAAAAAAGGTGATATTTTAACAGTTTAACCGTGTGATTGTACCGTGAAAGTCATTTTATTTTCCGTCTTGATCTTGAAAGTCGTGTGTGTGTGTGTGTGTGTGAATAAAATAATAGTGAGTAAATTTATTACACTCAACGAATTTGATTTGAATTTGTGAATGAACAAAAAATGAATGGATATACAGAAATGTCCGAAATACAAACTGATGGATCATGTCGAGGTGCTACAGTTATTTGGCGAAATGTAAATGTTTACACAAAAGATAATGAAAATGGTAGCGAAAAAAACAACTTAAAACGAATTATAAACAATGCAACTGGGTTTATTCAACCGGGCACGTTAATGGCTGTCATGGGATCCAGGTTTGTTTCAAATGAATTAATTGATTTTGTATACTCAAACACTTTAGTGAACACAAATTCCTTTCAATGATTATTTACATCGCATTTTTAGTGGGGCCGGAAAAAGTACACTCATGTCAGCGCTAGCCTTTCGAAATATGAGTATGCATTTTGTTGTTGTTGAAGTAATCATTATATAAATAATAATAATTGTATTTACATTTTGTTTAATTTTTCATATAAATTACAGCTGGAACAATGGTAAAAGGTGAAATTTTGGTCAACAACCGTCCAATTGGGCCATTTATGCATCGTTTCAGTGGCTTTGTACATCAAGATGACATTTTTGATGGGTCTTTGACTGTTCTAGAGCATTTGACATTTGTTGTATGTATTTGGCTCAGTTTTATCATTGCAAATATGTTTTCTGTTCTTCTGTAAAAAGAAAAGAATCTTGTTCATCTACAGGCAAATCTAAAGCTGGACAAAAGGATTGGTCGACAGGAAAAAGCAGCGCTGGTAAATTCGACGTTAGCAAAAGTTGGTTTACTACAATGTTGTAACACTCGAATTGGTGACACGGCCAAAGGTAAAACATTGTCTGGTGGTGAAAAGAAGAGGCTATCATTTGCAGCTGAATTACTAACCAATCCAGTTTTACTTTATTGTGATGAACCAACAACGGGTTTAGTTAAGTATTTAATGATAATACTGGTTTCAATCGAATATAAGCCATTGTTTGATCCATTTAATTTGGCAAAATGATTATATTTGTGATGAAATTAACAGATGCGTACAGTGCCCAGCAGCTCGCACGGATTCTTCTTCGTCTCACTAAGCAAGGAACGACTGTAATGTGCACAATTCATCAGCCATCAAGTCCATTATTTTCGATGTTTCATAAAGTGCTGCTATTGGCCGATGGTCGCATCAGTTTTATTGGACGTCCTCATGAAGCTGTCGCATTTTTCGAATCGTAAGTTTGAAATACAGGTTCTTTTTTGAATGATTAAAATACACGATTTTTATTTTCAGAAATGGTTACCACTGCCCAACAGCTTATAATCCAGCTGACTTCTTGATTAGTGTTCTATCAAAGACTGAACCAGGACAACAACCAAACAATGTTGCTCATAAACTTTGTGATGCATTTGAAACATCTCGAAATGATCAATTGGCGCATACCTCAAACACATTTGTAATTGAAGATACCAAACCGAACAATGTTCAAAGACCGCTTTGGATATTCACCGTATTTTGGTTGATTCATCGAAATTTATTGATTGTTGCCCGAGATCCGTCTATTCAAAAAATTCGAATCATACAAAAAGTCGTAAGTGAAATTTTCTTGAAAGAGATTTCTGTTGTTTCTCATAATTGATAAAAAATAAACACAAACTGTTGTCTTTTAGGCTATTGCTGTAATGGCTGGTCTATGTTTTTACGGTACGGCCAGTGTAGATCAATATGGAATTCAATCAGTGCAAGGAACATTGTTCATACTCATCTCGGAAAATACATTCTCACCTATGTACTCGGCGCTAACACTGTTCCCGAAACGGGATCCATTGTTTATGCGAGAACGTCAAGCGGGGCTGTATAATACTTTTCAGTACTATTTAACATGCATCGTTGCATTGGTAAGAAAAGGAGAATTATTTTTATGTGTGCATTTCGATGGATATTCTATTGACGTTATCATTGCAGATACCAGGTTTGATCGTTGAGCCAATGATTTTTACAGTCATTTGTTACTTTCTGGCTGGACTGAGGCCAACCTTCTATGCTTTTTCTATGACAACAATAATTACGATAATCGTTATGAATGTCGCAACAGCTTGTGGTATGAAGTCCAAAATAAGTCCAATTCTACTTCATATGAAAATGATTATTTATACATTTATTATTTCATTGCAGGATGTTTCTTTTCAATCGCATTCAATTCCGTGGATTTAGCTATTGCGTTCCTTGTTCCATTTGATGTTGCCCTGATGATTACATCTGGTGTTTTCATAAAACTCAAGTAAGCATTAACCATGTGATTATTAAAACAAGCGCCGATATGTTTAACCTAACAATGACTCGTTCTAGTTCGATACCGTATATGTTGTCTTGGCTGAAATATATTTCCTGGTTGAAATATGCAAATGAGGCGATGACGATCATTCAGTGGGAAGGTGTTACCAATATAAGTAATATCAAATTGATGAAAAAAACTACTTTGGGCATATATTTACTGATTTTCTCTATGATTTTTTTATTTTTGTCATTTGCAGCTTGCAATCTTGATGCTCAAGTTTGCCTACAATCGGCAGAGGATATTTTTGATCAATACGATTTTACCGAAGATGATTTTGAAATCGATTTTTATGCACTGTCACTCTTGTATATAGCATTTAATGTGTTTGCTTTTCTGTTTTTGTGGCTTCGAGTTAGAAAATGTTAATCGATGAATAAAAATGTTGCGTAAAAATAAATGAAACTTAAAATCAAAAGTATTGACATTAAACATTTTTTTAAACATCATGTTAAAGCATCATCATCTCTTTCGATAGAGCATGTGAATCATCTCTTCAAAGGAATCGCTCAGCTGAACAAAGATATTTTTGCGTAACCGTGCAATCGATAATACACCTGACATCGGATCGAAAGTGAGACCAACTTGAAAGGTTAATCAACTATCGAAAATGTGTTTCTCACGTAAATGCGTTTCAAAAATGATGAAAGAGTCAAGAGATTAAGAAATAGTTTGCTTTTTATTTAATGATTGTTGCCAAATGATGCAAAGTACACGATGTAAATGCATCTATTGATATGAATTTTAATTCGACGCATTACAATACATCGATACAAAAATGAGCTGGAATGTGTTTTTTGTTCATTCAAAAACTGTTGATCGGGATTATTCGATGGAATACTCTAATTGATTTGCATATTTGCAATGATATGTGTAATGTGTATACAATATACATTCAATTTGCAACTCTCTGCCGATAACGAAGAAACTGATGATGATTTTTTCACACTTAAAAAATTACGCAACAAAGATTTTAATCTGAATTCGACAAAAATATACAAATAAAGAGTCAAACAAATCAAAATATGAGTATGCAAAGGTAATTTGTTTTGTATAAATTGGAGTTTGTCGAAAAACTGAAATGGAAAAATACATTTATTTTTGATTTCACACATTCATTGATGATGCCGATGAATAGAATCTTGTTTGAATATGATCTTATTTTTAGCATGGTTGTCGACCACATGTATTCCATGTGTTCTATTGTCGACAGATGTTCTTCGACTGCTCACATTCTATTCTGACTCACTCTCTGCATACGGGCCTGTGGCGCAATGGATAACGCGCCTGACTACGGATCAGGAGATTCTAGGTTCGACTCCTAGCAGGCTCGGTTCTCTTTTTTTTTCTCTTTCGAGGACTATTTTTTTAATATTTCAACACACTACTTGTAGACTTGAGAGACGCATACTATAAATGATTTTCATGAAACGTAAATATGCTGCTTAACACAGATTTGACTCATACAAACCAGAATTGAATAAAATTGTAATCAGCTGTTTTACTACTCTTAGCAGACACAATCATATTTTTGTTCCACTTAATTTTTGGATTTTGCGCTATTGATTCGGAAATTTCGAAGATGATGCTAAAGAGACTTTTGTCAGCGAACATATATGGCTACAGCTATATCAGAGCATTTACAGCACATGTTTCAAGCGTTGTGTATTTACTATGTGATTCACATCGTACATGCGGACTTGTGGCGCAACGGATAACGCGCCTGACTACGGATCAGGAGATTCCAGGTTCGAATCCTGGCAAGTTCGATTCTTTTTTTTATTTTTGGATTTTGTACAATTGATATCGAGCACATATATATTTTGTTGATGTTTGACTTAATGATTTGATTTCTTTTATTGCGAATAAAATGGAGATATTCATCGGAATTATTTATTCTTTCAAACTTTTCAATAATTTCTTCTGTATGAAAACATAGTTGGCTATTCTATTAAATGGTACGTTGTGTCAACTTTCTTTCGATTATTTGTGATAACGAATGGTATTCATGTTGATGTTGATGATGATAATAGGGTTATATTCAACGAACACAATGAACATCTAACTTATTTGAATAGTGACATGAAACAATATTCAAATAAATGACAAATTTTGAACGCAACTTTAGCGGCAGCGTTCATCAAACAGTCAAGTGTTTATTTGTAGAAAACAAAACGGGCAAAAAGAACCAACGCATTTTGATGAGCTGACAGTTTAAAGTCATTGACAACAAACGACTTATCGCAGATACATTTCTTAATCGTTGTGATCTCAATTCCATCGTAAGTCTTAAAGGTAAATTTAATTTCGAATATCAACATTTGATCTAATTCAATATATTAAATATTGAATATTTGACAATGACTGATAATTTGAATATAGCCGATGCATTCAACATCACTGATGAAAATGTTACAAAACTGGAAAATGAAATCAGCACTGAAAATTCTCAAAACAACCGATTCGTGCAATTCGCAAAGGCGATTCAACAAATATATTTGAAGAAGAATGGATCACGGATTGATATAGATAACTCATCGCATGTACCTTTTTACTCAAAGATGTTGACTCATTTTGGTGGTTTAGTTTCAGATCTTACGATACAATATGATATGAGTGCATTCCAGATCAAATGCAAATAGCGGTTGATGGTTTGATTTTAAAGAATTGCTGTGAATCATTGAAAAAGATTACGCTCGGAGTCGCATTCATTATTTTACTGCTTAGCACTTCTTCTGCCGGTTCTCTGTTGCATTTCAATCATAATCTCACCGAAGTTCTTCTTCAATTCACAGCGTTCATCAGTTATGACATCACATCGCATTCCGTTTCCTATATCGAATTCAATTCTTTGGTTGAAGCTACGCTTTGCAATCGTACGCATGATAATGCCGAACGCTCTTTGTTAAAATGTTCCGATTTTTTTTCATAAATTGGCCAATTCAATTTGTGACTCTTGCAATGGTTTTGTGAATTTTCGATTTTCTGCTGTGACCTAATTGATAGAGCAAAAAGGAACATAGTTTTCTTCGCATCACTTGATCATTAAGCACTCACAATGTTTTGAGAAAATAAATAACAAACGGAAAATATAAATTCAATGATTTGAATTGTTTAATACACAAGATACACAATGATTGGTTCGCTCACTCTTTCGGCCGCCCTCTCTCTCTCTCTTCCTACCTTTTTCAGTACGTTCACATTTTTTCAATTGCATTGAGGATATTTTACATGTGTTGCTGTATTTGTAGCTTTACGTTAAGTAGTTCGTTCAGTGCGCTCTCACGCACATGTTCAATGTTGTTTCATGTCGCCTCTGCGTCGACTCGGCTCGCGCAACGCACACACCGTATAGCGACATGTGTTGCATGTGTAGCGCGACGCGCTCACCGTTGCTTCACATATACAATTACACTATTTCATTATTTACTTGAATTACATAATAAGTTTCAGCGTTGGGCCTAGGAATGTGTGTTCAAACAATTAAATCAACAAATGCAAATCAATGCATTTTGTTGTTAAATCTTACCTTTTTGTTTATTTATAATTATTTTGTTGACTGTAAGAGAATAATTTAAATAAAATACGTTGAACTATTCTTAGAAAAAAGTTCGAAGTCTTTATTATTTGAAAAAGTTGCAATTCTAACAATATGAAACGTGCAGTATTGATGTTAAGTACAATGCAATGAAATACAATTTGCTTCGATTGGTTTCTACTTTAAGAGCTCTTATAATTCACTAGTGCAACGTATGCGCAGATAACATAATTGGTCTTTGTTCGATAGCGCAAATCACCACTACTCGGCCATCGACACTTACCGACTAACACACTACCGACTATCAGTAGTTGTAATTAGTTGTAAGTAGGTAGGGTCGTCATTCTTTTTTGGGATGGTGAATGATGGCAATCGGCTTTCGACTGATCTCATGAGCGAGAATCTGATTCTCGTATGTGAAGATGGTCCGATGAAAGTTGGTTTATAGCTGAAGCCCTTTCAGCATTTCACTTTTCTTCAAACCCAAAGGGTTAAAGGGGAAAAGTATTTTTTTGGTTGACTCGCGCAAGCGGGTCCATAATTTCTGCAAACTGAATAAAAAATAAAATCATTAATTAACATTGAGTATCCGGCGCTGAGAAGCGACGATATAGTAATGAAATATTAATGAATGGGCTGAATTACTATTAGTAGTAAAATTCAGTCCATTCATTAATATACGAAAAGAAGTAAAAATGCAATGGTTGGTTGTGAAATGCAATTTGACACAAATTTCGCATACAGACGGATATGGGATGAATAAAGCGAATATTTGGTGGAAAGGGGAGGGGCCCCTTTTGAAGGGGGAAGAAGATAGAACCCCCATTATGGGTCAAACTCGGTCGAATCGAGAAATGATGTATGAAGAAGTTGTTTGGAACACTTCATGGAATTTTGTGGAAAGGAGGGCGTGCCCCTAAAGCCCATTTTAGGGGAGGTACAAGTTCCCCCTCCCAAACCGTTTATTCAAGCCCCCAAAAATCCAAGATTTTAATTGGATTTTAAAAATTATATTCGAAAGTATATTTCATATTTTGCCCAAACCCCCTTTGTCTCCACAAAGTTAAATCTAGTGCCTGCTAATCAATGTAGATTAGGGCTTTTCACGTTTGACCCCAAAATGGTCGTCTAGTGTGTAAATACTCAAGGAACTTGTATTCTTCATATTTTTGTTTAGAAGACGCCTGGGAGTGCTCGAATTGGAGCATTTATGAATTCAACCGACAAAATTTGCTATAGTCGATCATATTTGTTGAATTGTTGATTATGAACTAACACGATTTAATGTTTTCATACACACATTTTTATTTTTAGTTTTAAATTAAGAAGTTTTGTGGCATAAAATACTTTATTTTCATATTTGATCTGGGGTTCAACGAAAGGAATTGTACATTTCCCTAGAGAATCAATTTCAATTCGAAAATTCGTAATGTGGTTTCATGTATTCTTTTTCATGAGTTGATATTATTCTTAATCACTGATATAGGCTTGTATTCACAAGTATTGTGGTGCATTTTCTTTCAAAACCAAAATGTTCATAAATGATTATTTGTTTATGTACCAACAAATAGTGAAAGCGCTTCGCTTTAAGGCCAATGCTCACCTTTATATATTCTATGTATCATCTTGCGATGCTTAAGGCGAGGCGAGGCGAGGCGAGGCGAGGCGATGCGATATCCGAATCACACGCATGTTTCTTGATTGCCTTTGCGGTTACAGAACGGGGCTTGTGAAAAAAAAACGAATGCGCAACATGTGAACGCATGCGTTCATCGCATTCGATATGAAATGTGTGACGAAATTCGTCCAAATTCTGAATTTTATTGTGACTGAATAGATGAATAGATTAAATGTATGTTTCTTACCAATTTCAAGATGAAGATGAAATTTTCCAATCATGTTGACTGTTTAGAACACAAGAACTAAATTCCAAGCGTCGGTGGCAATGACGCTAGACTCCAAAATGAAGACATCTTCAAATGAATCGTTGTATTTAAAATCAATTCAAGCAAAACACCAACACTGTTAACATTTGTAGTAAACTTGAAAATATTGATTTGTTTTATTATGGATTTTAATTGTTGGTTTCTAGTGAGTCAAGCCATTTATTTTAAGTTTTAGATGTTGTTTAACTTAATATGCGTCGTTCAGAGAGATGACCTTTTCGAAACGAAGCAAAATGGCGACTGAAGCTCACATCTGAAATATTCTAAGACGAGGTTTGTTCATATGTTGTGTTTCCACTACATACCAACACACATGTGTTGTATATGATCGTGCGTTGCTGCACAAAACGTTGAAGTGAGAAAACTGAAAACAAAATAGACATCTCTTTTACTCTAACGATTTGGTTCGTCTTATATACGGCGTTGTGTATACGTGTGTGTGAATACATGATAGCCGCTGCTGAGTGCTCGGTGTATGTAGTGATGCTTGCTAGTCACACATCGCAATTCGCACCCAGAGTAAAACAGCGACTGTGTTGCAAGTACTGTATCAGCGCGACGCGCTCACCGCATCGCTGTACTAACAACGTACTAAACATACCATGAACACCTTGTGAGATCAAACTAAATTATTTTCGATATTTTTACAAAAGAGAACGCCCAGTTGTTGTCGAGTGAGTTATATTCAATTCACTTTAATCAGACATTTTTATAGCCACATCAGTGGCACTTACTTGGAATAAAACGAACGGTAGCCATTGGTAGTAGCTATTTCCTGGTTGTCATTACCTAAACCACTTTGAACCACTTCAGTTCCAACATGTTTGTCTATTAATTGTCAAAGTGTACATTTTTATTAGTAAGACTGTCAGTGTTACAATCACGAAGATAATGTTACAAAGATAAAGATTCATTACCATATTGCCCGGGCAGTGTATACCTTTCAGCACACGCAAACCTATCTTTGGCAGTGTCAAAACCTATGAACATGCTCAACTGTCTTTGAGAAATTTAAAAAAAGAAACAAATTGTGTTTTATTGAACAGATCATATTTTTATTAAAACGTTTCTGTGCTGATTCTGATTGAATAGAATGTAAATATTTGTAGCCATGAATTTACTCTTCATTTATTCATAGTCTCTAAAATAAAGATCGACTCAAATTCGTTCTTAACCGATTGGATTGATTCTAATCATACTAACTAATTTTATGTTTCAACATTGAATCGAATGGAAGCACTTAACAATGTGAACCGTGAGCCCTAATTGAGTTTTGAAAATGAAACAAATGGCACTTCATTATAGCCAAAAGTAATGTCCCAAATGGTTGTATCGAACATGTTGATCTCCGCGCAACTTTTAAACGAATCACGAAATGTACGTTCGATTTCGAAGTCAGGCAAAAGTGCTGAGCTTTGGTTGTAATCGTCTTGGATGGTGAACGTCATGATTTGCTTGCAGTTGGTCAGAAAATGAATGATTGCATCGGCTGCCATAACACCTTGCCAATCGTGAACTATGCTGAATTCTTCCAAATTGCCCAAACTATTAACCAAATCACTCATATATTTGCCATACAAATCGTAGTCGCGGTGCATGGTTTTGATGAATAAATAGTTAATATTTTGCATCTCTTTCGTAAACCCACCAATCATTTCATACATCCGATGCATGTCCATGTCTGATTCCAATTCCTCCTCTGATTCTAATGTCAATTCGACCAGCTGACTCGCTTTAATCATTATTTTCTTGAGGTAAGAGCATTTTTTGATCGAAAGTGTCAAAGATGTTAAGAATTCAAAATTTATTTGTCCTTGACGATGAACTGGTTCATAGTTTAAATGCGATATGTTCAACGTAAGATCGGATATTTCCTTTAATTTCCGTTGAACAAAAAATAGAGATTTTTGGTTTAAACAAATACCGAAATCGTCTCGTCCACCTGCATCATCGCACAAATCCAAAGTCTTTATTTGAGGGTTGAGCTGCAGAGCGATTTTCACATTTGAGTCGGTTATCTTCGAGTTAACAGCCATGCTGTCATCATCATCATCATTTGAAATGTCCAAGTGGGTCAAGTGCTGAAAGTGATGTTCAACACATTCTGGTGTAGCAAAATGCACTCCACGCAAAATCAGTTTCTTCATTTTTGGGAACCATCGATGAAATTTCGAAAGTCTTTTATCCAAATAGCCTTCGTAAATTCGAACTGATGTTACACTTGAGAACGGACATTGAATTCCCACTAGTGACCCTTCATTCACATTGACGAGCGTAATCTTTTTCAATGATTCACAGCAATTCTTCAAAATCAAACCATCAACCGCTATTTGCATTTGATCTGGAATGCAATCGTATTGTACCGTAAGATCTGAAACTAAACCACCAAAATGAGTCAACATCTTTGAGTAAAAAGGTACATGCGATGAGTTATCTATATCAATCCGTGATCCATTCTTCTTCAAATATATTTGTTGAATCGCCTTTGCGAATTGCACGAATCGGTCGTTTTGAGAATTTTCAGTGCTGATTTCATTTTCCAGTTTTGTAACATTTTCATCAGTGATGTTGAACGCATCGGCTACATTCAAAATATCAGTCATTGTCAAATATTCAGCAATTTTGACCAAACAAGGCTCCAAATCTATAATTGTTTTCGATACTTCGGCCATTTTTCTGTGGTGAATTGCAGACTTTTTATACTGAAAAGGGATTAATTTAAATTAGATCAAATGTTGATATTCGAAAACAAATTTACCTTTAAGACTTACGATGGAATTGAGATCACAACGATTAAGAAATGTATCTGCGATAAATCGTTTGTTGTCAATGACTTTAAACTGTCAGCTCATCAAAATGCGTTGGTTCTTTTTGCCCGTTTTGTTTTCTACAAATAAACACTTGACTGTTTGATGAACGCTGCCGCTAAAGTTGCGTTCAAAATTTGTCATTGATTTGAATATTGTTTCATGTCACTATTCAAATAAGTTTGGAGGTTCATTGTGTTCGTTGAACATAACCCTATTATCAACATCAACATCAACATGAATGCCATTCATTATCACAAATAATCGAAAGAAAGTTGACACAACGTACCATTTAATAGAATAGCCAACTATGTTTTCATACAGAAGAAATTATTGAAAAGTTTGAAAGAATAAATAATTCCGATGAATATCTCCATTTTATTCGCAATAAAAGAAATCAAATTATTATGTCAAATATCAACAAAATATAGATGTGCTCGATATCAATTGTACAAAATCCAAAAATAAAAAAAAGAATCGAACTTGCCAGGATTCGAACCTGGAATCTCCTGATCCGTAGTCAGGCGCGTTATCCGTTGCGCCACAAGTCCGCATGTACGATGTGAATCACATAGTAAATACACAACGCTTGAAACATGTGCTGTAAATGCTCTGATATAGCTGTAGCCATATATGTTCGCTGACAAAAGTCTCTTTAGCATCATCTTCGAAATTTCCGAATCAATAGCGCAAAATCCAAAAATTAAGTGGAACAAAAATATGATTGTGTCTGCTAAGAGTAGTAAAACAGTTGATTACAATTTTATTCAGTTCTGATTTGTATGAGTCAAATTTGTGTTAAGCAGCATATTTACGTTTCATGAAAATCATTTATAGTATGCATTACTCAAGTGCACAAGTAGTGTGTTGAAATATTTAAAAAAATTGTCCTCGAAAGAGAAAAAAAAGAGAACCGAGCCTGCTAGGAGTCGAACCTAGAATCTCCTGATCCGTAGTCAGGCGCGTTATCCATTGCGCCACAGGCCCGTATGCAGAGAGTGAGTCAGATTAGAATGTGAGCAGTCGAAGAACATCTGTCGATAATAGAACACATGGAATACATGTGGTCGACAACCATGCTAAAAATAAGAGCATATTCAAACAAGATTTTATTCATCGGCATCGGAATGAATGTGTGAAATCAAAAATAAATGTATCTTTTCATTTCAGTTTACCGACAAACTCCAATTTATACAAAACAAATTACCTTTGCACACTCATATTTTGATTTGTTTGACTCTTTATTTGTATATTTTTGTCGAATTCAGATTAAAATCTTCGTTGCGTAATTAATAAAATGTGAAAAAATCATCATCATCAGTTTCTTCGTTATCGGCAGAGAGTTGCAAATTGAATGTATATTGTATACACATTACACATATCATTGCAAATATGCAAATTATTTAGAGTATTCCATCGAATAATCTTGATCAAAAGTTTTTGAATGAACCACAACAAAAACAACTTTTGATGCAATGAACACTCAAATGCACTTTCCCGCTTATTTTTGTATCGAGGTATTGTAATGCGTCGAACTAAAAAGCATATCAACTAATAGCAAGACATATCATAGATACTCTTTTCAAAATCGCTTGGAATCATTCAATAACGTTGTTGAATAAACATCATTTTTCTAAATGTAAACATTTTCCTTTATTTCTTAACTCTGGACAACATTTCCATTTCAATTTATGATTTCTAAAACGCATTTATATGGGAAACGCATTTTGAGTGGTTGATAAACCCCTTAAGTTGGCCTTACTGTACGCAATTTTGACACATTCAGCTACAACACATACAGTTTGACAGTTCAATTGTCAAACGAATTACATGGCATTAGTTTTTATCAAAACAAAGAATTTTAATTTTTTCCACGAAATTTTTTTCAAATAATTTAATTGGCATCAAGACACCGATGTGAACTTTGATAATATACGGAAATCAGCAACGAATTGTGTGTGGTTCAATTGGATTCCAGTGCGAATGCATGCACGTATTTTGTGCAATCGTGAATTTTCATAGCAATTTTGTGAGATTACAATGAGGTTAGTACATATCAAAAGTGATTGTGAATCTTTTGTCCGCCTAATGCAATTACAAGTCAGAATGCTTCTCCATCACACTATAATTTCACTCAAAATTTCCTTTGTTTATGCAAATCAACCTTTGTTCTACGAATAAATTGTTGTTGTTTTTTTTTCTTAATATTACAGAACATGATTAATCGACCGCGATGTCGCGATTGGAGCCCATTAGCAACACAGCAGCTGCGTTTACGCAATTTAATCCAAATTACGGGTCATAACATCGAAGCCGAGCCAAACACTTCGATTTATTTTACGTTGCATTTGACATTGATGTCGGCCCCATTTTTTACCAGCGAACCGCTTGAATCATTTCGAAATGCCATTTGGTCGGAAATTAATTGTCAAAGTATTCACAAATCAACATCACAATTTGTTGTGATTCGAATATGGCAAACAAGTCGATCCCGTGCGATAGAACACAGTGCAACAATCGATGCAAAGCATCCACGAAGATTATCGATCAGTAATGCCGTGATTGTAAACGATTCACATCACCGCAACGTTGATGAAAATAGTGAAGAGCGCTGTAGCACTAGCTATGAAAAAGACAAAGTTTTATTTGTATGGGGCGTATACTTTTCGGGTTTGGTACCGATAACGAAACGTTCTGAGGTTAAACTGATGAATAATGCGCTAATTTTCTACATTCATGGTGGATTCTTTACATCGGTTGATTATATATTGACGGAAAGCGTTCCAAATCAATACAAACACTTTTATCAAACGAGTTTACAACAGCAACAACAGCTTCAACAACAGCTAATGCCAACCCACAAAGGATTGTTAACAAGAAATTCAACTAACAATATTATTGCTACCAAAGGTACAACCATCCATAATGTTGGAAGTATGTTAATGGTGAAAAACTGTGATAGCCAAAATTCAAGTCGACATTTTCAAAATGAGCTTGAAATTGGTGACCGTAAATCAACATCATTGGCAAGTGCATCTCCAAAACGGCATGAAATCGATTACTCTAGTGGTAGATTGTCACCATCGTGTGATGTTATAGCGAATTTACCTAACAAACAAAATCATGCAAATCACAGCAAATCAGACACAAATGTCGACGATGAAGAGTACACATTCAACGAACCAAATGTGTTGAAAGTGCGATTTTTGGACAAGGAATTTTTTAAATGGGAAATTCGACGCAGTTATAATGTGCAAAAGTTGCTTTTGCTGCAAGAAAAACAACGGATATTCCGTAAAAAAACGCAGAGTGCCAACGAAGCGATGGAAAAAATTTGCATGAAAAGCGCATCGTGTTTGAATTTACAGTTAATTGCTAACAAAGGGATGCTGTATCGGCCCAGGGGTAATCCATCACTTGGCCGCACATTAAATAGACTGTTGACAACACAAAAAGAACAACCAAAACCCGAAGATTTGCTTAAAGCTCAAGAACTTCGGCGCAAAATTGAAATGGCCAAATTTCGTTGCCGATTTCTCACCATGGAACGTGATCGATACAAAGTGATTTTACGCAAATTACATGATAAATGTACGAAACTTAGTGATGAAAATATTGAGAAAGAATCCTGGCTCATGGACGATTATCGTGAACTGAGCAGGAGCCGTGATATAACTATTGAACAAAGATCACATTTTATTAGCCGACAAAAAACATACGACAAAATTAAAGAATCATTAATTCAAAGACAGTATCAATTGCTCGGGCAATTGAGAGATATTTATTTCATCAAGGAACGTGATCGAAGTGGATTCTATGAAATCAATGGAATATGTTTACCAAATACTGACTCACTTCGCATGTACTATAGCTCGAATCCGCCTGGCACAAATAATGCCGCCTTGAGCCTGTCCATTGCAATGTGCTATGTTGCTCACGTTGTTCTTTTATGTTCGTCAATTCTCAATATCCCTTTAAGGTAAGTAACAAAATTCATTATTCAACGACTGCTACAAATATTTCTCACGCTTTATTCTGTGCTTGCTCCTCTTCAACAGGAATAAAATCATCTATCAAGGATCCGCATCAAAAATTCGCGATGACATTAAAATGCTTTCGGAGCATGATCGAGAGTAAGTTCAATGGAATAATTACCATTTTTAACATTAAAATGGAACCTTTCTTTAAATTTAATCAATTTGAATTTGTGTTTTTTTTTTAAATCAGATTTCCTCTCTTCTGTCGCAACATTCCGCCAAGTGATTCTCTGCTGTATGCAGCATTTTTACTTAATCAAAATATATCACAAATTAAATTCATGCTAAATGTGCATGCACCGCGAGAGGATCTCCGTGCAACGCTACCAAATCTATTGGCAATATTATCGGTTGGTGAGCAAACAACGGAAAAATATTACGCTATTCAAGAATCGGCTAGTGCGTCATTCTTAGCCATTGATGCCAATGATGTACCAATGTCATCGATATCGGAATCATCCATTGATATGATGCTTTCAATCCCAGCCACTAAAGTATATTCCGCGAGTGAAGAAAATATTAGTTTGCCAGAGAACTCCAGGTAACCACAATTAAATACTTGATTTCTCATCGTTTATGTGCTTATAAAACATCCCGTCTCAAAATAATGCATTGATTGTGTACTTTGCAGGCAAAAGATTGGCTCATGTCGAACTCGTGGAAGTTTTTCGGATGATCACCTAGTGACATGCCATGAAGAAAAAGCCGCTCGAAAATCGAGTTCCAGTACATCAAGTCCACGGAAAACATTTTGCTCTGAGCCTATTTTACCAACAGGACAATTGTCATAAAAACATCAACCGTTTCAATTTAACCCATCCAACCCACAAATTCTATAATTGGTATTCTATGTTGACTTGTCTTCAGTTCATTGTTGATATGTGTATTTAATATGTTTAATATGTTCATGCTCTGACGTTTCAATTATACTATAAACAACCAAAATCCTGTAATGACATATAGCAATCGAAATAAACAAAAAAAAAATACCTTTTTCTATTCAAAGTTGACATTTTGTTTTTTTTTTAATTTTTTATTTATGTTTTATTTTCTCCTACGAAATTCATTTAATAGGATAAATTAATTGTTGTTATGCATTTTAAATATATTTCATATGAGATAAAAAAAAACTTTCAAAAATGGCGCCACACGTTTCGAGTATGTATACTCAATGAGCATGTGTGTGAGCAACGTAGCGACGTATGACGAAACGCCATGTTCGAAAACCATTTTGACATTTCCCGAAAACTCGTTGAGCTCTCACTCATTCGCTCTCACTCAATCCATTCCGAATTTATCGATATTTTCGTATGTGATACACTTAGAACACACACTGCTCTTCCATTCTCAGTCAGTATTTATCCATAAACCAAACAGAACGAACTGGTATGCAGTACTGTGTGGAAGTGTAAATAAGAATATTTTTGAAAATAGACTCAGTAAGACACTGATTTCCAAATAACAGTAGCCACTAACGAGAACGATTGTGTGAGTCTGTAATATCTTATTAGAAATGGTATTTTATCGGAATGAATAGTATTAAATAGTAAAACAGTATCAGTGCTATACATTGTTGAATTGAGATTGTGAATTGTACATTTCGTAGCACGTACAGAAGCAGTGAATCATTTGTTGATTTCGTTGATTGGATTTGATTGTGAAATCAATTTTTTGTTCTTTTTTTTTCTTTTGTGCAAACGTAAATACGCATTACATCCGTGCGTGTGTATTGATTCCGTGAAATTTGTAATTCCGTATCGCGCAATGATTCGTGTGATATTTTGAAGTGACTACGTGTTGACAACAAATAAAAAAAACAACAAAGTTAATTAAAATTAATAAATAACAAAAAGCAAGGTCTTTTATATCAGTGGCCCGTGTCTTTGATTCGATTAAGTGTCTTTTGTTCTATAAATTCAATAATAATTCAATGTATAATTGGTAAGTCACCTTTCAACGTCATTCACCAACCTTCTCTAGATACTCGTTATCAGTTCGCGGTTTCCCCTGTATCAATTGTGTTGGATAAAAAAAAAATGAAAATTCTATTTTTCATTTTACGACTAAAAAAAGCCGCCTTTCAGCTCAATTGAATTGCACAAATCGATTTTTATCATCACAATGAATATTGACATTAGCTCATCATTGTCGTCAACTGAGAAAGTGTGAAAGAGAGAGAGAGAGAGCTGTTTCTCTATAAAAAAAAAACTAACAAGACGTAATAATAATGGAAAATCATATGTTGAATCGATGGTGTGTCAGGGTAGCGGTTAGGTACGTGCGTATGACATAGAAATCTATTTTGTTTCGCACACACCGTTCGAACCGTGAGGAATTTTCTATCGAGAAAAGCGTTATGATGCGCATTGCGCAAGCTAACGTTTTGCGGGTATGTCGGCAAATAAACATACACCAAATATATGCGCTAATATCACAACTGCAAACTGAACATTTCATTTAGATTATCATTAAATAGCGCCTTTTGTTCGAATATTTTAACATTTTAAATGCGTCGTCGATGATGTGCATTGTGACGGCTAAAATGGCCTTGAACTGGTTATTTTTTGCCTGTGTTTCGAAAACAAATCATTGTCGAGAACAAAAAAATTTGCACCGAAGTTTTTGCTTATTTCTGCGATAAAAGAAAACTTTTACATTATTTATGCTCGAGTTAGAACCGCCGCAATAAATTGAAATGATCTAAACAAATTTGCCATTCGAAAAATTAATACGAAGGTTATTTCGTATAATAACAGAGGATAACGAATTTACGACGCATCGACGCTCCACTATTGGAGCAACAAAAAATATTACATCTTTTAAGTTACCGGCTTTGAAACTTAACATTACGTTCGAATGATTTCCGGTACGCGTCTGCTTTCAGTTGCTTTCAGTTGCTTTCAGTGTAATAACACGGTAGGAATAACATTGACCTAGCTAATATTTACCGCTCAGTTTTACGACATTAGCTAGTTCAATGTTAACAACAACGCAGTTTATGACTTGAGATAACTTGACAGCCTGAGCAATAAGCCCCTCCAAATATTTAGAGATTTTTTCAAAAAGCTATTCATGAGCTATCCAAGTCGATTTCCCAAAAAGGATCATCAATATTGAAATTGAAACTGCAATTCAATAGCTTTTCGAGATGCTCAGGGAATACTTAGATAGGTAATTTTCGCCATTCCCAAGCCCCAATCTGCAAGTCTATTCCTCTGCACACTATATTCATAAGCTTACTTAATACAGATTTTAAGTTCCATTTTTGGGAGAATGTCGGAAATATCTCCAAGCAATTGAACAAACTACTTCCTTAAACACGAAAATACAATGAGATGAAGAATTGAATTATATTAAAAATGTGAGTATTTGCGAGCACTTCAAACTGACAGGTTGTCTGTTAATTGATATTCCAATTGCAAACATGTTTTTTTTTGGATTCAATCCATTGTAAGCATTAAAATTATTTCTCAAATGACTTTTAGTTTATGATACTCAAATTCAAATTGTTTCTCAAATCACAACAAATTTAATTAAAGTGCTTGAGATTGCGTGTCGGCGAGAAGAGTTAATTGTATCGGTCAAATGATTTATCGTGCCGCTATAAAAACGAATCGTTTTACGCAATTCAAATAATTAATTTACGATTTTTAAAAGAATGCAATATCTCTGCTAACATGAAAATGGTCAACATTTTTGTTTGAAAAATAAAAACGAGCGAACTAACAAACGAAATAGCAAAGCATGCTTTTCATTTTCCGACAATTATACGATAATATAAAGGCAAGTCTGACGAAAACGCAGTCAGTAAACACTTTGATAGAGCTCAAAAAAGATAAAATCAAAATTCAAAGATGAATCTCACGATTGCATTAACTTTCATCATACTTGTGCTAAGTTTGGTAATATTCATTAGAACATAATAATTGGTGAAATGTGGTACAAAAAAAAGTTTAATTTGTCCAAATATTTAATTCTGTTTTGTAGTTAGCTGTTGCTGATGCTCAGTTCGATTTTATGAAGACATTTGGCACATTCAATCCAGCAAATCTTTTGAGAATTTTCATGTCAGCAGATCACAATTCGACTGTTGCCAGCAAAACAACGTTACAGAATTAATTACAATTTTTATAAATATTTTCTTCAATAAAAAAAAAATTGTGAATAAATTCGCAATATGCGAGACATTTTGGATTCATTATAATAAACACAATTGTTTTATTTGCGATAATATGAGAATTGATTGCAATGAGATCCTAGAAATAATATTACTCAAATTTATAATCTTTATGGTCTACCCAAGTTACATTGGTTGTGTCAAAGGTATTCATTTTAGTTCGTCAGCTACCGTTGGTTGAACCAAATCCCCTCAGTGATTTCGTTAAGTCCGGGCGTTTTAAGGACCAAAATGGATTTATTAGAAAATCCGTTTCAATGCTGAAGTGGGTGGATGTGAAACAGAAAGTCTATATGCTTGCTCTCGAGATATGTAGACTTGGAAGCAAATAACAATTTCATTGAACCACAAGTCATGTTTACTTGAGTCTTCACAAGTCAGCTCACAGACCTATGATTTTGTTTAAACACTGATATCTAATATATAGAATGATACCCATTGGGGCATAAATCACTGAAATATCCAACCATCCATTTATTTTGAATAAAATTTTATTTTATTGTAAGTGACAATTTTGATTTCATTGAATACACAAAATTGTATTCTCAAAGTAGATAATTGCTATTTGCAACAGTTCAACACAGTTCACAATTCTCTGATATCACGGAAACCGAACACTCATGTTAAAAAATCTTTTTATCTTACCCGAAAGATTTATTCTACTTCGGCTTGTTGCTTTCGATGCTCATTTGATCATCATGAAATTCTTTTTCTCTGAATATTCGAAAAATGTCTGATAACGAGCTACACAATATCCAATTATATTTTCAAGGTCACTCCAATTACAAGTCAAATAACTATTTATCATTTTATTCTCGACTTTTAATTACAGATTAGGAAACAAAGTTAAAGTCGAATCGAAAAGATCAAACAGCAACAAAAAATGGGAAATTCGAGCACAAAATTAGCAGAAAAATGCTCTCTGCTTTCAAAAGATGAAGTTCCGCTCGTGGCTAGTTCCTTCAAATTGGTTAGCAAAAACTCTGAGCGTATAAAAGAGGATGATTTAATGGTATGTATTGATTTTCAACGAATTTATTTCACAAACTGAACAATTTGCTCATAAAAAAAAACATTATAAATTTGCAGAAATTCTGGGGATCACAAATGGATCCACGTTTAGCACAATACATAACAAATTTTCTATTTGGATCGCCAGCGAATCGAACAAATATTGTGGAATTTCAACGATTTGCTGAGCTGTATGTATATTCTGTGCGAGGCTCAATTGATGATAGAATCGGTGTACTATTAGCTAGTGTTGGACAATCTGATTCAGATCATGCCGAAATTGCTTATCCTTTAATAAAGGAGGTAAGTTTCAAGAGCAAATTCAACAATCATTTTTCTAGAAATATATATATTTCAATAAATTTATCGTCATTCTATTAAATAACAATGTTACAGTATGTCGAGGCAGTTGTAAGTAGCTATATGCGGGCATTGAGATTAGAGGGTGGACTTGAGTTTCAATCATGGGAAAGCAAAGGATTTCGTATTGTTAAAGAATGCATACAAAAATTAGCGGAAAGCTTAGCATCAGAAGCCGTTCAACAAGGCTCACAAAAAGTGACCCGAGCCGATGCCGTGCGATGGCTTCAACGAACACCAACCTTCGTCAAAATGTTGGAAAATGTTTTTTCACATCTCTACAATTATCGACCAACAACGAAGACACCACAAGAAGAAACGATTACCGTGCGACGAAAAAGTTTCATCATTGACAGCAATAAATTGTTACCGTATTGTGAAGGACTTCAATATGTGCCAGATTATCCAGCATTTACCGATATTTCGCAAATGCTTTTTATCAATTCAAATTTACCAAATGACTATCGATGTAAATGGAGATTTTTATTTTCGTCACAAATTCATGGTGAAAGTTTTTCCACGCTTATGGGACGAATTGTCGACCAAGGTCCCAGTGTAATCATCATTGAAGACACGAATGGTGCGGTGTTTGGCGGTTTTGCACCGGAATCATGGACTTATGGTCCCAAATTTTGTGGTATGTTTTTGAAATCGTACGAATTTTTTTTCCTTTATTTTGAATGCATTTGAATTTCTTTCTGTTCTTTCTCTCTTCATAGGCAACGACTCAGCTTTTCTGTTTACACTTCGACCAAAAATGAGATGTTTTCCAACGAGCGGTTATAACGAACACTATCAGTACCTTAATTTGCATCAGCAAACGATGCCAAATGGATTGGTAAGAATTGTTTTAACCAATAAGAAACTCTTTATTCAAAAGTAGAATCGCTAATCTTCTTGTTATGTGCAATAGGGAATGGGCGGTCAATTCAACTACTGGGGTCTTTGGCTGGATTGTGAATATGGCCATGGTGAATGCTCAGAAACTTGCACCACATTTAAGAATTATACTCAATTATCGGTGAATAAGGAATTTGAAATTCGAAACATTGAGGTGTGGGCGGTTGGCGAAAAGCCTAAAACTGAAGACGTGAGCATACATTTTTCATTCGAGCCAAAATGAACTTTCTAAATATAAATTGATAATAATTTTCGATATTGCAGGATGATGATCGTCAAATGGATTCTATTTTGGATGGTCATACTGAAGATAAAGCTGTTATGGAAATGGCAGGCCGTGGACGTTATTCGGAAGGTTATCGAGATGACAAACCAACCGATTTGGAATTCCAAAATTAAAACTAAAACTAAAACTAAAAAAATATATATATATATATATTCAATTGGAAGAATAAGTCATTAAATTGATCGTGTTAAGCATTGAACAGTCAATTCATTGTAAAAAACTTGCATAGAAATTTTTGGCTCGATTTGATTGACACAATCTGCCACGATTCGTGGCGCAAGAACATTATTATGAATTTATTGATCTTTTTTTTCACACATCAGTTCTAACGAAAAAGTTTACTATGCAGCCTGTTGATTTATTCATTATATGGTTATCGTTAAATTCAAAACAAAACCAAACATTTCGTTTGTGTATCAACGTGTGTACAAGTATCATTCAGTGCCATTCAAATGATAGTCCCAGCCACTCTTCATTAGATCATAAGTATTCTTCAGTTAAAACGTAATAACATTGTGAATTTTTTGTGGTTTTTGTAACAATTGGCTTGAGTTTATGTATCTTAAATTCTATAAAAATGCTAATTAAACGCTCTGTTTCGTGTGATCTCCACAAATACAAATACTAATTTGAACATCTTAACACTTTCAAACTCGCCATTAATTTTTGCGTAATTAAATGAAGTTGCATTGAACTTTTAAGAGCATAAGATTAACGAAACGTTATGAACAATGTGATACAACAAACAAAAGTTTTAACATGGAATGTTTTTAGCTAAAATAAAAATTGAATTGAACATGAAAAATAGAAATTAAGTTTAAAAAATTACGGATGCAGAGAAAACGATGCAGTGTGCTCAGCATAGATTCGGAAAAAAGTGCTAGAAGTAACTAAACTCTCGTTGGAATTCAAGAAAAAAAAAACTATGAAAAGTAATAAAATGAATTTGAAACTGCAACTATCTTTAAAATACGTGAGCAATTGAATGTGTCTGTATGAAAGCAATCTTTGTGAATAGTGGAGCCAATTCATCCTTGAACAATGCACAATTCATTTATGATTTAATGCAATGAAAAGAAAAGCACATTAAAGCTCGAAATGATAGCTAATTGCACAAAATGTAGAATGAATGGATTAATGAATTTTATAACATGCATCAATTTGAATTTTCAATTTGAATTGGTCATTTGATGCACCACCTCATTGTCACCTACTAGCCATAATAGCTAAGCCATTATTACTAACATAGTTCTAACTTTGTTCGTGAAATTTAATTGAATCTGTACATATATTGAATTATTGTTTAACTAGCATTTTATTCATTGACTAAAGCGTCAAACCATTTCGATCTTTTCAATAAAAATCAAAATAAAATGATTATTAATTTATACAAGTGTTTTATTTGCAAACAATGATTGAGCCAATATTCAATATAATTTAGACGAAATCGCATCCTGGAGAATGCTGAGCCTGGAGTATCATATCTTCCACAATAAAAATAAGTTAATCTGAAATTTGGCAAAAAAAGGAAAGGTTTTGCATTTATTATAATTGAAGAAATTGGTTTGGTTTATAAATATATGCGCTATATCTATTAGAGCTAACTGATTTACAAATTGGTAATATCTATAGACTTTATTCGTGTAAAGTAGTTAGTTATTGACAATCACAATCACTGATTGTACATAGTATGTATGGCTTTGAGCAGATTGTGTATTTGAAACAGCCAGCTGCAAAACTAAATTTCACGTTCACAATAATGGTACTTCAAAGATTTGGAGATCTTAAAAGTCTCACACCAATGTTTTCGTCAAGAACTTAAGCGAATCTGCAAAATTTAATCGTGCTAAACACAACAAATGATTCACTTCATTTTTGATTGAAAAATTTACTCTTTAGCATGATCATTTAATGAATTTAAGAAAATTGTTTACAGTTTCAAACTAATATTTAATTACCATGGCGATGAAGTAGTGTTTCTTTTCCTTGGCTTGGATGTGATTTTCCGATTTTATTGTTGACAAGTTGTAGTTCATCACTTAGAGCTTGAAAAAAATCCAATTAAAGCTGAAAGGAAATCCGCTGGCGTAGACAAAACACTACCCATAATATCAGAGTCCCCACTCGTTAAGCCACCAAAAAAATCTGATTGCAGTGCAGCGTTTATAGCAATGGCAGCACACCAAAGTGCGAAGATAATAATTCATTTTGAATCGATTGACTTTGAAAAACCTTTACAAACTGATAGATAATACCGCATTTTGAAGCCACGAAACGCACAAATGTGCGCGATACGCATTAATGATTTGAAAAACAAATTTTTATTTACATGTCTGAGTTAGAGTTTGTTTGTTCAAATGGATCCATGTAAATAGTATTATTTTTCAAATGAATTATATTGAAAGTTATTGGTACCAAAGTTCGCAAGCCCCACTCGACCCCGCCCGACTCGCCCAATTGTGCGAAATCGTCATATTATTATCTATTTTTCTCAACGGATGGATTCAAATAGTTCAGAGGCCTTACATAAACTGATTCCAATCCAAAACTATTTCCAATTAATGAAACACATTTTGTGGGCAGGATCTTTCAGTGCGCCACTCTGTCTATATCTCTTTTTTACTTTTCAAAGTTATAGATGTGTAGCTCAGGAACGGTGCACTATATCAATTGAAAATATCTCTGGTCGGAAGCAACAATGCGAGGAAGGTGAGACGTCTCAGTCGATCTTTGTAAAAAACAAATCTTTATTGAGTATTCAAAAATGAGCATTTTTTTTCTTCGATAAATCCAAAAAAATTGTTTGTAGCAGTATTTTGGCCGTTTCACTTCATAAGATCAGTCCTGTTTTACTTAGTGGTGTTAATATTGATCCTCTTTAAGGTTTTGTCATAAAAATCATTTGAACAATTTTGGAATTTCCCGATTTGTTTCCATTTTTCAGTGTATTTTTAGAACCTTTGATATACAAGTAAAAATTTTCACCCACCATCAGTACCCATAGAAATATAATGAAATTCGGCTTAGGACAAGATTGAAGCAAAAAAAAGAAAGCTCCCCACAAATGCCATTTGTTCGCCAATTTTCGAAATTTTCCAATGTTGAAAAAAATATGATGCGCAAAAACAAATCCAACACTGTTGACTGATTTTGGCAGCTTATGAATTACCTTTCAAATGATATACATGTCATTGATTTTCTGCAACACATATACAAGTTGTGACATATAATATCAAATTCCGGTTGTTATGCATACACCCAATTAGGAGCGAAACGTTCTTATTGAGAGCTATGAAGAGTTCTTATCGCTTTAGCTACAACTTTGTTGAATCATTAATTATTAAACGTTTATTTATAAATAAACAAACTCAAAAATAAAATCCTGAACTTTAAAAAGAGGAAAAAAAAATTCGATTCAACTTCTGTAAGCCCCGATAGGATTTTGCTAGATTTCAGCCATAGTTGCATTTCCTCACCACATTACCTAAAACTTTGATGTGTTTCAGTTCAAATTGAAAAGACCAAAAAAATGATTCAATTTGACAAGGGATGCTCAACAAGGAACATAAATGCTAACGCTTTACATATTTATCTTTATTTACTCGTTAAATTGATACATTCTTTTTTTTTGTTGAATTTTATAAATTAATTTATGTGGAATTTAGATGTATGTGTGTCTTGACACTGAATTAACCGGATGCAAAATATGGATAAATCGCTTTAAGCGATTTTCAGACAATAGAATTCAATCACTTGGTTGGATTCATTTATTGTGGTTTGCGGAAACTCTTGCCGGCATATTTGGCGCCAGCGCCCAATTCTTCTTCGATGCGAAGAATTTGGTTGTATTTGGCCAAACGTTCTGAACGGCATGGTGCGCCAGTCTTAATTTGGCCAGTGCTCAAACCGACGACCAAATCAGCAATGAAGGTGTCTTCAGTTTCACCTGAACGATGTGATACCATGGTGCCCCATCCGTTGCTCTTGGCCAACAAATGGGCCTTAATCGATTCGGTAACGGTACCAATTTGATTGACTTTCAACAACAAGCAGTTGCAGGCTTTCTTCTCAACAGCGGTGGCAATACGTTTTGGATTGGTAACAGTCAAATCGTCACCAACAATTTGAATTTTTGTGTTACCGGTGATGTTGCTCCATGCAGCCCAATCGTCTTGGTCGAATGGATCTTCAATTGAGACCATTGGGAATTCGTTAATGAATTCTTGGTACAAGTTGGTCAACTTGTCTGGGGTCAACCATTGTGATTTGTCGCTGCTTGGGTTCTTGAAGTCCAAGTCATAAAGTCCATCCTTGTAGAATTCAGAGGCGGCAACATCCATACCGATTTCAACTTTGCCAGTGTAGCCAGCCTTGGCGATAGCATCTTGAATCAAGTTCAATGCATCTTTGTTGTTCAAAATGTTTGGTGCGAAACCACCTTCGTCACCGACAGCAGTAGCATCCAAACCAAATTTGGCGTGAATGACTAAAAATCAAATGAAAATGAAATACAAAATTTAGTCGTTTGTCCATCTTTTCAAAGCTGGTTTTTCTTTTTAAATTCTCAACCAAATTACCTTTCTTCAAGTGATGGTAAACTTCTGAGCCAATTTTCATGGCTTCGGTGAATGAAGTAGCGCCAGTTGGCAAGATCATGAATTCTTGCATGGCCAATTTGTTACCAGCATGGCTACCGCCGTTGATGACATTGAATGCTGGAACTGGGAGAATGATGTCCTTGTTACCGGCCAAATCAGCGAGATGCTTGTACAAAGGCACACCCTTTTTGGCAGCACCAGCCTTTGCAACAGCAAGTGAAACACCCAAAAGAGCGTTGGCACCGTACTTTGATTTATTTTCAGTGCCGTCCAATTTAATCAAGAATTCGTCGATTTCGGTTTGTTGTGTTACTTCCAAACCGGACTTTAGCAATTCTGGTGCCAATGCCTTGTTGATGTTGTCAACAGCTTTGGAAACACCTTTGCCATGGTAGTTGTTCTTTTCATTGTCACGCAATTCCAAAGCTTCGTGAACACCGGTCGATGCACCTGATGGAACAGCAGCACGGAACAAACCCAATTCAGTGGTCAAATCAACCTCAACGGTTGGGTTACCACGTGAGTCAAAGATTTGACGGGCTAAGATGCTTTTAATTGGCATTTTTGATCTAAAATTAGGTGGGAAAATGTCAGAAATTCCAATTAGAAAACATATTCGTTAACATAAAATGAAGTGTAAATGGAATTTATGAATGAACTATTACTAATACAAACGATTTTGTTAGTAAAAAATTAAAAGCTAATTACGTGGTGGAACCCATAATTAATTTTTTAATGTGTGTGTGTGTGTGTGTTTTTTTGAAAAGAAACTACAGAGAGCAATGTCACTTGTTCAACCTGTTTGAATTAAAATGATTTTCATGTTAGTTCGCCAATTTATAGTCAATATATGTTTTTTATTCTGTTCGTCAGAGATTACACACGCTTACAACATCAAATAGATTAATTTGACTTTGAAAGTGTTTCAAGCTTGCGATAGGGTGAGATTATTTTGACTTTTTATTTACGTTTTTTGTTTTTACAGAATGATAACAAAAATGAAAAAATTGACATCGTAAGCAACTTAAAAATATAACACAAACAAATATGTTTACGCTGCAGAGAGAAGCAGCCATTTAATAGTGCGTACTGAAATGATGCGAGTTCATGTGTGATTTGTGTAACCGATTATAAAAATCTTTAAAATCAAAAATTTCATCACGTGAATATCAGTACGCACTGTCGCGCAACGCTATTTTCGAGTGTGACAGAAGGTTGGACTGAATGCGGTGCTCTAGCTCACGAATTACGTGTCGAATGCGCGACTCTTGTCAAATTGACCTTCGACAAGGTTATTCAACACTAGAGAAATTTTCTTTATACACAAACGAAATATTCCATTATTATTTGCCAATTTTCAAGTCAGGAAGTTTGTGATTAATACTAATTTGCAAGTAATTTGCACCGTATCGAAATCGAGGGTGTGGATGTGAAGTGATATATCTATATTTCTTGATACTGAATTATGTCTAAAGATTTTATCAAGTTGCAATGGATTGCATAATGTTGACGAAAGTCGATATCGTATTATGTTTTTCATTGAATTGGCACTTTGAAGTAATTCTGAACAATGACACCGAATGTGTTTAATTTCAATGGAATGAAACATTTGTCACGTATTTCTCCACAATAGCGTTAAAACGAAATAGATTGGTTAAATCGTGAAATACTGACACACCGGCACTGCGTGTGAGAAGCGAAGCAATAATATGTTATGATTACGCAATCACTTGGGACAGAAACAGAAATTTATAAAATTCTTTTAAATGTAACAAAAAGCAACAGAAAAATTGAATATTTTAGGAGAAAATTGTGTGCTTTGATACATTATTCGATAAATTCAAATTAAAACACTGTAAATATATATATTTTTTACGTGCACAAAAATCACAAGAAATGTTTCAAAAGCACAGGACAAATTTGATATTTTCGATAAAATTAAAACTAAATCAAAATTAACTAAGCGATGACACTCAAAGCGATAGACGATTTGTGATAGATTTGGAATTTGTCAATTTATTCAACTTACAATAAACTGGAAAAATATCTTATAAAATGAATTTTCTTTTCGTTTATTCAACGGCGATTGGCCTGATCGATGTGAACTGGACAAACGGGTACGTGAGAATAATGAAACTTAATGGTACGATTTATAGACGAATCGAAAAGTTTAGACAGTTGTCAGCAGTGGAGGTGACCTTTTCAGCTGATATGCGCACAGCTCACTGACTGCGTACAGTGCCGCCAGTGGCCAAATGTTCAAACTACAATCAGTTTGGCGAAATGTTCAAATGAATTCAGAAGAATGAAATATTTGGAAAACAAAAATAAAATGGATTTCAATCCTATTCCCATGAATTCACGGTTTATAGTTCCGCTAGTTTTTTCTAGTTTTTTTTGTTCACATTTTCCATTGAAACAGGATAAAAAACTGAATTTTATTTGTTGTATCGTTCTACTTGATGGTGTTATTTGGGCAATACCAAATGATTTCTGTTTATATTCTCCTGGGGGGTGGACACGAATCAAAAATTAGCAGAAAACTAGAAGAACTAGAAGCTATTAGAAGAATGTTAAAGAAAAAATGCGTGATGAATCTTCCATAAGAATAACATTACCAATGTATTTCTTATGGACAATTCAATCCATAAGAATTTCATTGCCAATACATTCCTTATGAAGTTTGTTTCCAACAAGTACTGTTAATCTTTTCATAAGAAACGCATTGGAAATATAATGATTATGGAATAATTTTCTGGAAATATTAGAAAAACTAGATGAAATGAAAATAAACTAGATGAAATGAAAATAAACTAGATATATATTGAATGAAACTAGCTCTGCTAAAATTTTTGCCTACCCCTTAGATGTTCTCAGTTCAATATATTAATATAAATGGTAAAATAACTAGAATACATATATTGAATCGATAGACCACAATTTTCTGCCAGTTGTTGCTAGTTTTACTAGTGTAAATAATCCCATGTTTCAATCTGTCTCAAACTCACAATATCATACATTTATGATGTTATCTACTTTTCTTGCATTTAGAACATGAATTCCTTCTTTCTGAATGTAATCCTACTGTTCAAGTACAAAAACAACAATAAAAATCAGAAATTGATAAATTTTTTTCTAGAAAAAATAGAATTATATTTTTATTTCAATCATTTTGTATGCGAATACAATACAATGCCCGCTAAAAACATAAAATCTTAATAAATGTTCCCTTAAATTGTATGTTAAATTGGTTAACCTCATCTTTTCTTATTCAGACTTATTTGTGTTTTCATTTTTTTTGTTTTTTTTTGGAATTAAATAGATGTAAAATGAGAAATTCAAAAGGACACCCAATTGTTGCTTTAGATGATGAAGCATTGAATTAAATAATTTCAGATGTTTATTTATCATTGGAGGCAAATCCAAAGGTATTCCATTTGGCAATGAAATTGATGTGATCACTGACTGATGGATACCAATCTTTGGCTGAATAATCAATCAATGGTAAATCACCACCGTAGTTAGCTGGCAGGCATGAGGCGCTCATATGCTTCAAAAGTGACTTACGATCTTTTCCGTGGAAGAACATCTGAACATGAAAAAACAAATTAAAAATGTATGAATATTTTGATTTTTAATCGACGAATAGTTTTGAAATTGACTTAAAAAAAAAAACAACTCACTCTCTTCGATAGCTTGTCCTTAACGAATGGTTTGAACAATGTCCACACCATATTAAAGATAAATGGTTGATTTACAATGTGCACTTGTTTCAAACGTAATGGCATTGCATCTTGGATGAATGTTAACAATCGCTTTGACCATGCTGGTGTTAACGCTCTAACTTGTGACATGCCCAAACCATCGAAGTCCATGATTACAACAACACCTCGAACCTGTGTATTTTGTTCGACAAGAGCAGCAACATGAATCAAATAAAACAATCGAAACATTTGCTCGGAGGTGACTTTCTTTGGATCCCAGATTTTGCCACAGTGCACAACCATCACACGACGACCATCTTGATCAAGATTTGTCAATACATTTACAACATCATTGTTAACAAACGCATCTTCCTCATCTTGTGGCATCAAATTTTTCAATGTATCAACATAATCGCGTTTGAATTCAGCAATTCGACGCATCTAAAATTAAAAGACAATTCAAATGTATATTTAGTAGTTGAATAGGTAATAAGCTAGGTATAATATCATCAATGAATACAGATGTTCGCCAATAGTTCAACTGAAAATTTTTGTAATTCCCCACGCCAACAATTGAATAATCAATTCCAAAACTCTATTGTCTTAATTGAAAGCAAAAGTGGCTTTCGTTATATCAAATGAATCATTTAAAAAACAAACAAACTTGTTTTCATCGTTGAGGTTGAAGGCACTTGTAAAAATACCGTAAATTTCTGGAAAATATTTTTTGGCACAATAGATAAATTAGGAAGCGTGTATGACCTCATCACACATGTCCATGACCATTTATGTGACGATAATTTATATCCGTAATTAATTTCACTTGTTTTCATCTTTTTTTTTAAAAAAAAAAAGACAGAAAAAATGTGTGTATCGAAAACTGATTGTATGGGACAAAGACATTGGCCATGTATATTTGTACAATCAGTTTATCAATAGTTGTCAGTGTCTAAAATTAATGGAATTTTATGATTCTTATTTTTTTTAAAAGATGAAAGAATCGAGGATCGTATACATTTCAGCACTTGATATGAAATGTTTAGTTCATGGGGTCACAAGATGAATGTATCATGATAGGTATTGACCTATGTAAAAGAATCATAATTTTTCATGTGTGATATGTGCATGAGGACGCACTTTGCCCACGAAAGCAACAAAAAGCCATGATTTGTTTGTTTGTATTCCTTCATATCGCACATCTCATCAATTTATTTATTGAAAATATTTTGTTATTTCATTTTCACTTTTCCTATTTTTATCAACATAACTTGTACTTCACTTGATATTTTGAAGAGCGATAATGATTGAACGAAGCAAATAACTGTGTTATCACTGTACTGCGTTAGAATGCGCAAAAAAACATGATTGAACTATAAATTGTTTTCAGTTCTGAGTCTTCTTTATTCACTTCAAATTGATTGATTTTTTTTTAATTGTCTTTTTTTATTCTACTCACCAATTTTATAGCACTCTCTGGGAAATAATGGCATGGGCGTAGGAATATTTTCAGATAATCTTCTTCATCTGGATAATATAAATCGCTATTTTCATGTACCAAACGGCGAAGTTCACTAACGCTTTCTTCCACTCGTTCGGGCGTTTCGTTTAATTCGACTTCAGCGAATTTCTGGTTTTCGGCTGAAAGTGGACTGGTATCCAAAACAAAGGGTGGCACTGCCATTTTTGCTTAGCAATTGATTCAAATGTGCTACCTGAAATGAAAAATAGAAAACGAAATAATCAGTAAAATGGATTTTGAAAACAGATCAAATAATGAAATTGGTGACGTAAGTTAAGGACCATTCTAATTGTATAAACACATGACTTTGAGCTTCAAAACGCTAATCTTAACTGTGATAATGCAAATATTTTTCAATATCGTCTAGGTTTTTCAGATGTTTTGTCAAAATTTCATCAGCTGTTTTATAATTAAATTCATTTCGAATAACCGTAACAGTGGAATACGATAATGACAATTTCCAAATAGTGTCATTTGCAAATCGGAACCTCGTACTCACACAAACTCATAGAAATTAAACATTTTTTTTGTTTTGTTTTATTTTTACTACAGTTAAAATCTAGATTAATGCCATTGAAAATAATAACCGAAACGTTTTAACAGAGTCAAGAATCAATTTGCACTAAACAAAAAAAAAATATTCGAAATGTTAACAAATTTCCACAACTGCGCACATGCATTTTGGACTTGAGCTATATTGAAAGTGATTTATTCCAGCAGGAATAAACACTGGTAATGAATCAAAACACATTTAATTTATTTAGATTTGATGCAGTGACTCAAATGTGTTTAAATTAACGGACTAATTAAGCAGGCGTATCGAGGTATAGTTGTGTTTTAGCACAACATTCTGAAGAACCGAATTTATTCACAGGCAAATTCGATATTTTTTGAATGGACTTAAACCGAAAATGTTTTAAAATAGGTCAATAAATAAATTCTACGGTAAAGTTTTATCAACCCGGTAAACTTCAATTGCTTCAAGCCTTAAATCACTTTAGGGAACCAATCGATCCTCAAAAACACCTTAAAATCTCACTTTTTGGTTATAAAATGCACAAAAATCAAAATTTAAAAAAAAATTACTTTAAAATAAAAATAAAATCCACTCTTGGATTCTGGTACACGGCAAATAATGTGCTGGAGTCTAGAACTGAACAATATCTGACAACGTCTAACGATCGACTGCTTGGAAATCATACTCCGATATGAAATTTATTGCCTGTCAAGAGAACATTGAAACGGATTGTACGAAAAGGAAAAAAAATTGAAACTGATTAAACGATTTGTTCAAAGAATCGTTTGCACAAACACAAGTAAACTTCCAATCACTATCTTTGCCAGGCTTACTGTGGACGTTGCGATTATTTTCGTTTGACGTATTGATATGACTGACTGTGGGATGTTTCACGAAAATATGTACGGAGTTTGAACTTTTAACAATCAGCAGGATGATTTGAGTGTGTACCTTGAAATTCAAAATTGTTTGAGAAATTTGATACAACAGGTGGCTGCATAACGTCTATCCACCAAATTGACCACCACTACATTTCAAAGCGCCATGATTCACAGTGAGGAAATAAACAATGTAGTACTGTTTGTGTGGTCAATATTACTTTGAAACTTTTACACATGCAACAAGTAAATATATGTGCATTATCTAAGCAAAAACAAAGCTTACAATTGAATGTACCGCTACGGTCAAACTGCGCGATCTATGGGCTTGTGTATGTGGTTGTACAGTGACGTGCAGTCGAACAAAGACCAATATTCAAATTACATGCACGAAATACATGCGGCAATTGACCGCAAACTGTAGTTTCTCATTACTCACACGTTACATGTTCCAGGGCATAGGTATATTTATTAAACGGTCGAATATTTTTGATAACATCACACAATTTATTATTTCTTTCACTTCAACTAAGGTGCATACAATTGAAATGTATGTGCTATTCAACGATTTAACATGTTTGTTTATTCACCGATTGTGTATTATTATAAATCATCACTTTGATCGCATGTGTTTTTGACAACACTGTTCTTTCACATAATAAATTAATCAGGCACGAAACAAACAATAATCTTGTGTGATAAGAATGCCAATCGATTTATAAGTTCATAATCACTGTTGATAGCATATCAAATTGGATTGAATTGTATTTTTCGGGTGTATTTTAGCAACACATTGTTCGAGTGACCAATGGTCCAAAGTGCACGTATTGCGTGTACTTTTCGGTTCAACTGATTACTAATATCAAAATATCCGTACAACATTAAAACACACAATAAATGATAATTTACTGTTGACTTGTTGCTATCTTAAATGAAAAACGCGTGCACTTCAGTCAGTTTTGTTTAAAGTAGTGCCATGTGTGCCATGTGAGCCATGTGAGCTATTCTGTAGAATTTTTGCGCAACGAAACCGTTTTGCCGCGCATTTGTGAAAGGAGGAATCACAACAAGTTTCATTTCTGGTAGCATGAGAAAATTCATGTTTTGACAGATTGTTTTTTTTTTTCTTTCAAGAAAAAATCATGAAAAAGAAAACTAGTTATTCATACACTTACACATGTGTTGCAACATTCAATACAATGATGACGATCCCTGGCGTCAAAAAATGCAACAAAGTTTACGTTCATTGATCTCCTTTGCTACTTGATGTCCTCAAGATAATTGCGTCGAAATTGCATGCAATGCATTGTACACAGCATTGTAATCATTTTAACACGGAAATGAACTCGATGAAAGATTGAAATCAATTTGCTCGATAGATTCATTGAATCTTGTACTGTTGATGATCAAGTACTTACCCCAAAGTGTCAGTGCATAGCTGATTAATTTGTGCACTTTTATGATTGATTTCGGTTATCACCATAGAAAGTAGCCGTGAGACAAATTTGCCTTGAAATATTCAACGATTATATCACTTTTGCCGGTTTGAATTTTGAACTCAACCAAATGCATGCGTGCTGCTCGTGAATTGATATGTGACTTTATCAATTGAATTAAATTTACTGCAGTTCTCGTGGCAGAGATCGATCGCACATCCTCTTGACCGTTAACAAAAATGGATTAACCTAATTTTATAAAATACCTACGAATAATTCACAGACCTAATTTTAAATTCTAATTTCAATGTTAGATTGATTCATTCAGAACATGCCCACGATCACGTCTCATAATTTTGTTGAATGTTTTATTAAAATTAAATCTACAATTGGGCAATGGCTTTTCTCCTCAATAATCTCTTATCAAAAAACCGGATTGATAACGGTAGCAATGACATGAAGCCGCAAGCTTGAACTAATTTTATTTCGAAAACAATCGAAAATAAACTATAGAATAACTCATTGATTTCACGTTTATTTTTTATTCACTTTATTATATTGATGCAACTACCGGCCGGGCTTCTAATTAGATAATTCACTTGATGCAACAACAACAAAAAGACGCATTATTTTTATCAGTTCGAATAAAAACAAAGCGTTTCATAGTTTACCTGGTCGGAAATAAATCGTTTTCAATAAGTATTTGTTTATTTGATTGCATGCAACAAACTTGATTATGATAGAATTGAATCATTTAACTAATGGCATTCGATTAACGAAATTTTCGTAAATGAAACGTAATTTTAAGTCAAAAACTAAATAATCTTTATATTTCCTATTTAAAAATGTTGATACAGAAAGTACATACCATGTGTTTCATTCCCAAAAGCAATGAGCCGCTCGAAGAAAGTCCATAAACAACGAACACACTTCACCCAATGATTTTCTACTTGCATCTAATCCAGCGAAAAAAAAAAAAAAATTATCAAAATTCGTTAAAAAATATTATTGCTTTGACGAGAATTGACGAAAAACGACCGGCAATGATTTGAAGCGTCGTCAAACAGACCAAAATGATAAACGAGATCAATCATTTTACACCCGAAACAAGTAGCTACGATAACCTTCACCCCAAAATTGATGAGCAATCGATGTATGAGTGTGTTTACGGATGATGTGTGTTACGAACCAATACATTCAACGTGTTGCACTATCGCGTGCATGTGTTCAATATGCACTTTGCAAATTCTGTGCATCCACTGTACGGTTTCGATACATTCAATGGATAAACACAAGACATGCGCGCATCATTTCGAAACTTTCACTGTGAGCACATTTTCCATGGAAAATGCATAAAACTTGACCTTCAATCAAAACTTAAAGAGAGGTTTTTTTGTTTTGCTATTGAAAAATAATATGGAAATTACAAATCAACAGCATCTTTTGATACCTCTTCACAGTCAATCACAAATTGCTTTGTGTAACAACAACTTTCGAACATCCACTTATCTCGTCCATCGTTATTTTTATCTCTAGTGGTTCTATATTAAATTCAGTGTAGACGATATTGTTCGATAGACAAAGGAAACGGTTCAACTTCAACCGATAATGAAGAAAAATGGAAATGTGATGCAGCACGGAACGGAACAGCAATTTCATATTTAGTCGTTTATATTGGGCTCAATTTGAAGCATTTAAGCTATGAAAATGTCGTTTATTGAACATTTCTTTTTTGAATATGAGTCTTATTCAAAATTGAATTGTTTTTTTGTTTAACAATAAATCTTATAGCTGAATCATCATTAAAAGTAACGACAAATATTAGTGTATTCAATTTTACATGTCTTTTAAAGCTACGAGGCATTTTTGGCCGTTTAAAAAAATATTTTTTGCTTACTTGTGCTCATAAAAAACAAAATTCAATAAACATCCACAAAATCGTTGGCGAATCAAGTGCGAAAAAAAAGAATGAGGTTCTACCGAGATTTGAACTCAGATCGCTGGATTCAAAGTCCAGAGTGCTAACCATTACACCATAGAACCGCTTGAAATAAGCACGACCCTAATTGGGCACTTGAGAGTGGCGCACACGGAACCGTTTCTGTTGATTCGATTTGCCATTGATACGGTTACGTGTTTTATTGTGATGGATGCATAAGATTAGAAAGTCAACTGTGAATGACACGTGGATTGTGATGGATCTTGTATACAATAACATCATATGAATTTTTAATATGATTGTAGTATGGGGACATTCGCGCATCATTATTTGGTTTGGACGTGAAATTTATCAGTTGCTCAACTCAACAGAATTAAACAGAAATTGGAAACTCTTGCAATCTTACACCAAACGTCCAGCAAATTTGATCGAACTTACCGCAGTTTGGTAAAAAAAAGGAATGGCTGAAAAAAATTATGAAGAATGCGTTGATTTGAATTTAGAATTCGGTTCAAAGGATCATCTTTTACCATCAATATGTTCATAAGTGACGTTTTTAAAACTGAATGATACACATATAAGATCGTAGCTGGAGTTTCATGGGATATTTATACATCGCCCACACTGACTATGCACATGAAAAACTATAAAAATAGAAAGTCAAAGGGGATCGAAGTAAGACGAATGAAAATGCAGCCCGTCTCCACTTTGGAGCAGTCGGTGGAGAATCAAATCGTTTTTTTTTTCAATTCGTATAAAAGTAGTGCCAAATGACAACAATAACAAATAATTATTTTTATTTTTAAACGAAGAAATTTATTTCTGTCTTTGAAAGATTAAAATATATACGTTCAAATATAAATAAAATGATTAGAAGACTCTACTGGAATGGATTTATTTTAATTTCACTCGTACTCGCCACTCGAGGATAAATTTCGCTAAACCTTAAGACTTCAGTTGGCGAACAACCCTTCAAACGGTCTTATGGTGTAATGGTTAGCACTCTGGACTCTGAATCCAGCGATCTGAGTTCAAATCTCAGTAAGACCTCAAAATGTTTTTTTTTGCTTTTGTTTTAAAACGAACTTATTTTTCAAAGCTAAAATAATTGACAACATTTTTTAATGGATCAATTCATAAATTCAAAATGTAGTTCATACGATGTATATGCATTATGCATTCAATGTGTTTGACTTCACTTAGTACATTCAGTTTTCGGTATTCGATTAGTGCGGAGTTCATATTTTTGATATTCATTATAATAATCTTAGTTATCTTTGTAAACCACAACACTCACCTGTATGATTCAAAGCGTTTTGGGTGAATTCAAGAAATAAATAAGAAATTGGTTGACAAATTCAAGACAATTTTTATTGAGCAAAATCAAATAATATTTACACATTTTTTTGGCTAATATTGATACAATACTTGAAATGAATCTCCCAGATGTACAATAAATTTTGAGATAAAAATGTGTGTTAATTTTCTTTTAAACATCAATTCATTTCCAGGAAACATATTTTAATCAAATATATTGAGATTATTTTACTCTATTTCATTTATATCACTTTTCTGATAGTTAACCACAACATTTTCCATCGACTCATTCAAAGGTCGTTTTGTATAAATGTTTGTTAAACATTGCAATTTATAAATCAAAACAAATATGCAAGATATCAAAAAGATGGAAAGTATTACAACTGTGATACATAAAAGAACTTTGATCGAAGACAAAACATCCAAATGGTCTTTACTAGAATGAGTACTTGATTCGTTTGCATTGGATTCACTTCCATTTGCCGTTGAATTTCTATGGAGACAATCAACACCATCCATATGAGTTTGATTTGATGGATTATAAATTAACTTTAAATCCGGCCACTGCAGTAAAAATCGCACTAAATAATCACAAGAAAAGTTATTTTTTGAAATGGCCAAAACTGATAGTTTCGGAAAATGAGTGCGCGTGACACTATCAATTTCATTTAGATCATTTCCTTCTAAATTCAATGAAACTAAATTCTGGAAGTTCCTCAAAAACAGATAAAAATCGATTTTGCCCAAGTTATTGTGAGAAATATCCAGCGTTTCGAGATTTCTTTGGTGATAAAATGTGGCGTATTGAAAGTTTGACAGATTTGTTCGGCTTAAATACAAATTCTTTAAGTTTATAAATTTCTTGAAGGTAAACTCATTCATTTCTCCAACCAAATTGTTCGATAAATCAAGTGTTTCAAGCTGTGTACTCGCTTCATTGATTAATCCAATGTCTTCCATGTGTTTAGCCGAAAGGTTTAATGAACGCAATTTGATGAAATCGTTCTTCTGGAAAATCCATTTGAATCGACTATCTGATATTGTCAATGCTGTTACTGGTTCGGTCGATGAAATGATGACTTCGATTTCAATGTGAATGTTGCCATTAGTGCAGCCCGTTTCTAGCTCTTCTAATGTATTCAGAAAAATGTCCAATGATCGCGATTCCATCAAAGTTATCAACAATTCACAGTCCAATCGCTTTACTTGATTATTGTTCAGGTTCAAACTCTTCAGCTTCGTATTATAGGTCAGTAGAGCGCTCTCAATACTTTTAATCCGGTTGTTACTGAAGTCAACAAATTCCAGCTCTGGAAGGCTTGAAAATAAGCGTTTGTTGAGCTCCTCAATCGAATTGAATGAAAATTGTATGGTTTTTAATTTACGAGCACTATCAAACACAAACGGATCAAGACGTCGGATTCGATTATTTGAGAAATCAATCGCAGTCAATTCAGATGTGTGATGGAACAAATCAGCAGGAATTATGTCTAAGTGATTGTGTGATGCGTTTATGCTCTCTAAATATTTACTGTACTTTAGATCATCAGTAAAAATTGAACCAATTCCAGTGAATGAAATATTGAGCACTCGTAAACTGGTAAAGACATCCAAAAAATCGTCACTCATTCGGTTCTCTTTGCAATTAAGAATGCTCAACACTTGAATTCCTCCTCTGTTAATTGACGATGAATGATTATTGCAGTACAAAAACTCTGATGTTCTTTGGTCAAAATTGGTTCCAAGTGCCACGTCACAAACATATTGAACATGATAAGTTGTGTCATTATAGTAACAGTCTTTGATATTATAAGGATTAACACACCAAAAGATAGTGAACAGCACCACAAATATGAGACTTTTCATAGTGAATATTTTGAGCACAATGACTACTTAAAACACGTCTTATATCAAAAGAATTAACTGCTCAAGCTGATTCATTAACAGCTATATGCTATAAATAATCTGAATTTTAAAACCAACCCCGTTTTAAAACTGATAATGACTTCCTTTTCTCATTGCAACAATTGCAAGTCGTTGGTTTTATCGTACTTGAATAAAATAAATAAACGTTGATAACATTCATGAATTGAATGGGGATACAAATGTGAATTTTTTTATTACATTAGCATATATAGCAGGAACAATGTTGCTCCTTTAACCTGAAAGCGCCCACGATCAAATATAAACAATATTTGCTTTGAATCTTGAATGTTGAACTGCATCTTAAGGAATTAATGTAACTGGTAAAGTAATCAAATAACATCAAATGGATATTTATATCATTCAAACTCATATTTTCTTGTTTAAATTTGGTGCTCGCTTTGTGGCACAGCCCTCAAACGACAAGATTCGAAACTAATTGCATGTCATTCGAATCCGCGCTTTTATTTGTCGTTTCAAGTCTTCAGCTTTTCAAAAGACGCAAAACATTCTTATTAAAATAAGAACGCAGTTCACACAAAGGGTACGCTTCAATACAGAATCACAATCAAAACTACGACGTCATTCCTACATTGAGGATCTAAGTAAGTAACAAAAAAGTGTGTATTCAAATAAATCCTGTAATTCACTTGAAAATAACAATAACAATACTGGTTTCATCACGTTTTCATAGATATAAACCAAAAGAATTGCATTTACAACCAAGTTTTGCTGTTGCAGTTAATTATTTTACCACAGGTAATTTAAAAAGATTTAAATGCTTAACTTTTTCATTAACCGGTGAATATAATTTTTTTTTTAGTTCCGAATCAGCACGCAATTATACATCGACCGAACTGTTCGAATGAAAAAAAAAAGTGAAATGTCTGAATCAAATGAACCAATCGCCAAACGACTACGTCGAAGTGGCGTAGTCGCCTCACCGACACCGATACGACCAAGTAAACAAGCACCAAGTAAATCGCACGGAAATGAACCGATAAATTCATTATTGCGGCTCAACGATGAATGTTTACAAAAACTATTTGGACGATTGGATGTTGAAACATTGTCTCATATGGCGAATGTTTGCAAACGATTCCGCAAAATTGCTGAAAATGTCTTTCTCCAATTGCATAGAGAATTCGAATTCAAAGGCAACTGCAAAAATTCCGTATTTCGTCGTGTGCTTTGCAAATTTGGCCATTTGATTACGTCAATTGATGCAACGGAGGCCTACTTTGATGGCGATGAAAATGTCGATGTCGATGCAATTGTCAAGTATTGTGGCTTGAGTTTGCAGAAGCTACATTTGCAAAATGCGACAATTAATTGCGATTTGATCAAGCCATTTTTCGCACGCATAAAAGAATTGAATCTCTATCAGTGTGATTTTATTGGTAACAAAAATAATTTGTTCACAAATTGTCCAAAACTTGAAATTTTGGGTTTTGAGGCGAAAGATTCATGTCATTTCATTGCAAAGAAATTCCCAAAGTTGGAAGGGCTTGCATTCGATACGATGTATCCCGGATATTACACGTTTTTCGAACTGTTGGCACTCAATCCACAATTGAAACGTCTTCACATTATGGCCATGGCAGAGGATATTTACATTTCGTCTGTGGTTCAGTATACGAAAAATTTAGAACGCTTAATGATTCGGCCCAGTATGATGGCGTCAACACCAGAAGAGCAGACCAGAAAAGTGTTTCTTCAATTGGCCAAATTGAAGAAATTAAAGAAGTTGGCTCTTGATGCTGGATACGAAACATATGCAAAATTGGTGGCTCCGCTAATGGATGCATTTTCAAAGGCAAAAGTACCCATCGATCAGTTGGAGCTACAAGATTTTATCATCAGTTCAAAAGAAATCAAAAGTATTGTCAATTTGAAGACGATTGAAGTGCTGTCATTGGATGGAATCCAGAAGGTCACAGCCAATGACATTGTATCATTGGCAAAAAAATTACCGCTTATCGAAAATTTGCAGCTGTATTTTGGCTATCAATCACCGACTTCAGTAACTGTTGATGGGCTCACAAAGATGATAAAGGGTGCAAAGAAAATGGACTACCTTGCTTTGGTGGGCATTCGAAATTTAAAAATCGACCAGAATGCATTTGAGGCAATAATCAAATCAGTCCAAAGTTGTGGGGTCGACAAGAAGCTTATTGTTGATATTGTTGGATGTAAGACCACAACCAGTTTCAATGTACCGCAGAATGTTCAGCAAGCAAATGCCAAGCAACTGAAAATCAGATACACAGAAGATCAAAATAACAGTTGTGAATGTAACAGCTGTGAAGAACTGGAATAAGAAGCACGCTTATTATCGTTTCGTTTTTAGCATATAAGAATTTCCCCGTTATTAAAGGGATCCAATTTTTGACACCAACTCTTAATTAAGAAAAAAAATCATAAAAACAAAACTTCATCGGTTCTGTGAAAACCGAATGTCATAGTTTTAGGTGACATTTCTTCAACCAAACACCCATTGGTACATCAAAAATGACATATTTTGATATATCTTTAAAAACAAATATTTTTTTTTATATTTTTAAAAATAACCGTCTCAATCTTAAGAGAGTTTATATTTACTATAAAGAAAATACAAGATATTTTATTCTGATAAAAGTGATTTCAAACGAAGTTCTTACTAAGAACTTCTTAGAGCTAAGTTTATATTGCGTTCTGAGATAAAAATAAAAGATTTAAATGTAATCATTGAACTGAACTTTGAACATTAAATAAAGTTATCTAGAAACTCAAATAAACTTAAAATACATCTATATTTTGTGCAACATCTAATTTATTGAGTTGAGAATCAATTGAAAATAATTTCGTTGTAAACATTTGATTCCTTTTCAGCCACACAATTTTCCTGATATGCAGCCAAAAAACCCTGCGCAGACTTATTATTGTTTTTGTTTTGGACAAATCTCAACAGATGTTTGCTTTTATTAAAAGTAAATAATATGCAAATTACTGAAAGTATTGAAACCATAATTATCAAGAGGAACTTGATCGTGCGCAGTTCTTGCAAGTGATTCTTAACCAAATAACTGTTTGATTTGTTGTTGGCTTGTTCTACATTGGCTGTACTTGCATGTAAACTCTGTGGAAAAATAGTTGAGGGTGTGTGATCATATGTACAGTCGACGCCATCCATGTGTATTTGATCCGATGGATTATCAATTAATTTCAAATCATGCCATTGAAGAAGACATTCCGCTAGATAATCACATGAAAAATTGTTTTTCGAAATGCCTAAAATTGACAGCTTCGGAAAACGAGTACGAGTCACACTATTTATTTCCCTTAAATTATTTCCCTCCAAATTTAATGAAATTAGGTTTTGGAAATTCCGCACAAACAAATGAAAATCTATTTTATTCAAATTGTTGTATGAAACATCCAACACTTCGAGATTTCGTTGATGATAAAAGGTTGCGAATTGAAAATTTGACAGATTTGTTCGACTTAAGTATAATTTCTTCAAATTGACAAATCTTTTAAAAGTGCTCTCGCTCATTTTACCAACAAAATGATATGATAAATCGAGCACTTGCAGCTGTGCACTCGTTTCTTGAATTATTGCGGAAATGTTTTTCATTTTACTTCTTGATAAATTCAAAGAATGTAGATTAGCGAAATCATTCTTGTTGAAAATCCATTTAAATTGACCGTCCAATATTTTTAGGGCCGTTGTTGGTTCCGTCGATAAGATGATGACGTCGAATTCAATGTGAATGTTGCCATTGGTACAGCCCGTTTCTAGCTCTTCCAATGTATTCAGCAAAATTTCCAATGATCGCCATTCCGTTAAATTCATCAACAATTGACAGTCCAATCGCTTTACTTGATTATTATTCAGGTTCAAACTCTTCAGCTTCTTATTATAGGTCAGTAGAGTGCTTTCAATACTTTTAATCCGGTTGTTACTGAAGTCAACTAATTCCAGCTCTGGGAGGCTTGAAAATAAGCGTTTGTTGAGCTCCTCAATCGAATTGAATGAAAATTGTATGGTTTTTAATTTACGAGCACTATCAAACACAAACGGATCAAGACGTCGGATTCGATTATTTGAGAAATCAATCGCAGTCAATTCAGATGTGTGACTGAACAATTCGGCAGGAAATTCGGATAGATCGTTATGAGAACCTATCAAATTTTCCAGATACTTATTGTTCGTAAATGTATCCGCACTTAGAATATTTAGCCCAACGGAAGACATATTGAATATGCGAAGTCTTTTGAATTGGTACATTCCGAATGTGACACCGATTTCTGTGTCCCTACACCCCCGAAAAGATATTTTTCGAAGCTTTCCTCTATCGATGCCTGATGAATAATTATTACAATACAAAAATTCCATAGTTTTACGACTGAAATTCGCTCCCAACTCTCCAGTACAAACGTATTCGGCGTGATAGTCATTTTCATCATAAACACAGTCTTTGAACCAAAATGAATCTGAATTTCCACAATTTAATAGAAATAAAAACCAAACAACTATAGAATATTTCATTGTGATTGAAACAAAAAAAAACATTTCTACAAGATTTGTATTCAACTAAAACTTCCACTGCCCACAGGAGCTGCTAAGATACTGACAATTGCGAATTTATTTCAAATATAATCTGAAGCTAAGATTAAAGTCAATTGGCTTTAAGGATGCACGTTTCATATCTCAAAACATTCATACACAGGAAATTGCATGTGGCTTAATTATCAAAGGGCCAAGAACTTCTGTTTGTTTTAAATTCAATGAACATTTTGTGAAAAGCAATGAAGTGATTTATTGGGTAAAATGTGAATTCCGAATATTTCGGAAGAAATGAAAACCACATAAAGCCAAAAATAAATTATTAAGATTCAAAATTTAGTTCTAACTCTACAAATCTATATCAAATTGTCTTATCGTCTACTTGTAATAAAATGCGTCTAGTATACAAATGAAAAAACATTGTATTTTCTCTTTTTCGATACGATTACAATTATAAAGAAATCGGAGGCCATAAATTGGAGTTATGTTAATCAAAAAGGAGATGATCTTTGAGCAATTTTCATATTGTTCACCCGGGAATCTGGTTTTACATAGTAAGAAATCGAGTATTTCGATTTGTTAAATGAATTTTGATAACTGTCGATAAAATATTTTTTCGATAAATCGGCAATGCAATGAAGACACTAATAAATGTTTGTTCGAAAATTTAACGTATAAAATGTTTAAAATTTCATTATATTACGAGTAATTTTCGTGTTGATTCATTGCAAATATCAAATTAATGAAAGTAAAGTGAAAATTATTTTGCTTTTTCTAGAATTCAAATTGTGTTTCAATTGTCGTAAAACCGCCCCCAAACGACAAACCTCGAAACTATTTCTAAATGCGCACTTTCATCTATCAACTAGACACCGACTGTCAATTGCACCGACAACAGCATTGCCGATAACAATAACTTTGTAATTGAATTCATAGTAATATCAACGAAATTCGATACATACTTCGTATCAAGGTATTTTTTAATGATTTAAAGGTCTCAAATTGTTTATTCCGGACAACGTCTATGATAATTACCAAATAAACATTGTTCCACCACATACTGAAGTTCAATGTCATTGTAATTCTGATTTTTGTCTATTTGTGAACGAAACAAAAACGCTGTTTCTTTCTTATCGAAGAGTTTTCTATGCAAGATCCATGTTTGATTATCTATAAGTAAAAGACACACATGTGAAAGAAAATTACCGTAGCTAATTAAAAAGCAATAAGTAAGCAGTGATTTCGACTACAATTGATTGAGTAATTGGTTGTTTGATGAATGAATGAATGAAAGGAATAGCATGCATAAAAACAAAAATACCAAACACAATACACAGTCGAATGCAGAACCTCATCACAGCACATCGCAATAGAGTAGATTAGAGTAAGCGAATAGAGTGTAAACTCAGCCCACAAACACACATAACTTATCTGTTGAACACGAAAAAAAAATGAGGCCAAAGAAAGTAGCAAGCATAAAAAGTATTTATATTTATGAATAATATCAAATGGTTAAGATGTTCGACCACTTCGGCGTACAGTGTTAGTTTAATACAGTTGAAAAACAAAGGTACGTCTAGTCGTCTGTAGATGTTGTCCAAACTGTGCACGATTATGTTTCTAAATTAGGGCTTAATTACACGTTGGAACCGTAAAAAAAAGAGAGAAAGACACATATTTGACAGACTCATTTCGTTTGATTTTAGATAGGCGATTTAGAGAGGGGGAAATCCGCCATGATGATGTTGTGTGAGCTATGTGAAGAGAGAGAGAGTTGAAAGGCACACATTAAAAATTAGAATTTATCAGGTTAACACGAAATTTATTGTCGTCAAGAGGAACTCTAGTGACAGTGCATTCGAGATACACGTCCTCAACACACAAGTACCTCATCATTTACCCACAAACCATAATTGTAAGACAACAAATTGAAAAAAAAACAATTCAACAGTGAAGAAAACAGTGTTAATTGGTAATACGCAAAAACGCCTACGACAATCATGAATTGGATTGATTGGATTTTCATATATTTCACGTTGACAATTATTATATTCGCGATTTGTATTAACGTTAGCGAAAGTAATATATCACCCGTTCTATTGCAAACCTTTCGATATGGAAAACATGCATACAAAGGAAAAAGTTCACGTCTGGTGCAAGCGTTCGAAGTGCCAAAATCATATTTTAAACATTTTTACGTGTTTGCCATTGTGTGGGCCATTTTAATATTTGGTTTAACATTTAACGTGTATGTGTTGGGCACTGGTGTTCCCAGCTGGATCATTGATGCGTTGGATCTGCTATGTGGCAGCGATCGAGTTGTAACTGGTATGTCAATAATGTCGTTAATTTTTAAAAGTCAAATTAAAAACGTCATTAATTTTAACTTTCGGTATTTGTTTGATTTGTCCATTTAACAGTGACAGCGTTTACGGCCATGCAGACAATTGGCCTACTCACATTGCAATGTGCTCGACGTTTCTACGAAACCCAATACATTCAAGTATTTTCGAGCCAAGCCAAAATCAATTTCACACACTATTTGGTCGGATATTTCCATTACTTTGGCGCATTCATAGCCATTCTTAGTCAAGCTCCTGGATTTGTACGCAATCCACAGCCAGAAGATCTAACATACATTCACATCGATATGGTTCTACCGCGAAATCTCTCAATGATGACACTTTTCTTCTTTGCATTTTTCCAACAGCTTCGTGCCAACTTAATGTTGGCCAATTTACGAAAGAATCGCGCAGGTAAAATATCTCATTTCAGAAACTAAATATTTTTGAAAGAAATTCAGTGGCTTGAACTTGATTTTTTCACTGTAAATGTTGCCATTTCAGGTCATGTTATCACTGAAAAGCATCTATTGCCCGAAGGTGGATTCTTCGACTTTGTTTCGGCCCCACACATGTTCTTTGAAGTGCTCATGTATGCATCACTTACCGTCATTTTACTACACAATTCATCGTGGTGGTGGGTATTCGTGTGGGTGGTCAGCAATCAAATCGAAAATGCTTGGCTCACACACAAATGGTATTTGCAAACATTCAAAAACTATCCAAAAGAACGGCGTGCAATTTTCCCAGGAATCTTATAGACTTTTGTTCACCGAATCTAATCAATAAGCAAAACACATCGAAAACAAATAGTTCATAATGTTACATAAATGAAATGTACTTAGTTGTTTCAATTTTATTAATTTATATAAATTGTATTGTTGACTTTTGTACGTTTGCTTTGTTGACACATTCCATTAAGTGCAAACATTTAAATAATACTTCTTTTTTTTTGAATTTGTTGTACTCAAATAATAAAAACTAACACCATTTTATCAGGTGAAATTGGGAAATTTTTGTTTAATTTTAAAAGAAAAATGTTTACATCGAAGTTACATTTGCAAGCACACATTTTAAATTTCAAATCGTTTATATAAACCAGAAATGGTTTCAATTATATTTAAAACTGAAAATAAAACTTAATTGATAAAACATATAAATGTTGATTTCTTAAGCTGTCATTTGTTTTATTTTTTGTAAAGCGCTTCTAGAATGGCCATATTTACACCAGACTGTTTCTCTTCATATTGCTTTGTATGATCGGCCCATTTTTTACGCACTTGTGTCCATCTATCTTTCCAGCCGGTCATTAGTTCATCACGTTCAATTTCTGGACCTTTTAAAGCCTGAAATATCAAAAATAATTAGTTTTTCATTGTTTTATAGATTTATTCTAATGGATTTAAGTAAATTCCTACTAATAGATCTAAACGATACAAAACTCAGGTATGTAAACAATGTAAAACTTACACTATCTAAGTCGACAACGGCATTGCTATTCTTTTGGAACGAAAGCGGTGATGGTATACGTGAAATGTCAACATTTGTGCATGGTGGTAATTCAGTCACCTCAGTCACTCTTCCTGCTTTAATTTCATCCAAAAGATCATCATTTGGTTCACGTTTTACGCTTGCAATTTCCTTTTTCGTTTTGTAACTGCAAAAAGGTTAACGGTATTAATAAATTGTTGAAGAATATGCCAAAGTAGACGACCAGTTTTTAAATTTAAAAAAATATATTCATACTTAATGATCGAATTTGATCGCGGTTGATTTACCATCCAGGCTCGACAAATTGGATAGAGTGCGGTGTTTTCATTGTATTTGGCCAAATCAACACATCGATCGAACAATTTCATGATGAAGCTGTGTTGAACGGTTGGCTGCGGCGGTGGTGTTGTGTCTTTTTTAGCACGTTTTGGTGGTCTTCCACGGCTTGGTTTACTTGCGTCTAATTCATCTTCATCGTCATCGGCAACATTTGCGATTTCTTGAAGAGCTCCCTTCAAACGGCCACGGGCCATTACAACTTCGGTAGCTACAAAATTTTTACATTTTTCATTAACATTTTGAACAACATCAATTAAATTTTTTTTTCAATTTCAAGAACACTTACCACGTCTTTTTGACATCGTTCAATAAATTATTTGCTTTACAATATTTGTCAATATTGTTGATCAATGAATTTTTCGATCTTTCTCCGGCAAATGTAACTTCAATACTGATTTCAATTGTTTTCCGTTCATTTATATTTCACTTAGTAAACATTTGTTTGACATTAAACCGAAGTGTAGCATTTTTATAGCACTTCTACCAACACAACCAACATACGCTATGCTGATGTTATGGGCACAGACACCAGATGGCGCTATGCATTGTTCATAGAGTTCAAATGTTTTATTCTTCTATTTTTCAACGACAATCAATATTTTAAGATTCATTTGAGATGAAATTACTACCAAAATAAAAATACTAGCAGTCGCTGTTGCTCCCGGCAATAGGCTGTAACTAATAGCATTCCAACTTGATTAATGAAGTTAACGGGAATTTTTCTGATTCGTCAAATTATTACTCATTTTGATCTTTGTGAATTTGTTTTTGCTTGCAACAAACAATAAAGAGACTGCTAGAGAAACTAAAAGACGGAGTTAAATCAACGATTCTTTATCTTAAACAGCACAGCGCTCTCTAGTTGATCCAACTTATCATTTTTATCCTTTGAGCGATTCAAACATAAAACTTGAGTGTAGCAAAGGAATATCTGACAACACAATGAACTCGTTGGGGATTTTGAAATGTATTGCTATTTTTACTAATAAAACTCTAGTCTTTGATTAACAACAAACATTCATTTTTCTGGGAAACTAAAATACTAGCATATGTTTTGAGATGCGAACGTTTTTTATGTGGGCACTATTCTAACTATTAGTGAAACCGTAGCATTTCAACTCGATGCATGTCAACAACATTTTCCTAATTTTAAGTCACACAATGATCTATTGAATTGTTCTTCATTAGTTTATCTTTGAGGTTTTTTAGTTTTAGTAGCCAATTTAAACAGAATAAACTGACATCAAACTCTTGCAGAATTTCTAGAATTTAAGAGTTTTGTGGTTTTTTAACGAATTGGGAAAATTAAATTCTTGTCTTTTTTGGAATTTAAATTCTATTTTAAACTTTTGTAAAATTGCCACCAAGCGACCAATATCTGAACTATTTGCGAACGCTCTCTTTCATCTGTCAACTAAACATAACCTGTTAATTCTGACAAGCCGTAAAAACAATTAGCAATTTTATAAGCATAGCAATAACAATAACTTTCTAATAAGATTCAAGAAAGCATACAAATATTCCATAAAACTCTTGCATCAAGGTAATTTGTTTTCTTTTTCGGAACACATCACGAATAATCATGAAATAAACAGTGGTTATCCGTGTTTAATTACAATTTAATTGAAATGTTCTGGTTTCCTTACGAAATGTTGGCCAATTTGTGTACAAAGCAAAAAGAGCTGAAACTCAAAGAAATAAATATATTGATCTACATGTTACTCTTTCGGGAGTACAGTTTTGGCCATACATTTTCGTAAGGTTAAACCTGTATTTTACGTATTTTTATATTTGAACTAGCTGATGACACCCCGCTTCGCGTGGTTTTATGGAATTCTTTCAATTTTTGTTTAATTTTCTTGAAGTTCTGGAATGTTCCATGGTTTACTTGGGTTTTCTGTTGATTTTTCTTGAATATTCTAGAATTTTCTATGGCTTGACTTTCAGAAAGTTTAAGAAAAATCGAAAGAATTTTATGGAACATTCAAGAAAATTCGAGAAAAATCGGAAGAATTTCATAGAATATTCTAGACACTTTTAGAAAGTTTAAGAAAAACCGAAAGAATTTCATGGAACATTCTAGAAACTTTCAGAAAATTCAAGAAAAACCGAAGGAATTCCATGGAACATTCTAGAAACTTTCAGAAAATTCAAGAAAAACTGAAAGAATTTCATGGAACATTCTAGAAAATTTAGGAACAATCGAAAGAATTTAATAGAACATACCAGAAAATTCGAGAAAAATCGAAAGAATTTAATAGAACATTCCAGAAACTTCCAGAAAATTCGAGACAAATCGAAAGAATTTCATAGAACATTCCAGAAACTTCCAGAAAAATCGAAAGAATTTCATGGAACATTCTAGAAAGTTTAGGAAAAATCGGAAGAATTTCATGGAACTTTCTAGAAAATGCTAGAAAATTTATTCATGTCGTCACTGTTGATGACGTCAACGTTGATGACATCACTGTTCCTTACGGTCACCAATGACGTCACTGATGATGAAATTCAGAGTTTTCTTTTTTTTCTCGAACTTTCTAGAACGCCACCCCCACCAAATTCTCCTATTATCAACCGGAGTCCAGGAGCTACCCATACCCATAACTCCCATCAAAGGGCGTTGGGTGCTCATAGGAGAAGACCTCAGACATGAGGGAACAAACTCTCCTTTTTATATATATAGATTGATAATATCATTTTAATTGAAACATTTTTTTTTTATTGTTCCAAAAACAGATGAATGCTGTAATGTCTAGTTCTGATGAGCCCATGGACAAGCGGCCACGTCTAGGAGATGCCAACGATTCACCTGATGCGAAAAACAACCAAGAATTGAATGAGCATGATGAAAATGTGTTGGAAAATTCTATGATGCGATTGAATGATGATTGTTTAGAAGAAGTTTTCCAGTATTTGAGCGTAATGAATTTATGCCAAATGGTCAATGTGTGCAGGCGATTGCGTAATGTTGCTGAGCTTGAGTTTCAGAGACGCTATAGGAAAATCAATGGGAATAATGCGGAAATGATCTCAATCCACGAAAAACCGCGTGTTTTTTTCAAGTTTGGTCACCTGATTGAATCGATTAATACGTTAGATGCCGACTATCGTTGCTCACAAATTGATATCAATGCAGTTGCGAAATACTGTCTCGACAGTTTAAAGGACTTACATTTGAAATCAACAAAGATCAATTTAGTCGTGATGAAGCCGTTGTTTGCACGCTTGAGACACTTGAGTCTCATCTGGTGTGATTTCAATGGAGATGTAGGCAATCTGTTCAAAGATTGTAATGAGCTTGAAACATTGTCCTTTGTTACAAGCCATCGTTTCAATTTTAAAGCAGCCGAATTCCTCAAATTTCCAAAATTGAAAGAACTTAAATTCTATAGTTCAATCTCCCCTTATTCCATAATTTCTCAATTGTTGATTCAAAATCCGCAATTGAAACGACTCCATATTTTAAACTCACCAGATGATACGTATGTATCAACAATAGTTAAGAGTTCACCAAACCTGGAGTTATTAGTGTTTGAACGAAAATACGCGAGCACATCCAAAAAAAGAGCCAAAAATGGTTTTTTGTATTTAAGTAAACTGAAGAAGTTGAAGAAATTGCTGCTCCACTCTGAAGACCAGATGTATGCAAAACTGGTTGCTCCACTTATGAATGCATTTTCAAAGGCAGAAGTGCCAATCGAATGGCTGGAGCTTCGTGAGTTTGTGATCGATTCAGAAGCTATCAAATGTATCCTCAACGTAAAGACAATAAAAATGCTGTATTTGCATGAAATTGAGCGAGTGAGCGAAGATGATTTAGTTTCACTAGCCACTGAACTTCCAATTTTAACCAAACTTGAGCTACATTTCAAACGCAGCAATGAGATTCCAATAACTGTTGATCGCCTCTCTGATTTGGTGCAGAGTGGAAAACAGTTAGAGCATGTGGTGTTGGTTGGAAATCTTAATATCGATCACACCGCGTTTCAAGCAATACTGCAAGCAGTGCAGAACCGTGGAACGAAACAGAAGCTAGTGGTGGTGATCCGTGGATGCCAATCGACCACGAGTTTTGATGTACCACAAAGCATTCAAGAAGCAAGTAAAAGGCAACTGGAAATTAGATATGAATCAGACAATAACAACGAACATTCATGGAATTGTGATAGCTGCGCTGATATATAAATGAAGACAATCGCTGAAAATGCAGTTTTTAAAACGTTATATTTTTTAAGGAATTTTATACAAATAATAAGCAAAGCTACTCAAATCATTTAAATATTTGATTTATTATATGTGAACCGTTCAAACATAGATAAAGGTATCCGTATTACTATTGAAACCAATTGATTGAAACCCCAGTCTGTGATGAACTAAAAGTCATTCAAATTGATACTATGAGGGCATGATGATTTAGCTATCTAAAACAAATATCTGGGACGGAAGAACGTGTGATTGTTTTTTTACAGAGCATATGAAATCGTAGAATTAATATACATTTTGAAGAATAGATATTATCTATTAGATATTCAATTCTTGAAAATATAGATAAAAAGAATTAATGTAAAGTGCAGAATGTTAACATCAGCATCATCGAGACATTATCACTTATAATTATACAAAATATAGGTTCCGGAATATTTTCTTCACTTTTAAAAGTAGACACTATTCAAAGCAGTAGCATTTCATTTGGATGCATATCAACAACATTTTCCTGATTGTAAGTCACACATTGGTCTGTTGAATTGTTCTTCATAAGTTTATCTTTGAGATTTGTGAGCGGCCGTTTGCACTGATTTGCAACAAAAATAAGGAAACTACAAAAATTATAACAAGGATTAAATTTATTAATATTTTGATTTTGAAGAGCTCTCCGCTGTCTTTGTAACCAAATTTCAATTGATCATTTTCATTCTCTTAGTGATTTCTTAGAACATTGGCACCGTCAACTCAATTGTGCTTGGCCTAGCAGTGCCAAATATTCGGTGAAAGCAATCGACTCCGCTCATATGAGTTTGATTCGATGGATTAGAAATTGATTTCAGGTCCGACTACTGTAATAAAATTCGAACTAAATAATCACAAGAAAAATTATTTCTTGAAATGGCCAAAACTGATAGCTTTGGGAAATGCGTGCGTGTGACACTGTCGATTTCCTTTAAATTATTTCCTTCTAAATTCAATGAAACTAAATTCTGGAAATTTCGTAAAAATTGATAAAAATCGATCTTATTCAATTTATTGTACGAAATATCCAACGTTTCGAGGTGTATTTGATGGTAAAACGTTCCAAAGTGGAAATTCGATAGATTTGTTCTGCTCAAATCAAGTTGTCTTTCAGGAGATCTTTCGATCGTCTGTTCGAAAAATTCAAAGCACGTAATTTGTTGAAGTCCTTTTCAGCGAATATCGACTTGAATTTTTTGTCCGAGATTCTTAAAGTAGTTGTAGATTCATTTGATGAAATAGCGACAACGAAATCAATTCGCTTGGCACCACTGATGCAATCGGTTTTTATTTCTTCCAGTGAGTTTAGCATAATGTTCATTGAATGTGATTCCGCCTGAGTAAAAAAGAAACTGCATTCCATACGTTTTATTCGATTGTCAATCAAATGCAACCTCTTTAGGTTCGTATTGTTTGTTAATAAATCGCTCTCAATCCTCTCAATTCGATTGTTGCTGAAGTCCAACACTTCCAGATCAAGAAGTTTAGAGAATAAATAGCTGTCGAGTTCATTGATCGAATTGAATGAGCAATTTATGCTTTTAATTTGGGAACAACATCAAACATAGAAACATGAAGATAGCTGATTTGGTTGTATGAAAAGTCCACTGCAGTCAATTTGGGTGTGTAAGCAAACAAATCGGAAGGTATATTAGCCAAGTGATTGTGTGATGCGATTATTTGCTCCAATAATACAAAATTTTGTAATTCATTTTCTAGTATATATTTAAGGTTTGCGAATGAAATGTTGAGTATGTGAATCCCAGTATATTGATAAAATTTGTATGTTTCGTAATAGTCCACTTCGCAATTGCGAAAATTCATCGTTTGAATTTCCGAACGATTAATCTCCGATGTATAATTGTCACATAATAAGTAGTTATCCGTTCTCCTTTCGAAATTAAATCCATATTGGTAAGAGCAATCAAATTCAACATGATAGGTTGTATCATCGTAATAACAGTTGGTGATGGTATTGCCATCTCATGTTGAACATACGGATAAATATAAAAGAGCACTTTTAAGAAATAAATTCATTGACAACTTCAATGACAAATTCAACTACATTGTAAATCTTTGTTATTTTTCGTGTGACCAACTTTGAAGATGTCTTTTATTCAACTGATCTTACATTTCTTCTGATTTTGTTTCATAACTGCGACGATTGGTATTTGAGTAAAGATAAGTAATTTCCTTTAGGTTTATTATCAGAATCGGAAGTTCTTATCCCTCCCACATTCAATATAACTAAAGGTCACTTATGTTGATGTGGAACGCAGAAAGAACTTGAGCTAAATGTCATGCAACATTTCGACATCAAGTGAAGAGTTTAATTTAAAAGAAATAGATAGATGCGCTAATTTCCACAGGTCCTTTTCACATAGGGAAAATGACAACCATTCTACCATTTAAGACGTCAAAAGTACCTTCAATTACCAAAAAAGATTATATTTACATTGTACAGGTACTGTTATTGCCCGAGACAAAAAAAAAAGTGATAACATTATCTAAAGCTATAACTGTTGCGACATTCTGACAAATGACACAATAATGGAAACGAATAAAAGATAGCGTGCTTTATTCTCACGCATGCTTTTATTCTCATCCACATCCACATCAAATAGAAAATCTTATTAAATTATTCGATCAATAATAATACTACAGGAAATCATTTGTTCGAAATATTTTAAACGATAAACTTAGTATATCCAAAGAACATGAAAACATTCAAGTTGCATTCTCTTTCATCTGTTTTTGAAATTGTAACTGACAGCTGTTGTTAGTAATTAGAAGAAATTGTGTCATTTTGAAATGTTCTACTATTGCCCTAATTAATAAATTATGTGAACACTCAATGGAAATAAACAATATTTATGAAAAATATAGCACTCCTGCGGTGGCTAATCCGACTAGAATCAAGAAAATCACAACACTTATTCCTGTAGCTAGGCTATATTTTATACAAGTATAAATAACGGCGATCGCAATCACAATCACAGCAAGCGATAGTACAATTTCATTGAGGCTTTTGTTGGAGTTAACTACTGTTTTTAAAGTTTTCTCTGCAGCAGCTATCGCAGTTCCAATTTCAGCTTGCAACGTGTATTTGATTTCTTCCACTTTTATCCAATCCTGATCACTTGTGCTGTTTGGTATCATCTGTAAATCAGGAATTGGTGCGATTTTGATTTGCGTAACGCTAGCTATTTCTGAAGATACGTTGATTTTTGGTGATGAAGTGAAATTGTGAAAAATATTTGTTTCGATGCTATGAAATGTGATGAGTTCAATTTGATTGGTTTTGATTTTGCAGCCGGGTTTCACTGATATAACACCAGTATTTTGCAAATAAAGCCTCTCATTCGATTGTGTGCATTGAATATCTACAGGAACTGTCTTTGGCATGCTGAATAGATACGTATTCATTTTTTCTAATTTCACCCAAAATTCTTCGGTCAAATTTTCAGTTCGAAATTCACAATTTGAAATTGAATTTGTGTTAAGTAACAAGTTTATTTCGCAGCCCATATTATTGTTGACTACATTGATGACGTAATTTAGATAACACAACAAAGTTGTGCCATTTATTCGATGGCATCTTTTCACATCGTTAGCCGTTAAAGTCACAAAGGTTGCACGAGAAGTGTCGATAGCGATGAAATCTTTTGTTCCATAGATTAAACTATATGCATTACTCGTGCTGTTGCGATTCGGTACACTTATCGCTTTGTATAAAACAAATGTTTTATTTTCAACTAGAGGCACTGAAAAACGAACCACAAAAATATTATTCACAATTTCACTTTCGATCGTTGTAATTTCATAAAATTTTGGTAAATTTTCACCCTTCAGTGGCAATGGCAAAACAAATCCTTTTGCATCATCCGATGTGCTCATTTCACGCAGTTTCTTTTGAAATATTTTTGGTGAAATTAGGTGAAAAATGTTGGATTTTGTTGTAATTGCTTCAAATAAATTTCGCTGGTTTTCACGAAACTCCAAAATTGAAAACATTATAATGAAGCTTAATTCAACGAATTTGGTATACAATTGATGGGATTCTAATGCGGTCAGCGTTTTGTTTGTTGCATCATTTAGCCATTGAGTAAGATTACCGTAATTGTTTTGAATCGTCGAATGCAATCCGCTTTGAAACTGCACCGTATTATTGACAACATTTAATAATTCTTCGAAAAGTGTTGTATGTTTATCAATTAATAACAAGTTTTCTATTGTTTGCAGTTTTAATACGTTCACTTGCTCTCCGCCTCCGCCATCGGATGACTTTCCGAACAATAGCCTCGCAAATGTACTAGACAATTCGCGCTTCTTTCGACGAGAACGAGACCATTTGTTTGCAGATGTTGATTTCGTATCGAAGAATACGTTGTTTATGCTGCATTCTTTGATCTCTCGTAAAGATGAATGCAAAATGTCCATTGTCGTGTTACAATTTGAACTTGAATTTGAAAATGCTGAATTTTGATTGAAACTATTACAAATTTTTTGCAACTCTGACACTGTGCGGTCAAAATAATTTTCTTCGTCAATGAAAAAGGTTAAATTCGCATTTAAGATGAATGTTCCTTGTTTGGAGTACATTTGAAGATTTCCGAGTTTTTCAAAGTAAAGTCCAGAAATAGAATTGATTTGGGTGAGATTGAAGTTCAATGAATGTACATCGGCCCATGTGACAGGTGCACTAAATCCAGGGAAATGAGTAAAAAGGTTTTTTGTTTGTATTTAAAAACTCCAAAGAGTTATTTTCATATATAAAATAGCTCATATTTTAAACAATTCAAGTTAAAACGAAAAATGATGAATGAAAATATTCTTTACCCAAGAATGAGAAAAATCGTAGTCAATGCAGCCATTCGAATATCCTTCAGTGTTTAAGCCACACACAAAAAATGATTACAAACTCCTTAATTATACCGTGTGATACATTTCTAGAAGATGAGATGTGCTCAGCCGTACAATGAATTGACAATTAATCTGTATGAATGACACTCACACGCTTATATAGTTCTCAAGCAATTCTATTGCTGGAAGGGCCAACCATTTGACTTTGTATGTCACACAAAGAATACAAAAACTAAAGTCTATTTCCATTACTCAATCAACCGCGAAAATTGATTATAATTCAAAGAATTTCCGCTCCGCTTGTGTAACGGCGTTTAATCTATATGACGAATGCGACAGATAGAGAAAATCGTCTCACTACGATTGATCGAACGTTTGATCTCTGTAGGTGTTGAAACCACCATTTGGTTAAAATAATTGACAACAATTTGTTAGCACTTGAATCGGAACACACAGTGCAATGAAAAAAAAAATGAAAATTGTTCAAATTAATCATAAACCAATCATTGATTGAATGGTACAGTGCTTTGGTTTCGGCAGAGGCAAACATAATGAATAAAAATAAAAAGACAAGTAGCGGCAAAATGATTCAGTTAACTGCATTACGGTTTTCATTGAGAAATATTTAACAGTATGGACAGAATTCTAGCTACAGCGGACGTTAGCACAAGAATGTAAAATATTGCACTAGTTGCATTAAAATGATTGATGTTGATAGACTTAATAAAATGTTAATTATGTCTATGCACTTGTAGTTTATTCTATGAACTGGGCCATTCAGACACATCAAGCATAAATTAAATGGATTTGGAGGTGTAAATCATGCACATTTTCGATGAGTCTTTGGACAATACGTTGCATCACAGATTGATTTTCGATGTAGATTTATTTCATTCTTGATTTTTTTGAATTTTGAATTTTGAATTTCAAATTCATTTTATCGCATTTTTGTATCTTTATTTGAACTTCCTTCGCATGAGAGCTGTGAACTATTACCTCTTAAAGATTTAGTTGTCAAATGGTGGCATCCATATTGAATTTCACTAATTTAGCTCATTACGATTCAATTTGGTGCATTTGAAATGACTTTGAATAAAAAGGTGTCGCCGATTTGTTCCGAATGTTCACTACAAGTACCCACATTAAATATGTTTTTCATAGCCCACGAATATTGAAAAGAAAAAAAACTGTAACAAACAGCGGTGTTTTTGAATATTTAACATAATCAACAGGATTTGGTATTAATAAATAAAAACTCTTGAAAAATAAACTTCTTATATTGGTCATTATGGTCTACTTTTCAAAATTCCGCCTCAATAACAGTATTTTAACGACATAATTGGCATACCTACTGCTTGTACGGACAGTGTTTTTACAAGTTCATATTTTCTGTAGGCGTCTCCATTTGATGCAGTTAAAATTAAAGCTTATTTTTAATGATAGTCTCTTGTACGTTGAAATGTGATATGCACACAGCGGTCCATAGTCAACGAATTACGTTGTATTTTATTTTTAAAACTGAATCATGATTCTCCGTTCATACTTTGATGTTGATTACGAATATTTTGGGTTTTCTGTTAGCCACAAACGTTGCTTTGATCTTGCTCTTTAATGATATGACATAAAGGATTTGAAATCGGGCAACTCCGACTGGTTGACTTTGACAGGACGGAAAAAATTGCAGTGAAAGTGATGCAAAGGATTCAAAACAAGTAGTGAAAGGCGGCTATTACTTAGGCTTTTACCCAAAATTACCCAGAATGCATAGAATCAGAGCGAAGATGCATCACAACCTATTGCACAAGTGTAATTCATCTTGTATCTGGACACCTAGACAGTTAAAATAAATCGAATTCATTGAAAACCGTTACTTCATATCAATTATACAAATTTTACTGAGCTTTGGGTATGTTCTATTTTATCTATAAACATTTTCCATAAACATTGTGTATTGCATAAGAACATGTGTTCACAGAATGTTCTATTGCAATGTAAAATCAATACCCAATTGACATTGTAGCTTAAAATGAAAATAAGTAAATTGTCGCTTCGGCATTCAGACCAAACTTTCCGATAAACATGAGAGAAAAAAAATTCCATCCAAAAGGGAAATATATTCGCTCGATTTCTCAAAAAAAAAAATAAACTCAATAAACTATATGTTCCGCATCATGATGACACGTGAAAGGAAAGAGTGAACAAAAGTTCAAATCATTCAAATGATCGGCTTTGAATTGGAATTGATCTGAAATGGGGGATATTGTCACATTAGTAATTGTTTAAAATGGAAATCAACTCAACGTAGAAGTTCGATATCATATTCAAATTGTTAGTTACAAACTAAACCAAGCAGAATAATGATTAGATTAAATCAGCCGCCTATAATTTGTGACAATGTTTAAATTCGGAATTGACTTTAAAAAATATATAAATCGATCAATTTACTTTTAATAATTGAACAGCATTTGGCATAGAAAAAAAAATGGTTTACGTAAATGGCATCGAATTCACGTCGTCGGCTGACTGGCATCTTCAGTGGTTGAAAACAATAACACACAAAAAATAGCAACAATCATTATTTACTGGCAGTGTAACGTATTCGAAACGGTTTGTTATGGTGTGTCCGGTCAGCAAATCTATTGGCGCATGAATGTTTCATTTTTAAAGTCAGACAACACATGGACTTCATACTTCATACAAATTATTATGCCATCATAATGCTCTAAACACTACCACAAATGAACACTAAAACACAGCTTTGAGTACAGCATAGTTCCTGATCATGCTGCCGCGCGCTACCACAATCACAAATTTTACATGTATCTATTGTGAATCCAATATTCAGCTGAAAGCAAACACAAATGAATCGCTTCTATGAGTGAGCTGAAGCTGAAACAACTAAAACTGTACGGCGTGCGATCGCTTGAATGTTCACATCGGCTGATTTAATGCGTTGCTTTTTGTTGTTGTTGTGGTGTGCTGTTTGTTGTTCACTGTTCGTGGTTTGCTGTCTGCTGTTTGCTTATTGCACGATACAGATTTGCTGAATGTTATGCGGTCTGTGTTTGGTGTGTCTGTGTATTGCAGTGATTCAAATGAGTCGCACACATTGATGAACAGACAAACCACCGGCACCAACTAGTATTGTTTCACATTAATTGACCGTTCGCTTTGAAATTCAGATTAGTTTGTAGTAGGCTTTCGTGGACAACAGACCTATTTCATTTCAGTCTTTTCTCAGTCTCTCTATGTACATTCGTGCTGTGTGAAAATAAGAATATTATTGTGTTTTTTTGTTGTTGTTGTTCGCATTTTTTTTTTTTTTGGTTTTAATTATTTTGACTTAGAACCATTTTTACTGCTTCGTCTTTGTGTTTGTCGTTGAAAGTAAAACACCTAGATTTTAAATCGAGCAATTATTTTTTCTGTTGCTGTTGTTAGATAGAAATCAACCCGTACGTGTTTATAGCAAAAGTAAGACATAAACAAATAGAAATTGTACTCTTGTTTTTCATACCAAACAAAATAGAAAATTACCTTTATGTTTTATTCAATAACAAACAACACAAAAAAAACGTTGTGTGAAAACAAAGAACTTTTTGCGTAACCGTTGAACCAGTGAATCATATGGTTTATAAATTGAACGTGACCAATGATTGAATGTTTTCAAAACAGATTTACTGATTACTATTACATTCCGTTTATCTGATAAACTCATTTTTCATAAATAAAACTTCAAGAGAACTTTGATTTCTTGGTTGGAATCAGTTGAATTTGGTTGCAACTACAAAAATGGGGGAAAAAAAGAATGAGAATAAAAAGAATAACAAAATTGTTGGATCAAATCCAATGATGATTCACATCAAGTGAATGCTCGATTCGAAACCAAAGAATAAGATTCTTTTGAATATTCTGATTGCATTGAACTGCTGCTGTAATCAGCTTATCCAATTTCGAAATTACTCATTCAATGACCCCAATGCAAAAACATCAACGACACAAAAAACCGGTACAATAAAAATGCCATGAAAACGAAATGGCCATTTGCATTTCAAATTAGCGAAAGAAAAGAAAAGAAATGAAAAGAATGCGATTGCCCAGAACCTGACACTGGCCGCTGTGACCCTTCTTTTTCCACATATTTTTCTTCGCGATCATTGCACCGCAATTCGTTGAATCGCATTAATTAATCCCTTTGAAAAATGGCCCAAATGTTTTTCAAACGTTTTTAAATGTTTTCTATTCGAACTAGTTCGAACTTTATCGTTTTCAATTTATTCAAACAAAATCGAACGTAGTCATTGTAGCGAAATGACGGAACAAAGTCCACAGTGACCGTTATCATTCGGTTTCATCGGTATTTAAATGAAAATTGGAAATTCACAATTGTTCACACGAAACACCATGAAAAATGGATTATAGCACTTTTTATTTTGATTTTGTTCAATAAAAATGCACTCACACTGTCGACTGAAGTGTTAATGGCGACGAATAATGTACATGTACGGGCATTTCTTGCGGGGCAAGTGCTAATTAAATCATATATTTAAAAAAAAAAACAAAATTAAAATTTTTAATTACCAATGCGTTGCAAAACTTGAACTGTGCTAAAACAAAGAATTGCGTCTTTTTTCGTGTTGTTTATGTTTGTATCGTTTGATTTTGTTCTTTGTATCTTTACGAATCCCGAAGCTATAATCAGGCAACCAGACAGAATTAATTTAAATAAAATATTCTGCTGCATTTGATTGGTGGTTGCACACAAGACGCTAACAAATTGTTGATTTAATTATATCGTTAAGATTTCTGATCTTTTTTTTCTCTCTCTCATTTTTGAATTCCCAGACTGAAACCACAATCAACAAGTGTTCGAATGGTTCCGGTTTCCTAAATTACCTTAGAACTTACTCGTTGGATTAAAGTTTCAATTGTAGCTCGCAAATAATATCAATTTTCATTCGACAGGTTTTCATTGAAGAAATTCTATACATATTTGAATCATTTTTTTTGCAAGTCAAAATCGACTAGTCTTTTCCTGAATTTCTTTGAGAATCAGGTGAATTCCATTGAGATAGTTAAATAATAATCGAACGATCCAACGGTATTCGAACAGTTGATCTAGTAATTACTTGAATTTGAACTGGATATTTTTCCAATGAAATTTCTCAATGCATTTTGTGATGCGAATACTTTACTGCGATTTATTCCATATAAAATTCACTCGCACGTACTGCTCCCAGTACATAAAACTCATAAAAATAACACACATGTGCAGATAAGAAAAAACTCAATAGCAATAACATAAAAACGCTTATGCAGACTATTGCATAAAACACTGTAATAACTCTCTTTTTTTCCCATATTGTATATGGAAACCACAACAAAAATATACTCAATTTGCTTTTTACATGCGGCCGCTCAATACCACGGAGCTGTCTATGTTTACGATTTTGGTTTTTGCTGGAGTCGTATGGTTGTTGTAATTTATCCACACACAAAAAAAAAAACATCAACGAAGAACAGTGTAGTATTTTCATATGCACACAATGGAAAGTGTTGTTTATTCCACGGAAATCCATTTGGAACGTGATTTGCTCAACGCATTGTGATTTCTATGGATTGGCCTTTTGTATGGAATTGTCTATGGAATATTACATATTATGATTTGAGAATATGAATGGCGCAACTGCTACACTCGATGATTCGAGAGAGTTACAACACTCTTTTTTCTCTTGCAGCCTTCGAATCATTTCATCTCTATGAAATACATTTGCCACATTTAACGAATACTAAAATAAAAGTGTTACTTTTTAATTTTTACTTTTAACTCTTTTGATTTGGTATTAGTAAATGAGTTTTCTGGCGATTTGGTGCGTCAATGAGATGTGGTAAACGAGCAAGTGAAAATCTCCTGACCAAATAAATATAATGTCGAATAAAAAAAACACCTCAATTCATTATGACGAAACAAGATTTCAAGTGCTTTTTGGTGTGATGTGTTATGGTTCAATCGCGAAATTCCCCAAAATCAAATTGGTTACAACATTTTCTGAAAAGTAGCAAATATTCGACCTCCATCGCAAACAAGTGTATGGTTTGTTTGTTTGCGTGTTTTTTTTTTCGTTTTGTTATCCAAAAAAAAAATGAAAAGAATATTCATCTACAGTAAACAAATTGTCTTTGTTGTTGATTGGCGTTTTGTTGACTCACCCATAAGAAACTTAAGAATGTGAAGGCAGGCAACGGGCGGAAAGTTGAAACATTTACCCAATACCTTTTTATTATATTCGACAGAAAAAAAAAGTCTTCATATCACACAAATTACATGTACACAGCACTTGATGGAAAGAGAAGTGGACTGTTTTGACCTTCGGCTGAATATTTTTTTTATATATATTATATATATGATATATATATATATAAATGACTATTTTCTCTTTCACTAAAAGCTAAAATTCGATGCAATGTTGCTAACCGTGTACTTTATCCATTTGTCAGCAATTCATGCGTTGAACAGCTGTTGAACGAACCGAACACAATTTAAATGATTGCATTTAATAAGCGTTTATTACAACGATAAATGTCATTCACTTTATTTAGTTGATTGGTCTTCTATATCGGATGCGGATGGTATCGATCAATTTCGCAGATGTAATGTAACTTGTTGTTGATGCTATTTACTTGAGGGCTTTTTCCGTATTCATATGTTCGTCGATGAAAACAATGGCGCTTGATTCTTTCGAAAAAGAGAGTGAACAGAAAAGCGTATTTCTTCATTCTTGGTCTATTCATTACCCATAAAAGTCATGTTGTTGTTGGTGTTGTTGTCGTTCATTCATTTCCGTCAACATTTTTTTTTTCTTCTATTCATTCATCATATCAATTGTAATGCTTACTCAAACTCTCAGTATCACAGACAAAAAAGAGAATATAACAAATAAAATAATAAAATAAAGAATAAACAGCAAACGCTTCCTCTGTCGCTTATTCAACATTTTACGCATTGCGAAAATGTCGAAAAACATGCCGAAAATATGCAAACAATGTTTAATGCATGAAACCATCTGTCAATATATTCGAAAAATTGCGAGAGAGAAACGCACAAAAATGTGCCGTGGGCCGAGTGTGTGTCGCACACCCTCCGACGCCGAACAATTTCAATTGATATCGGTTTGGGTGTTGTTGTTTTTGTGAGTGAATGTGCCCATAACTCCACAACACTTGAACATGATTGAATGTTACTTCATCTCGATATGTGCTATTTTTAACATTATTCAATGCGAAATGCGATCCGAATGCAGTATTACTTGAAATTGTTATAGGCTGTGTTTTTTTTTTATTTCTCTCTCGTTGTTCGATTTTTGTTGATATGTGTGTGTGCAGGCAGCACGTCTACCGATTATTATTGCTCATTGTTACGTCGTGTGAGCACATTGTATTTAAGTGTCTCTTTTCAACTGTTTCTCGTAAACATTGAACATCATGTATACACACACGAAAATGACACAACACACAAACGACAAAATTGATGATAATTGAAAACATTTTAGCAATTAATCAATCACTTTTGTGTGTAGAACACACACGTTATACGATGAACGCAACATTCGTAATGAATGCGTTCGTCTGCCGTGGAACCGTGAAAGACGATTGTTATTTAATTTATTTTAGCGTACGTTTTGGTATTCAATTACACATTTGTTTTGATTCGATTTTGCATTAGCAATACACATCGACAGAATTGAATGAATTCAATTGACAATTGTTGTTATTATTGTTCAGTTTATCAAGTTATCGATTTCGGTGTGTGTGAGAGGCGAGAATTATCGAAAGCGTTTTACATAATATCATATTTGAATGACAATCAAATTGGAAGACGTGCTCATATCAGCACCGAATAAAAGTCGAATTGACAACAATAAAACAGGTCATGATGCGCGCGCCCAATTCACATTGCATTCAATACGCGTTAAATAGACGAATTATGGCATACGCAATGAATTCCATTGAATAGTTAATCGGTTTCCATCAAAATAAAAAAAAAAAAAACAATAAAAACAATAATGAAAATGAAAAAGAAATTCAATGGAAAATGTTTTTATTCATTTTCTCACACACTATCGTTGTATTGCTTCTATTTTTTTTATTTGGTTAATTCTGGCTTTTGTAGCCATATTTTTTGATGCGCAGTCATTCTATTTTCGATTTCATTTATCAATGTTAAGTTGATTTTTGTAATTTCAAGTCTGTGATCTTTGAACTGTTTTTGCCATGAACGGAATACAATTTATTTTTCTGCTGTTGTTGTCATGATCGGTTTTTGAAAGTATCGCGTTCTTTGCATACGACCTGTGGTTTAAACGAACTTTATGACAATTTCTAGACTCTAGAGACTATTGCAAAAAAAAAATATAGTCAACAATTTGTTAGCATCGTCAACGTATGTTGGCAACAAATGATTTAACAAGATGCTAACACAATGCTGCTGTTTTGAATTTTCCATATGATTTGCGAACAACTCGATGATAATCATATCATGTTTGATTTGGCAACGCCACCAATTTTTGCACAATCTTTTATTCAGAAATGCTCGCTAAATTGCTGTTCCATGTAATGAATATTTTGCTATTCCAATTTTTTTTTTCGAATCTGACATCTGCTTTCATTCAACCGTTTCCCTAGCCTTTTGTACGTAGACAGTCACATAATGTGTCATTGAATTATTACGAAAAAAAGAGGGAAATAATCTTTAACAGAAGAAAAAAATTTAAATTTCAACACCAGTGTTTCATTCGAGTGTGAAATGAAAAACAATGATAATCAAGTCCCAGCAAGAGATGCGAATAAAAAATGATCTCATTAATTTTTTTTGATTACGCTGTTTGCAATGTGATCACTGGTCACTGCCCTCATTTTCGAACTTTACACAATCTACACTGGCCACTGGGTGATAACTTCATAGACACACAGGCTCGGCCACATATGATAAATAGAATCTAATTTGCATAATTTTATTTTCATTACAGAATTTCAATTTAAATTGATTGGATAAAAACTATACAAATAATCAAATAAAAATGTCAGCACAAATTGTAACCGTGAAATATAACGAGAACAATGTTCCATACATTGGTTTGGGTGAGCATGAAATTCGTTTGGAGAGTGAAGATCCAAAGGAAGCTGTTATGGAAAAGGCTCGAACAGAACTTCGAGAGCTCCCTGAAATAACAGGTCCAGCCATCGCTGAGCTACGTGAATTGTTGAAAGGTAAGCCAATTGTTGAATTTATTTAAATGAACAGAAGGAATTTCCAAGTGATTTGTGTTAACAACCACAAAAGGAACAAGGTACACAAAAATGTGCAATAACTATGCGTAAAATCGAGAGAGAAAACAAGGTTTTAAGAAAGGAATGTCAAGCTGTGGTTAGCTGAATCAATAAAACCCAAGCATCCAGAGGAATGCTGTCTCTCACGCGTCACTTAGAGCACACGTCACCATTTCACCCTGATACCCGTAATGAATTCGGTCAAATGACTCATTTTAAGCAATTCCATCAACAACAAAAACATGAGCATCGTCAAGGTATAGAAAAATTGAACGCTTGATACAAGCAGCTTAAATCACGTGTGTTAAGATAATTTCACGTCCAATTTTACGTTGCTTTGAGTTGTGCGCGTGGTGAGTTTTTTTTTCTGTTGTTGTGCTGTGTGTTAAGCATGACCGAAGCTTGTTTTGATACTGATTTCAAGCGAAAACCTGATTTTTCTTTTAATCGCTTATATCTGCAAACGTCTGTATATGTTTTCAATTCAAATGCTGCTCTACGTTGTGTGTTTTTTTCGTCTCTTTCTTCGCTTCAAGTCTTCTTTATTCAGTCAACTGTGTTGCTAGTTTCGCTTGTAAATGGTGACATTGAATTTTTTTTGTGATATTTAAAGATTTTGTACACGTTGTTGTCTAAACACTGAACGTTGCTCGATCAAACTATTGTTTTGTATGTAATTAATGATGAAATTATGAATATGGCGGGTGTCATTCAAGAAAACATTCAATGGAGGTGCACTTGTCTCACCTCAATCAATTGCATTTCATTGCAAAACTATTATGATGCAATTTTTGTTGTTGTTTAATTGTTAAAATAAACGTTTAAAATGTATGCATGGATTAATCAGAAATACATCATGAAAAATTTGGATTTAACGATGCGAGTTTTAACGAGTTTTCATTTATTTTTGTCCGTTTTGTTTGATGATTTATTTGGTAGACCTAGCACGCCAAGTGATGAGAATTCATATTTTAGTAGCATCGTCACGCTAATTCAGCTATTAAATAGCGTGTGCTAAGCATTAATTATTAAAGCATCGCTAGCAACAAATAACTGGAAACTATACGAATATTATTAAACGGCAAAATCTCTCTAATGTGCTTAAAGTACACATTTATTAGAACAATTAACTTTTTCGCACGTTTTCTGATAAAAATCCAAATTCTACGTTTCGTTAGAATGTTAATCAACCGTTTTTTTTGTTGATTCTCTTTGCTCATCATCTCCTGTCAGTCATCTGTCTAATTAACGGCATTAATTGTTGTTTTTTCTTCTCTTTTTTTTCTTAAATGTTTTCACAGGTGAAAAGACACTTCATGTGCCAACTGACGATGAATTCTTGAAAATGTATCTCAGACCATGCAAATATTATCCAAAGAGCGCTTTCGATCGTGTAAGTACTTCCTGTCCCATTGACATCGCTAATTTTATACGATGACATTCGTACGAAACATTTTCACGTTCATTCTCATCTATTCTTAGATTAAAACATTCTTCAAATTGAAGCAAAAACATTCCGAACTCTATGAAGATTTGTACCCAAATAGCGTCATTCATGTGTATGAACAAGAACTGGTTCGTTTGGTACCAACACGTGATCAAAATGGTTCGCGTATATTGGTCATTCAGTGCGGAAGTAAGTACAATTCCAAATGTCATCATTTAGAGATCTGTTAACGCCTCTCCAGATTGCTTATTTTCCATGCCTGTACAAAGTCTCTATTTAATTTAATTTATTTGCTGTTTTGTTCCGGTGTTTAGAAAAATGGAAGCCATCGAAATGCTCGTTAAACGATTTGTTCCGAGCTATTCAAGTGGCTATTGCAGCATCAATGCTTGAACCAAGCACGCAAATCTGTGGTGGATGCGTCATTTTGGACTTTGATGGGCTCTCATTGAGCCATATCATGCAATTTACACCATCATTTGCTGCACTTGTACTTCAATGGGTTCAGGTGAGTTCTATAATATACCTTGGAGTGACAAGACCCTAAGATTTGGTCAAGACAAATAAACATTACCTAAAATCATCTCTTATTTTGTAGGATTCTTTGTCATTGCGTTTGAAATCAGTTCACATTGTTAATAATTCGTACTTGTTCAACATGCTATTCTCGATTTTCAAGCCATTCATCCGAGAAAAGTTGCGCAAACGAGTAAGTTAAAGCTTATAGTCTGACCCAACCAGTCATGGTCATGGTTGGTCATGGTCAACTGTTAGTAACAGTCTGTTACTTACCTAAATACCAAACATATACCAAATTCTACTATTGAAATTCATGTCAAATGCTAGTTCGATCTAAAAATAATCCGTTTTTCTTCTGCAGATCTTTTTCCATGGCAGAGATATGACATCTTTGCATCGTCACTTCAATGTTGATTGTTTGCCATCATTCTATGGTGGAAAAGTTGACATTCCAGAAGGTACTGGAGTTGCATTGGGTGATCTTTTCCGATTGTATTCAAAAGAATTTGAAAGTAAGTCTATCTCAACATCGAAATCTAAATAGATTTTCCCATAATATACATATGCAAACAAATTCTAATAATATTCAATGTGTTTATTTCAGTGGCCAATTCATTTGGATATAATTCACCAGCTCGGAATTCACTCTAAGCATTTCATGAATATCATTTAATCTGTGATAGCAATTAAGAATCAAACAGCATGCAAACAAAATTGAACATTTCCAGAGATAAATTGGCAAAATTTCAACGATTTTAAATTGATTGAGAGAGAAAAAGTGTGAAAATGACCGAAAGACTATGAAAAATGAACGAGACATGTTCGAAATATGAAACTTATCAAATCCAAAAAACAACTACATATTTTATATATTATTAACTATTATTTAGAAAAACTGCGTAAGGGAAAACATTTAGATTTATAGGTCATTTTCTTTTTGTTTTTGAATTTCAAAGAAAAAAAAATTTAAATCAATAAAATAATGATGATACCTTATTGAAATTGCATTGCTACAAATGGTGTTAGTGATGCTTTCGACAATTGAAAGATAACAGAAAAAAAATGTATTTAGGACAATTATTAAAGTGTCTGTATTTTATTTATACAATATTCACATGGAATAAAATTGCAAGAAATGAAAAATAAACAATGATTTGTTTTTGATTTGTTCTTGAAGTGGCAGCCCGATGAACTCACCTCATAATCTGTCTGCCGCAATTTTCCTTTGTTATCTGTTATCAACCTAATTTAGATGAATTAAAAGAGGCAGTTCATTGCTTTTAAATTTTGATTCAATTTTTATTGTTCATGTGGTCCTTGATCTATTCAATGTTTGTTGTTTTTTTTTCTCTTTCTTTTGTTTTGCACGTGATTTACAACACAGAAGTATAAAAAGGATTGATTTTATCATGATTTTACAAGCGATTTTAGGTCGCTTCGGTTGTGTATTACTTACGCTCGTCTTATCGATATACTTGCTAAATCAGTATCAGTAACTCTTCGGTAATTGTGATCATTGTATTTGTTGTTGTGGTTGTTGTTGTTGATTAAATTGTGTGTTGTCTGTAATGTGTGTGTATGTGTACTGTTTCAACTATATCTGGCTTTCATTTTCTATAACACTTTATTTCAATACGTACAAATAGACATAGATTCAATATTTAGATACGTGCGTCAATCGCGTAAATAAAAGTAAAAACCAATTATACAAAATGTGTGTGTGTGTGTGTGGGGGAAAAATAATAATAATAATAATAATAATAATAATAATAATGATACGACTTAATCTTAAATTCTAATTCAAAATTGTGTACAAAATAAAGCGATAATTATCGATTGTTTTTTCATATCATATTTTTTCTATTTGTTTAACAGAAAAAAAAGGAAAAAAATATTCCTCGTCATTTATATGTGCGTATTTTTCTTCACAATTTTTTTTAATGCGATTTCGTTCGCTGTTTTAATGCATTTTTTTTCACTTGCAGGCATACATTGACTTTGTTTGTGTGTGTGTGTGAAATATTTTCTACTAGAAAATAAAACCACCAAAAAAAATAAGAATAAAAAAGAATAAGTTATTTTATATTTTGTACTTCATGGAGTTTGTAATGAGTGTCGCATTGAATTTTCACCCGGTGAATTTTCATTGCGATTGGCGTTTTTGAATTGGTGTGCATCATGAATTGAAGATGTGTGACGTTGAGTGCAGTGTAGGGTTTATGGGCACGGATGTGTTTGTGTGTATGTGTGAACAGCTCGCGGTTGAACTGTGGGATTGGTGCTCAAGTGTGATTGAATGCTATCAAAATGGCAATGAATGAAATGGGGTTGCGGATGATTAATGGATTAATTGGCTGATTGGTTGATTGTGATATTAAGTGTTGATGTGTGTATATATGTTGAATGCACGCAGTGCCACGCACTTTTAGCGATCGATGTTCTACATTCTACGCTATCGAGCAATCGATTCATACGGTTAAAATGGTAGGTCAGTTGAATGAATGTGAAGAAAATAATGTTTTTTTTTCGTTTTTGAGTCTGCTATCACAGATATGTTGATTCGCCTGCCGAACACGATGTAAGTATGCAGAATATGTGTTTGTTTGTATGTTTGAAGGTATGGGTGATTACGACCATTAAACGAACACAAGTGAATTGGTTAAGAAAGAAAAAAGAAAGAAAAAAAGAGAAAAAAAACAAAACAAAAATTGTTAACAAAAAAATGTTTAAAGGAAAATTTAAATGTGTCAATAGCTAAAAAAAACAATGAGATTGTGAATAAATTTGTGAATGATTTTTTTTCTATTTGTTTTTGTTTGACCGCTATCACTTGTTATCCTTATCCTTATTAGAATTTAAATGTACGATACTAACTAAAAGATGATCAACTACAAAATACACGTACGGATAAAAAAGCGGTGAAAACTAAAGACACTTTTGCAAATGTAGCTGTTTTCGTTTGATATTTGTAAAAAAAGAGCAATATTTAAGTTGGAAACATTTAAGTACGCTATTATCTACTTGAACTACCCGTTAACTACAATTCTATTCCATTTTAAGGCTTTTGGTAAAGCAAAGACCTAGTCACTAGACTACCGATAAATTCGTATTGCTTCATTAGAATTTTATTCGTTAAAATTGATGAATCTTTAAATGCAATTAAACTACTGGTTAGAAAACGTTCCTCTGGAAAATCAAAAACCAAATCGAAATTTAATGCAATTGTTATTTTTTCAACGAAAAAAACAACACATATATGTACATGAAATTGATATCATGGTACACACACACGCAAAAATAACATATCCGGAAAAAAGATTTCAACGCTTGCCGATGCCTAGTCAACGGCCCGAGAAAGAAAAAAAAACCCAACGAATGAAATTTTTTTTTGTTTTTCTTTTGTGTTTTTAATAAAAAAGATCGTAAATGTTCTCTAATACATAATAATCAATACATAATAGTTCATTTGTTTTGTTGTATTTGTTTGTTTTTTTTGTATTATTATTATTATTATTATTATTAATTTTTGTTTTTGTTGTTTTTGTTGTTGTTGTAGAATTATGGATTCGTATACGTTCTCGTGGTATGACACGAGACACTCCATACGCTTCAAAAGTTGATTTATTTGTCACAGTAAAAATCAGTAATTCTTTTGTCATATCATCATTTTTGTTGTGGTTGTTGTTGCTATTTACCTTGAATAGATTATGAAGTTCTCATTTGTTGTTTGAATGTGATTGAGAGTGTGTGTTAGTGTGAGTGGTTTAATATGCTGTTTTATATTGTTTATTGTTGGTTTTCATTTGTGTGTATATTTTAAATAATTCTACGATTTTTTTTTAATTTTTCAGTTATATTTAAATTCTAATAATTTGTTTTAAACTCTATGCACATTTCTAGCTGAATTGTCCAGGTTTGTATGAGATAAATTTTGAATGAAAGAGAAAGAGAGCTTCTCAATATGACTGACACTTATAGAAAAAAAATGAGATTTTTTTTTTGTATTATTTTGCGATAAAAGAAACATTTTTTGTTGTTGTTGTAATAAGCATTTATCTGATTCAGAAAAATGTGAAGAGACGATAGCGTTGACCGGCCAGATATCGCGAGCAAATTTTTCAATAGCTACTATGCTCGTTTGGTTTGATTGAACAATAAAAAGTGATGTGATGCCCGTTGCAAATATTTTAATTTGCAATGAAATCGCACTCGATTGGATTGGTGCTCGGGTTTGAGCTTGGCTCAAGCAATCGGCTGGCGCTTTTTATGGTGTGGTACGTTTGAAAAATCTGCAATTTGATTTTGGTATGTATACTGAGTCATTGTAGATCATTTGGGTATTGGTTTTGTATTCATTTGTTTTTACTTATTATTTTCTTTCATGTGTGTAATTTTATTTATCTCTCGTTTGTTAGATCAAGTTTCCATGTTCTTGTTGAAAAACATAAAAAAAATTGTTTAAGTTCCTAATCAATAATAGTAAAATTGTAAATCCTATTAATTTTTATATAATATATAAAATTTGTTTTGTTTTTTTTTATTATTTTCATCTTTCAATGTTTCTATAATAATATTGAATTTATTCACCAGCATATTTTTCATTCTTCTTTATTTCATTATTTATCGTTTTTTTTTTGTTATCCACTTGATTCACTTGTTATTTTCGATTTTTAATTTTAAATTTGTTTTGCTTTCTTATTTGTGTGTTTTATCAAATTAACTTGACCACTAAAAAAATATGATTTTCTCTCGCATTTCATTTTCAATACAAATCAATTTTCTCAATTTCGACAATTTATTTTAGTTTTTTCTTTGTTTATTACAGAAATTGTATTTGTTTTTTCTTCTGTTAACTATACAAACTACGAATAGATTTGTGTTCATCTGATTGTGAACTGAGTTGAGTTAAAGTTGAGTTTGTTTTATGATGAGGGAGGAAAAAAAAAGATCAAATTATATTTATTTGTCATTTTTGTATGAAGTTCACGTGCAGTGAATAGGTTTTCTTTCGATTCTCGTATTGCAGAGTGCAGAAAACTTCGTTTAAAATCGAATTATGTTGATGAATTGGCTTTTGTTTTTTTTTTTTAATTATGTTTATTTTCATAAAAAAAAGACATGTTACATCAAATCATACTGGAGTTGCTTACTATCAAAACTAGTTGAAAAACATTTTTAATTCATAATCATCACTTCTGCTTATTTAATTTCATTTTTTGTTTGTTATATCCACAAAATATGTGTGTGCGTGTGTGTGTGTGGGTTTTGACATCCGCCCACACAAACACACACATATAAAATCCTAAATGATTCTTATGTTTTAGTTTGTCGTCTCTATATCATATCCATTTTAATTCGTTCTCTCTATCGTTTATCAAGTACGGTTTGTTTACTACTGACGGTTTCACGATTTGTTTCCGAAATGTGTTTTTTTTTTGTCGAACCGAAAAGCGATAATTCGACAATAGGGCACTCAAAACATCGACCAAGAGCAGCAAAATTCAAGCGAAAATAAACAAGAGCGATTTAATCGAATTCCGATTAAAAAAGTGTGACACTGTTTTGTATGTGTGGCGAAAACGAGCAACTTTTTTTTTCTTTCATCGAAAATCATCATAAAAACAGTCGAAACTTGACTCGCTTATGCTCAAATGTCTTTTTATGTTTTCTGCTGCTTTCAATCTCGTCTCTTGTTCGCGTAATATGGCGCCTTGGCTCTTTTGCACCATGTAATAAGTGGTTTTTCTACTTTGTGATGCGATGGATACATACATATATATTCCCACACATTAAAACTTGATGATTGAGTTTTGATGGTATGTCGATTAGATCGAAAACTTTTTTGCTACTATAATCGATTTTTGATGGCGTAATTTTCAAATTGTCGGTTCAGTTGCGACATCATTTTCATGGTTGCTTCGGTTTTAATCTGTTTCTTATTTATTTTTTTGTTTGTTCATATTTTCACATCCCTTGCAAATATATTTTCATTTTTCATTCTTCTTCTTCTTCTTCTTCTTCTTCTTCTTCTGTTTAGTTTTATTATTAATAATATCATTTTGTAATATTTTGAAAAAAGTGTTCTACATAAGCACATCGAATTACATTAAAAAGCATTGTGATTTTTTGTTTGTTTGTTTATCTTCTTCTTATTTGTTAATTCACTTGTTAATTCGCGGTTCTTTTGTTTGTCTAGAAATGAATAAATGTGCGTGTGTGTGCTGTGGTGGTGGTAAGTGAATACACAAAGCACGGCACGTACCCAACACACATCATTTTGCTCTTGTTCTCGCACTCAACTTTGAACTGGGCCGCAGCAAAGTTTACTTGATAGCATACAACGTGTGATTTGTGTTTATATCTTTTTTTGTGTTGCTCTTGTTTCGGTTCGTTCTCAAAGTCCTGGTTCGTTTGGTATCACTGTCTCCGGGTGTCTGGTAAAACACAGCACGTGCCCAAAACGGTTATGGGTTTTGTTCATACTGTTGTTATGGAATCGGTTGAAATTCATAAACAGAATTCTGTTTTCCAAATTGAGGAGGGAAACGCAGCTTCAGGGGCATGACATCTCGGGAAACAAATAACAACATACACAGCTGCAATAGATAAACTAAGCTCTACGTGATGCAAAAATATGGCATCTACACACACAAAAAGAAATCGGTTGGTTTGTTGTTGTTGTTGTTGATGTTGTTGATGTTGTGATTTCAACAGTGACTGAAAGTAGCCACGATCCAAGTTCCAAATGGGCCGAACACACTCACACACGCACATCGCATTAATTTTGTTTATCGATGATGCAAAAAGTGCATTGCGTCGCACCCGTCGGCTTCAACATTGTCGAACAGTTTGATGTCGAGATGGTGATCAGGCTTGAACTAAGCTATTGTTGTGCGAATCATGTGCATAGACGGTATCAATATCCGATTCTGATAGCAGCCGATAACGACCGATTGGACTTTCTTGTGCATCAGCTGATCAGTTCAATATCGTGGTCCATTTTGCAAACACGTTTTGCGATATCACAATTTTTGTTTTGGATTTTTTTTTTTTAAATATTTGATTCATAGATCCAAGCCGAATAATGCCAAATTAGATAATCAAAATGGTTTTTAACGTGTAACAGAAATACACATACACATGAGGAACATTAGATCGTTGTAAGAATTGTTTGTCGAGTTTTTGGTATCATCAGATTTCACGAGACGGGCAGCATGTAATTATAACAATTAAATACAAAATTTTATTATAAATGGTTAGTAAAACGATTAAGAAAATAAAACGAAATAAATTCAATGGAAATTCTTAGTTTAAAAATTGATTGTAAAAGCGGTGTGTACGAGGCGGTATCAAATAAGCGGGCCGTTCTGTTTGTTCTCTGTTTTTTTTTGTTTTTTTATTTCTCTTCTATTTACTGGATGGAATGGAGGGGAGGAGGAGGAAGTAAACATCCCACATAGAAACCAAGCAATACAAATCAGGAGATAAACAATTGTTTGAAACACTGATTTACCCATTTAGCGATGCCACAAAAAAAATCAATAGCAATGATAAGAAACCATATAAAAAGATTGTCAAAAGCGAAACCAAAAATAATGAAAATAAACAAACAAAAAAAAATTCGCCGCAAGAAAGGAAATCATAAAATTGCAGAGTTTTTTTTTTGAAAAAGAAAGGATAACATTAAATAATGCCGATGATTTTGTTCCAAATGAAATTTTACAGTACACAAGAAACCAATGTCAAAAAAAATAATAATAATAAAAATTTAAGTTAAATTTCGAAAATTATAAATTTTATTTTATAAAGTTTGTTTGTTGTTTTTTTTGTTGTTGTTGTTGAAATTGTAATTTTTTTTTCTTTCGTAATTTTTGCTCACATAACTAAAAGATACTTAAAAATTAGCTTTGTTTGATTGGGGGTGTGTGTGTGAGTGTGTGTGTGTGTGTGGATGTGTTTTGTGTGCGATTACGTATACGTTTTGCTATTCAATTTATCTCCACATACTTATGAGTTAAGAGACACTACAACTTAAGAAGAAAAAAAAAACATATATTTTAGATCAAAAATCGTCTCAAACGAAAATTGTATGTTGCAAAAGAAAAGCAAATTGAAATTCAATTGTTTTCACAATAAAGCTGAATGAATGGGTCTGATTCTGTGCTTACATAAATTGTTTTTTGTTTTAACATAACACTAAATAAATTTCTCTCTGGTGTTCTTAACTAAAGGTTTGATTGTTGTTTTTTTTCTCGAATGACCCTAAATTGTACTTAATTTAATGTCCTCTCCTCAATTTAAACAAACAAAAAAAAAACTAACGAAAACCACTACAGTTAATTTATGCATGTCAGCCATCAAATTCAAAGAAATCTTTAACAAAAATAAAGAACAATTTAAACGAAACAAACACTCTTGGTTGAAATAGAGCATCAATGACAAAAAGCAACACGAAAATAACACTGTTTCTGTTTTAGGAGGATTCTAAGTATTTTATTTAAATGGCCATTGCGCAAACACATCTCTCGCAACCATCGATTTAATATTTAAAAAAAAAAGAAGAGGCAAATTTTTTGTTTGTTTACTGGCAAACCAATATCTACCGAAAATTTGTACTTTTCTTTTGTTTGTTTTATTTTCCACGTGCTGTGTTTTTATTCTTTCTTTCATTCTTTAATGTTACTTAATTTATTCGACAAGCTGCTTCCCAAACAATGTTCGATTTGTGTGATTTCAAACACCTTGAAAATAAACCGACAATAGTAAAATACATAAAATTATATGTTTTATTAATTTTTTTTTTTGCATTCGTATTAAATTCAGTGGAAAATGAAATTGAATAAACACATACAGTGCTACTACAGTGCTACTGTAATAACATATTATTCCGATCAATTGAATAGAATTTTGTTTTCTTCACTGTTTTCATCGAATAGTCGAAAAAAACAAAATGCCCACACATTAACATAGAAAAGATTTGAAAAAGAAAGGATGGTGATAAATGAAATGAAACTGATTTACATTCGTATCAACAATCAATTATTAGAGTAATAAAATGTATGCAATCAATAACATTATTTTGTCACATGAATTTAACGTTAAATTAGATGTCTTCTAAGGGGTCTTTCGAAGGAGATGTGTGTGAAATGAGTTTTTTTATGTGCGTTATGTTTGTATTGGGGAATAATTTTTTTTGTCTCTTTCTTTGTTTTTGCATAGAAAATCGTATAAAATTATTAATAATCCATAAAAATTTACGTTAAGTTTAAATGAGAGAACTGTTTTTTTTTTATGTACATATATTCCGAGCTACTAACTCTAACTTCGATTATTATCGCCATGAATTTGCAACACATTTCAAGACATTTTGTATTTTTTGTTTTATAGACACTACGATTAATTTGTTGAACTTAATAGTTTTTGCATAAATTTTTGTTTCTCACGAAATTTTGCAAAAAAAAGAACGCACATACTAATTCAAACGATATAAGGTGATGATGAAATTGATGATTAGCTACACAAATGACAGCGAACACACTGCACGCATACAAAATAACATTTTTTGTTATTATCTCTCAATATGATGAGAAAATAGACGACGAACGACACAAAAAAAATGTAAACATTGACAAAAATAAACCAACATTTGACGAAGAAAACAGTGTGTGGTCTATTTTGAAATGTTGCGATTTTGTCGCATCACTGATCGCAATTCATTGCGTATTTCGTGAAATGAAAACGGTGGCCGACCCCGTTTGATATTGCTTAGCGACGACGATGATGATGACGCTGTGCTATTGGATGAGGTTGAAGACCTCGCTGTGAGATCGTTTGATCCACAAATATCGGATGCTGACTGCTTATTAATGGGCATTGTTGCATCGCTGGACGACCACGAAGGTGTCACTTTACCGTCTACTTCATCGCAATCGGTTGTCGATGACGTTGACGCTGATCGCAACGGTGGTAAGGGATTTTTATTTTTACTCTCGGCTTTTGCTATTTTACCCAAAGGCATATTACATTTTGGACTTTCATCGGTTGGACTGTTACTGGCACTGGTATCCGTGCTATCGCAGCCAATTATAATTTTCGAATGTTTGCCACGCATTTTGCCAAGTGAAAAATCAAAAATGGAATTTTGTTCGTTTGCTAGCGAAAGTGATGAGCTTGAACTTGCGCTCACAGGAATTTCATCGAAATCGTCAGATTTGGGCCGTTTCGGTGATTTATCCAAAAATGGTTCGAAATTGGTAGCATTTTCGGTGCGTTTTTTCGCATGATCTGCATCCGACAATAGTGACAATCCACTGGTGCTGGGTCGCAATTCATTGCTTAGTTTGCCAGCAGCATTTTTCCGTTCATTGTTCGCATCAATCACATTGAAACCAATGGACTGAGATTCAATGGGTTTGGCTACAACCAGAATGGGATCGCCACCTTCATCATTCGACACCAGTACGCCTGAATTGGCCGTATCCGAATCGGACAGCGATTGCGATTTTTTGTTTGCGTGCATGTGTTTACTGTGCGGAAACGAATATGGATGCAAATGATGATGGCGCTTTGTGAAGCTGTTCGTTCTAGAACGTAATTTCGTTTGATCGCTTAGCAATGTGGGTACATGGTCGCTGGGACTTTTGTACGGTGAGCCTACACTAAGTTGATTATCACAGATGGCCGAATAATAATCCGTGTCTAAACTATCGCTGGATTGTCGTCCGCCACCGCTCAATTCCGATGGCGTTTGAATGTTCACCGTTTTCACAATGGTCTCATGAAAATCCGGATCACTTCGCATATTCCACAACCAACGCAATTTCTTTGAATTCAACTTGCTTACGTGTACATTATTATTGATATTAACATTGACACTGACATTATTGCTACTACTAATATTACTCGTGTTATTGAATATTTTTATGCTATTCGATTTTGCTTTGAATTGATGCTGATGTGATAATTTAGCGGGTATAGAACTAGTGGAAGTAGTGATAGCAGTGTTTGCAGTATTTGTGTTATTCATTTTTAAATTAGCTAATTTTTTTTGTTTCGTTTTACTATTGCTAAATGTACGTTGCTTTGGCCAATGTTCTACAACAAGTTCATTTGTTTTGAACTCACCAGATTCCCAGTCACCGCCCGTTGACGATTCAGAACTGGATGCTTCGGGACTTTCGGACGGCGTATGCGCATCGACAAATGAATTCATACTCGATGTTCGTTGATCATTGTTGATGATGTTCAATCGGCTATCATGCATATCGTCTTCGTTGTTGCATTCGCTTGGCTTCAATTTCACACGGACCTGTGACAACGGGTGCGAAAATTACAAAACAAGTGAACGCATCGTTAGTTTTCTAATCGATTAACTTTTCCGTTCGTGTCGATGGGATTTTGTGGGTTTCACTGCACACAAATGCACAAATGCTCAGATGCAGACACACCAATATAAATTTACCTCAAAATTTGCCGGAAAACTTTTGCACGGTGTATCCTTGCATGCAATGTCTATCTCACTTTTTGTCAGCACATATTCTATGAACGGGTTGTTGTTGTCAGCTGCAAATTAACCGACAAATGAAAGTTTAGCAACGCAAATTAGTTAAGTAATCCGTAGCAAAACAAAAGGAAAACAATATTAGCCTGAAAACTCACCATCATTTTCCCGTTCGCTCACAAAGTATGTGTTGAACCAAAAACTGAACAGAGTTTTTTTCCGCGATATTCTCGGTTTCATGTAGAATTCGACTTTGATGTCGCCTGAAAGCGTTTTACAACTATCTAATGTGATCACAATACCGTCGGTATTGCTGTGAACACCGCCGCTGCTCCCGTTACTCAAGCCATCTGTGTTTGTTGCGGCTGCTGTCGCTGCCGACGACACCGTTGTGGTGGTCGATGCGGGTTGATTTGTTGCTGACGCCATTACTGCTGCCGATGCTATTGTTGAATTATTTGAATTTGTCATCTTCTTCGTATCAGGTACTTCATATTTATACACTACACATTCCTCGTCATTGTCTACATATGATATTTTCAAATGCACACTTCCCTGATGGCTGCTTATACATGGCAATGGCGATAACTTTATCTCACATATCTGTATGAATGAACAAAAGAGCCCACATTAAACGATCCAAATTCAATAAAACAAAACAACACAGAACGAATAAGAAAAAAAATTACAACACTTGACGTTGTTAGCCAAATTACAATGTCTCAGTGACATTGTCATAGTTATGGCACTATGATGGCATTTCATCAAATTGATTGATATCTATAACAAATTTGGCATTGGAAATCAAATCCGCACATACCTTTAGTGGAACCGGCTCATATGGTTTCTGAGAGTTAATTAGCCGCGCATAATATTCAACGTATCGTCGCTGCGATGGAATCGTAACGCCTTTGTGATCGTGTGTTCGTGCTTGGCCATAAAAATTAAGTGCATCAGATGCATTACTAAAATCACCATTATAAAGCATATAGCAGCATATCATAGTCCCTGTAAAAATGAAAGCAAGAGATTAACAACAAGACGTATAAAGTAATATGGAAAATTGTTCAATTCCATCGATCGAATCGTCTGTCTCGTTCGATTCGTGTTTGGTTCGATGTTTGCATTTTCGATTTTTGTCATTTCTAATCCTCATTTGCACGTCGGCAGACGCATCACATCGTATATAATGAAACGTCTCGTAACAGCCAGCAAAATTACCGAACCTGAACATGTCAATATTGATTTTGTATTAGTAATTCAATTCCCCACTCACCGGTTCGACCTTTGCCAGCTTTACAATGAACGGCTGCCACATGTTTTTTGTCTGCGCTTAGCCACTTATGTACATCCGTACAAAAGGATTGTATTAATTTAATATTCGGAGGATTATGGTCCGGAAATGGATATTTTGCAACTCTCTGCGCACGAGCACACCAATCAAATGAATCACCACAAACCGGTGACATGAAACAAAAAGGAACAGAGAAATTTAATTTTCATACCAAAAACTAATAATATATGCAGTAACATTCACCTGGAACTAACAAAATAACAGAACAATTCTATGCAACATCAACGATGCTACAAGCTACGAGCTACAAGACCAAACAACAGCCAATACTTACAGAATGAAACTTTGTAATATCGTAGTTTTTATCACGTTCAGAACACAAATTGTATATTTTGTAACAATTTTCGTGTTTCATTTCAAAAAATTTGTAAACTTGCTCTATATCATTCCTATAAACACTTTCCATTCTCGCCGCCGGAAAACCCATCGCTATTAAATTTTCTCGAATGTCTGTTTCATTTCCATCCAGTTTGTGTTTTTTTTGTTGTTGTTGATTTTATTTGCATCGCAGCCAAAATCCAAACCAGAGAGATAGAGGGTGCCGGAAAGAAAAACAGCCGGAACAAAATGAAATGAAAAAAAAAATAACGAAATCGAAAGAAAAAGACATACACATGAGAGAGGGGTTGTGAAAATATTAAATGAATGTAAAAAACAAAATCGATTTAAATATGCAATTTGAATATGAAAAAGATGCAGAGCTTGCGGTTGCCAGCAGCTGAAATACACTGATACGATTTACTTACATGATAAGTCTAGATTGAATCCATCCTGGGTGAACCGCTTTTTGCTCTTGCTGACCATCTCCTTGATTGGATTTGTGATTTTCATGCTGGATATTGAAATGATATTGGCCATACTAGTCAACGAAATGTATGTGGCTAACGCCGTCCTGCACAAAGCACACACTTGTTACCGCGTGACTGCTATGTGTCTATTACTGTTCGGAGGTGGTTCGATGTTGGTGTTTTTCGGTGAAAAGAGACACAGAGATACACAACCAGTGAAAATACCGTGTGCAACTCTGACACTTTGGTCGCCCGAATGAGAGACAACAACAACAACAAAAAAAGAAGAATAAAATCCAAAAAAGAGATCAATAGAGTGACGCCTTTCACTGCTTCGATTTCAGTATTCTGCTCAAATTGTTTCCATTTTTCCGCAGTAATCTCATTTTGTTCCGTTCAATTCGAGCAAAAAGTATTCGTGAACTTTGTCAATCTGCACATAAAAAACGGGGGAAAAAAAAGAAAATAAGAAAACGAATTAAGTGAATTGAATAAAAGTCATGCAGTCATTGCTTTTTCAACACAAAAAAAATGTGTTTTTTTTCCTTATTTCAAAACTCAAACTCAACAAGAAAAAAAAACCAAGAATTAATAGCAACAACGGGGAAGAAGCAAAAAAAAGAGTGCGCTGAATTGCGGTAGCAAGCAAAAATTCTGGCTCACTTTGCTCATTCACTCTCGACACTCTCAAAATCGGTCTCAAAAACTTTAAGCGCGCATAGAAACAAATGATATATTCACCGACCGAACAGCTGATTAAATTTACAGAAATGAACAGAAGAATGAATAATTATATAGAGATTCGATCACATATGAAGTGCTGCCATTATATCGTTCTATTGACGTTCGCTTGGTGAGTGTGTGTGTCGTGTGTTTGTTGGTATGCTCGCACTCATGTTCGCTTGTTCGTTCATTAGCGCGACGCTATGAGTGTATATCAATTGCATATGAATGATTAATGGAGTTTAAATATTTGTGTAATTATCCTAAAAAACGTTTTTTTTTGTTCACCTTAACTAAATTCCATTTGATTTGTTGTTACTTGGTTCTCTTTTTTCCCCTTTCCCTTTTTTTTTAGATTCTCTTGTTCTCTTCTCACTCTTGCTCTGTAGAGCTTTATCCACTAGTTTTTTTGTGTGTTAACTCTATTCGTGTGTGCTTTTTTGTTCTGTCTGTTATTCGTTGCCTTCATGACAATGATTGATATGGTATTAAATTGGTGGTGTTACGTTCATGTTTCATTTTCCGTTTGATCGAAAGCAATAAAAAAAAGCCCAAGTATAGGAAACTTTGAGGAATGAAGGAATGAACGAATAAAATGAAAGAATGAAATGAATCTCGCCGCTTGTGTGCGCCTCACGCTCACAATATCAATGCGGCGTGCTATATTGTTCTATATGCGCCTGGATGAGCTATTATTATATAGAACTGCATTGTGTTTAAAAAAAATCCACGCAACCGATTGATATAAACACTGTGGAAAATAATTACATTTGAAAATTGCTCACATGAAGGGTTCACACCGTTTAAATGTCTCCGCGTTTTATATCGTTTTTTTTTCTCTTCTCGTTTTTGTTTCAGTTTTTTTTTGTCGAAACTCAATTCTCTTTCACTCTGTTTTAGTTTTTATTTTTTCATTCGTTGTCGTGGTCGTCGTTTTGCCGTTGGTGTTTCTCTTTTTTTTTATTGGCTTTTATTTTATTGATTAGATGCTAATCTGTGTTGAGGTGGGTCAACAACAAAACCATAAAAAACCGAGGCAAACTATATATTTCGTAAAGATATACACTCTGCTCGTCATCGATACGGTTTTTCTTTCTCGTTTTCTTCGTTGCTTAGCGTTGCTGCTGATTTCATCGACACACTGCACGAAAATGAATTTCATTCGAAATGTCACTTTTTTTTACTTCATCGTCTTTCTCGCTGTCGTTTTACCGAAAAGGGATGGCTACAGTATCAGACAGAGAGCGAGAGATAAAAAAATGCACACTGCACACAACACATCAGTTATACGGTCGCTTATACATATGTATATTTGTTGTAATTTCTTGTCTTCAGTCACTAGCTTCATTCATTTTGGATTTTTATTGAAGCCGACCAAACTCACAATCTCACACCAATGTGGGCCTGTGTGTGTACAGGTCTGCCTCTGTGCTCTTCTTATTAATTGAAAATTGTTTCACTTTACATAATACAAAAAATAAAACTGAATCCTTTCAAGGCCAATTAAAAATATATATCATTTCGCAATGTTAGCGGAAGAGTCGGCAACAATGTTGCCGAGCTTCATATTCATTTTCGATTCTTTTTTTTCTGCTCATCTGTTCACTTCTACAAATCATGCCTTAGCAATCGCGCGTCAACAATTTCATGAAAAATGTAAAGCAGACTTTGTATTTCTCTGATGAGTGTTTCTTTTTTACATTTTCTTGTGTATGTGTTTGAGTTTTTTTTTCCTTTTTGCTTTCGTTCAAAAGCCGACACTTTTCACTTTACAAAAGATCTCCCGACCAGCACACCATCATCTCGACAAATGAACAAAAAACGATTTGTCTACAAACATCAAATACCCATCCCATAGCAATTTTTTTTTATTTACTAAGGTTTGGGCTTACGTCATAAAGTTAATGAAAACGCGTTTTCTTTTGTTCTATTCACACACTCCGAAATAATAATAATGAACAAGCACACACACGGCAAAAGACACACTCGAAAAAAATGAGAGAGTACGAACAGCAACAACAACAAAAAAAACGCGAACGAAATAAAAGGAATATACAACACACACGAAAAAAAACACGAGAGAACTGAATCGTTGAAAATTGTGCAGCGAGAGCAATCGTAATCTTTTGTGAATAGAAAAGAGTTGAAAATGAAAGAAAAGCGTATCTAGGATGTAAAACATGAAGTGGTTTCGGATTCGGTCTTTCGATCGTTCTCTGTGTGTTTCTTTTTTTTCTCTCTTTTTTTTGTCGTATTTTACATGAAAATATAGTACGGGTCTCTCGCGCTTCAAACAGCTAGCACATCACATCACACATCACACACCGCATTCAACGCGATTCAACGTATCGGCACGTATTATATTGGCCCATTCTATTCAGTTTCAGTTTCAGTTTTGGTGTTCGGTGTGTTGTTACGGTTCGACTGTATGGCTATTGCCAGTTTGCCTGCTCTCTGTTGCTGTTGCTATGGCTGGTAATATGTGAGAATGCATGCATATAAAATATGTACTTGAAACTAGTGAAAATATATGTGATGAAAAAAAAGCGGCTTCACAGCACAGCAAGTAGAGGAAAAATACGGTGTGAAATTGACTTGCACACACACACACACACACACACACACACACACACACACACACACACACACACACACACACACACACACACACACACACACACACACACACACACACACACACACACACATACATACACATTGCCACTGAAACGCATACACATGCCACACTCATTCGTTCGCAGTGAACCAGTGAACGAACAAACCGAATGAAACGATGAAACGAACGAACCAGCATTGGTACGCACACAAGCTCATACAAACACACGCATATCCACCGACTCCAGCATGAGACCTAAAACACCGATTCCAACCAATACGATGGCACATTTTTTCTCTCTTTCCCCCTCACATACACACACACATCACTTGTTTCGTACACATTTTATTTACGATGGTTTTTTTTCTCTTTTTCCTTCGTTCGGCGTCTTATTCCGTCTTCCATTTTTCGTTACATACGGTCAACATGTAATATATAGCCATACATAGCATGCACATCAGCTTTTTGAAACGCCATCGCTCTCTCTTTTCCACTGCGTCTTTTGCGGCATCTATCTATCACTGAAATGCCGAACACAGCGCAATTTCCATCCGTGTTCGGGATCTATATTAGGGTGCGTCGATTTGTGAGTGTGATTTTGTTGTTGTTGTTGTTGTTGTTGTTGTTGTTGTTGTTGTTGCTTTTGTTGGTATTGTTGGTATTGTGTGTTCATTGCAACCGACAATGAAGGTTGCCTGAATGACATGGAGTGACTTTCCATTGACAAGTGGAGCTTGAAACGGCTTAATGGAATTGCATTGGTTGAATTGCCGAACGGATGCCTTATTGCTCATTCATCAAGACAAAACCATTCGGTGGAATGTGTGTGTGTTCACGTTGGTTCGTGTATCGCATTACAATATATTACGAACGTTCGATCCACCCTATAAGCTATATTATGTATCACAAGCAGCCGATTGCCGAGTTACTGATTGTCGTTGCATGGTATCATCTCCTATACGTATACTGACGATGTATAGAAAGATGGAGCGATGAAGCGATATTACATGCACACTGCCAACTCTCCGCTGCTGCTCCACTCCCTCTCCCTCTCTTTCTCTCTCTCTCTCTCTCTCTCTCTCTCTTTCTCTCTCTATCTCTCTCTCTCGCTCTTTCTATCGCACAGCACCACACACCGCACACCACAAGTATTTGTGTGGCGTACGTTTTAGCTCAGTTCGATCCGGTACGTAACATAATGGCATTTAGTTGATTATTAAGCACTCTGTCATATCAAGAGACTTAAGGGTATTGTTGTGTGAATTGTGAACTGTGTCTATCTATCGTGAATCTCAATATATCAGTGCCGCTTCGTTTCGATCGCTATACCATCGGTATAGATTGCTCCATCTCATTCGCTCTCCGTTCGTTTGCTTGGCTCTCATATTCGTCAAGAGCGAATGTGTGTATGTGTGTGGTATTTTTTTGGGTTGAGGTGCGAGCGGCTGTTTGTATGCGTGTGGATGCCATTGATGCTACAGCTGTATGCGTAACATTGGAGCATGTTGAATCTGCTGAGAATCCGAGCCAAGCTCAAAGTAATATTAATTAAAAAAAAAAAAAACTGTAGCGAACGGATGCTATGAACGAGGCCAGAAATCGACTAAATCTATATCCAACATGAACAGGAATGTCATAATGTAACTTCGATAAATTTCCATTATGTTTTGTAGTCCTCGTTTGACATTGAAATTTGTATATTGGGCGATTGACCAAAAAAAAACTAAGAGGTGAAAAACGTATTTGATTCTGTATTTGGTTGTACACAGTTTACCTTCACTCTCTTCCATCCACTTGACTTGTCGCCTCTCTTGCGAATTCATTATTAATAAGTTGATGTGTTTGCGGAAAAAGGGATTTGATTTCATTCTTTACCATTTTGTTTTAAATCTCTTTCACTTGATTTTGTGTCACATTATATGCACTTGGCAATGAGCGTCATTTTAGTTCATTTTGTTTTGAAACAAAACGACATTTGAAGAAAAAAAACGACGACGACGACGACGACAACGATGACGACGACTAGTAAAACCAAAACTCGAGACACAATTTGAGATGAAAAAAGAGACAGAAACAAAAAGCTTTTAACAGATTTGGGCCAAATGGATCCATAGTAGAGCGACAAGAGTACAACATTTATATGTGTACTAATGCGCGATCTTTCACATAAGAATGGACGAACACGATGAATATTGAATAAATTAGTTCGTAGATTGGCGAATGTACCGAGAACGCTTATGCTTTTCAAGTGTATGAAGTACAATATAGAGGGAGAATGGGCAACAGAACGGCAGGCAGGCAACAGTGAGTCCAAGTAGTAATAGGAACAGAGCAATGGCAACCTCGGCAGCAGCAGAAACAACAACAACAACAGCAACAGCAACGGCCAGAGAACACCAAAACACACACTGACAATAATCGTCAAAAAGAATAAGAAATATAATGAGTGATGCAAGTTGTAGGAAGAGGAAGAGATTAAAATATACTCTTATAAATGCATTTTTACGTACTGAGACGTTTATATACCAAGAACGGCAAAATGTACATCGAACAGCCCATTACTATGTACAACCGAGTTTGAGTTGAGTTTTGAAAAAAAATAAGAACAACTAAATACACTAAGATGGGAATAAAAAGAAGGCTACAAATGTAGAATGAAATGAGAAAAAAAAGAGCTGTTGCGTATTTCTTACCCGTTTTCTACCGAATGAATGCGTCTTGTTTGTGAGGGAGTTGTGTTGCTTTCGCTGATTCTTAAATGTCTAGATTGCATTCAATTTTTCTTCATCCATTGTTCAAAACTCTCATTTTTGTAAACCCCACAGTTTAAAAAAAAAAACACCACACATTGACTAAAATCAAAAATCACTTTCATCGGCTTCTATCACATGATCGAATTATCGATATAAAAATATAATATAATATTAAATTGTTCGAAGCTCAACACTGTGCTTGGTATAGTCTTTTCTTTCGGTTGCTGTATCGTGCTTTTCTGTTTCACCCCGAACAAGTGAAATACGAACAATTCTATGTATCGGAAAATTGCCTAGCACATATTTTCCATATTAACACATACGCACAGTAACGTTCGATTCGATTGCATTCGGAGACAAAAAAAATGCTTCACCAAACAATTTCTACCCGAAATGAACAAGAAAATCAAATTCAAACTGATGAAACTGAAATTGAATTCGGCAATGAAAATTGTCGATTATATCGGGTGGCCCCCGTGTTTCGTAGTGTTTGTGTGTGTGCACTAGCCGCATATATTGCGTACCATTCGCTTTTCACTTGATATACATTTTATGCACTCAGATAGTTTTCATTTTTCTATTTGTTCTGTATTTGTTTATATCATGAACGTCTCCTTTTTATTTTCTCCACTTTTTCACGCGTCACTTTGAATAATCCTGTGCCTCAAATAATTATAATCATATGTACAAAAATAAATCCACCACATTCATACACACGGTTGTGAGCTCACTTGTAACACACTAACAATCCGTCGCGCAGTGCTTGTTACTTGGATTCTACCATGTGTACAGCGAACTGTATCGCGTATGTAATATATGGATGAAATTCCTTTTTCGAAAAGTCGACGATATTTTCTCTTTCTGTTTCTTTGTTGCTTTTCTTCGGCCTTTTCTATTGATGCATGATGTTGATTTTTTTTTCTTATGATCCTTTTGATTTTATAATTCTACATAAAATTGTCTTGGTTCTTCCTCGTTGAGGATTTTTGTACGCAGTAAAATGTTGCATTTGCAAAACACACGGCTTAAACTTTTTGATGATAATTTATCACATTCAATTTTTCACAAAAAAATTTGATCACCAAAATTGTTTGGTACGATTTAAATTTTCGTAATTTTCACACACAAAAAAATCACTTTTTTATGTGTTACTTCCTTTTTCGTTCTCATGTCAAAGTCGATTTTTTTTTCTTTCATCGCACGGAATCGATCAACACATATATAAAAGCGCACACAGTTTCTTTTGCTTTTTTCATCGCTTCCTCTTCTTCTTACTTTTTTTATATATATAGTTCTCTTCTCTTTGCTTATTCGGAATTTTTTTTGTGTGTGCTATAATTTGCGTACTTTTTTTTCACACAGCAAATTAAATCACACAATTTTCAATGCAACACAATTTATGACATCCATTTTAATATAATGAATGTATGAAAAAAAAACTTGATATTTTGGACCAATTTTCGGATCCTACACTCGTACCGAATGTGAATGAAAAAATATATAAAGAGAAGAGTTTTTTTTTCTTCCCTACTGCTTTGTCGTATAGAAATTTTTTTACTTTAATTCACGATATAAATCACTTTAATTTATCACGATTGTTATTCGAATTAACAATATCTGGTTGAATCATTCATCGAAATACTAAGTCACACTACAAAAAGAATTTGTTCCGATTTTTTTTGTTGCCTATGATTCTTTCCTATGCTGAAATTTTTGTTCAGAAGAGCTAAGTTTTTTTCTCGAGAGCTGATTTTTTTTTCTTCATGAGCATACTACTGACGGTGCCCTCTACACTACTACTATCATCTGTTTCTGTATATTCACAGCACATACTACTTGTTTGAGAGAATTGAGTGTTCGATTGCAACCATATGTTTTTTCGGTAGAAAACGCACACCAGATGGCGTATTGAATGTCAAATGTATTCATGCGAAGAATTGGAGGCACTTTTTAAACAGGTGATTTTTTTTTTCACCGAAAAATTGCAATATTCTATTCATTTTCTGTAGTAAAATGTTAACTGTTCGTTTTCTTTTGATTTTATAGCTGAAAACCAATTTTAAATGTATATTTTAAGCGTGTTTTTATTTCATTAAAAATCAGAAAAATTCTCAACCATGAGAATTGACAGTGGTCATGTCAGATAAGCAAAATTCAAATTGAAGCTTAACGATGCGTTTTTCTGGGCCTTTCGACGCCAACTATTAATGAATATTAGAACGATTTATTAGCACCTCAGGCCAAAAAATTTCCTTACATACAATCGATGTGACAATAGAAACAGGTTTTTTTTTATTGTTTGCTAAGCCGCTTTTATTTATTGTTCCAGCAGGTGTAAAATAATGGTATTTGAATATATGAATTGGATAAAGTAATGCATTAATGAAACTAAGCTGAGATTTGATTAGGAAATTAAAGGTTCAAAAAATTGTATTTTTTTTTCCAAATTAGAAGAATTCGTAAAAATTGACGTGTAAATGTAATTGTCGATATTTTTTGTCTCTCGCGATATTCTTTTCCAATTAGGTGTTTTTTATTCGTTGGGGGAGAAGGGAAGGGAAGGTAATTGAGATTTTGATCTCATTTTCGTACGAATCCATCAGTATTTCTATTTTCACCTCTTATTTGGTACTCATCACTGGTTGCAATAGATGCTGCTTCGGTTTGTTCTTAGTGAATTTGAATGATTCCCGCTTCAATGAGTTTTTGTATTTTCGATGCTATTTCTGGATTCTTCAAGTGACTATAATCGCAACAAAAAAAGATAAAATTAATTTGATAAGTTCAAATGTTTTTTTCACTTTAACAACAAATTTGCTATAAAATACGAAGAAAACACTTCATCAACTTACTCTTGAACAGCTTTTGGATCGCTTTGCATTTGTTCCAAAATTAATCGCATGGCCGGATCGCGTAAAATTTCCTGCACTTCCGGATCTGCCATAGCTCGTTGACGCACTTCAGCCGGATTGCTATGCACGGCCATTGAACATTGACGATAACCTTCCAATGCTTCTGCATTCGATGCATCCAATTCCAATGCCTTTTGATAGGCTGACAATGCTTTAGATGGTTGTTGCATACCTTGCAAGATTTTACCCTTACGAATCCAACCCTTGATGAATTTATCATCGAGCCGACAGCATGTATCACAATCTTTCAAGCCCAAATCGAAGGCAGCCAATTTGGTGTAACAAGCGGCACGATTGCTGTACAATTTCGGATCATCTGGATTACGATTGATGGCCTCTGTGTAATGTTTGATTGCCGTGCTGTATTCACCCTTTTTGAAGTATTCATTGCCTTTTTCCTTTTCCTCTTCAGCCTTTGCCGGATCAATGTATGCTTTCAATTCCTCTTCTTTGATCTTCTTCTCCATTTCGCTGAGCAATGTTTTTACGTCAGGTGTTCGATATTCTGACAGTGATTTTTCGTAGAATGTTTTGGCCAATTTCCATTGTTCCATTTTCTTGTGGGCGTTTCCAATACGACTGAATGCTTTCGAAATTAGCTTAAAATCAGCACGATTTTCACGACCCACCTCAATTCCTTTTTCACATTGTTTTATGCATTCATCGTATTTTTTTTGTTCAAAATAAACCGCCGCAATGTTATTATAGTACGTGATATCCGTGGGATCGTGTTGAAGTGCCTCATTGTAATGCTTAAGTGCTGTTTCAAATTCCTTTTTTTTGTATGCTGCATTTCCGAGGTCTTTGCATTTACGCGCTAATTTTATATTTTCGGGTAGGTTATCATCTTCGGCCGGTTTTTCATCCTGTTTCGGTTTTGATGGTGCTGGTTTTGGTGGCGGTGATGGATCTTCGTCCATTGGTTGACCTTTCATGAGTTGCGCCAAAACTGCATTCCGAATTTCGGCTTGACCTTGCTGCAATGCAGCATTCGTTGGATCTATTTCCAAACCCTTTTGATACACTTCAAACGCTTCCACATACTTTTGCATGTATGACAATGCAGAACCTTTTCGTGAATAACCTTTGGGCCACGTTGGATTCAATGCAATCGTTTGGTCAGCATCTTTCAATGCATCTTGATATTTGCCGGCTTTTGCAAATGCCGCCGATCGATTACTAAACAATACATGATTTTTTGGATCTAATTGAATTGCTTCCGTGTATGCTTGAACGGCTTCATCAAACTTTTCGGCGGCCAATGCCTGGTTTCCTTTTTCTTTTAACGCGTTTATCTTCAATAAAACAAACAAAAAGGCAACGAAAAAAAATTGATTGATTCAATAAAATTGCATAAAAACTGGGGTTATGTAGACAATAAATTGGCTATCAAAGCAATCGTAGTGTTGAATGCATTGTACGTTAAGTTATTTCAATATTGCTTATTCGATTCCATTATCTTCAATTCAACATGACTTTTTTTTCATTTCACACGAAAAATATCATAAAATTCAGCAAAGTCATTTCTGATTACTTACCTGATCTCCACTCATTTTTACGATAAAATTTCGTCTGTTTTGCGTTTCTTCAATCGATTGTAAATTCTATTCGAGTAAAATTTTGGCAAACGAATTTCAAAACACTTCTTGAACGTTCCGAATGTTTCTGTGGTAATGAAAATGCGGACACCGCTTCACCGAAAACTTATTGTTATTCGAAAATGTGAAGAAAAGTCGAGAACACATGTACATACACAAAGCCACCAAAAATTGATGAATAACACTCATGTTGACCTCTTCAAGGGTTGCCAATGGTGACTGAGTGTTGTCACATGCAATTGAAATGTCATATCAACATTTCAACACCCAGCCTGTTCATTGGTTTATTACCATTGATTAATGTGCATAACAACGAAAGAATTCAAATATTTTATTCTTTGACATTTATTTTAATCATTTAAAAGTCAATAAATAATTTTTCCTCCAATCACATTGAAAATGAAATGAAAAACGCACATTTCGAAGATCCATCTTTCGAAAATCATTGCGATATCAAATGCTATCAACTTCATTTCGATTGGTTTGCCGCCATATTCACACTCGTTCGCTATGCTTGTTATTACTATGCTTCAGAGCAGCGAAACATTTGATGTGGTGTGAGTTGCGGCACGATACATCGACACTGTTTATTTTAGTTTTTAATTTCACATCAAAAAACAACATTTACCCATCAAAACATCATTCATAGGCATTAAGTGCGATACGATTTACAAGTTTATACTCAAAGATTCACGATGGCCGAATATTTAGCCTCGATTTTTGGAACTGAAAAGGACAAGTATGTTACATTATTTGGTTATTGGCATCACAAACACTTGTGACATTTCTCTAATTGCTTGCAAATTCATTTTCAATTCCAAAATTTATTTTTCAGAGTCAATTGTTCGTTTTATTTTAAAATTGGTGCATGTCGACATGGAGACCGATGCTCACGGATTCACAATAAACCGACATTTTCACAAACGGTTTTACTACAAAATCTCTACGTAAATCCGCAAAATTCAGCCAAATCAGCCGACGGCAGTCACTGTAAGTACAAACAATCACCTAACCACATTTAATTGCTTCAATGTTTTTTTTTTGTGTGTTTGTGGATACAACTCCAAATTGATCGAATGATTCATTTTTAGTGGTTGCAAATGTCAGTGACGAAGAAATGCAAGAACATTATGATAACTTTTTTGAAGACGTATTCGTTGAGTGCGAAGATAAATACGGTGAAATTGAAGAGATGAATGTTTGTGACAATTTGGGCGATCATTTGGTTGGCAATGTGTATATCAAGGTAATTGTCATTTAATTACAGCATTTTATTGTTCAAATGCAATTTAATCAGTAATTTTAAAAACTATTTTAAATAGTTTCGTCGTGAAGAGGACGCAGAGCGAGCAGCAAAAGATCTAAACAATCGTTGGTTCGGCGGTCGACCAGTTTATGCTGAACTATCACCGGTTACAGATTTCCGTGAAGCATGCTGCCGTCAATATGAAATGGGTGAATGCACACGATCCGGATTCTGTAATTTCATGCACTTGAAACCGATTTCGAGAGACCTAAGAAGGTTTGTATATTCATTGGTCTATCTCATTCAAACAAAAGATGATTTTAAATGACGATCGATTTCTTCTTTTTTGCTTCTTTTACAGATATCTATACTCTCGTCGTGGCTCTCGCCGTTCAAAAAGCCGATCGAGATCACCGCGCAAGCGATCCCGTGAACGTCGCCGATCAAGAAGTCGAGACAGAAAGGGTCGCTATTAAGGAAACTATCAACTACTATCAAGCAGTCATTGAGAAAATTGACATCAATTGAACTATTTCTTTTCCGAAATTTTGATCTGGAAATTGTATTGATTTTGATTTTAAACAATAAAGATTAAGATTATGTCAAAGAGATTTCAGTTTATTTCGGCAATTCATTTGATAATATATGTGATTAGGAGTTGGCTTGAGTTGAAGTGACACCACTATTTAAACGTATTGAAACGTCAAATGCTGTCAAAGTCCGATAACCATAAACAAAATGACTCGCTGCTCACATCTCAATCAAAACATTTGATTCAAAATACACATTAAATTGCATTTAAAAATTCGAAAGGTGTTGGGTTTGTGTGACGAAGACATTTATTTGGAGTAAACCAAATAAACCATGTCATTTAAGGCAAAAATGGTATTTTTTGCGTCCGTTTGGACTTCAGCTAGTATCATAGGTTTTATCTACTATAAGCAACGTGATGATCGGTAAATGAAATTCGCTATTTGTTTGTTTACTGATTTAGTTTATCTTTAAGAAATTATTATTCTCTTCATTGAATTTTTTAAAATATTGCAGAGAAAAGCTACATGCCGGAATCTACAGAGATGTTGCACGCCAAGAGCAACGAAAATTTGAAAATATGTACATATTGGAACAACAAAGAGATCTAACTAAAAAGCTAAAGGAACGTGAGAGATTACATAATGAAATAATCGCCGAACTTGGTGATTAAAAGCAGAATTTAAACTTTTCATACTTGGCATAACAATTTGGGCTCTTGTTTCTTGTTCATATTTTAGAAACTATAGTTTTTGACTATAGTCAAAGTTGTCCAAAGAAAAATGTCTAATAGAGACTGGTAACGAATATTGGCTTAAAATGAATTCGTCTCACGACATTTATGATTAAAAATATATGATATTACGGAATCAAAATTTGCATCAATTTGTAGATTCATTTAAATATTTCAGTGAAACATATTTATTTTATTGCTGATATTTGTGTTTTGAATGAGAAACAAATAAAAAAAACATCAAAAATTTGGCTGCGAACACACCAATTCCCTTAGTTCACATGAGCGGCGCTGTACACCTAAGCATTGAATTCGAATGTCAAACGCAGTGTCATCGTAAGACATCAATTGAAAATTACATTAATGAGTTTTATCTATGGTTATTAGTAGACAAAGTGCGTTTAGCATTAATTTCATTAAAAAATACGACTGAAATATTGTAAAAATTAAGCGCAATAATCGTTTTATTTGGATTTTTTTCGAACAGCATTTGTTAATATTTAAACTGAAGATAGATAATTAAGTGGTTGATATAGTAAAACAATAAAAGAGCAACAAAAATGATTTCAAGAATAGGTACTGTGATTTGTGTTTGCTTTTTAATCAGTTTGTTTGCTATCGGCGGTGGTTCTAGTGAAAAAGAAATACCGCAAACATCAAAATTCAGGCCAGCAATGAAATTCCAATATTGGTAAGTGTTGCATAAATGATTATCTGGTTGATTCATAGCCATCTGATACATACAAAGGTAAAACACACGTGATCCATTGATTACACTTTTTTTTTTTGGATGAAAATTTCAGTTACTCATGTGGTTATCGAAAAGCATTTGAGGAGTATGCAAACATAATTACCGAACGTTATCCACAAATATCGATTGAGGGTGGCAACTATGATCCGCCGGGTCTCAATTTCTTGCTATCGAAATTGATTTTGGCTGCTAAAATGATATTCATTTTAATCATTGTGTCACAATATGATATTTGGGGCCAACTCGGTCAAGCCGTACCGCGATGGTTCCAGTGGTGCCTAGAAAATAAGATTTATGCCTGTATGATGGTGTTCTTCGTAGGAAATATGCTCGAAGCTCAGGTAATTTAACTCGCTTTTTTGAATACTTAAAAGCAAAGTTTCTGTTTTACCAAAAGGTTCGGATAGATTGGTTTCATTTGGACTTTGAACTTGATGATTTATCTGAAATGATGAAACAACATTTATTTCTATATCATCTTCAATTTTATATGATTGCAGCTGGTATCATCGGGTGCCTTCGAAATTAGTTTGAATGACATCCCAATTTGGTCGAAGCTGGAAACGGGGCGCATTCCATCGCCACAGGAGCTATTTCAAATTGTTGATAATCAACTTCAGGCATTTGCTGGTAATATGCCGGTCGAATTTGATTAGTAAGCATTGATCCAGTGATGCAAAGAAATCGACTAGTCTATTTGCGATTGCAAGCAAATCCACACACAGCACATGGATGATGTAAATAAACTAACAACCGATTTCATTGTGACCTCACAAATGAATATGACCATCAAATACACCAGTTAAACATGAATATTTGAGTGAGAAGTGAAAAATTGATTTGTAAAGCAGATTTAGCCAAAGTGCTTTTTTGGATTCAAATAATCGAAATAACAATAAGTTTAAAACAATAGCAACATTTTCGAAATTCTGAAATAACAGCCATTTTTTCCTCCTTTTTCTTAGATAGTAGCACATTTTCAAACAAACAAAAAACTCTATACAAAAATAAAGAATAAAAGACTTCTTTTTTGAGAATTAAACATATTCATTTATTGGATATGATAAATATTGCGAGTGAATGGTTTTTGTTTTTAGATTGATGAAACATTGAATATTTATTATGTTTAATTTGAATGAAAAAAAGAAATAAACATGTATTCGTGAAATCAATCTGAATTTAAATTTCACCGCGCATTTTTCTTTTCCCCTTCTTAAAATTTTCAGCAGAAAAAAAAACCACACAAACACACAGAGATGATTCAATCGACAGATAATAAATACACAAAACATGATTTGCCACTTTCAAGTCACAGCACACATTGTGTTTGAATTTCAAATTATAACCGAATGTGCATTAAATCATCGCAAAACATTTGCGAAAAGACCCATCGTCACAGCCAAACCTGCATCGGAATGTGATAGATGGTAGACATTGTGCTTGGATTTTTGTCCAGCCCTGCTCCGGATCGATAAAGCGTGCGCAATTAAAAGTTATCGTAATTCGGGATGGAAATATTTTGGTGTGCAACATATGAGCTGTGTATTGTACATCGGATTTAGACTCGCTTTGACTCTGTCTATTTTTCCATTCTTCTCCCTTTCATTCTTAGTCAATTGTGTGCTGTATGAGTTCCATGCACTTGCCAAAAAAAAGCTCTGCCTTTTCGTCAATGGTGTGTGAATCTATAATTCATAAAATCCGGAAAAGAAGCTCGGACGCGCTAGCCACGTAAGGTAAGTGGAAAAAGAGAATCAAATCCGAGACTTTTGGTGAAAATTGGTGTGATTCATGTTAAAAAAACCCTGACGTAAATATTCCAAGAATTACCACACAAATTTGCTAAAAAAAAAGTGTACATTTTCTTCATTCATTTATTGCTTTCCTCGTATTTAGCTGTGGCTTAAGAGGGGAAATCATTAGATGAATAATATCACTGAAACGTAGTGCTTGTTGAAGTTTGCGGCGATTTGAAATGAAAAAAAAAACACAAATTTCAGAAAAAATGATTGTGGTCATATCTACAAATCAAATGAGCTAAATACGATTATTATTGATGCCTTGAATCACGAATATTTAATGTGTGTGATGGAAAAGCTTTTTTAAAAAAAAAGATAATGCATCAAAATTAAATAAAATTGAGCCATAAATCAATCACATTCTGAAGTTTGAAGCATATTGATTGAAGCAAAACGAGCAATAATAGTACACATTACAAATTATAATTCGCAGTGGATTGATTCGGAACGGTGTCCGAAACTGCAATCTAATGTACATAAATATTATGAATGGTCGGTAATGTTTGAGATTACGTTGAAAAAGCCCATCGCACACCAAAAAAAAACCAACATAACACACAAAGACACATGAGTCATAATCATTTCTTGTTTATTCAACCTTTTTACTTTTCAGCTTTGGCGCAACACACATACAACAAAAAAGACTCTCTCGCATAAAGCACAACAGACATGAATGACCAAGTAGTAGCCAAACCGCATTTCAAATAGCTCTGGTCAGGCATATCGAACGGTTGTAAGCGAACGAGAAAAAAAACTCCACTTTTATTTATATTATTGTTTAGTTTGTTGGCTCTGTCCAATACAGTGGCCCTTATTTTTGGTGTGTGAAACAACAAAACATAACAAAACGAGTTGAATTCATCAAACGAACAAAAGAAAACGAAAAACGTGAATCGAAATCGACAGAAAAATTACAAAAAAGATTATGTATAAGAAAGTGCAACCATCGAGACACATAATTGCGGCAATTATGCAGTTTTCGCAATATATTTTGATTATGTTCACATTGTGTGAATGGCTTCTACTGAGAGCTAGTGCTGGTGGCGTCACTTTGGATTTATACAAAAATAAGGATGTTTTAGCCACACGAACCGTTCCCGATCTAACGGCATTGAAATTTGCACATGGTGACCACAAAAATGAATATTTCACCAAATTACTTGCGGCATGGGATAATTTAAATTTTGACCGTACATTCATATCAAGAGGTGAGTCAATGATAGCCTTATCACAATATTCCGTGTATCGCTCTCTCTCTCTCTGTCTACGAACGTGTTTAAATTTCACATTTTTCATTGAATGCATTTTATCTAAGGGAATTATCGAGACACACGGAAAATAATACTTAATTTGTATTAGAGTGCAGAAATTACTTCAGATTTTTAAATTGATAATGAAATTTCAAATTCTCTCACATTGATTTATGCATTTCATTTTCCGGAACGATTTTTAAACAATTTTATTTACACCATTCGGGCCAATTTTTATTTTGTCATTTTTGAATGAAAATTTTCTTTTCATCGTATTTCGACCGTGTTTCAACCTTGTTTCTTACAGTAAACAAAAACTATGTCTCGCAATTCATTTTAAATTCATTAGTCATTTAGAAAACGTTCAGTCAGACCTACATTCTACAATAAACTGAATATGTGCCCGGAATTTCAATTAGTCACATGTACAGTAGGCAACTCAATATTTTTTTTTTTATACTAATTCAATTATATAATCGGAATAACCGAGAATCAGCGACTAAGAATAGAATATGATTCTTTTTATGGTCAAAGCATGCTGTTTCTCGAAGTTTTAATTCCATCATTTAACATATATTTTATAATGTCATATAGTTCCATTTGGGTTGGTAATAAATGGTTTTGTTTGTATATTGATAGATCTTGAATTTACTGTGGTCGTCCCTTCTGTCGATATATCAACAATAAACCGAGATCGTCTCAAAGAATTCATATTTGAGCATTTGATTCCGGGCGAAGCATTCACCACATTTAACGAAGAAGATCTGTATGGAAACTCAAATAATCATGTGATAAAGTTCACACATTTGAGCAAATATAACGAGAGCATTTGGACTCTAAATGATTTAAAAATTCTCCGAACGGCCGTTCTCAATAAACAATGCTCGGTTATTTATATTGACGGTGTTCTTGGAGATAAACGAACACTTTTCTCAAAGCGAAACATCCATGACAACAATCGGTAAGAATTCGTATCACCATGCGATTAATCAATATTATCTCACACACGTTACAACGTTCAATCAAATGTCTTCTCTGCAGCTACAATGAACCACAAAAACTGGAATGGAAGAATGCAACCAAAGAAGAAGTACTGCCGTCTAAATACGAGCTCAAACAAAATGCTTTGGTCACATTTTTAATGAATATGAAAACTGGAACTAAAGTTTTCCAACATTTTATCATGAAGACCAACCTATCGCATTTGGTTGATGGTAAGATAATAAAAAGGTCATTTTCAATTGTATTTTGAACATTGCTAACGTATTGAATTATGAATTGAAACAGAAAAAGCCTATACAATCTTGATACCGGTTGATAGTGCATTTCAGCGATGGCATCCAATTGACTGGGGTTTTTATCCATTTAGTGTGTCAGAATTCACAGAAAACATTCTGCGAAATCACTTTCTCCAATTAAAGGCACCGATTCGTATGCAGGACATTAAAAAAGCCACAGAAATATCCAAAATCAAGACAATGGGCGGAGAGAATGTCACTTTCCGAAATTCACGTAAGTTGAATGGATTTGAACAATACTACTACCTCCGATGCACATTTGCAGAATAATCAATTGAAATATATTCTATTGCAGCCACACCAACGGTAAATAACGTCACAATAACTGCCGACTACACGCTTCCAGATGGTTCACAAGTGCTGTTGATTTCCGAAGTTCTCTTTGTTTCGGAAGCAGTTGTATCGCGACTGCATCAGGTAGAAAACTCATTAAAATTCAACTACATCCGTTGTTAACGTTTGATAATTTTCATTTAATTTAATTGATTTTTAGATGCACAAAGACAAGGAAACACCCCCACTGTTGGCTTTTCCATGGTTTGGTGCCCAATTCTTATCTCACTCATTTTTAGCATTGGAAAGAGATCCACGTTTCACTTTCATCACCAAGTAAGCAAATATTTTCCACTCTACCCACTCTAATACCAACATTTGAATGCCTGCTACCAAAAACGCAACGTAATTTTTCTTAGCAAAATTGCTCACGTTTCTGGATCTTGACATCTTTTTCAAAACTTCTCTGAAAAGTATAGTCGTATCTACATCTATTTGTGGGGAATCTCATTACGGACATTGGCTATGAACTATTATGTTATATTTTTGATCCATTTTGTGAAAATTGCTTGACTTGCCTTGACATGTGGATATAATTGGCAAATGTTGTCTGTTTTCTAGGTTTTTGAATAATGCTGAAATCGCACAATACGTACCTGGTGCCAATTACACATTCTTTGTCCCAATGGACGATGCATTCCACAAGCATGGTTTAAGCAAATTGAGTGAAGATGATATGGCATCAGAAACAGCCATAAAATTCCTTTTGAATCATTTCATAAAGGGTCGACTTTACGATCGAAACTTGAAACATGACGAAGTATTCGAATCAATTGGTGGAACAGGATTAAAAATTCAACGACTTGCTGGCGGTAAATGTCAATTCGTTTTGTAAACATTTCCCCATTAAAAAAAAAACAAACAATAAAGTCAATTTTAATGGTGTTTTGTAGGTAATGTGACCGTGAATCATGCTAACATTGTGGAAACCGAGGTGTTTGTTTACAATTTGGGAACGATGTACTACATCAATGACATTCTCTATCCAGAAATTTTTGAAAAAATAATCAAAAATGCCGACACCACAACATCAATTCCCACAACAATCAAACTAACTACTAGTCCAGATGCCGAAATTGAGCAAGTCCCCGTCGATACGGTGACTCAGTCCAATGAACAAGGCAAAGATATTTATGTGCTAAATGAACGAGGTGGAAATATTGATGAAAACAGTGATTTAGATCACGATCTTGATGCTGACGAGGATGATGATGATGATGAAATCGTGACGCCCCGAGCACTACCCGTGCAATTTATGATTGAACCGCCAAAGAAATAAGTCTGTAGATTTGGGTTTTTTTTTCATACGCTGTACGTGTTTAAGTGACTCAAACCCCATAATTGTTAATTCACCGCAATACACCTAGTAACTATCATATCCTAATATTAGAAATTTTATCATTAGAATTTAAATTATACATCTAAATTTAACACACACACACACACACACACACACACACACACACACATACAAAAACAACAACAACAACAACAAAAAACTCTAAAATCTATGCTGTATTGACCTGCGATGAAACTGATATCATACATGTAACCAATTGCTATACTGTATTTTTTAAAAGTGAATAAAAAACTAGTGACAACATGAACATTTTACAATGAAAACAGCATCGGTGGCATTTATTTGTTGTTCATTGAACCCGATGGGTTATATTTGATTCATTATTTTTGTGATCGGAAACATTTGGGCTAGATTCGTAATTGCAGATTGTAACCCCATGGTAATGTGCCGCCGAGTATTCACCACGGAAACCAATGTAGTAGATGCGAGTGTTGTCTTCGCCGAAATTTGTTGGGAAATGTAGTGTCAAGTGGTGCACCGATGAGAACTGCACGGGCCTGTAGGATTCGTATGAGGACATTAAGTAATTTGGTATTAGAATCAGGCCAATTTCATGTCATCAATCAAATTGCGTTAACTACGTTAATGAAATGCTGTATCATGGGTTAACTTACTTGATTGGATATTCTAATTCACCAGTTGGATTACGGGCGAGCTCAAGTTCCTCATCGGCCTTGCACGATACATCATCAAATGTCATTTTTGGTCGATTTTTAAACAGTCTTACTTTACTTGGATGTGAATTATCGTTGGCACCGATTATCGTAATCCCTTTGAGTTTGATGTTGCCGGTGAATGGTATATTAAAAATGAGCTCTTCGTCGGCATCGCTCTCGACAAACTGTCGAATAATTTTAAATTAGCAAATTTTTAGATAAATTAAAAGTGTTTGTGAACAAAAGCATCAAGCTGAATCATACCTTATCAAAATTCAATCGTTCCTCGTACGGCTTAAAAATGAATTTTGCTGACCCATCGACTGCTTCATTCAAACATTCCAAATTTTCCATATCAATTTTCGTGTACAAACTGTATTGAATACCAATTTCTTTCAGATAATCCGAATCCGTAGATTCGTGAGAACAACCGCCCCCATGATTATGATGATCGTGTGGCATTTTATTTGCAATTTTAGAATATTCACCCAAAATATTTCCAACCTCTTAAAAATGCAGCTGTTGTTTACGAATTAAAACAATCGACTGAATGCGTCTTGTGAAATGTCATCGCATTAGACATAATCGAAAACCGCCACTAGATGGCGTTGTCTTCAATTTCCAAGCATTACGTCATGCTACATTTTGAGAGATGTTTGTATGCATAACATCACTAATTTGCGTTCTAATCGTTTCAATGTATTGCGCGGAACGACACCGAAAAACTTGAGCAAGGATGAATAAAGAGATGCTCTTGTTCCGAAGGTTAAATTGACAATGACAAAGACAAAGACAAAGACAAAGAACATGACATATACCATTTGCCGCTACAATTCAGAAGCGGTCTCGAAATACATTCGGATTTCGTGGTAGGAGTGGAATGCGCATCTAGAAATACATTTAGAGCTAAACATGTGCCGCTAAAGTCGCAATTAAATAGCGTAAACAAAATATCATAGCGCGTGTTCACACTTAAAGAAAGCAATAAATGCGTATTTTGACTGAAACGCATTGTTGACGGAATTGAGTGGAGTTTTATAAATGTCACTCATTGACGTTTCTATGCATCCCACAGGTGGGATTGAATCGAGTGAAAATGCACGTTGCTCTACATGTTGGTAGTGAATTATCACTTGAGTGCTTTTCGTTCTCCTCGAACATATGATGTGCAGTACACCGAAATGTGAATGAAAAAAAAATCACTTCGAACATTCACTTTCACTCCGTTCGTACGGAGCTCATATGTAGCAATTTTATGAGTATTCAATCATTTTTTATTGGCGTAGGTTATACGGATCAACTTATTGCTTTGAATCAGAAAATTACACGGATGCATTTCTTTCGTGCTGCAAACGGTAATTTTGGTGATTATGTGACTTTGAATTTGGATTTATGGTTTTGATTGTACTTATTACCCTCTAAAGGAAAATGCGATGCCATAATAGATAATGTATCCTGAGAGTTCTCTTATAGTGCGCCACATTCATTTTTGTCATTTCAAATGGCTATTCATGCAATTGAAATAGCGCTGCGTTTCTTTTTTTGTGTAAGTGCTGCCTTTAAATATTAAATTCGCTTCGAAGTGCATATATCACATTCGACATGGAATGACAACCTATTGAAAACTTTGATCACTCCGTTTCAGTATTTTGCGGACCGAGAAACGAGTCGAGCATGAGTCGAGTTGGAGTAAGCAAGTGAAATCTTGCTTCGCTCTCGACCTCCGGCATTATTGACTGTTCGTCAAGAACATCAAAACATAGCTGAATGGCAAGGGATTGATGGTGAATTTAAATTGGTAGCGCCTGATCGTATCGCCGATCTTTGGGGAGAGGGGAAAGAAAATTCAGAGATGAATTATGCGAAATCTCTGCACTTTGTTTAAAAACATATTTTTCAATTACACTGTGGAACAAAACGAGGAAAATTGCGACGTTTTTTCTATTATATATGTGTTTACAGCGTGAAAATGTCATAATTCAGGCTACGAAAATTCAAAATTTATGGGATTTCCGTTAACCATCTTTTCGATTATCTGTCCTACCTTACGTATAAACAATTTTCCACTGTATGAGTATCGGCGTTTCTCTGGATGTGTATTACGAACACTGTAAGTTGAATGCTTCCATTCTTTGACTTAACCCTTAATGAATCGCATTTCTGTTTCGGTCTCTTGGATACATGGCAGCACAAGATCCATCGATAAATAGCAAGGGTGAATACACTGAAAATGTTGATATTTAGAGCCTTGGTGTGATGTTGTTTACAATGCTCAGCGGTTCGTTAACGATAAATGAATGAATCAATGTGCTATATTTTTGACCAGATTTACACTTTTTCTTGATTTCTTATTCTAATTTGATAAATATTTATTTTGACGATGGCCAATATTGTGCTTGATACAATTCTAGTTTTGTACATCAACAATTTAAAATATGAGAACATTATATACAATATATTGTGTGAAATCTGTGAACTATTTTCGCACTTATTTTGTGTGTCCGATTCAAAGAAAAAACCACTCAGACAGTCAGAAAATCTGATTATTCCATCTTACAATTTACCGCATTCAATGATGACAAAAAAACTCCATTAAAAGTTATTAGATTGATTAGAAGAATGTGTAAAACATTCCGCTCTGTCCAATTAATCAAAACCAATATCATTGATTTAAACATCATTCCATGTATGTTCAGCGATAAGAAGGTACAAAATTCAGATAATTTAAAATAATGATCAAAAATAAATGTTGCTTCAGAGACAAAATCATTTGGTTACATTTTTTTTGCATTCTTTTAACCATTAAAATCAAGCGCAAACACACAATAAAAAAGCGTATTGTTGACTTGACAAACATTGTTTCTGAAGAGTCATTTAATAAGCGAAACGGACAAAAAGAAAGCCAATAGTCCATTAAGCCATTTTCGATTCAAGTTGTGTGAAACGCATCTCACCAACATATTATCTATTTGCACATTGAACCAAACTAGTTTTACCGAGAGTTTTGCTCTTTTTGTTTGTGCTTGTTCATTCGTATCACGCGCCGTTGCCATCATGCTAACATTATTTGTCTACATAGAGCTTACGCTTTCAACAATTTCCTGTTGCACACACGATAGTGTTCAGTTTGGTTCCAGCTGTCAATAGATACGGGTCGGCATGAGCAAATAAAATATATTTTTTGTGCTCCTCAATATAGAAAATTGCTGTTTAAAATGTTGTGATACACAAGTGAATAAAACATATCTATATTTCACATTGAATAAGAGAAAAAACTTCGAGAACTAGATTGAATCATAAACACAGCAAAAAAAACTGTTGTTAGTGTTTTGTGAATTAATATCGATCATTTTGTATTTACCGAAAATTGTATCAAAAATGACCATCTATGCGAAACTCGTTCAAATAATACTAATTTGCTATGTCGAAGTAGTACAATAAACGAGAAAAAAATGGTAGGTGAAAGTGAAGTTGACACAAACTATCAAATTAGTTTAAATGAGTTAAAAGGGATATGATGTCCCACAAAATATATTGTCAAAATCAAGACATTTTGCATGCGCAGACGCCATTCATTATCATCTGAAAGGATTTAATTACCAGAATGGTTTTAGTATCAACAAAATTCATTGGCTCATTGAAAAGAGGTGACTTTATCAAGTTGTTGTCACAAAGAACTTCTTTTCTGAGTTAATGAACTTGTATCACCGGACTAAATCATCGTGCAATTTTAGTTCAAGGACAGGAAAGCTTGTTTTTTTCTGGTATTGCAACTGAAGCAAAAAACTCAGGCGATTTGATTGACCAAATAACATTTGAAAAGATCATGGCATGAAAAGAATCGTTTATTTAATCGGCTACGGATGAATTTGATTAAAATATGTCTTTATGAAAAAATGTATGATCGATTTATCTATTAAATAGCAGACAAAATTACATAAATATATCACGTTATTGAGATTATATATGCTGTTTTTTCGTGTAAAATCTTTGAGTTTATACAGTTGTTACTATCGAAAACCAAAAATAACAAGCGCACCAAATTGCAAGACTATTTGATGGTGTTTAATTCATCATGTCTTCCGCAATTGTCTATAATAACCGAAATAAATTTAACTTAACTTATACGAACTGAGCACAAGTACTTCCACATAGCTCCATACCCTTTTGTGTTTTTGATGTGATTAACAACAAGCATGTTTTAGATTTAGCTGATGCGAAAGTATCCGCTAAAACACCGCTGACTTTTATATTTTATTTATTAACAAAAATAAACACCGGAATAATTTTTTTTCGAGAGTAACGATATTCATTTCCTCATTCTTGTAGTGCGGTTGTTTAATAAACAAACAATATTTACGCCTAATTACACCCCAACATTCATTCAACCAAAAAGATACAAGTCTTTTGTCGCAGTTGCTGTAGTTTGGTCTATGACTTCTGACAATTTTCGTCTAGCTGTTGACACAATCACATAATTAGTTTGTCTGCATTTCAAAACTTGGGTGTAAATTAGTTGAATAATTAGTGTAAAATACTACCAACTGTATTTCTTTTCCGTTTAGACTTATTTGTATATCTTTCAATTTCTCTATATGCGATCATAAGCATTTTCTTCATGTCTCAATTTTTGTGTCTATCTAACGGTAAACCTAAACCAATGATAAAGGTTCATTGGTTGATTACCACGAAATAAATCAAGGTGATACTAATTGTAAAAACTGTCAACGAGTGTGACAAATTATAGGAAATGATCGAACTATTTCAATGTCCTTCAAATCGTCAATTTCGTGGATTTTTTGACCGCACTTGATGCACGTTGAAGTTCAGGCTGTTTGTTATAGAAATGAGCTGTGAGAAATGTGATTTATTCGGTTTTATTGAAACTTTTGATTGGCATAACACAGGAAATAAATCGTCCCAAAAACAATTCAAAATATTCGATCGCAAATTAGGGATTTATATTAAAATAATGAATAAAATGACGTTGACTGATTCAAAAACGAATTCTTAAAAATTATGAAAAAAAAACTTTAATTCGAATAAATAGACAAGTCACAGTGAATTTATTAAATGAAAAAGATAAATACCGAATCATTTCCCAATTGCGCGAAAACATTCCGAGAAAACGAATTGTCAATTTAATCGCTTAAATTGAAAAGGTTAATCTTTAATTTCTTCCAAGCCAAAATGTCATTCGGCAGCGCTTCCGAATTTCAATCAGTTCAGTTCAACCGAAAAATGCAAAATTATAAATTGGATTCACTACGATGAATAAAAGATCAAACAAATTAAACTGTCATAAGGAAGTGTTTGTCGCAAGTTTTATGCTAAAAATTGTTTGGATATAGTTGAAATTATCGTAAAAGTTCAGTAGTTTGACTTAATGAATTCGACATGTGTAATGGGACAGCATGAACTGACATTCAGATGGGCCTGAGAGGAAAAAGCCTTGAAAATTTGAACGTGCAATGAAAAATATTTTTTCAAACGTAAGTGAAAATGAAAGTCTTACTGATTGATGCATTTGATACCAACAACGCTACACTTCATCAACGCTTAAAATTGGCCGATCGGAGATACGCGTTGAACATTCTTACAATTAGCAGCAGATGAGTCGTGAAATTATTCGACTAATCTCAGCAAATCTGTTCTAAATGTGTCGATCATATCTCATCCAATCGCATAAAATCGATTCGAATTGAACGCATCGAATGTTATGCGTATGCATCAAGTCATACAGAAAATTCATGCACGTTTTGCCTGGTCAATATCAAGGTCTTCATTATAGGTGCCATTCATGCCCCTTGCAATCGCGTGCACACAATTTGCAGCAAATGGTCTCGCGAATTGTACACGCTGTTGATTACTAAATTGTGCAGCACATACGACGGACCATGCAGTCAACTTAGACACAACATTGTATTACAGTATTGACTTGAATAACTTGTTTCGTTTATAATTTATGCAAACTTTATGCATTTGAATGAATCTTCATGGTTTTAGCTTTAAAAGTCTTTTTCACTCTTTACAACCGTTTTTTCTTGTGAATTTTGATTAAACACATTTTTGTACACTTTAAAAGGCCAACAAATCAATAACACCTTTTATTCGTGTGCGGGGATTGGACAACTTAAACCATTAGGTGTCATTGTTTGCGTTTCCGCCAGCCAGATTCATGATGAATTTGAACGCGTTGAAATGGCATTTGTAAAAATAGAAATACCAAAATATATTGTTAATGATGAATTTCGATGAGCATTCGATTTATCCTTGCCCGAAAAAACCATTGACTTGAAGAGATACTTAAAATCAAATTCATTCGTTAAAATTTGGTTTCGGTAATTTCAATTCATTTGAATGAACGGAAAATGAGACCAACTCGTGGCCAATCCATGGGTTTATACCTAATAATATGCTTCTTTTTTTCACGTTACAGATTCACATTTTATGAATTGAATTATTATGAATTATGAACAGTTTTTTTTTTCATGTGTTTGCACTTTTCAAAATAGTATTCTTATATTCGGTGACTGCCCAGATGGATATCTACATAATAAAACCCGAAGGCTTTGCTGAGGTAAAATGTGTATTAAAAATCAAACCTAATAAAAATTCGTTCTCAAGTGGAATTCATAATTTGTGTTCGAGTACGCATAAAACGGCACAAAGATCACTCCAATTCAATTCGCAGCATATTTATAACAAAATAGAAATACTATTTTAAGCGGCTTGAGTGACCTTCACACATGATATCTGTGGCTGTATGATCGATATGGTTGAAAAATGTGCATAGAAATGCTGTGAAGGAATGGCTCAGTTTCATTATTTTCAAAAGTTAAATCAAACGCATCGGTTCAATAAAGTTTCAAATCAAATCGATATTCAATTGAAGCTATTTAGCTACTACTCCGAACGATAAATCTTTATGGGTTTGTAAAAATTCAATCAAATTCGAAAAAATGCTGAAGCCTGTTTTTTACGGTTTATAATCAAGAAAATTAAATGCATATATTTTTGCCGCACATTCAATCTGAATAAAGTGCGCGCTGATAAAATAAAACATTTTGAACGTAGTCTTTTTAGCGGCAAGCGACGAACCGTTTCTTCAGTGTGGTGAATTCAATGGAGCTGCAAAAATCATCACGGCTTTAAAAACATGTACAGTCAGTAGCAATATAAATTGTACATAATCATAAATCAAACAGTAGTGTAACAGCCGTAGTAATAAAATAGTTGACTGCAAAGGTTTTTTTATGGGTTTTTGTTGGGAAGTTAAGGAAGTAAATTCGGTAATATCTAAATTGAGGTTTTTGATTTGATTGTTATACTGATTCAATTTTGATTTTTAGCTCATGAACAGTCGAGTTAGGTGTTTCAACGGAGTAGTAGACAACAGTTATTAATTTAGTGGCATGGTTGTGACGGTACCAATTGACAAGCAATTTATTAGACTTTAGTGTTTCGTTCTGCTTGAATTGACAAAAGCGGTATATCGTGGCACATAAGGTTAGTCTTCTACTGCACAAATTAACCGAGATTCAGAACACTGAATCAACACATCAACATCAACAGTAGTTAATAATTGCAAACAATAGAAATTGGCTGCAGGGCAGCATTTGCTCCCCTCCAAATGGATTCATAATGAAAGAAATTCGTGACATTTCGTTTGAACAAAAGTTTTTTTTTATTAATTTATCATAATTATTTTGTGGTGAGCTAAATAAAAGCTGCATACAAAGATCAGCAATTAAAGCTAATGAGTTTACGACTCGTAAATTGCGGATGATTTTTATAAAGTTTTATTTGCTTTTATCTAGCAGAATGTTTACGACTTGTGGATGCGATTTTTTTTTGGTTTATTGGGAATTAATTACTATCGCACCACAATTAAACAAAGTGATGATTGATCGGATGTGGTTAATTCAAGAACAAACTGTGTGTGCCTCAGCTTATTATCGCCACAGTAAAGTTCTCTTCTTATCTAACGAATTCTCATGAACTAAAAGCGTTCATATTCACACGGCTCATGGCAATTTTAAGTCTATTCAAACATAAAAACAATAATCAACAACGGCAGCGAGCTGTAATTGATTGATTGACAGGTGGAATTAAGTGGTATCATCATTAAAAACACCCGAATTCAATGTGCGGGCAGCTATTTCACTGAATTCAGTGGGTCAATCTGTTTACAATTATGGGCGAAGGTCGATCATTCTTAACTGTCACCGTCTAACGTCGTCACGCAAATATTTTCTTCATTCATTTTCACCTTGCTAATAGAGAATAGCACTACATTCAGTGAAGCACTTTACATGCAGAGTAGAATGCACAGTCTCTACTTCTATAGGAATTGAAATTTGAAAAGAATCAAAATTGATTTCCACTCAATAGTGTTCGCTGCCTCAAAGTGTCTTTTAAATGGTTACTTAAGGGGATTCTCTCATGAGTTACTTTTTGCGGTTTTCAAACATATTTAGATCAAAATAATCAATAGGTATAACGTGACCAAGATTCGGAGTCTTTTCGATTCAAAAGTATCTATTTGGCCAAACGATTTTATCTTCTCATCAAAGAGGGTTTACCTACGGCTGCATTTTATCTTTATGGTTACTCGGAGTGTACAAATGGCGCAATCATGCGTTGGAATACCGGTTTTGCTTGTAATGTTCTGAGTCAGAACATCAGCCTATTTTGTACCAATCATTCGATTTTGACCATCCAATGCCCAAGATACGTTACTCGCCGATAAACTTTATACTTTATTGAACATTGAATGGCTGATTCTCAAGAAAACGGATTTTGAATGTATATTTCATGACATTTTGAAAAAGTGGTTAAGCTATATTTAAACCAACAAAAGCTTTTGCAATGGCCAAATTACCACCAAACGTCAGCAATGCATGCAAATCAATTTTATAGAAAGAAAATCTAGTTTGCCAGGTTGCAAACGTTAGCTTTATTTTATTGTCTTGAAAGATTTTGTAAGAAGCAAAAAATGCAATTCATTCGCTTTTGTATCAATTATCGTAAATGCTTTTCATAACATTTTATGTACAATGTTTGGTATTTTCATTACAAATGAAATTATACATTATTTGAAATGTGTTTTTCTGGGCGGTCGGTCATTGTCCTTATTTATATTAATTTGCCAACGTTGCAACTAATCACAGTCATTACCAAGGCTGTAAATATACATTTCTTTTGACATTATTATTAGCGCAATCAATAAAACTTACACGTGAGACATTGTTGATTGAATTTATTTCAACTTTTGACTACGTTCCTCTGTTCCCCCCTCAATTTCATTCAATTTTCCAACCATCAATAGTTTTTGTTCTAGTGTGTTTTTGTGATTATCAGTATCATTTATTGCTCAACATTGATGACACAATAATCATATAAAACATATGAGCAACGAAATGTAATTATGATTTCGTTGACGTTTCTGCATATATTTGAAATCGGACATTAAATCAAAATATGACTTCTCGGCTTCATTCCTGAATGGTATCAAAAATGATGAGAAAACAATCTTTTTTCAGGCAGTAACACTTTTGCACACATCAAAGTGTCTCTAACGAATACAATCATTATTCTATTGAATGAGTATTTTTCGTCTCAGCAAATAACAATAACAAGCACCGTCGATGTCAATTATTGTCTTGATTTAATTGTCTTTTTGTTACTGTTCGTCTTCTGATTTGACACTTCATTTCCTTGTATCGTAAATTCTAGCAGTTTATTACGTGTCTATTTTTGTGCGCATATTTCTTTGTTTACAAAAAAAAAACTATCAAATATATGACCATTACAATATCATAAAAATACTGCTTTTGGATGGAAATTTTCAAATTTATGTGAAACTCAACGAGTTGAATCGCGGTAAAGTAGCTTGTAATTTGAAGAGCTTATTCCGGATTTAATGAATAGTCTGAAGTGTGTGTTTATGATCGTTATTTTTTGTTAAGCCACTGATAGATCACCAGAAATTTCAATCTGATTATTCAAATCGATTCATTACTTTTGCCTGGGCTGTGTCTAGTAGGCTTAGCCAAGGTATACCGTCTGTAGATATTACCAGATTTCATTCCAATGCAGTATTTTTTGAACAAAGTCTATGAAAATACTTACGCTCTTGACTTTGCTATGGTTTTTGTTGATTTTATCTCATATCTATAAATTGTTTTGTTAATGCAATTCAAATAGGATTCCAACAAATCCGATTCAAACTATCTATCATCAGTCATAAATCGCGATTGCAGTGAAGATCGTTCGACACGATGACATAATGTAAATGCTTCGTGCCTCGCCCGTCATACCAAGAACTTGTTTTTTTTTTCTCGTGAGTTTTATTTCAGGAATGTGTGGAGTTGAACATAAGGGAAAAGCACAGCACACTTTAACAACTGGCCGATTGATATATTACAATTAAATCTCAAATGGTTGAGTGCAACTTGCGATACATGTTGTTGTAACTATGACTTTACGGCTACTTCTACATTTCTACTCGTATATTTGCTTTTGGTATTGTTTGTTTTTAATTTATTTTGTTGTTTGCATGAATTTCACTATAGCAAAGAGTATTTACGGAATTCAGCATCAATTGAGTCATTGAAATATTATGTTCGCTTTTTTTATATTATGCAAAAAAAAGTGTCTACATTCACAAAAGTGACGCACTTGAACTTGATTTGTAATGTTGTTGTGCACTGCACATTGAACCCGTGCATTGATTTATTGTGAGAAAAGTGAATCTCTATGAGTATGCTAAATTAAGTCACAATTTTAAAATGTCTTCAATCAGCGAATTTATTGTTGTTGCTCTTGAGATATTTGTAGAAAGGCTTCACAAAAATGTGAACATTTCAATGAAAAAGTACTTATAAACTTTGTTCCGCTATTGATTTGGTTTCAATAGCCTATTATTATAATAACAAAAAATGATTTGGAATAAAAAACAGTGTTCTGTTTGAACACATTGGCTATATCATTCGTTAAGGTGTTTGAACTTCGAACGGTCGAAGGTATTTGACATATAATGTCGTCTTTAACAATACAGACTAATGCGAATCCGTCAAACACGCGCGGAACTTGTAAAAGAAAAAGAAAAAGTAGAACTCATATGTTATGATCATCGTACATGAAATGACGGGCATATAAACGTATACGGATGTCGGTGCCAGTGTCATTGCTGCTGTTTATGTAAAAAAAATCTTTGTGTCAGGCAAAACTGTTCATAATTTATGAATTATGAGTAAGAACTCAGTTTACTTTAAAAACGAGCTATTATTCATAAGGTTTCACTGTTATTTTCAAACTTATCTGAAATCTTACTACCTATCATTGATAAAAATTTTGACTTGCTTTTGATTTCAGTAATATCCAATATGCCATGTGGTGATAACCATCCAGTTATGCCTGAGCTATTGGAAATGGTAAAAAAAGCCTTCGTCATCATCATTAACATCGATATCTAGTTTGGAAGACATTATGTGGCAACAAAGCGTTGGTAAGTGATAATATTTTGGTTATCATCTCATGCACAGTGTATGTGCAGATGTGCACTGGTTGTGTTAAGTCTTCAACAAGAATGAAGTGAAAAGTCAACAATTTTCTCTTAATTTTTATTATTAGATTACAAATGGCAATACAAGATTTGGCTGAAAAAAAGAAAGGTGTATGGCGTAGAAGTCCAAAGAGATGAAACTTTACCGAGTCTTGGTGAAATTTGTGTTATTCTTAGAGAGACTGAACAAAACAGTTCAAAACTCCTTCGACGTGGATTGATATTGTTTTTGACAAAGGGAATTTTTAGCATAGCATAAAATATGACTGTCGACCATTTATCGTTAATACAAGCGGATGAATGCGCACCGCTACGTTGTAAGTTGAGATATGTATAGGCAATCACCTGGGTTTGGTCAGTGCTAATCAATGTTTGAAATTATTGTTTCAGATGTTAATACATTTTATACCAAAAATGAAACATTCGTAGGATGGCCATTCCTGGCATTTCACTGACTATAAATCACACATTGTTCGTATTGAATATATTTAATCGACAAAAATCCATCTAACATCTTGTTGAATTGTAATAATCTAGAAATCAGCTTGATTAACAGCAATGGACATAGGAACAACAGTAAACTGTCCTGGACTGAAGCTAATCTTACTACATATTTTGGATGGATCCAATCATTTTATGGTGCATTCAGTAAATAGTATCTGCTAAATACATTTAGTTGTAGACTTTCTAAGACTTATTTATAATAACATAGTACTTGATAGTTTATAAGGCGCTCTTGTAATGCGATATAAAACAACCATAAACTTAAACGAATAAAATGTTTTAACATGTGAAATATGAAACGGATGTTCTCTGTCTGTTCTAATCGATTCTAATCATCAAATCTAAATTTAGAATGTTGCGAAAACATCGTTAATTAAAGTTAATTGATAATAATAATGAAACGGAACAGGTTTCATCAACACATTACAAAAAACAAATTCTTTTGGGGTAAACACCTAGCAGCTTGGTGTAAGTAAATTGGTCTTTTGTGATGATATTTTTCTTTGCGTATAAGATACCTTTCTCATTAGTGAGCATGGGCTTTCATGACTGCTCTAAATACTTTTCGGAAACGAATGAAATAAAGCATAGACTTTTGAATATCAATGCACAATGAAATGATTGACGAAAACAATTTGCCTAAATGCCGACGGCTCAGTTTCGATTTCGTTCCGTTCATTAATCAGTTTATCAGTTTTCCATTTTTTTGCCACAACTTCCAAAAACATCCCTAAATGTTCAAATATCTCTTTATTATGATAAAAATAAGTTTGATCATGAAATATTCAAAGAGTATCATTTCGTAGAATCACCATAAAGTGCCTTGAAGACGTAATTCAAATGAGAGATTTTGATTATTATTGATAATACTATTTCTTCTGTAGGTAATCATGTCTAAGTAAAATTCACAATAAAGCAGCTTGAATGCTTCGTCAAATACCTGAACCATTTTCCTCTTTCATTACACCTCATAAAATGAGAATTTTACGCACTAAACGTAAGCATTCAGCATGCCTACTTTCAGGCTATAACAACTCAAGACATCAGTTTGTTTGTACGTAGCAAAAAATTGTGTTTTTTTACTTTTACGAATGTGTTTGAATCCAAGAAAACTCAGTAAAAACCGTTGGCATATTTATTCCTAATAAAAGGTGATGTATCGAAACTAGTGCACCAAATCACAAATGTTTATAATAAAGTGAATCGATCTGCTGCAAACGAAACTCAGTACATTCTAAATGTCCACAATGAAGACATAAATTCAGCGTAGCCATGAATAATAATATCAGTTAAAAGTGCCGAAATATTTTTTTTTATTACCAAAGTCGTATTCACACAAAAAGAAGACAGACTTGATTGGTCGAATGGCCACCTCGAGTACCGTTCTCCCATTACAAATAGCTGGTTCTAAATTCTCAAGTGTCTGTGGAAAAAGAGTTCATAAATAGAGTCACTCGAGTTGTTTTGGGTTTTTTTCTATGGAAAATTGCGCAAAATGAAGCGATTAACTACTTAAGTGCCTAATAACTCGGCATACAGCGAGAACATTTTTCAAACCACGCACCATTTCGATGCTAACACATTCCGGTGGAAATGGTTTGTGATTTTGCTTCGGTCATACATAACAGCAGATTCGAATCATGTGCGGTATTGTGTGAATTTAGAAGATTTCAAACGTAATTATAGTGAAGATAACGATACTTTCCTCATAGAAATCATTAAACCAGCAAAACAGATTATGTACAAAATATTTAGACCAACCGCATCGGCTCAATCCATTGAGCATGGTGTTTTGTTTGATTTCATTGTTTTAACTCCATAATAATTAGTGTTTGGTGGTTTATTGAAAAAACAAAAACAAAAACCTCATATCACATAAGCTCGTTCATTGTGTTCAATTCAAAAATCTATAAACGCTTGCCAAACAAAAGAAAAGAGTAAAGAAAGCACAGCACCAAAGTCTGTGGAGATAGTAGTTTGGATTGATAAAAAAAAACAAATTCGCAACTGTTGAATGTTATACTCACGCGTGCCGCAAATTCACTGTCGAGTTGGCTTCAGATAGATCGGTGGCAACGGTAGCTTTGGTTGAACGCTGTTACCGTTCATTTGTAATTTGGCAGCGATCCAAGCAACATCGTCGATGTGAGGGATTGTGATTTGTGCGTATTCAACATTCGTTTTGTTTACATTCACCTTATCTTTTCATTCTCTGTTTCTCGTCGATGCTTAATCTAGTATTGGGCACCGATCAGTTTGACTTTTTTCTTTTCATAACAATTTTTCTTTTCAGTTTTCTACATTTAAAAATAATTTCGAACGATTTGCATTTGAATAGATTTGTGTTGTTGTTGTCGTAAAGTGTGTTTTCGTCTCTATTTATCAACGAGTGAGGTGTTATTGAGTGTAAGACAATATTATGTGTTTAACTGGATTCCCAATGCCGCATAGAAATTGAATTGCATAATTAAATGAATGGAAAAAGCCCAGACTCACATTCCGATAAAAATCAATAAATTTTTTTTTATAAATTTTATCAAAAAGTGTAGTCAACAAAAGAAAGCTGATAGAATGATTAATCTACATTCATAAAAAGCCGCAAAACCGACCAGTGCTAAATCAGTGTCAGCAAACAAAAACAGCCAAACAAATCAGGCCTGTTTTTGTTAAACAGAACACCAACAATTCGGAATGTTATAGTTTTGTGTGTTTCTCTCTCTGTGTGTTTATTTTTTCATTTTGTCATACAATTTTGAATGGAAATTACGTTATTGTGGAAACATCAGAAATTCCGTGGAAAAGAGTCAATTCAACGTTGAAACGTAAGTTCTTTTTGAATTAATGACATCTGATGTAAAACCATCGTATCGTATATCAGTGAAAAGCGATCTTAATTGTATAGTAAACCAAAACTGTCAAGTGAACGCATTTGCTGAAAGTATTGTGCAAAGAACGCGAACATGAGCGAAATTGAAATGTACCGTAAATTGAATGCGACTCTTTTTTTTCTTGTGTGATTTTTTTGTTGGTTCGTTTTGTTGTTGCCGTGTATTCATTCGGCTCCAAATATATTATATCGTAAAATCCCGGTCGAAAGAAGCAACAGGTAAAAATTAAGACCAAACACCGAAAAATCAACGCGCGAAAAAGTGAGTGATCTTAACTGTTTGTGTCAAGTAGCATGTTGTGCACCATAAACTGTACCACGGTTGTTGTTGTTGTTGTTGTTTTTGTGTTGGACTGGAGCATAAAAATAAACTTAAGACAAAAAATAAACATACGTACAGAAAAAGGGAACAAAAAGAGCAACAGAAATAAAAACCGTGTTCTGATTCTCTGCTCGGTAGCTCGCTGTTCGAATTTTGTACGCATTAAAGTGTGAAATGCCCATTCGAGAGAACTAGTAATTTACTCGAAATGCTGCCATAAGCAAACTCAAACGAAGCAAAAATGGTACTCAGTTTCAGTTAAAACTGAGTACCTTTTAATCGATTGAATTTAAATAATTACAATTAAATTTCGAATATCTGTGTACCAATAATGCGGGAGCTTGCGTTTTAATTCAAATCTTGTGAAGCTTTCTTGCCTTCAGGTTTTATTGCCACAATGATTCGATGGAATAAAAATAAATTTGAACGAAAAAGTAAAACAAAGCAAAATTTACCAGGCCAGCAATTTCTCCTATGTTTTGTGATTTTGAATAGTGATGAAAGATCTTAGATTTGTATTATTTGTTGGCAATTCACATCAACAGTCAGTCAAATCGTTACGCTTGATTACGATTGTCGATGGTGTGTCGTGTCTGAGACAATAAGTGTTTTAGAACACAATGCTAATGCAAATGAGAGGTCGATTTTTCGTTGATCGTGACCCTGATTATTGGGGCAGGGAAATGGACCATACTAATTTTTTATAATGAAATACCCACGTTTAATGTTTTCACCTTGCCATGGAAAATGCTTTTCATTCACATGCACGCACACACACATGCGGTGGCATCAAACTGAAGTGTTCACGGGCTCGTGTGTGCACCTCTATGCGAATGCGCTATACGCGATATGCGATTATTTCGCTTTGCTTTTATTCAATTTAGAGTTGGCGTGTGTTTGTTTCTCTTTTTTTTTAAATATTATTATTCTCAATAATGCGCACTATTTATTCACTTGTGGATGCTCTTTCGTTTTGCTAAGCGAGAAGTTAAAAACTATGTCCGTGAATTTTGCTTTGTTTTGATTATACGGATGATGAAAACAGTTGCTCTTTTCCCATCTCATTCTATCGTTCGGTGTGTGCAAAATGTTTGCACAAAAATTTGCCGAGTCAGAGCACAATTTAATTTTGTTGTTGCTGCTGTTGAGCAATATCATCATCATTGGACCAACAAAGAGAAGATGAGAGAACAAAGAAAAAAAAACAACAAACAATAAATAATATTTCCATTAAATCAGCAACTGAACAATAAACTCTCTTTGAATTTACGATTAAATATATGACAACGAAATGTATAATATGCAATGCTCATCAGCTGCATCACTATTCGCTATTTGTACACATACTCCCGACAACGCTCTTTGGATTTCTAAAGAATTTTAATCAATAATTAGACTGTGAATTTGACTGAGTTACACCGAATCCAATTGGATTTTGATTAAATTATAAACATTTATTCAAATGGAATGGATAAGCAAGAAGAAATAACAACAAAATAAAATGATAGCGGAGACGTTGAATTGAGCTACCGCATGTTGCCTGGTGATTGGCCAACCGTCTTCGGTGCAATCATTGCATTTTTATTTCATAAAATTGAATTCATCGGTTTGAAGGTGGTTTACAAACCGATGGAAAAACTAGTTCGATTCACATTAAAATACCGAGAAAGGTAGTCTTTTGTATTTTATATTCCACTCGGACTACAGTTACAATCGACGCACCGCAGTATTTTGTTGTTTCTTCTCTTCACTTCACGTCAATTTCAGTTCATTCAAATCGACCAAATGTATATTGTACACACGTGCGTACACACCTCTTTTTTTTAGTTCAAAAAATTAAGATGAAATTTCATAGTTCCCCATTCACGTTAATGATGATGAAAAGCAAAACAATACAAAAACGCATTAAATTCGGATTATCATATTTTCTTTTCAATTCGTAGATTTTTTTCGCACGCGAATTTACGCTGCCTCATTGCGAATGTGTGCACTTTTGAGTGCGAGTGTGTGACGGTAAAGTCGCACGCATGATGAACGCCCGATTTTATAGATGTAAACATTCTCAATCGTAGTAACATACATTCCGCACAAAACAAGCTACAAAACATTTTGCCCCAATAAATGAAATCAATTCGCCCAGGTAAAAAATAAAAATTCGCAAAAGTGTGTTTTTATATGTGTTTTCATGTAATTTGCTGCGAATTGCAAATCTTCACCTAAAACAAATGAATGAATGAAATTGTTCAGTCGTGTTGCTCACCACACCTTTCAACGATTCGAACAACAACAATGATTGCCTATTCTTCTCGAAATGCAATCATCATATTGACGCACTGAGAAAAGTGCAATCACTCGAAGCAATATGGCAATGTTTTTGCATCCATTTGGAAATGGCGCTGGGAATTAAATACCAGCAATGGATGGATTCGTGCACGTTTTCTCTTTCAATACACGAAACTTTTGAGCAATTATATTGTGGCTGGTTGTTTTGTTTTTTTTGCAGCAGCAGCAGCAGCAGCTGTTTCCACACCTTAAGTCACGATATTTAAAGATCAATCGATGTTAAATAGCGATCAAACTAAAAATCCCATCAAACAAGCCAATAAATCATTGAACTTTCTTCAAAGTTTGATCACTTAAGACATCGAATTGTGATTCGTACTCTGATTTTTATCACTCAATATTAATGCTCACTTAGCATTGTGTTATGATGATGTCGCAATAAAATTGGCCACCTATTAGCTAAGAAATGGACTTTTACTGAAGATTGTCAGTGCCACTTTACAAATTAAAATTTATGTAAAAACAATCAATTCAATTACACATTTTGCGTGAAGATGTCGAATTAATCTAAAGTCTCAATCTTACGACGTTAGGACGGACAAATCTGTTTAGTTTTTTTTGGCAGACGTACGAGACGATAACAAGATGTACCGTTAAATTTCAATCATATTGTTAATCATGGGTAACGTGAACGTGCCAAGTCATTTCATTTACTTTTTCTTTCTTTTTTTACTGCTATGGTATGAGACACCATGAAGTATGTAGCTCGTGCGCGATTCGAGTATTGACCTTAGGGTTGCGACGAACTCGTATCAGAGCTGTTTAAATTTCCTTTCGCATTCGCTAGAATCGTGAGTAAAAGCAATTTCTGCGATTTGACCATCAACCATAAATAATCGATGTGATTGTTACTCAATTCACCAAAAGTACAGTGATTTTATGTCTGATACATATATAACATACGATATACGACGTACCATGATTAACGTGTAGTCCATTGTAACATGCAATCATTTAATTTCGATGCATGAAAAAACAATAACATAACATCGAAAACAATTCAAGCAAAATTTTCAATTCGGCCATTTGATTTGAATTGTGATTTAAATATTTTTATGGACTTTTGGACGTTTTGTACAATTCGATTTTCACTTCATTATTTCATCGAGAAAATTGATGTTTTCGAGACATGTCAGATGGTTTGGCGGCCGATTGGCGGCTGGTTGGCTACTGATCAATACCAATAAATTTCACTTGTTAATATCAAATGCTTGCAAATTACATGAAGCAATTTTCAACCTATGAAAAGCCACATCAACTCAACATATGGGATTCGACGCAAATATGCACCAGAATGAATGTGAAGAAATGGCAGGCAATTTTCGGAAAAAAAATGAAAATAAATCACAATTCAAACCATTAGTAAAAACCATTTTTTCCTACTCTTGGCACAACGGCCACCATTAATTCAATTCACTTTCGTTTGAATACGGAAATCGGAAGCCTATTGGCGATAAAAATACTCAGTTTTCCGATAATTTGGCGATCGGTTTGATTATGTGTTTGCGAAACACTGTTTGGTCAATCTAGTAGTTAGACACAAAATGGAACTAAAGGGTCAATATTCTGCTGTACACATTTATCCAAAACCAACAGACGGCGTGATCTCATTATTGGTACAAGTAAACAGCTACACGAGATAAGGTGCGATCATGTACAAATGTTGAAATGAGAAATTACCTGTGGGAGATTTTCTCGACAATGTAATTGATTTGAATGACAAATCGCATTTGAAATTGTTCGATCATTAATAATTCACCTTTTTGTGGAAATGAATTACAATTCGGAGAAATGGCAGCAGCAATACATTTGGCAGCGTTTTTTATGAGCCGTTCTTTCAATTCACATTTCCCATTTTCCTGATCAATTATGTTTCGCCTCTGATATTTCCCAAACATTAAATAAAATGAAATACCGTTGAGACTTTGCGCACTTCCCGCATTTAAATCGTCATGTTTAATGCACGCTTCTGTTTTTTTTCGGTGATTTTTCATTTGTATGCGTGCAGACGGCAAAACCATTGTTCATATTCCATTTATGCAACACTTTTAGTATTCAGCAGCAGATTTGGAATATGCGCTTTTTGTTTTTGGTTTGTATTTACAACACATTTAGCGATACGATGAAAGTTACTTGCAAACTGCAGCAAAGTGAATTTGGAGCTTTTTGGGAAGCATGTACACGAAAAAAAAAACGGTGATAAGGAAATGGCAAAGCTAGTCACACGTGATAGCCATCGACATACTAACACATATTATATTATGAGAATTGAAACCGTTTCGAATTGATTTTCTTTTAGGATGAAAGACATTGTTAAATAAACTTATCTCGGTCTATCGAATAATAGCTAATGAAGCTAAAGAAACTTTTAGTTTGCTCCTTTCTTTTATTTAATTGCTTCCATTGAAAATAATAAAACTTTTGCATTGAAAACAAAAACTGTTTACTCTTGAAAAGATCGAAGATGTTCCACAAAGATTGAGTTTTAGATAAAGCGCAGAGGTCAAATTACTTTTCTCAAAATGGTGTAATTAAATAAGAAGAGATTTTTGGCACAGCCAAACAGCCAATATTCGCAATGTGTATTCTAATTCAGCTGAACAGTTAACTGATATCGATCACATTTCATCCATCACAGAGGATGAAAATGAAGAAAAAAAAGAAACCAACTCCGTGATTCTTTTGTATTTGGTTGTTTTGTTGTTTTTTATCGATCCACTTGAAATGTGTTTGTTTATGGCTGCACAGATGAAAGTGCGTTTTTTTCTCTGTGTCTAGTAACCAGTTGCCATTCACTGTTGAGCGTCGTCATAAAAACCAATCTCTCACCTGCTTCGGTTCGTATATCAGCATCCAAATAAAATTGCGACGAAATAACTAAAATAAAATAATTGGTACAAAAATTAACTTCATCGCTTCTCTTTTGTGAAACATGAACAATGGTCAGATCAACCAAAACAGTTTGCAAATAATATTGTTCAAGTTGAATCCGATTGTCGATAGTTGAGTGCATTTTTATCGATCAATTTGATCAAAGCGTATGCGATCCACTAAGGGAAATCCTTACTTGATCAATTTAATTGACTTTGTAATTCACTTGAAACCAAAAATTTGGTTGCAATTCGTGCAAATATAAATGTTGTCTCATGTTCATTGTTGCCGTAAATTGAATTTCGAATGCAATCAGTTCACAATTTAATTAATGAACTGATTATGCATGCATCGTGTTGTATTGTTGGATTCAGTGAACGTGCCGTTATAAATGGTAATCCACTTCAAAAGCATTTATTGTATGAAATCAGCTTTATCATGACGTTCGATTCAACAGAGAGAAAACCAGTTTGAATCGTTGCAAATTTACTGTTGACAAGCCCAACAAAAACAAGGCAAGACACATCAAATGCGAAGCATTTTTCGCACGTAACCCACATTTTTATGCGCTTTCTTCATACAGATTTTCGGGCGATGTCTTGTTTGTGTCTGAAACATTTCAAAAAGAAAATGAGGAAACCTGAACGAATTGATGCGATGGCTAATTGAATGTTTTTTATTAATTGTTTAAAATCTTAGTTTTAAGGGGAAATTGAATTTCATCATGTAATCTTCATTCATTTCATTTTTTTTACATAAATTGGATGCTCAGTGGCTGCACGTGGGCTGAGCCTTGGCTCAAACCTATGCTGCAAATGGCCGGATCTGTTACGCCTAAAATCATTGGGAATTCATGAATTTCAATGATAATTGGATTTTATTTTTCAAACATAATCCCAACTCATAATTTATCGAATTGTATCGATGGTCGATAAATCTGTTCAATGAACTGGTGAGAGTTTTGTTATTTTCTTAATACCTGTTTCGATCTTACATCTCACTGAGGTTTTCAAGTAAATATTTTGCAATCAGCAAACATTTGCATTGTTGTGTATTGTGATCATTGGTCCAAATTGAAGTCGAAATTGACCCACAAATTGAAATGTATTGATGCGATGCCGATTTGGTTACAATGTAAAACAAAAAATCGCCACAACTAGAATGCACAGCTGCGTCTTTTGCATAGCCACCATTCACAGCATCCGAATTTTGACGAATGGGCTTCTTTCACTTTATTTGTTAGTATTACAGTCAATTTTTTATGCTCTATTTTTGCGCAAATGTTCCGATGAGGTAGGAATTTTTTACGGACAACATCAACGTTTTCATTTCATTCGTATCGTACAATTCGTATGGTTTATTTTACTTAAGCAAAATCTCAAGTAGTAAGTGAACGGTACTTTTGCTGTTTTGTCATAAAATCCGGTGACACCGAAACAAAGTTACAGCAACAAAAATCACGTCATAAATCACTTGCAGATTGAACCTGTTGAACATGTTAATGGAGTGAATTCGTGCGATACACGTTGTTCTGCTTGTTATGCGAAATAATTAGCAGCGTTACTCGAGTAGCATCTGATTTTTGGTCATTTTTTGGGTAAAAACATTCTCAGCGAGCGAGTGTTTATACCATCTGATTATCGAAGTGAACACAGTCGACAGTAGTTCTGATGACGATAAACTCTGAGAGTTGGTTTTAAAGACTTAATGGATTGCGTGTGTCTAATCTTGGAATATTCTATTCCAAATCTAAGAATATCAATCAACATTGAAACTTTCACATCAGATAAATGTCGCCACGATGTCCAAATGATAATAATAATCCATCAAAATATTTCTGATATAAAAAAAATGGAAAACAAAATGTTGATGCAAATACGCCCCGATAATTACATTCATATCATGTGTATTTAGTGAATATGAATTACTAGCCAGACATCGGCCACTGTCATCCAACCTGTAGCGCAAGCCAATTTAAATTTAAAAAAAATAGCAAGTTCAAGATAGTCCAGGCATTGACTTGATTTTTCGCATCCGCAATCGTAGCAAGCCCACCATTTGCCATGTAACAAGAAAAGTCATTAACACAATGTGCTTAATATGTTCATGTGCTAGTGCAAAGCATACGAAGTACACGCATCAATGAGTAAAAGTGACAACGTAAACTAATAATTTCATATTTTCTCCAAGGCATTTCCTTTCGTTGTTTCTGTTTTTTGTTTCGTTTTGTTTGATTATCTGAACTAAATGCGATAATTTACCAATGAGTGAGCGTTAAATAAGAAAACTGCGCTACAAAATAACACTCAACACTTTACTCGCAAAAATATTGGCACTGTCTTTCAATTAGCTGGAATTTGTGATGCGATGAACAATTTCACTGAACAATGTTCAATGAGTAACGGACATTTGGTTCAGATTTTCTTTGAATTGCACAAAAATTACGACCCCCTTTTGAAAAAAAAATAAGATACAATTTTACAGAAATGGAAAGTGTCAATAAATATTCTTGGATTCGGATGAATACACTTGATTAACAGCAATTTGTTTTCTTAGAAATGTTCAGCCTGAAAGAAAAATGGAAGTACATTCGATATGGCTTTTAGGAAAGTCAGACCTTTCATTCCATCCAGCTGTAATTGGCCATTCAAATTACCATTTGTTTGAGACCAAACAGAATTTAGATATGGTTAGACTTAAACACTATTGAAAGTGTGTGCGCATTTAAATTTGAAATTAATGTACAATTTTGATTTCGCCAAACATTTCACTCGAATGCTCGCAGTTAATGACTGAGAGTAGACACGCTGACGAAGTAAACCTAGACTTATGATCCGCTTGAAACCTTTAATTTTCAGTTATCTTCATATCTAATCGTTCAATAATATGAAAATGAACTCATTGTTACTTTCATTCAACAAATTTTCGTAAAAGTCATGGTCAGCTCAACAATCACGGAACATGAGTAATGTGATTTTAGTGGCCCAAAATCGAAATTATTTTCATTGATTCAGTACTCTTTTTAAGAGCTACGCATCGAAAATAAAATTCAGTTTTAAACATCAATCTTTTGTTTCGTTAATAAACAAGAATGTTAAGCCTTGTATTTAGTTTTTGGGGCTCTCTTCGTGGAAACATATAATTATTCTTGCATCTGAGTTGATGATGTAATGAGATTGCTTTAAGAAAATATGATTATGAGCAATTATATTTAATTCTTTTTATAGATGCGAATGAAATAAAATGATTAAGTCATCAAGTCATTACACATGACTTCCACCTAAGTATAAAAATTCTCTTTGTTTTGATATCAAGAGAAAAGCGTCTTTTTTATCAGCTACTGTTTCTTTGAAAATGAATGAATGTAAAAAAAACATTCATAAGCTAAAAAGTGCTCCGATTCAATTGCCTCTCTTCAAATTCCTCGTTTCAAGTCTGCAAAACAAGATAATGGGCTCATTCCTCTTATGCAAAATACAATATCAAACAAATGAATCAGAAAAGCAACAAAATCCATATAAAATAAAACACCAGATTATTCAATGTTGTGAATGAATCACGCCACATTTTATTTATTCTTTTGTAATTAAATTTCAATAAATCGATGTTGGGCGAACATGTGCAGAAACCGAGTCAATTGAATTGAAAGATGTAAGCATATAATAAAATCAGAGAAGAATAAACATAAGATTTTGATTTAAAAGAAAAAATTACATTTGCAAATGATAAGATTTGATTGGAACATGATTCTGGACATAAAATTGTTGATGAAAGTCTTTGTACTTGCTGTGTGTGTGTGTGTGTGTATTTGTGTGTGAACGGATTTGCCTAAATGAATGCACAAGCAATGTTAATTTAGAATGTCATTGAAATTGATTGGAATCCGTTCACTCGGTTATTTTGTGTATCGATCTTAATTGTCTAATATTTTATCCGGGCAAATTGAACACGTTACAATTTTCTTTAAAATCAAAGTAAAAGAGCGGACAAACAAATCTTCCTTAACATCTAATTATCGTCTAATGCTTTCGATTGATAAATAAATTTAAAATACAACGAAGAGAGAAAAAGAAAACGAACAAATTGAAGTTAAATTCGAAACATATACATAACGAAGTGCAAGTTGAACGTCAAGCATAGATAAATGCGACTAAATCATACTATTTTTCGGTTTCAAATGTATGTGATAAACTGTGACACAATGTTGATAAGCGCATTTGCCACAAATTCTGACTACAAATTTCTTCCAGCTAAATTAGCCTGGCCTTATAACTACAAAAAAAAAACTAAAGCGAGTAACCAGTATCTTGTATAAATATAACAAAATATGTTATAGTAAAATATGTTTGTGTGTATTTTTAAAAGCACTTGATTGAATCCGATTTATGATCGATGATCTAGATGATATTTGTGGTCAAGGCCTTGTCAGCAAAATCGAATGTTTGCGATTTACAAATTCACATGTAACTACTAAAAAGCCAACCAAGGATGATGAATAAGTGCCTCTTTGCGACGATCACCATAATCGTAAGTCAATTCATCACCCTCTTTTATGTCATCTTTGGCCAGCAATACCAAGTGCGGTTTATTTTTGTAGTTTACAATTTTTGTCATTAAATTCCCATTACGTGAATGATTCACTAAACGGCCCAATTTACCAGTTTCCGCTGTTGCATCGATGCTGTCGAATAGAACCAAAGTAATTAAAATAAAGACATCATTTTGGTTTGGTTAATTTTAAATTATATTAATTTAATACGTTTCTATGCTACTTACCACCACTGTTGTTCCTTGTGTTTGAAATAGTACATGTAGCATCCGAATTCGGCTTTTTGCATATATTCTTCTTCACGTCGGTCGGCTTCCGTTTGATCGATTAATTCGCCAATATACTCGACAACGAATTCACCACGCTGAAATGGCCGTCCCGCCACAATGCCACGGCCTTTTTCTGGAAATATTTTCACAATCAGTCCATCTTCTAGTTGTTTTTCAATTGCCATTTCAATGTGCTGCGATATTTCTTGTTCGACGGCTTTTTTAGTCTTTCGACCGCTTCGTCGAATCGGAAAGAAATCGGTAAGCTGAGTGTTTTGAACACGCCGTGGTGCGACACTTTTAGGCACAGGAAAAGCTTTAGCATTATTATTTGAGGTATTTTCACAAATATCGGGAGTGGACTCTGAGCTGGGCACCTTATGAGCTTCACTCGATGTCACAATTGGATCGTTTTCCACTGGTTTGGCTTCATCTTTTAATGGTTCAACTGTAGTGGTGCCATTCTGATGATGGTTTTCTACTTCATTTACATTTAATTTTCTTCGAGTTTTTTGCTTCCCTTTTTTGCCGCCTTTCGATCCACTATCACGGATATTCAAGTTGGAAAACACTTCGACTGGATCCTTTACATAAAGTCGTTTCTTTTTTGATGGCGATGAACACACCACAATTCGATGCGGTGTCGTTTGTTTAGCACCATTCTGTAGCGCCTTTGCCTCTGGTGACATCAAAACACATCCATTTTGAATAGGCACTGTTGTTTTCATTTCCTCGATAACTGTATTCGTTTTCACATCACCATTGGATAATGCAAGCACTTCATCAATTTGCACATCTGTCTTTGATGTTTCCGCATCACTTGTCGTATTATTGCTCGTATTGTGACCATTTGTGGGAAAATATTTGGTTATTGCTTGTGGTGGTTTTTTTGTTTTTGAACCGCCCGCATTTTTATGATTTCGTTTTCCATTTGTGGCAGTGTGGCTGGGTGATGATTTTGGTGAACGTCCATTTGATATTGATGGCACTGAATCCGTATCAAGTTTACAGTCTTTTCGCTTGGGGCTGGCAAAATGTTGATCAATTACATCAATTTTTGTGGCATCAGATGCAACAGATTTTGTCATTATTGCTGATTTTGCTGCTGCAGCACGTGTCCGTCGACCTAAAAATAAAATCAACAATTTTTTAACAAAATAATTTCAAAATTGAAAACTCGCAAATAATTTCCACTGAAAATCAACTAAAACAACCGATTGAATGTACGGTCGACATAGGCGACTGCTATTGAGCAAATGACGCCATATGAAAAATGGATTCTTATACGCGGGAACTGAATGCACTTATGCGAATGCATACAATAGATGACTGTTTTCATTAAAAATCATTTATTTTACCAACAAATCAACTCACTTAACATTTTTCCAAACACGAATTTAACGATGAAACGACAAAAATGGAACGCAACTTTAAAATTTATTCAAACATTTATTAAAGCATTTTTCCTATGCACGTCGGAACTCTTTTGCTTGTTTACAGAGTGCTGGATTGCAAATGTGAAAAGTTTTTTTTTTTTCATTCTTACATTGCCCACAGTTTTTGACAACAGCTGTTTTTATGAGGCGCACTCATCTAGTACATTCACGCAACTGAATTCATCTCAACGAATTTTAAATGATAAAGTTCGTTGCTATGAAGTGACGATCCCAATGCATACACTTTCTTTTTGCATATATTAAAATTTTATTCATTTTCAAATGTGACGTAAAATACGAAATTAAAATGAAGGAATTCGATTAGCCATCGATGAATGAACAGAATATTTTGATATTTATTGCTAAAATATTCCTGCTCCACTGAATGCAACGGCCATTTTTATTTTCAATTTTAAACCAAAAGGCAGCAGGCATTCCACTACAGCACACCGAAATCAACCAAAACCATCCTGAAGTTGCTACTGTCAATAAAATGAACAAATTGTGATACATTCAACTTGAATTAGTTGTTTTTTTTGTATTTTAGTTTAGATTTTTGAATTTACATGTTTCTTAAACACTAATCATCTTCATTGAAATCGCTGCCTTCAAAGTCACTGCCAAACTCTGATTCATCAAAGCTATAATCCTCATCGTCTTCATCGTCGGCCAGTTTCAGTGATTCAATTTTATTCAATAACTCTTCGCGATTGTGTGGCACATGTACTTTCTTTTTAGCCGTTTCAACTCCATTTTCAGTGGCACCTTAAATGAATTCAGATGAAAATCAGCATTAATATTTTGATGAAGTATTTTACGGTGTTCAGATTCATTAAGTACCTTCTTTACTATCCCCTTGATCCTCATTATTTTCACCGTCAATCTCTTTTCCCTTGTTCATATACCGTAAGAAGGTTCGTCGTTTACGTTCGGGTAGTGATTTAATCAGACGTTCCATTTCAACTTTCAGTTGAAGTTGCTCTTCAGGCGTTTTTTCCGGTGGTTCAATATTTACTTTGTCGGCTGAAGTCATACATTTCGCACAAATGCGTTCACGTTTTGCACATTCCTTACAGCAAACATGATAGGCTTTAGTTACATTTCGATTGCCGCATCTTTATGCCAAGAAAATCAATTTTAAATATTAAATAAAAATGAATCCAATTCAAAATTCAAATAATATCTTCATAAGAATATACTCACTTGACGCAAGTCTTTGCCTGTGATAGCGGTTTATACTTTTTATATTTGATTTTCCATTCGATTTGCGCTTTACACCGTTCACACACCTCACAAACATTCAACGAATTCATTTTTTTCATTTGCGGTGTTTTATCGTGTAAATCATTTTTAAAAGCAAATGAATTTTTATGCTTTTGGGCACGCTTCCGTGTTTGGCCGGAGCCACGCTGTGTACTCATTATGCTAAATTAATTGTTTATCACAAAAACCAAAAACTGCGCTAAAATGAATAGAAAGAATTGTTTTGCTTGCACAAGTAAAAACACATGTATTTTGACGTGAAACCGCACTGATTAGCAACATATTGAAGTACAGCGATTGACGTTGACGTTTGTGGGAAAGTTCATTTTCGCTTTGATATGTACGACTAGAGTTGCTTTTATATTACCAAACGGCGCCATCTGGTGGCGAATAGCGTGCAACTTGAGCTTGTATTATTTGCTTTTGACTTCAGTTAACAATTTTGTTGATTCATTTAACTCTTTTTTTAACTTTCAGAAACTTTATTCATTGCTTGAGGGAATCAACAAACAATCATAACCATCATGTCAGCAGCAATATGAACACTTTGAAACGATCTTCAGCCGAAAATACAAATAATACAACAAACAAAATGTTTGACTTGAAAATGTGCTTTTTGGATTTGATGCGAATCACAACGAACGGAACGAGACAGAAAAAATCATTGAAAGAAACTTCAGCACGCAAACATCCACAGTATACACACCATAGATTTAACGATATGAATACAATTTATTTTAATGAAAATATGTCGATGACAAGTCGATGTAGTACAATTCGATTTTCACGTTGTCCAACCGGCAATTTTAATCCAAATGCATGTAATCTATCGAGATCAAGTCGACAGCAACCAGTATACGAATGGATTGATCCAGTTAAAGGAACAAAGCCACCACTATCATCATCACCAATTGGACATACTTATAGTCGATTTTCATCGAATGGCAGTCGTTTGCCAAGCATTTCAAATCGAAAAAAATCGGAAGTTTTTGATAGTTCGTCTGATGAACGGGGGTTGGCTTCAACGGTAGAAGGAATGTCATCGTTTACCGATTCTCCATTGTCGGATTCATCGATGCGAGAAACGGAAACGGACGATTATATTTGTACCTATAGTGATTGTGGCCAAACAATCGTTGATGAGCACAGTGCCGCTGGACTTGATTCATTTTGCACACTTTGCACGTCCAGCTTCAGTTTCAATCGTTGCAATCAGTGCGAAGAATCATCGTGCGGCTCCAAATGCGAAACAACTGATGATAAAAAGCTAATTGATGGCAATGAAGACACTAGTGGAGGCGGCGAATGTACCAGCTCCAGTGGAGCCATGAGCAGCGATTGCGAATCCGTAAAATTCCGGTAAGTTTGCATTTCTTTTAAAATTCAGGTGATTTTCTTTCCAAGAATTTAGTAGCGGGGTCGGTGAAGTTATTGATACTGAATTAACCAGAGCTGAAGTGGAGTTGAAGTGGAGTATCCATTGAATAAATGAATATTTGATGCACAAACTGCATTTTTCCGCACCCGTTTATTTTAGTTTTTTTGCTAATTTAATCAACTTAATAACACGTGTGTGAAATAATTATGCGTATTAGCATAAGTTGGGTCATCAAGCGGATAGACAGTTGTGCTTTACTTAATAGCGCTTCATTTTAATTACTGCTAAGGCAATGAAACCATTAAAGGCCATAATCATTTGTCCAGTTTCTTTTTGAAATTATTCATAATTTCTGAAAATGGAGGAGAAGTGTCACCTATTCCTCTGAAAACATAGCACTAGTTCGGGAAATAAAATTGTTCATGTGCTGAAGTATTTTCATTCCATGCTAGTGTTTTACATTCAGCATCTGATCTATATGAAGCTGAATATTATATATATATGAAATGAATTGAAAATTTAAAATAACAAAATTCGAATGAAATCGCTGATTCGTTTCCATTTAACAGAGAATTAAAATCTGTATGTTTCGTTCTTTCGGATTGATAAAAAACCAATTTAAAAAAAGATCGAAAATTTATCGAGACCAGAAAGATTTTCCATGTATCACAGTGATTCACAAAGCGACATCGATTTTCGACGCAAACTCTACGATATCAAAGCAAACACTGAATAAACATGCTTAAATATTCGTGAATAAAACCTCAAAAAGAGAGAGTTTTCACTCTATACTTGGAACCAGCACAATATATTCAATCGCATAATTATTTGCTACACATTTTGTTTGCATGTATTCCAGCAATCAAACACAATCACACTATTGCACGCATCGTATGTATGAAAAAAATATCAAACGCAGGTAAAATAGACTATGGTAGTTGAATAAATCAGCGATTGCAATGCGAAAAGGTGTGCAATACATGTGCATGTTGCATGCACATTTCCATCACTATTGGGAACTCTCGGTGCAATGTAAATGTATGTATTGGTTGTTGTTTGGTTGTTTTTATTGCTGAAGAGAGATTATTTACGGAGAAGGTGCAACGGCAATGCAAGAAAATCACGGCCAAGTGAATACCGCTTTGTTCATCTCGCAATCAAAGACGTTTTTGCAATCGACCGGTTAACACTTATCAGTGCCGCTCGGCTGTTGTACGGATTTCGGTTAAGTTTTCAACATCTTTTCCACAATTGATACATATTCACTGTATCGTTACTAAAAGTAATTGAAACAAGTTGCCAGTATGCCTTGTGCGTAGTTCTATTTCCTTGTTGAGTGTTTTAAAGAATTGAGAGAGAAAAAAAAGAGACGTGGTGATTGGAATGTGTGCAGTGTTTATGTTCCACACGGAATGAATGACTCGCTAAGATCTCTTAGATCGAACGGTACATTTCAGTCAAAGCAATTATGAAATTGTGACAGATCAGAAAACAACAACAGAACCAGTCTTACTAGAGGGACTGACTTAGTCTCTCTCTCCCTATCAACGGCAATCGTGGCAAGAATTCACGCAAATACTACGTTAAAAAAGAAGAAGAAGGCGAATTAAAACAACAACAAAAACTAGACAACTGTGCATATCAGGCACACATCAAAATAAATTAAATTTAATTCATGTCTCCCGTGTGCGCCGCTTTATTCGTGCTGTTTCTGTGTCAAATGAAGTAAAATTTAAAAAAAAAAAACGCAAACACTTGTCAGTACATGTTGAACTGGTGTTTTAAAAGGATTTTTTTTTTCGATCGAGAAACAAAAAAATTGAGGCGAATGAACGCTTCCAACATTTTTGGTGTGAATTTTGTCAAAAGTTTTCGATAAACCACGTGTTGCCACCAATATTATTCAATAGACAGACAAAATTGACCTATTTCAAAGCAATTATCACACGCTGTTGAACACTGTTATCGTGTACCGAACGAAACACTATCCATCGCTCCGAGTGATTGTCGATCGTAGTTGCGTCAAACGCCCATTCGTTACTTTTTATATCATTTTTGTCGTAGTTTCAACTAACGGTAAGTTTCATTATTACTCATTTTGTTGTTTTTTTTTTCCTTCCATTAGATGATTTTAAAAAAAATAGTAGCGTACACACAACTCGCATCCATTACTAGCGAACCACAAGCACATCATAAGCAAATGGTCAATAAAATACAAGTGAATTTGATATTATGTGGCATCATTAATTGTGACTACTCAACAAAAACGACACGCATCGTTGATTGCAAACCTACTGGAAATGTTTAAATGGATTGAGCTTGTTTCATCATTGAAACCACAAAATACTGCCGCATTAATCAATTGGCGAAAGTTTATTCGATTGATTTTTGATAAAGCAGGACATATTATATGAAATGTGAAATACTGAAATAATCAGGTTTTTTATTATATGAATCAACTATCTCTTGGCATATGAAATGCACTTTTCCAAGCAACAACTACAAAATCCTCGAGAATTTGTCTTCATGAAGACGACTGCAGTCAAAATATCAGCACTTACATAACCATACATTCAACTGATCAGTACCAAATACCTCAAGCTATTTTGTTCGATTTTGAATTGAATATTTTTCGCAAAACTTTTCCGGCATTTTTCCGCGATGAAATGCAAATTCAACCGCAAAAATATTTCATCGCCATTGTGCTTGAGCATAAAATATGTGTAATTGGGCACCGTGAACTAATTACCATTTGACCAGACAACAGATGTCCAGACCAGGAAAGGCACAATTTAACATATGCTTAACGCAAAAAACATGGCATTTAACACCGAAAAATAAGCATAAAATATGCATACACACACACAAAATTGGTTGCCGTTTCGCCTAGTTTTATCGCCTATCAGCACATTCGATTGATTCATGTTCACTCACGAAAAAAATAAAATAATTATTATAATTTTGTTTAATATTCACAACCATTGAGGCGTGAAGAACTGCTTCTTTCTTGCACTCTCGCAATTTCAATCAGCAATTTCGTGCTCGGTCTTTTCGCAGGCTTTAAAATTATGCACCGAAATAAGTGGACCGTGACGTTTGTGACCATTTTTTTCTTTCTCTCCCATTCGATTGTTGTGTTGTGCTGTGTAGAAAGGTTGACACTGCACTCGGTGATTATTTTCGTTATCTGGTCCAGTAATTTAAATGAATTTTTCGAGAACACTAATTACAACTTATACATTGCATATGCTTATTAACATTGTTAACTGATTATAATATATTTAAATTGCGGTTTGGAAGTCATAATTTGAATAAATTTTGTGTCGAAATTGTGTATAGAAATCCGTATTCGAAATGCATTACAAGTATTTCACTTTACCAATTCCGGTAGCCGATGGAAAAAAAAAACAAACAAATAGAAATATGTGTGCACAGGCGACTGACCAAAGGCCATATTAAGTATTGCAGCATTGAAACATATCCATTTGTACAAATCAAACAACGAATTCACGGATATGATTTTCAACTGAAAATGAAATGGTTGCAAGCAAATCCAAATTAATTGTAATATTAATTTCGATGTAGATAACGGTTAATTACAGTGAAGCATATCGATTTCAGAGAAATGCGTACAAGCCAACAAAAACAAATTAAATTACGTGGGCTGATGCTACTGAACTGGTGGCTATTCGCCAGAGGCAAACGAATGAAAATGAAGAAAAAAAAAACAACAAATGAACAAAAGTCATTATTCCATGGAAAGTGGATTAAGGGTTCTTTTAACAATGAAGATTGATGATATGAGATATTGAAGTGCAAGAAATTGCATTTTAGGGATGATGAGAACTGAACCAGTGCTGAGGTAACTCTCGGACATTGAACGAAAAATTAGTTGAATCACATGCTCATTGCTCATTTGTTCGTTTTTTTTTTTTTTTTATCTCGACAAAACCAACGGAAGACAAAATGAAACGATTTTTGCCGGCACTGATGAAACAAAAGGGAGATCATAAGCATGATATTGAGCTGGAAAATGTCTTAAATTCATGCGATATGTGCATCACTCAAAAGCCTAACCCAAACTGCGTAATAAACTTATGAATAATTTTCACGCTGCAAGAAACTTCCCTCAAACAGTTGGTTTTTTTCATCTAACGGCTACTCAATGCATATGAATAGATCCATCCCATTATATATATTGCATTTCTACAATTCATATCACAAATTCTGTCTGTCTGCCCATTGATTCAGCTCAAAAGTACAGTTGGATTGTGTTTTTCTCTCGTTTTGTTGATCTTGTTGCTTGTTTGTTCGGCTTGGTAAAACTGATTAAATTGGTAATTAGCGATTTGCTAGTCAATTTATTCAATTTATTGAAGATTACGTGTTATACAATGCTCAATTACTATGTGCATGTGTTTGTGTGTGTGTGTGTATGTGTGTGTATTCACAAGATCGCTTTTTTCTTCTTTTCCAGTTAGGTGTAAAATAAATGATCAGTGGGCAATGAAATGATTGCCAACATTGTAAATATTGTGTACAGTGGCCATCATCAATGCCGCCTTCTTTTCGCTATATCAAAGCCCAAGCATCGAACTCTTTCATTCGGATGTAATCAGATTGAGTCGAATCGAATTGAATTTATTCTTTAAACGTTCATAAATCTAAACAATAAATTGTATCACGTAAGCAGAACAATAAGCTCACCAATGCCTCTTGCCATCAAATGGAAAATGTAACGGAACTGACCAGAGCTGCAGTTGTGCGTTTCACGCTGTTTGATGAATTGAAATATATCATCGATTTTTTTACACTGCTTCGCTCGCTCCCTCTCTCCAAACAAATCCGATTTAAAAATGTAATAAATTTGTTTTCCAAAGCAATGAAATAATGTTGATTTATTCCTTTTGCTGCATTTAAATTGGTGCAATCGAATTACGGACATTCAATGGTTTTATAATGCATGGAAAAGGGATAATTGAATGTAAACAGCTCACTGATGTAATCTTCAGTCGCTCGAATCGCATTTTTCCAATATTTAAAAGTTTCTTTTTTTTCTTGGTTTCGACGGATGCATTGGACATTAAATTGTGAATCACGTGCATATGATTCTTTGAAATGGCCCCAAAAAAACACAATGCCAACCGATTGATATCATTGCAGTGTGATCTAATTTATTTGAAATCGCTAGTCAATAGATTGTGGCTGAAATGCCGTTATCTAATTCGTATTAAGGTTGAATGTGTATATCATATGCTCGTGTCTGCTGCATTACGAATTCAACATTTGCATTCATTCGAACTAAAGGCGCACATCATGTATGCTCTTGTTGTTGTTTGCAATCAGTTCTCGCAATTTAAAGTAGCTCTAAAGCATCTCCAATCCCATTCTGTGTCGTCGTAATGCAATTTTAAACTACTTCGAACCGGCAAATCGGCCTCTTAACGAAATATATAAATGTTCCTTTTATGGCAAACAAACGGTTCAACATGAGATTGCTATCAACCAATTCTGGGCTCAACGCATCATACATCTTCGAATTGGCATCGCTGCAATTATTAACGTAGTTTTCTTTATTGCTTGTTTTATTCTACAAAATAAAATAAAAAAAACGAAAGATAAGAAAATAGTATTTTGCATTCAATTTGGTAAATAACAGAATTGAAATCAGACACTGAATACTCAACATGCTCAATGTTTTATTCTCTCTGAGTCTTTTATATCATCATGTCTTGATTCGGGTAAAGCATTTTCTCAAATGCAGTTCCAAATCACTTTCCAAACATCATAGAATCCAAATTTGGCATGTGAAATGAAATTAAGCCAAGTTAAATATGGGAAAAGTGTGTGTGTGTGTTTGTTTACGTTTATTTGATAATGGATTTTTCGTTCCGATTCAGTCAGATGTAGCTCATGTCAGTCCAAACAAAATTACTAAAATTGGTGCCTTTCATGAAAAACACATACTCTCAAAATGTGCAGAAATGTACACAAAACTGACAAAAAGAAAGAAGAAGAAAAAAAAGAAGAAATAATGGATTTTTTTTCTATTGTTCACTTGATTATAATTGCATGAGACATTTGAGACGATTCAGGGATCAGCAGTTGCCACAAAGCAAAATAGCACTCGAATGAAAAAAAAAAACAGAAACAAAAATAAAGAAAGAAAAACATGATTTTGAGACCAGTCGACTTTATATAGAAAAACTGCAGTATGCATTGTCAATCGACAGCCACCATAAAATATCGTAGTTGCCACGCTCATGGCAAATTCTTCTCGCGTTCACAGATTCTACGATTTTGTTTTTCTTGAAATTTTCTGCAATGCCGATAAATGTGCGTGTTGTTTTTTCAACGGCATTTGTACTGAATTTTCAAAAGAAAAGAAAACAGTGTGGTTAAATAACAGAGTCAGAGTTGTAATCAAGGTCGTTTTTCTGGGTGAGGTTCATTCGGGCGTCTTCTTCTTCTTAACATAAAATATTCCTTAATGAGAATCTTGCAATGAAATTTAAACTAGTGAATGATGCTATTTAAATGAAAGTTATTTGAATGCCATAAATCTTCTCAATGAATCCGCTTTCATTTGAGAATTTGGAATTTTTTTTTTATTCATCCATTCACCAGAGTCGTAAACAGTACTTACGTTATTTACTTAAGGTATTTACGCAATTAATCTGCGGTTTGAATTATCGATATAAAAGCATACGTGCGAAATGTGGCTTGAGATGTGAGACAAACAAACAATAAAAGTGAATTTGTTTTTGCATTCATTGTCGACCACAATCACATAAACGTGTCTACGGAACTTTAATTACGGAAACTGAATAAATGGCATGATTCTTAACCATTGTGAATGCATTTAAAACCAATAAATACACTGGAATCATTGTTCTCTGAAACAAATGGCTGTCCATTTAAAATGGTCCATTCTTCGAGAAAAAAAAAGATTGATTTGAAAAATGTCCAGTTCCTAGTTTACATCATCAAAACTATAGCTCCAACATAATTGAGCTTGAAGGCGCTATTGCCTAGCCTATTACTTGATTAGTTATAAGCATTAAAACAGTTCACATTGTGCAACACCAATTGAAATTTACCATTTGCATGGAAGCGAACGTTAAACGAGCATGAAAAACCCAGAATGTGACTCACACACATGAATTTCGTGCGAAAAAAATGGCGCCGGATATTGTATGAGTAATAAAAGAAGCCAACTTTCATTGATTGAAATCGCAACCACATCAGCGTTTGATTTATATTTATTTAATCAAAGTTTGGTTTAAAACTGGCATTTCTTGATAAATCGTCATACATTATTGCAATGTATGATTGCAATGTTCAGCGATTGGAGAATTCATAGCGACGACCATACCGCGACGTGTATAATTCACTTTCTACACTGTTCCTGTCGCTATTTGTGTATTGTAATATGTTCATTAACACCGGATCCATAGCAGCGAGTATGTCTTTTGTGCAATATGAAACCATATCAAATCGTAATAACTTATTGTAATTGTAATTAGTTCGCAGATTGCCAATGGCAATGCATCGCATTTGAAAAAAAAAACACGATGGTAAATTAATTAACGTCAAATTCGAAATGGAAAAATAAAATCACGATCGTCGGCAAATGACCGATTGACATGAAACGCAAAGCACACGTGCACACACCACACCAAATTATCAATTGTGTGGAACTGAAGTGTGGTTTCGTCTGACGTTCGACATGCCAACATGCAGTAAACAATCTTCTCTGTTTTTTTTTTTTTACTTTATATGATCATCAATTTGGAGTGTATTTCAATCTTGTTTGCAAATAATTGACCGTAAATAAACCAATAAAAATAAAAACAAAGAGACGACGTCAACATTACACAGACGCACACGCACAAAGTGGGAAGATTCCTGCACATGCTGTGTGCTGCACATGTTGCAACTTTATAATTGTGTACTCAGTGAGTTGAGTTGAGGCTAGAAATCGAACTAACGGTTTTAATGGTTGTTTGGTGCGGAGTAATAATATTTTTCTCGCTGGTTTTGTTTTTATGATATTATATCGAATGTAAAGCAACCACGCTTAAGCGATCAATAACATGTACGCAATAAAAGGTAGCTTGTTGCATCCAGTAATTTGATTGCGTTACTCAAGAGATATTGAAATTAATATAATTTACAAGAATTTTTAACTTGCTCCATTCCGACTTTGCTGTAGTCTAAATTTATGTTTTTCAATCATTGCACTGCACAAAAAGAATTTAAACTTCTTGCTAAATTCACTAAAGCGTTACGCTTGAATCGTGAAAGTCCCAAGATGCTAAATGAGATGAGATTTTTCTTCAATGAAATGAAATGTTGTGAACTTTTTTTTATTCAACGTACTTTCATTTTCCCTCTTGTCCAATTGTTTCCAAAATAAATAAAAACAAATCCACGATTCAGCACATTCTCTAGTCAAAAATACAGTACTTGACATTCGCTGATGGTTTTGCTCCCAAAACATAATGCTAATTGATTAAACGATTGCTATTATACACCAATTGTCGGATAAGTCTCAAGTGGCACATTCCACGCATACAAAACGCATAAAAATTGCAATCCACTGGATTTGAACTGGAGTTTTCCTTTTATTTGTCTTGCTCGTGCTCGATTATAAATGTCTCAGAAACTTGCTCTCGATTACCGTTTCTGTCGCATACATTTGAAAATGATGAGAAAACCAATTATGGTCACAATTGCACACTGAATACAGTAACCCTTCTTATCCCATGCACGACAGAATTGTAATTGTTTTTAAGTGTGTGAACAAATTGCTATTGAATTTTCATTGTTTATTTTCACATTGTGTATGTGTGTGTGTGCCATTGGATATTGTTTCGATATTGTGACTTTTATGCACAGTATCATAAAATTGAATACAGTGAGCCGAAGTGGCATCGCAAAGCCAACTGAATTTGATTATGGCTTCATTCAATTAGTATTACAGTGTCTTCAATCATCATTTGCCAATTAAACACTCAAGTGAGCATCAAGCATCGAATATTGGGCGAGAAATGTGGTCGATACGAGATGTGATTAACAAAGAAAAACAGAAAAAGAAAGAAAGAGAGCAAGAAACAAGTCACATACCTCGTGCCAACAATTCACATTCGAAAGCAATAAAACAATGACTGGAAAATCGTCAGCGCACAACAAAAAACTAAACTAAATCAAAAAAAGAAGTTTTTCAAATAAAAAAAAAACAAACAAACAAACAAATAGAAAAAGTGCACGCAAACCAGTGACGATGCAATAATGTGACGAAATACGATTTGATGTAGCACGAGCTCGATTTTTTTGTTGGCACAACGTTTAAAATCAACATCGCATAGGACGAACCAACGGCATTATATCTATCGCATTTGGCTTGTACTTCAGGTGCAAACTTTCTCTAAATAATTGTTGAAGTGTTGCCGTTTGTGTTTGTATATTTGTTTGCCATTGCCTCCTTTTTTCATGGGTAAAATGCTAATAAATCAGTTGATATTGCTAATTGCGTGTTCAAATGGTTATTACTAGCGTTTCATTTACATTGTGGCATAATGAACCCATGTTGCTTCGTTTTTTTTCTTCTTTCAAATGCAAAACATACGATCACTTGCACATTGCGACGCATCAACCCGTAAGAATTGATGTGAGAAAAAAAAACACGAATACAAACTTTTTGAATAAAGTCAATGTCATCAAGCTCCATCGATTTCATTTTCTTTCACCTGATTTGTTTTTTTTTCCTCAATCGGCGCGACTCATAAACTCTTTGGCTCGAATCCGCTCGATTATTTCATAATTGTATGTGCACCAATCGAATTCAAATCGATGTGAATTATGATTTATCATTCGTTCATTTATCGATAATTCCTCACCGCATCGTGCATCGACACTGTCGATTCGACAGTAGCTTTATGTGATGATTTCATAAGAAAATGGCTCATTAATGTTTGTTGCGTTGATCATCAACGTCATTGCACAATTCGTTGCCCGTGTTCATGCAAAATTCAGTCGGGCGCGGAAACAAGAAGACTGTTTTCTCCTCTGGACTTAATGAATATTTGATGAAAATTGATGAGTTTAATGAAAACAGTAGTTCTGATTTCTTCCAGCAAAACGGCATCATATCGGGGTTTTTTCGCTTGAATTTTAGCGCAACATACCATGGAAAATTGTGTTTAGTTGGTTTTGCGCACACGCCCAATGAACACACACACATACACATGGACGAAATAATAAAAAAAAGTAATCTCGGAACCAATGGAACTGGAACGTAGAACAGTTAAACATGCAATGCAACTGATTTGGCGTTTTTTTTCTTCGTTTTGCGTTTGTTTGTGCGCATTTGCGCTCAAGACGAAAAAAAAAATATCATATGCATGGAATTAATTGGTGCATGATTGCGGTCGTTTGAATTGCGCGCACTTCCAAAAGAAATAGATCCAATCATTTTCCGAGCTTATTGCTCGCCCAAAAGCCGGAAGAAAAAGCAATGTACAGTTTTTTTTTGGTTTTGCTTCTTCATCGTTCGAATTATACTGATTTTTTTGTGTGATGTTGTTTGCATTCGGTTCTTTGCATGTCGAATGAACATAAAACGGGAACATTTTTACATTGGAAAAGTAATTTTGTTCAAAGAACCATCACCGAGTATGCATTTTTTATGTGTTTTTCTCTTTGGAAGGAAAAGTGGCCTGAAATGAGTGGAGAATGTGGAAACATGACAATGAATTTTTTTTTTATGATATCGAATTGTAAACGCAATAAAATTTAAACGATGAAAATTAAACGTTTATGAAATAAATCGCATTTTTATGAGTGTCATTCGAAATCTGCTTGATTTTATACGAGAGCCGAATACAGATAAGAGTAGCGTACTGAATACTGACTTTGACGTTGACGTTGTGAAAATCTTCAATGCACTGACATAATTTGGTATTGACGCGCGACAATTTCATCATAATTGCTGCATTAATTGCTCCCATGCAGAACAATAGAAAGCCTGAAACATCGCAATTAATAACAAAAAATCACGTCACGCAGAATTACCGTTGGATGTCAGAAATCATCATAAAGCATGTGAAATACATGAAAACAAACAGACACCCAAACACACAAAAGACTGTAACTGAAGGCGACAAACCTTTAATTACTTGCCTTAAACTTGAGTAAATCCTTTTCCACACGACAATGCAAACATTTTCGAAAATTCACATTCCTTGGCTTAATTTCTCATATCGCAGCCGATCACTTGAAATCTAATCGTTTGTGATGCACAAGGCTGAAAAGTTTATGAATTTACAATTTTGCAATCCGCAAATCGCACATCATTTCGATTTTCATGATGTTTAACGTTTATTAATTGCTGTGTCATCACCGACAGTTATCAGATCAACCGTTTTGTTGATTTATACACTCATCGACTGCGATGTGTCTGAGTGTGTGTTTGTGTGTTTGTGTGTGCAATTTTCCAATCAAATGAACAAAGTGGCGACGTCATGATCGAGCCGCTTAGTTGCAATTACAATCGAAAATTATTCAAGGTGTTTTTGGTCGACGAAACCAATAACCCTATTTATTGATATTAATACACACAGTTTACGTTAGAAAAACAGATAGTAAATACAATGATTACAAGCGGAATTTAAAGCAATAGCAAACAACAACAACAACAACAACAAAAACCACGTGATGATAAACGGTCATTAGACTGCATAAACCTCGTCAATTTGAAGAAATCACATTCGATTTATGCCGCCAAACTGTTTATAATGACAACGTCCATTTAACAATAGACAATACACAACTCTAACGAGATGTATATCTTTTTTTTCCGAGTTGTCGACACGAAAGTAAAATTGTAAAATCGAATTGAAACGGGTGAGTTCATTTACTGAATAACTCAATAAAAAGGAGCATTGTCTCGCGCGATGTAATCAATTAAGCGTAAATCACATTGCACCTGTAATTATTGATCGAAAGTCACAAATAAAAACATAATAATTTTACGAAAAAATACAAAATTGCACATCGCTTCTTTTTCGCTTCGACAATTCAATACCAGCGACACTTTCTCAATCAATTTGACTTTAATCGTTTGTAATCAAATGAAATGCAACAACCAAACGATACGAATGAATGTGAGCCTGCGTAACGGGTGCTCGTTAATATGGTGCAATATTGCGAATTCATTTTTTTGTTTAGAGAAAGGCAACAAATCTCGTTCAACACCAAATGTCGTTGATATTGACAATTCCGAGAGCAATACATAATAATCCTCTGATTGACCGTGGCCACCGCTGTTTGCAAACGCTCATAAGATTTCTAAGTATGTTGTGCATGCAATTCGTGATTGTGCAGTAAACTAATCATGTGTAATCACTAGGTGTGCCGATGGTAAAGACGACAATGACCACACCAAGAGCAGCCGTTGCCATCCATACGATTTCTATCAAGATAACGCCCGATTACAACAATGTAATTCCATTTTATTGTTGAATGGCGTCCATTGAGAAACTAAAAAATTGATTCTTGCAACCTGATCCGATGATTTCTATTGCTTTTACCTTCATTTATGCCATTTCTTGCCACCTGATTTCGCCAAAGAGCACAAAATTACAGGCAATTATCGTCAAATTGTAATGAACTTACATGATTCTTTGCAGCCGATTACGCTTTTAATATGTTTTTCGTTTTCATTTCGAGCGCATTCACAACGAAGCAAAGCTTGATTGAGCTAGTTTCAGTCATCTGTTGACCGGTTTTTTGCCTCAATGAAAAAAAAAAATCCGAATTTTCTCTCTCTCTTTTCATCAACATCTTGGTTGCCTTTGAAATGGCGAGAAGAAGAAAGAAAAACAATCAAATCCATTAAAATGCGTATTATTTCAATAGAAAAATGACACATCGGTTGAATGAAATAAATCTTGAAGTTATTCAGTTCCAGTGGATGATTTTGAATACAAAATGCCCAACAAATGTGCTCTTCATAGAATCGACTGATGGCTATGGGCCGTTTGTGTTCATCAACCATTCAAAATATTTGCACAGCACCATAAAACACGTGTACAGCACCATCGCAAACAATTTGCTGCCACAATAGAATTCGACGGAATAAAACAGAGATATTCAAAACCAGAGCTATTTTCATTGCCGGCAATTATTTCCACATTCGCTTTTTTTCTACAGCCGAATGTTCTGATTCTAAAGCATAGTAAATTTAAAGTCAGCCGCCAGTTGACGTATTTACAAAATTTCCATTTCCGGACACTAAACCGACTATATTGTACCTGATCTATTTGATATGCGTGTAATATTTCAGCTGTGAACTCTGGATATTCAAAAGCCCATTCAATGTTTGTACTTTCATTTGAATTGAAATAATCATTTTTTATTTTTGGGAAATTGAAGAATTCAGCAGAGTCTTTGTCTTGGTTGAAAATCACATATTAATCGATTCAAAAGGTTTCGCTTACGATATAAAATTCGGTTTGAATATAAATCACCCTGATTTATGATGAGCAACAAACGAAAGAGTAGATTTTGTAAATTATTTAATATGTGTCTCCTAGTTTGAGATGTCAGCCAGTGGTTTCACAATGAGTCGTTTTTCACACAATATACACCTGGCATTACGCTGTGATTGTGGTGTTTTGTGTGTATACAAACATTATGCGACACGCATCAGGTATCATCGTTTGTGCTGAATTAATTCGTCGAGGTCAAAGATATTTTGTAACTTTTTTTTTCGCCTATCAAAATGAGAAAATAATGATGTCAACGTTGATGGTGCTGTGTTCTAGTCCACCTAATTCAAACAAATTGTGATAGAATGGCGACTGGATTAGCTATTAGCAATAGAACTTATGTAATATTCTTAATCAAAGCATACTTTTGAAATATGAAAAAAAATCAAAACAATTTGGTCAGAGTCTAATGCTTTGATTCAATTACACGTCTTGCACAATCAGCAATTTTCCACGAAAATCCATTCTCATTTGAAATCATTCTAATTATTCCAAAACCGCAAACACAAATTATTCAATCAAAAATGTTCTTTCATTGGTAATGAGTTATGCATTTCGCCAATTTACCATTTCACATTTCAACTGTTTGGTGTGTGAATGTTTCTCGGTTTCTTTATGTACAAATTCAAAGCCATTCAACGTTTGGCAAAGTGAGTGTTTGAGAGTATTATGCGTACGCTTCACCAACAACAATTCAAACAAATCCAATTTATTGCTGTAACAAATGCACATAATGAGCAAACGTTCGCAGTGAACGCACATCGTTCAATCGTTGTATTGCATTTTGAAGAGAAAAAAAAAGAAGAAAAAATAAAACAAATTCCCGCACGAAGGTGTGAGCCGTGTGTCGTTCATTCGTTCACAGTGCTAAAGCTAGTGTTGTTGCTGCCATTTTCCCTTTTTACCATCGGTGTCTGTCATACACACGACTGATCTGGTGCTGAATGTATCGGTGCTGGTTTATTGTTGTGCCGTCAGAATTACGACTCGCAATCTGTCGCGTTACCGCGTTGCTTTGCACGGTGTCTCTCTATTTCTCGATTTGATTTCTATGCTTTTTTTTTATATTTCGTGCTGTCGACACGCTTTTTTGTTGTTGTTTTGGTCGTTTGTGGTGTGTGATCCACTCGTTCGACGATCACCTGAAATCGAGTCACTCATTCAGTTCCATCTCAATAATGTGCGCGATATGACTTGTTTGGTGTGCGGTCATAGTGATGACAATTGGAAACAGATTACACTTGGGTTGTTTACGTTCTTTTTTTGTTCTGTGTGTGCATTTTTAATTCTGTGAGAAACAAAATATGTGTTTTCATGTGTTGAGTTGAATAAAATTGATTCTTGTGGGAGCGTGACTTTGAATATTTTAAGTTAAATGCGGGTATTTTTTTTTACACATTTTGAATGATAAGAAATACTGGTGGAATATTAATGGACGACTAATCACTTCGAATGATCTTCACATTTGCTGCCATCAAAAATGCCAAAGTCAAGTGCGAAAAGTGCAAGCTATTAAATTTACCAAGAACCTCGGTTTTTAATTGCATCCACCAGGTTCAGTGTCAAACTGTTGATTGTTTGAAACAGTTGATTTGCATGTAAAAAGCGTCATTTATCAAGTAAACGAACCGAAAATTATGTGTAAATCGGTAGAAAAATGAATTATTTCGATTATTTGTGCGGTGTTTATGAGATTTGTTTTCGAACGCCGGCTAAATTAAATGCGGCCGAAAGACAGCAATCAAATACTGAAGAGCCAAAATTCTACGATTATTCGGAAAAACCGGACAGTTTCATTGGTGCCAGTACAGTAAACATATTTGCAAATAGTCCACATTTCACATCATCATTGAATCAAATCAAATCGGCGACATTTCATAACAACGATTCAGACATTGTGCCAAAATCGTGTGCCGGTGATTGGCTATTACGATACACACAAAATGAAACCAATTTCAATCCATGGCATTTTGATGCGAAATTTTCACACTTTGAATTGGTACCGTGGCGTCAACAAAACAAACGTATTGATTTAGCCAATGCAATCGGTTGGGAACCATTTCAAATGACACCAGCAAATCAACAACAATTACGAACGTTGGAAAAATTCGAATTGGCACGTTCAAAGCGTTTACAAAAACAACGAATGAAATCACAACGCGACAAATTCCGACGACAAATTAAAATTCGATTCATTTTTTCATTAGAAGTGCGACAAAAGAAAATGAAATTATTTCGACCGAATCGGACGGGTGCATTGGCCGCAGCAACGTATCAACGTAAATTGGTGCTGCAACGTGATCAACATGTTTTCGTGTTCAATGAAAGTGGTTATGATTTTGCACAGCATTGGGGATATTTTAGTCAACGGAACAAGGGTGTCGAAGAGATGCTAGTCAATAATGCATCGCAATCGAATTTGTCACATGTGCCAAAGAGCATAATTTATCCAAATGTGTCAGCAAAATCATCGCGTCGCAATTCACCCGAATGTGTTGCCAAGGGAAGTCAATCGATCAGTGAAGTGGTGGACATTGTGCCATGCAAAAAATGCCAAAGTCGGTGTGTAATATTGATTTATACGTACAATTTTTTTCTGTGTCTATTTTGAATATGAAAAAGAAACAAACGTGATCGAAAAAGTTCACATACATTTCATCAATTCGATTGATTTAAATGAAAGTCATTCGACTGGAACGATTCACTACATTTTCGATTGGAGTCGAATGAAAATGATCGTTAGATCGTTGTTTTGACTGTTCGGGTGACCCTTTGCAACCTGTTGAGCGATTGGGCAATCAGCATTTTGTCAGTTGACCGAAAAATATATTCAAATTTCAAATATGAATAGAACTCCCTTCCATTGCACCAACCATAAAAATAATGGTCATCCGTTAGGGCCTTACATTCAATAGCGCAACAAATCGCCTTGATTTATATCTAAACTTTTTTAAATTTGGCACATGGAGCAGTCAAGTCCATGCATGTCATAAATAAATGTGCTTTAACTGACGAGGATGATACCATATTTAACGCGATTAGCAATCAAGACGATTTTCAAATCAGTAGCAAGTTGGTCACAAACAATGAGGCTGAAGTTCAAAAGTGATGATCAAAAAGGCCAACAAATTACACTTGGCATAAATTAAAATGAAATTCAAGAGCCACAAACAGCGTGTTTCCATTACATAATTGCAAAAGATACATGGCTCGATTCACAATTTAAACAATGCTCAGTGCTCAATGCTTATAATATTGCAGCTCTTCTAAGCGATTTAACCGCTAAACGATTAAAAAAAAAATATTATTATTACTAAAAATCGTTTATGCGCCCTCAAACATCATTCCATTGACAATGATTTCACGCAACACAATTAATCAACAAAATGTATGTCAAACAATTAATTAGTGCTTTTCAACACTCATCCGAATTCGGAATTTCAATTATAGAACCACTTTAAAGCAAACAATTTTGTGTTCAATTCCATTCAGAAATCGATCGAATAATAAAATTAATTTTGAGCAGATCACGAAGCTTGGACTGCAAATTAAGAGGGAATTCATTATGTGAAACAATCTCATTAAGAAATAAATCGGTTCGAAATCACTTTACAAAATTGTGCTACCGACGAGAATTCACGGAGTCCATAAATTAAAGTGCAAAATTTAAATTTTAGCGAAATTTTAACGAAACCATTTAACATTTTCACACTCAAGGTCTCAATACAAAAGAGAAAGAGAATATTCTTGCCTAATTATCTTTTGTTTGTTTTTTAGCCCTTTGTGTGGTTGCTCAAGTGTGGTTTTACTTTTTTTTGGGAAAGAAAGTAAAAATTCAAAGTGCAGACGAGACGATGAGATCGTTGATTAGATAAAGAAAAACGACACTGTTTAAACAATAGATACAATTATTTAGTAACATATGCCATTGAGATGGTTTTTATAGCCTGAAACTATTTTTCACGTTTGTTTATAACATCAACAGTCGAATACATAGATGCTTCGCCTGTGCTTTGCCTTCGACTAACTCATACCATGTTTGGTACAACCGAATGTCATTTGTCTTTTTGACACTTAGAACGTGATCACTTTTTGGAGCAATTCACCAGAAATGTTGAATTACAAAATCACTTTTGATCTTTCGCGTGTTTTAATTCATGGTTGCTGGTTTAAGCTATGGGAAATTAGAATGGTTTTAATTAAAGTCACAATCGTCTTCATACGCTTACGTACTATAATACGAATTCTATAGAATGTTAGACTTAATCTATGGTGAAGAATTTATGTAAGTCTACACCAAGTTACTTCAATTCAAGTATATTTCCACGTTTAGAAATTCTCTGAAAAATTGAGCATGTGTCGCGTCGCTCAACATATTTTATCAAAAAGGGTTGTAAATCTCCACGTTTTGTTGACCTTCCGTCAGTCAATGAGTGTAATTCCGTGAATTTGCCGATAAATCTAGTCAAACTGGAAAAAAAACAAAATAAATCATTTTACAAAAATCACACATAAATTGCGAGGTCACAGCACTCTTGTTCATTGTTTTCTGCCACATGACAAATTATTATCAGATTTGGATTTCATTGGCATTGAAATGAAATGAGCATTGATTGAAAAACGGAATTCATCTTTCAATTCATTGAATGGACACTTTTATTATAGTTCCGACTTTGTGCCGAAGCATTGTTCCGTGCGCGATGGTTTTGTGCATTGTGTAGCTGAGTGCTGTGTTGTTGTTGTAATTGTATAATTAAAATTAACGCCAGTTTATTGTGTGTAACTGGTTGTTGTGAATTCGAACGCATAAACCATAACCGCGCGGTTTATTTGCAGCCACATAGAATAGAATCCATAAGCCACAGCGGCGGTTTTAATTATATTTTGTTTTGGTTTTGTTGTTGTTGCTCTTTTCTCTCTTTGTCTCGAAACCATCAATTATTAAGCACCAGTTGGTTATTTCGTATCGTTCATTCAACTCCCAAACAAGCGCCGTTTCATTGCACCAATGACGGGCAAGCTGTTGATTTGCTATCATTTCGACCGGCGCATACGATTCGCAGTCATATCCTCTAGATAAAATGCAAATGTTATGCATTTCATTGATTCATTCACACAAGCAGAAAACAGAATAAATCGCCTTAAATAATATATTTGCTCTTGCAAATTTAATTAATTCATGTATTCATTCTTTATTTTCCCCCTTTTTATGGTGTTGCACTAGAATTTTCATTTTTTTTTTTTGCATTTTATCGATCAAATTTTTAGTTGAATAATTCTTATGGCATTTTTATTGAAATTTTTGTTGCATAGTCACAAGCATTAATGTACACTGGTTGCTCCAGAGTAATGCCAGAATCATGTTTTTCTTTTGTTTTCAATTTGCCAATTCAATAAATTCGAGTTGAAAGCAGAACAAAAGATAGATGGGAAAAAGAAGTAAGAATATGATAACAGTTGTAAAGTGATAAAGTTAACCAATGTTCATAAAACTTCAAAATGATAAGCATTTTTTTATGTTTTCGATTTTCTAGGCTCAGGTTTTTCTCTCGATTTGTGACCACATTTAAAACGCCAAAAGTTAGGCAATAGGCAAACACATTTCGCGTATGGTCGCTGGCTTTTTTTTCTCTCACTCCACGCCTGCTTCTCCACTTTTTTGTTGGCTTGATTTGTGTAAGCCATGGAGTACCGCTAGCTTTCACTGCTGTTATTACTGTTTCACACACATAAATAGCTTTATAAATTATATTTATTTGCCGCTTTGTTTTTTCGTTTCATTGTTTTTCATAGACCAACACTGGGTTGTAACGCAGCTACCGAGCTCAACATGCACACGCATTTGGGTTCGCTAAATTCATCGCCAACACATCCGTTGATAGTGCCGTCAATGGATCGGCCTGGTGGCGGTGCCTTGGCTTTACATTACGCAGCAGCTCGTGGATGCTTAGATTGTGTAAGGCTTTTGGTAGAAGCATCTCCAGAAATCAGGTAAGCAACGATTCATTTTTGAAGCATCGAGAAAAGCGAAATTCCAATCATACACATTTTTAGCCGGAATCAATAGGTCTTGGTTTGGTTTTATAGACCACTTCCATTGTACTGAATAAATCACAGCTTGTGGCTGTGTTGAAAATTACAATTTCTTTAATATCTCGATGTAACGATAGAAGATGCAGGATATTACGACGTGTATAACTTTGCGTTCAAATTAAATTACAAATATTAATTATGAATCGACGCCAGAAACACATGTTTTTTCTCTGAATATGAGCATTTTAGATAAAACCGTGCTATATGTCGACGAATAAGACACTGTATCCAGAAATAAGCTCCTGATAACCAGACATCATCGTGTCACATGTTAGTAACATGATGTTACTAATAATTTCTTGATAAAAATATGTTTTGATAGTATTTTTATCAAAATGATCCTCTCGATGCATATTCGCAAACATATACCGTTTTTACCGTATATCTCTTCCCTCTTCCTCGTTGAGTTCAAGTCTATGAAATATCTTCATAAACATCCGTTTTCATATGCCGATAAATTCATATCACTGAAAATGAAGGCATTTTTATGCTAAAAGAATACATGAAGGAAAATATAAAATGCAAATAATAGCCACAAAAACATCCAGTTGAGTTTGCAATTTTCGTTAAATAAGTTGCAGTTTCAATTAAAATTGGATTTGTTGGGTGGAAACGTTTCATTTTTTCAAGTGAAAAAAAAAGTTAATTTCTTCCCAAAAAGAAGATCCATTAAAATGAAAAGTGTAACACGTTGGAATTTGTGGTTGACCGTGGTCAGTTTAGCCTGGTTCGTTGTGAGCGAAGAGATTTTATTACCGTGTGACGAATTTAAAGATGAACAATTAATGTACGAAGGACTTTACTGTACCGTGAGCGGAGTGCACTTGACTGACGTTGATAATTTTGATTGCAATGTTTATCCATATTATCGTCATTTGGTTAAAGTTATGAAATTTTCGGAATGTAAATCGCCAAATATTCCGTACATGGTGTTCCATTATTTCGATGGTATTCGTGAATTTGATATCTCATTCACCGAACTCGAATCGATTCATCGCAGAGACTTTGTCAGCGCGGACAACCTCATGTATCTATCGGCAATTCATAATAAAATGACAGAATTAACATCTTCATTGTTTTTGGCGGCACCAAATATATCAGTGGTTGATTTTTCATACAATCAAATCGAGAAAATCAGTGCATCAGCGTTTACAGGTGCAACATTAATGTCAAGATTACACTTGTCGCATAATCAAATTCGGACATTGGATAAAAATACGTTTGCCAATATGATAATGTTGGACGAATTGCATTTGGATTTTAATCAATTGGAGACGATTGATGTGGATTTGTTTACTTCGAATATACTATTGGTTCGTCTGTCTTTGAACAATAATCGTATCATTCGGCTGGAGTGTAACGCCTTAAAGAATTTAAAATATTTGAATAAGATCGATTTATCGGTGAACAAGTTGGTGGAGTTCAATACGACCTGCATCTCAGGCACTGATTTAGATTTAACTATTCATGATAATCAATTGGAAAAATTAACACTGCGAAAAGTGACCTCGGTGCATGCATCTCACAATCAAATTAAGCATATTTATATCGCAGATGGCATTAGCAATTTGAAAAGTTTAAAACTGGCGAATAACAATTTAACGAATATAACGGGGATTTTTGAACATTTGACTTCATTGGAAACGCTTGATTTGTCGTACAATTATGTGGGAAAATTGAATATTAGCACATTTGCTAACCTCACAAATTTGGAGTACCTAAACTTGGGCCATACCAATCTATCGAACATTAATTTTGGTACATTTTTCCATCAGAAGGAGCTTAAATCGTTGGATATTTCCTATAATAATTTGAAAAAGATCAACTTCGATGTGTTTTTGCCATACTTGAAAAATTTAGAATCATTGATCCTGGACGGTAACAATTTAACGGAAATGGAAGGTTTGACCAATTCATTATTCCCGCAGCTATCCATTTTGAGCATCACCAATAACAATTTCAATTGTACATATTTGGCCAAATTACTACGCACATTGAAATGGGATGAGCTTGGTTTGAGCATCGACCCGGAACTCGTGCATACCAATGAAACTCATATCAACGGCATAACATGTGATCACAATACAAACGATTCAATTGTATACAATCGCGTTCACAGTGACGATTATGACCATAAGTACAATGTTCACAAAGCAATTGTGGCGATTTTAAATCCAAGTCATAGCAATCAGAACAACAAAAGTGACAACGATATTCACGAACTGCATATTTCACATTCATCCGTCGAACGCGAACGCATACTCGAATCACATTTAATGACGATGAAATATTTACTCGCATTCATTTGTTTCGTTTGCTTGGCATTTGTTATCACAAAATTTGTTACCATTTTCCGAGCACATCAACAACTTGACTTCAATGTATCTGCATGCAATGGAGTTTATCTACATGACAACGACAAATATGACATTTATCAATCGACAGCCACTATGAATACGATACAAACAAATGTCGCCTATTGAGCATACAGCATCAAGTGAATGCAGACAGCATATATCATCAACATAAAATAAATGTGCCATTCATTGAGCAAAACAGAATTAATTAGTATGTGATGGTCTTCATTTACTTTGTATTCAAATGTAAAGGGAGATAAATGACAAATCAACAAATAAAGCCATTTTGTGCATTGATGCGTTAAATTTATGTCTTTTAGATAAAAAAAAAAAGAATGAAAGGCCTTCAAATTATCATTCTTTTATTTCATCCCTTTCCTTCCGACCATGAACTTTTCCTTTTTGTAATATACAATACAGTCAATTCGAAATATCATCAAAGCAAAATATATTTTTCTTTAGCAAAACATTTATCATATTGAGGTCGTTTCCTTGATTATAGCTCGGCGACGTTGTGTATCTTCAACATGCAGCTTATGCAAATTATGGTAAAATCTATTTCAAAAACCGGTATGCATTTCCGCATAATCGCATTTAGCATACTTGAACGCGGCTAAAACATAATGTATTGAATTAAACAGTATTGAACCCAGTTTTCTTTGAAATTTGATCTACATTGAAAATCGACTGATTCTTCCTCGATTCTTCCTTTTATGATCCATTGTATATGTTCGTCAATAGCTCCAAATATTTAAATATACCGAAATCTAAACCAATTCCCCATTTTCAAACTAGAGCCAATTTTTAATGATGCTGGTCCGGTTTATTGAATTGAAAATCAGCAACTGGCAGCTAGCAACTTGCAATTCATCTCGTTTAAATGATTCTGTTGTTTCGACACTGAGATACTGGCTCGGTACTAGTGAGGAAGAGAAATCTAAACCAAATAACGGCATCGAAAAGATGCAGCTCAAAAGCGATGCAATTTTCTATCGACAAAAAAAGGTGATCGTAAAATAGAAATGAACTGGTTGCTTTTGAAATAGGTGTGCTGAATTTAAGTACGATAAAACTGCACAAATATAAATCGGCCAGATTATGGAGCAACGTTTGTGTGACAGGGTTTTTTAATTTATAATTCCATTGAGATGAATTTTATACAAATGCATTGCATATATGCATCACATTTATCGCTCCCAATTTATTACGATCACATCAAATGAGCTGAGCTTCTACTAACCTCATTTTTTGGGAAATTTTGTTGGAAACTTCAAATCATTACACATTTTGGATGCTATCACAAGAGTTTACCCAATTGCCAGATGTTTCATGTTGTACATTTGCCCGCATTTTTGTTCATGGCCCATGATTTCAATACATTCAAATTAAAGATTGTGACGCAGATAAGCGGCTCAACATGCAAGCGCGTCGACTGAGCTCGACAATGAATTACAAACATACACTTCAACAAGCATCACATTTTGGCCGATACTGAAACGTGTTGAGAGCTAATGCTTTTGTTTCACTTTTTTGTCAGTTGTTTTTTTCTTCGACACATTTGTACAATGTACATGATGCTGTGTATATAATTGCCATTTTTTGCCCTAATACTTTTAACGAGTTGTTTTATTGCCATCTTCTTCTTTTCTTTTCATTTCGTTTACACATCCGCATCATACTCATTCTAGAAGCAAAATCAGCAGCTGCGGTTGTTACCGTTAGATTTGTGCTTATGCTTACTTCGTTCTTTTTTGTGTGTGTTACTGTTGTTACTTGAAAATCCGATTCAAGGCAAATCGTATTGTTCTTTACTTTGTTTCGTTTTTCATTAGAAAAAGTGGCCTCAGCCTTAAATCTAACAGAATTAAAAAGTTGCAAATTAAAAACACTTGACCCATTTTCATTTGAATAAAATGCACATTTTTTTTTGTTAGTGCAACAAAATGACATGCAGATGAAATCAATTCGAAACCAGAAAGTAATCCGTTATCGAAATTCATTAAAGTGAATCTTGGGCAAGAAGAAATTAAAATCGCTAGACACCATCAAAATCGAAAGTGAATTTCGATTTCTGTTTTTTAACACACACACCATTTTATTAGAAAACACCTTCACCGAAGTGAGTACACTTTTATCAGCCACGCACCCACCTCTGATGGGCGCGTGTTTTCAATTATCGAGCAATCATTTTTTTACCTGCCTTGACTGACTGTTTTTTAAATTACGAAAACTATCGAGCGTATCAAAATTATTATTGGATTTTATTTTGGGAGTGTGATCGAATGAAAAAACCAAAATCAAAATCAAATGGCGTAAATCCAGTGATCATACAATATGATGGGTGGCATGAACGATAATAATTTAGCCGGGCCAATTAATGATAACGTAATTGGTGAAAGAAAAACCACACACACACACACACACACACACACACACAAAATCACGGAAATGTGCACTTTTAATTGATGCGATGCCACTGCCTTGATTTGTGTGGTCACATTAAATAATATTGTACACGTGAGACTCAGGTAATTGAACCGATTTAAGTGTAAAAATTTACCGAAAATCCAATGGCTAGAAAACATGCATGCTCCTGACTCAACTAATTCGTGTAGTCAGCTAATTCGGTTGATGGATTATCAGTCATCGATTTATTGCTTTATTTCAAGCTTGACTTTTTTTTCCACCCATAAATTTTATCCGTTAATTAAAGAACGCACTTCATGAGCGCACACGCATCATCAACCTCCCGGCAATTGTTATTACAAAGTAAACAAATAAGAAAGCTTATTTTAACGTATACTCGCCAAAGGTGCAATTTTGGGCTGCGTGAGCATTGCAATGGCATTTACCTCAGTTCGGTGTATCATTTGATTTTTTTTCGGGGGGGAATCCACAGCACTTATGAAAAATATTTAGTACAATGTTTTTAATCGGGTGTTTGCTCAAATGAAACAAATAGAAATAATAAAAAATTGCCGTAAATCACGAGTTCGCACAATCGTATTCCGTTTGTTTGGATGTGATTGCTTGGGTGTTGTTGTTTATTTCGGTGCTTTAAGATGCAGTCAATGAAATCAAAACATATCTCAATTGTATCATTGAGAAATGTGTTGGTAATAACAAACGTCGAAATGAAAAACAAACAAAATCCAATGGCATTAAGTAAATGTACTGAGCTCATGAGAAACAAACACATTGTATTGAGCAGTCAAGCGACAACCGCAGAGAAGCAACACAACGAATCACGTCAATAGCTAAGGCTCACGGTTTATTCTGTTGCACAGTATGATCCAACGGTAAACAATTGCAGTGTAAAATTAAATATTGTGATTTTCAGCCTCTTCAACTGGATCTGTTTTGGTTGAACGCCATCAATCAAAAGAACCATGAAAATCGAAATGTAAATCTCAATAAACACTATTGAATGAAGTGTGCTCAGCAGCAGACACTCACTCACTTGGCTCAATGTTTACATGTGAATTAAGGCTGAGACAGAAGACACTCACTAAAATCACTCCAGATTTTTTTTTTCTCTCTGTTCAGCCATATCAAATTCCAATGAAGAAATCACATTGCATAGAATGTTTAGCTAATGCTTTCCAATACAATTCCATCCATCGTTGTGGCATCTTGTCAGCATCTTGGCTGATTTGAACAGTAGAAAAAGAAAAGACAAAATGAGATCAATGAAGAAGAAAAATGAAACAGTTGAAAAAGCAAAACATTTGAAGGAATTAACTGTAAAAACAGCACATGTTTCCATATTGACGCCGCTCAACGACAATGTTTGTACCATTTTATGCGAACGATCGATACAAATGCGAGTGGAAGAGAAGCAAGTGAAAAAAATAAAACACGAATCAATTCATAGCGCGCGCACAATAAATGCTTTACTCTATGCTTTGCGTTGGAATATTGTTGACGCGATACGTCTATTGAAAGCAAACAAACAAAAAATAACACAGTAGCAACAACAACGGCAACCAAAGAGTATGAGTGTGTATGCACACAGAATGGCACACTAAACACACTGGTTATAATCAAACACGGCAAACATATGGCCGCGATGGCAGCAGCCGCTAACACAACATCGACTACAACTATACCGTGTTGTTTGGTTGCCTCACTCGTTATTCACTCGATGTATTTCGAATGGAAAACATCCGTTGTTTTGGTTTTGTGTGTGCATTGCCAATTTTTTTTTTTATATTATTTATTTCTTCTTCTTCTTTCTATTACTCTGCCTGGGGACAAATAGTTTTGATTTTGAATGTATCGTGTTGAACGACGAACTGCAGTCTGTGCTTAGCTCCCGGTCAATCGAGACATTCAAATTGCGCAGTTTTTATTCGGTAGTTTGGATTTTTTTTTTCTTTGTTGAATTTTGTAGTGAATGAAAATTCTTTTTTTTTCAAATTTCAACGTATGTCAACGAACTAGGAATAAATGTCAGTTTTTCAAGATATATAATTTTTATACAGTTTTGGTGAACTTTAGTGCAATAAATCCAGTTTTTGGTTGGTTTTTCCGCAAAATTTTATGATTTGAACGTGGAAAAGTGACAAATATTTGTGATCAACACTCGACAAAGTGAAAATAGAAAATTGTTTTTATTTTTATCGCTTTTTTTTGTTGTTAACACGATGTTTAAATGAGTGACAAAAAAACCTCGTTAAAAACGTGACTTTTTGTGCACCGATAATTTTCCATTAGAAATTAAAATGGCATTTGGATCAAAGCTCCCAAAAATCTCCAAACAGTTGCTTCAACCCCAATTAACGGCGCCACGCAGCAAATGAATTTAATTGGTTTGGATTCGTTGAGTGAATGAAGAAATTAGTGTGTTTTGTAGTTTTGGTGAAGTTGTGTGTAGTATGTGTGTGTTGTTGTGCGACTGGCAGTGCATTGCATGTGAGTGCAATTTCCATGGGCATTCTATACCAAAAACGCATGAAAACAGAACAATTACATACCTGTTAATAGCTCAATCTATGTTGCACGATTACCGTTCTGGCATCATGGTGGTGATTGGCAATCAGATGAATGGTAGAGCATGCGGCACCCAATGCCAATTAAAATGATCTCTCTCTATCTCCACATACACGATCACATTTCGTTCAATGTGATTTCGAACGAAACTCGCAAATCTTTGATGAACGTTAAAAAAAAACAAAAAATTCATGGAAAATTACGCATTTTGATGCAAGTGACAACAAATTGCCATTTAATGGCCATTAAATTGTTGAACGCTTTCATTTATCGACTGAAACGTAACGTGATTTACCAAAAACGCACGATTTTTTTGTCACCGTCACAAAAATCACATTATTTCGTAAACATTTTCGCAACATGGCGAGTCACTAGTTCAGTGACGGCATCGCCAATTTCATGTGTGAGAGTAGCATCTCGCTTTCGTTGCCGAGATGATAATAACAAATTTCCACGGCACTTATTAATAAAAAAAAGAAGACAGTGCTGGTGAGCTAGCAGTAGCAAGCACAGTACGATCCATTATTATCAACGAAACGACTTATGATTGGCACGGCTTAATTACCATTTCTCACATTTTGCATCATTTTTGCGGCGTAAATTTCATTGTTTCGTCGATTCTATTTCACTTTCAGTTGCTCTTTAGCGGGTTATCTCTTTATCTCTTCGTGATGCACTTGTAACAACATTAAGGTTTATAAGTCGCATTATGCATATGATTCCAACCAAGTATATTGTTTCTATCAGCTTAAGACACGGTAAAATCACCAGTTTTACTACACGCAGCTCCAACACGGCACTCTAACCGCAGTCCCATCTTACTTACATTTTTCGACAAAAATTATTAATATTGCATTTTTTCATCGCTGCCAACGAAAACAAATTTCCCTTTTTTCTGCAGCTGTAAAATGTCTATTATTTTCTTGCGTCGGTGAAATTTTACTGGTGGAAATATATTCGCGTTTTCGATCATAAATACGGTTGTCAAGCGGTACTTTTTTTTAAAGTGTTTAAATACCGTCCCAACACACAAATTGAAACATTTTGGAAAATTTTTGATTACATTTAAAACGGATTCCAATCGATATTATTGTTAATAAAATAATTTCCGTTTAAATCAGATCACCGATTACAATCAGTTACGAAAAGTGGCTCCGAGTTTTGACGCATATTCCATGCAGAAATCTCTCAACAGACTTTCACACTCGTAAAATGAGTGCGGTGACCGTAATTCTGATACTGTTTTTAGCATTGCCGATTATGAGTATTTACCCGTTATCTGCAGTTATAAGCAAAGTAAAATAACAATGATAAAATGCTTGGCAAGGTGATCGTCTTGCGTATCTTTGCTTACTTCGATGAGCATGATGCGCGATCATCAGAATCAGAATGAAATTCTCTCTATTGGCACGGTTCGCTTCATGCGGACTACATTAATATATCTTAGACAAGAATGAGAGAATAATGGGGAAAAAATGGAAACTGTTTAGAATGGCAATCATGGCTGATGTTAAAATGATCAGCTTTTTTTCACGATAATTTGATTTATGCATTGATCAGCAGCCGCAAGTCAATAAATAGACCATTTTAATCATTTTGAAAACTCTGGATTACTACAAATCGTTTTATTTGCCTGCGCTTGAATAAACTGGTTGCAGTTTGGTAGCTTGCAAGTAGCGTAACCCCTGTAGCTGTTTTTTTTCACAATTCTCACTCACTCAAATAACTTTTCCATCGATTTTTCAACATAATTTGAGCCAGGTTTCTAATTGCTTCGCGCTCACAATGGTTCAAATGGATTTTTTTTTAATTGTCATCGACGTTTCGAGGCTCCAATGAAGCCCAGTGAACAAAACAGTAATTGGCAAGCAACAATTACAGTTTTAGCCTATCAAATGCAGTCATGTTTGCACTGTAATTTGTTTTCATTGAAGCAAAACAACCTAAAATTCCGCTCATCATACGGACTTGAGGCGATGAAAGTCACAAGAAGTGTCTAGTAAAACAACTGTTTTCTTAATTCAATCACCGTATTTTTGCACTTAAACGATGAACACGTTATTTCGTTTACGTTCTAAATTTTGATTTTCAAACCATTCTCTTTGAGACGATGCTAAACTTTTATGTTTAGATCGACCGATTTATGATACGAAATTAACCAGATTATCTAGGTGAAATCATAAATTAATCAGGCACCTGTTCTACTCTTAGCATTGATTCATTGACTCTCAGATTGAGACTGCGTGAGCAATTCTTTCAAATCAGAACCAGAGTCACAGAGATCGGACTAGTAACTGCATACCTCATAAATTGGCCAATTAGCATTGCATGCAAATTGGTCCAAATTCAGAGCCTACCGTAACATTTCATATCAGAATTTATATATTGTTATAAAGCGGATGTTATGACTGTTCATAATTTAGAATGTTTATGCAAACCACACATTTTGAATGAAAAATTGTTAACATTTTGAATGCAACTAAAAATAATATTCATAATTGTTGGTTCGCATAAATGTTGAATGAGAAAGAGTTATCAATGTGTAAATCCAATTATTATCTGCATTCAATCCGAAATACGTTTGTTTTCGGAATTCATCCAAAGATAAACAATTTTTTTTGGAATGTAACGCCCAAAGAAATTTGACATTTGCCATCAGTCAACGAAAAGCCGATCAATTTTTAAAAAGATATTATTAGCTTTTGTTTTCATTAAGTCACTATCAATGGTGTGTGGAAGCCTCCAAACAAAAACAAAATTATGAAAACTTCAAAAATAACCTATATTTTCGTTTGTTTTGCACGTTTTGTGTCAAAAAAATGAATCTGTTTGCTTCAACAATATTGTCATATCGTCGTCATTTGAATGACTATAGTGATGAACGCTCACTTTTGTTTACCGCAAACATTGTTTTGATAGTGGCCAAGAGAAAACAAAAACGAATGCGATTTCGTACAAAAGAATACATTAGAAAATTGTAAGAAATTCCGTTTTAAACAAGTTTTTGTTTGCTTGTATTTTGACGTGTGATGAACCGATTAGCACGGAATGATGAGAGTAGGTCTCTTTTGCCTTGGCACAAGCAAATTGTGTGTCTGTCATGTATTTGAACCTCTTCACACTGATCAGCCACACTGAATGACCAGCCACACACATGTGGAATATTCAGTGAAATGAATATTTCGTTGATTGTGAAACTAATGAAACAGATTTTGGTTTATTTTGTGCGTTTCAACATTTCGGTACCAAAAAAGCAACCTAAATTGCGTTTTGTTTGTAGTCAAATCTAGAAATATCTTTTGTTTTGAGAGTTTGGGATTGACCAATCAAAATGCCATAGCCGAAAAAAAAGTAGCCACACAATGGAAGTGCAAAAATTCGTCCAATTTCTTCAAATCTCTTCTAATAAAAACTATTCCATTTGCAGTACGCAGCCCATTGAATGATGTAATTAACGCGAAATAGCCTAAAAAAAGGTTGAAATTCAAGCGATTAACATGTAAAAAAGAGTCTGGCCATTTCTGTTGGTTTGCAATTTCATTTCGGTGTGTCGTTCACATTCAACAACACATGAGCAAACAGAAAAAAAAAGAAAAACACTCTGATGAATTGAGCAAGATTCGCCGGAACATCGACAATTAAATGCAAATGTGATATGAGCCCCGATTGCCAAAGACAAACAAACCGAGTGTAAATAATAATAAGCATTGAAATCAAGATCATACCTAAGATTGAAGTAGTGAAAACAAAAAAAGACCAACTGTGTTTTTTTTCGCTCTCGTTATTTTGATGATGTACACAGCAGCAACGGTAGTAGTAGCATTGAAAGTGATTCGAATCAGTTGTTGCTTTGTGAATTACTAGAAGAAAAAACACACCAAAATCCACATATCGAAAATATGTCATCGATTATTCATAAGAAAAAGAAAAGTCATTCGTCGAAAAGTGGGTACAGTGCGAACAGCAGCAGTACAATCATCCATTGCAATGGGAAAAGCAGCAGCAACAAAAAGCTTTATCACAAAAATGATGAATTGTCATTGCATCCACAATCGCAGCATCATCAACGCTATAAATCGGCGTCAGCTGCTTCAACGGGCACACGAATCCTGCACAAACGTCATAATATCGTCAGGTAAAGCGAACTGAAGTCGTTTTGAAATAGAGGAACAGAGACAGTGGCCAAACGGTGATAGATCATGAGAAAGAGAGAGCGTAACAAACATAAGAAATTTATTCAAATGTTATTTATGCAACTGTGTCGCTATTATAAGATTCGATATGTATGGATGAAGCAGAAATTGAACATTTTTACGAATCACCTGCGTTTGCACTGTGTTTGTGTGAATGTATTTGTGCACGCGCTCACATTTTTCTATTCGAGAAGTTAATTTACATGTATTGACGAACGATCAAGTGCCAAAATATTTCATCTGTTGATTTGCAGAAGAAGATTTAAAAAAAGAGATCGATCAACGACCTGATCCATTACTAATTGGGTTTATTTAGTTGATCCATTGACGCTATTTACATTCTTTCGCGAGCATACGAATTTTGTGGCTGTAACAAATGCCAGATTTTGAGGTTGTTTTTACTTTTTTTTTAAATACATTTTCTATTAATTCCGAACAAAAAACAACAACAACAACAGCCACATCCAAAGCAAAGAAAGGAAAAGTCTCTGATTAAAAATGCTAAGCGCGAGTATGCTTTGTGCATGCATTTCACACCCATGTGCACCGAACTTTCATGCGCAATCTAATTTGCTCATTAAATTATTTATCGAAAGTGTAAGTCGTACAATATAAAACTCTCAATCGCATCTTAAGTTGAGCTGTATATTGTCTTACCGTCGAGTTGAAGTGAGCTGCCTCAGCAACCGACATGGTTTCCATGCAAAGATTACAATTGATGTTGCGGCGTAACAATGAATTTTCCTTGAATTTCAAATACACACCGACGCTGCTGCGTATAATCAAAGTGCTTCTTAGATGAGATTCACATTTGTGAAACAGAGAAAATCCCCTCGTGCCACAAGCACCAAACAATTTTTTGCTTCACTTTAAATGAAAAGCTATAAAAAATGGATTTGAATCGCATCTGCAGCAAATCGCCGACTAATCCATACAAAGAAAATGACTGAGTCACGCCTTCAAAAAATTGTGTGTGTGTGTGCGGGCCTCTTCACATCGAAACCTTTTTGATTAGAGACTGAAATTTTCTCACTCGATTCAAAACGAGACAGCACTGTGTGAATGCAAAACACTGATACAGAAATGTAACTGAGCATCACTCGCTTCGGTTTAGAGAATTGCACAGGGTATTTAACGGTTTAATTGACGTGATTGTGGTAATCCATTTAAAAAGCACTTCGGAATGATGTGAAACAAAGTATTTATTATTGAAATTATATTCATTTTTATTGAGACACCCTGTGACTCGTCTTCTTCAAGCAAAATGAACATAGTATATAAATCAATGTGACTTCCGTTCGCAGGCAACTTAGCAAAATGACTTATGAAGCTTTGGCATGCCAATAATCGAACTGTGTGCATTCGGCAAACCAGATGAACAAAGACATAATTTTCCAACTGATTATTCGAAATTATTTGGTTTAAGCTTAAGCATGAGGATGAGCAAATGGGCATGCAGGTAAATTACTGCCTCAATTCTTCAACTCAACGATTACAAACAAGGTGAACAAGTAAAAGGCGAACATTTCCATTTTGGCTTTCCTACAACCTTTAAAATTGCCTTACACTTACAAATTATGAATATCAACCAGTAATTAATGAGTAAAAACTATGCCTTAATAACAATTAATTCTTCTGCTCCGCGCGTATACTCGCGCAAATAAAAACTATTGTTTTAGGTTTTTAATAAGTTGAAATGATTTTTTTTTTAATTCATCGCCGCATTTTGCCATTTTTTCTTTGCATTCTCCCGTTTTTAATGGGGCAAAATTGGCATGGGTTTTTTGTCTGTTGTCTGTGTGTGTGTGTGTGTGTGTGTGAAGTGAAACAATGGTGTTTTTCGTACACAAAGTTCTTCCTTCCACGTAGTTGGTCAAGTGACCACACACAAATGCACACGCCGGCACAAACTATGAACGTGCGCCTGCATTAAACAATAAAGTAAAATTTTTCGTTACATTTCCGTCTTTCGCTGCATATCTAATTAAATTAAAATGAATGCGTGGAATCCGAAATGATGTTTATGCTTTGGCTTTTGGAATGCAATTTTTAATATAGGTGTTTTAATGTTTCAAGACTAGTTGTTTATGAGGTAAACTGCTGGATAATTGATGGTATTGCTTGAACATGGAACAAAAACAAAAAAAAACACCTACACCGACTCGGCACTACACACAGAGAATCGTGAAAAGTCAGAAAAATTTACGGATTTTTGATGGAATGAGTAAGTGTGGTTGGCGGCAATTGTGGTGTTGTCGAAGAGTCGGAACTCTCTATTTGCCAATGCAATTTTATTTTTTGTGCATTTCACAAATAACTATCCATTCACGTATGAAACGGATATCACGAACCCATTGGCTATATTTTGCCATACTAATTAAATCATTTTGATACAATGAATTCCACACTAACCAAAAAAAAAAAAAAATTGGCGTTGAAATTGACTGAGATTCGTAAAATTTTCCGATGAAATGATCCATGGCACACGCGCCGTTGATGTGTCGAACTGAATGACACTTGCGGAAACAAGTAGCTATTACATGCACATTTTCACAGCCCAAAATCAACCAAACCACCTCACCCGCATAACACTTACGATAGCGAGTACATATACTTGCAACTGAATTATGACGCTCTTTCTCATTTTCATTATGGTTTATGTTTTTGTTTTTCGTTTTTTTTTTTGGTGAGAATATGCACGCATAAATAACAACGGGTGTTGTGTCATTTTGCGGCATATCTCATAAATTTGATTTTTAAGTGCACAAAAACATGCACTGGAACATGATGTATCAGCTTTCTTTGGCTTTCTTTGATGTTTTGGGCTGTTCCTTTGTAACACCTTTCATTCAGCCGCCATTGTATCACTTTTTATTCAGTCACAATTCACACTGTTCAGTAGTTAGTATGCAATGTTCGTCTTCATCGTACGTTATTTTGGCTGCATCCGAATCATTTTACACACGTAATCCGTTGCCTGTTGCCATATCGGCAGCCAGCTGATAGCTGAGAGAAAACAAATATCGAATTATATAAATGCGTAAAGAATTATCCAGATCCATTTTTTCAGTGAATCAAATAAAAAAGAAAACCAAAACCTGATTAATGTGAAACAATTACGTGAATGTGAAAATTTTTCACCAGCTGCTCTTCCTTTTATCATTATGGAAATGTTGCAAGCATTCAAAGTCTAAGCTATTGTAATTTATAAAGACTGTGTTTGAAAACTCACATTTTATATCATATTTTCGCTATGAATTTCTCCCGTAATTGCTCACACCAGAAAATCAGTTTTCGTTGAATATTCAACACTTTTAATTATTATACATATTCATGCCGATGCCCATGATTGAGGAATACCGATTCAAAAGAATCTTTTCCAAAATGAAAGCGAAACTATATTCATCTTCAGTTTTGAGCTACAAAAGCTCAATGGCCAACAAGAGCTAAAACATTTCATTTATCCTGAAATGCTATTTCAGTTCACTTCAAGCCCCATCAACATATGATTTGATTGAAAATTCACTTTTTTTCATGTTATGTAAATCAAAATGTCGTTTGACATGAACAACGGTAATGCTGTCACAAAAGCAATTTACTGTTTCGTGCCAGTCAAAGCATTTAAATACTTTTAATCGATTTCTTCAACAATCTTTCATGTTTCAAAGCATTTTATTTGTTATGATATGTGTTTGTGATTGGCCAGAGAAATGATTTTCCACTGGAAAAAGATGAAAAAAAAATACAAATAAATAGGAACCATTTAACCGTAAATTCAGTTTCATCGAAAAAGTGTGCGCTCAAGTTTGTCCGATTAATGTTGATTCTGCTTTGGGCTTGAGTAAATCGAATGATATACAAAATACACAAATAAATAACAAAAAAGAAAAACTTTCTCGCACTTTGAATCGCTGCTTAGGTGATTTTTGAAGCGAATGATATCCACAGCTGACGGGGAAAAACAAATATAAACTGAACTCATTTTCTGATTGCTATACTTTTGCCTTTCTTCCTCCATTTCATTTGGCGTACATTCACACTTAGCAAATACCAATGAATTTGTGTAGTTCATTTTCACTTTTCAAAATTTGATTGCGTGGCTATGACCGTAGTTCCGTTTTTAACAGTTTTGAACAATCAATAGAATTTCAAGCATGAGGGCATAGGTTTATACAGGCTTCATAATAGTTCATGAAGGTGTGTTCAAAGGCCATCTTCGTTTCAAGAAATGATTGAAAATAGTTTTGCTAGTGAAGTAGCTCTCAACATCAATATCTAGTCAAATGACCTAACTTGAACATCTATGCCTATGTTGGCTTTAAAATTGTAATTGAAATGTCTTGGCGTTTAACATAAACGGTTTAAAGTGGATTTGAGCCTCTTTAGGCAACTTTTTTTAGCCTACCTTCAATTGAGATGTAAATTTAATGAACTTCAGAAACATGATCACTGATCAGTGATCATTGATCACATACTTTAATCAATTTTCATACACTTATCCAAAATGTAGTCATAAATAATAATTTGTTATTGCTTGATCAATAATTTTGCGTTAAAGTGACGTTAATATCGGCATATGAATGGGTTAGAAAGCAATAAAATTGAGTAAATATTATGTATTTCCACGCCTTTTTTCTATGGTAGCATACATTGTGATAAGCTTTGAATTTACTTTTTTCTGCGAAAGTTGCAACGAATGAATTTATTGGAATTTGATTTGTTATATTTTTCAATTTGCTTAAAAATAACAAAGTTTCGATTTCATTTTTCAATTTTTGATGGACGAAATGTGATAATAATCAATAAAATTGTTGATTACCTAAGGGCCAAAAACTGTTTGCTTTATCAGATTTATAAACAGTTTTAATCGATGTGAAACGTAAGCCGGTGGAATCCGTTATGATTTCAAGCTTGACCGCTTGAAATACTATTTGCAAGTAAATTTTTGAAGGGGAATTTTGGAGATTCATTCATTGCATAACGCAAAATGATTTCTGTTGCGGCTGTGAAATCTGGCAAAAAATCCACAACACCTAATTAAGTTGTTTGATCACATTATCATCACGGTGCTCGCTAACTTTTCCGTTTAAATAATTATAGGGGTAAAAAATTTGGAGATTGTATTTGTACTTAGTCGAAAATGAGACTTCCATCTGAACAAAAAACAACAGTACCTGAAACCTATCATCATGTCGTCAATAAGACAAACCATGAATTATGACATAATTGGATTTCCCAATTGTTCGTTGAGTGTTCGTGCTCATTTATCTAATTTGAGCATTAGATGACTACAATTATTAAGACCACAATTATAACACCGTAATACAACTCTTCAGATATTTCAACAATTTGTTCGTGCCAAAATTATTCAATGAATTTGGCTACTGATTATAACAACGAATCGGTATATCAGATAAAAAGAATTGCTGACATTCCCATGATGTCGTCATTTTAAAAATAATGTTTGGAATTTCGCTTTCTCAATTTAAAATTACACTCCATTTTGATGCCAATAATCGGCTCACATTAACTAAATTTTCACACCTATTTTCTTGTTTTATTTTTTCCTTTTGTCGAATAAATCCAGTGCAAATACCCAAATGGACAATGATGTAACGCCAGTTTATCTCGCAGCCCAAGAGGGACATTTAGAAGTATTAAAATTTCTCGTACTTGAGGCTGGCGGTTCGCTGTATGTTCGTGCACGTGATGGAATGGCACCGATTCATGCATCTGCTCAAATGGGCTGCTTGGATTGCTTGAAATGGATGGTAAGAGCCGGATCGGATTTGATTTGATTTTTATAATTGACTTGAGACATTGTACGCAATAGGCAATCAAAACATTTTGTTGTTGTTGTTGTTGTTCAACAAATACTCTACTTTTTAAATAATTATGTCGTTCGATTGTAAAGTGTTTGTGTGCCCATTCTTTTGCATCTTCACCGATTAGAAAGAATAAAGAAAAATAAAAACAAAGAAATAAAGCGGTAATGGTGTCACAACATGCAGCAATTCACTTTGAATTTGACTGTTAAGCGCTTTTAGCTCTCTTTCTAAGCAAACAGAACTGGTTCTCGATAGTGTCTGAGCTGACTTTCATCGAATACCCCATACTTCCTCTACCTGTTTTAGAGTAGAGAATCCACAACACTTTTCTATCGAATCGTTTGAATAGCGCTCATAAAATGACGTTTACAAAGAATTTTCATGTAAAACAAAATAACGCTTCACATAAAAAAAATTTAAACACTTTTCAAGGTCGTTCTTTTCACATGTTTGAATGGTTTTTTCGAATTTCACTAAATGTTCAAATTTTGTTCGTTTTTTCTGAATGCGTTTTAGGTCGAAGATCAAGGTGTCGATCTAAATTTACGTGACGGCGATGGAGCGACTCCGTTACATTTTGCTGCGTCAAGAGGTCATTTGTCATGTGTACGTTGGTTGTTGAGCCACGGTGCTAAATTATCGCTAGACAAATATGGTAAAAGCCCAATCAACGATGCCGCTGAAAACCAACAAGTTGAGGTAATAAATTCTAAAACATTTTTATCTATATTCAAATAGGTGGAGATAATCAAGTGTTTAATTGAAACAATATTTTTGTTTTTCAGTGTTTGAACGCTCTCGTACAACATGGCACAGCTGCTGAATATATGGATTCGAATATGAATAGTGTGAATGCTGCTCGCTCAAAAACTGCCTCAAAGGCATCAAAAGGATCGTATCATAAGAAAATGTCCACATCATCCCACAATACGCTCATGTCAAAATCATCAACCGGAAGCTCAGATACGGAACCATTCTATTTGCATCCGCCAAGCATTCGTCAATCGCATGACAATATTTATGGGGCTGCAATGCGACAATCAGCTTCACCACCGGAAGTGTATGGTGTACCAAATGATGGCCTATACATAAATCCAATGCGAAATGGTGCATTGACATCGCCAAGCCCCAACGGAAGCGTTTCAGGCGAATCATTCTACTTGCACGATCCACAAGAGGTAATTTACAATCGTGTCAAAGATTTGTTTGATTCGGACAGCGGTGGAAGTCACAAAGAGAGCTCGAATGACAGCACTAATGGGGGTAGTGGAAATGTTGGTGCTCCGAATGTTGTTGTGAATGGTTCAAAAATGCATCCACCAAACGCAATGACCGTTCAAGTTGAGGTGCATTCGAGCAGCAGCGGAGCTGGCAGTGGCAGTGATGAAAGTTTATCGGTATCATCAGGCTCCGATGAATTGCAACAAAAGATTGCAACAAGAAGCCCATTGAATGAGTCTCCAGGCAGCAATAAAAATGTCAACAATAATTTAGCCGAACAACATGATTATGAAGATATTTATTTGGTACGCGAAGAAGCACGCACAACAACGAAAGCCAAGTATGGACCAGGACGGAGCCGATCACGTGACAGTGGTTCACACAGCCGATCGGCCAGCGCTAGTTCAAATCATAGTGCAGAAATTGTCGTCCAATATGCGGCCAATGTAATTATACGTTACTATATTTTACACTTCATTTCATGAAAGACGACATTTTGATTAATGGCACATTCTTCTTTCTCTTCATTTCTTTTAAATAGAACAATCGCGATAGTTTGGTGAACAAGAAAAATAAATTGAATGATACAAATAAAGGCAAGTATGAAAATCCGAAAAAATCCACTGACACACCGTTGAACAACATGATGAACAATAGTGGTCAAAAATCGAATAATGTTATCATCAGTAACAATCAATTGAAAAATGACACATACGAAAGTGTTTGTTCGCCTGAAGATACAGCCGAACGTACAAAAATGGCACAACGGCATTCGATCGCGGTCAATGGCAATAACACAATTTCAACGACCACCGCTCATAATTCAAACAGTTCAATGCCATCGAATGTTAATTGCAGTAACAACACTAATAATCGCGTATTGAAACGAGTCATTTCGGCTCCTGTTGCAACCAATGAGACGAAAGGTAATTATTTTCCTCTCTCTCGCTCTCTTCTCCGCAACACATTCTGTACATTGTATTAGCAAATTTAGCAACAACAAAAAATAACACGCTTAGAACCGGTTTGCAATCAATTGCTTACCGACATGTACATATTTTCACGCTGAAATCTATAAATTTCTCCAATTGTCACACGCACAATTGATAGATGCTATTAGAAATAAAAACAACTTATGCATCTGTTGTTTTCTCCAATCTCTTCTCAATTAACAAATCAAGAGCGAGGTCATTGAAATTTTCTCGGAACTTTTTTTTTTAAATTCGAAATTGATTTTCAAGTAAAATGACTTCAATTTTATTTCTAGAGAGTGGCATATGAAGTGCTCAGATGGAAAGGAGCTATGTCTGGGCTTAAATTTATATTTTGTATTTCAAATAGTTCACTAGACGAGAATGACATAGCCTCTCCAATCCATTGAACACTTCATATACCCTGCATCATTTTAAAATACTTTGTTATATTGTCCAAAAGCAGTAGTCGGACCACCTCCACCACCTTTGCCGCCACCATTGAAAGCACCAAGCCAGACAAACCATGCAACTGCAATCAGTTTTGCCGAAACGCCACAGATTCAAAATGGTCCAAGTGGTCAAAATGGTTTAAATGACAGCAACCAAACCAATGGGGATGATAATGATTCCGACGAAATTGATTCAGATTGTGGTTTAGAAGTGGTCGAAGAGCCAACTTTAAGACCATCTGAACTAGTTCGAGGTAATCATAATCGAACCATGTCAACCATTTCAGGTGAGTTTATTGGAATGTGAATTTTTTGTAAAAAAAATAGACAAATTACAATTGTTATCTTACGACCACCTTTATGTTTGTCATTTAGAAATTGTCTCTTTAATAATCATAATATTACAATAATAATATCGTCACATAAAACATAAAATATCAAATAGCGGTAATCAATTTCTAATTATACACTTGATTGTGATCACAGCATAAATCAGTTCTCTCTTCGTTGCCCATCGAAGCTTTTTAATTTTTTTTTATATAAATGTCATTTAATGAGCACACTCAATTTACACATGATGCAGTCAATGATTTCCTAATCGCATAATTTGTCATCTAGCATAATTCCAATTAAGACAATTCATTTCATGAATGTGTTTAATTTGTTGTTAAATTAAATGTTTAAACTGAGTGCACATTGGCTTCCGTGCCAATACAATTTTATGATAAAAAACAAAACACTTACATAAAATGCTATTTTTAGATCGTGTATCGTAGATTCGAAATTCAAAAAAAAACACGAGCAGACGAAAAAAAAAATTACACTAATTTGTGCAACGATCCAACTGATTCGCTGGCCAATCAGAATGGAATAATGCAAAAGAAGCGCTTTTCATGACTGAAATCACATCTGATAAGAGATGTGCGATGATTCCTAGAGAAAGCTTTGGCAATCGCTGATCACAGCGCCGAAACAAACAAATACACTCACCCAAGAATGCAAGTGCGAACACGAAAAATCCATTGATTTATTTTATGGGCTGGCATCTGAAAGCTTTCGAAAAAAGAGAAGGGATAGCGTGAAACCGTGAATTAAAATGAGATAACAGCCTTCGTGCTTACATCAAACACCATCGAAATATTGCCACTCAATATATTTTATAGCGATCGCGAAATTTTGTAGAGAAAATTCAATTGTCTTATTTTTGCACATCAACACAGTAATTGATCGTTATCACGAGAAAATAGCCTGAGGATCATATTTTGCATAAGACGTACACGTACAGTTCGACGTCTACACTTGTTTTTTCTCTCCATCCATCGGATTCTCTTGATTCCATCTGTGCCACAGCAAAAACATTGTTATTCGCTTATAAAATTGCATTGTGACGACACACGCCGTAAATGCATACAGAAGCGGCGTAAAACGGTAGTAGCTATGCTATATGGATGATGAACGTGATTCATTTAACCTCTTGAAAATATGGATCGAATGATTTGTATCGCTTTTGTGATTTAATTAATTAGTAATTCAATCAACAAAATATTTGTGCGTTTATTGTTTATAGTTTGTTATGGCAGAAACAGAAGCAGCGTTGAGCATTCAAGCTTACTTGCTGAAAGGCATTGAGCATTGCGCTTTTTCAACTGGTTTTGCTATTTTAAACGGCATCGAAAAGAGAAAGAAGTGAAGAAAATGTTTGAAAAGTATAATTTTGATGCGCTCTAATGCATTAATTACATGGATTATTCGTCTTTTGCGCTTCTTTATGGTTTTTTTTCTTCTCTTCATTCTGTGTTCATCTCTTTTTTTTTGTCATAACACAGACATTTTCATGTTGAAGATTTTCTGTGCTGTTTCTTCCTTCCTTTTCGACACATACACAACATCTTCGTGCTGATCGAGTCGAATGAAATGTATTAATTAAGTGTGTGCTGCTTTTTTTCAACTCACTCAATCGATCGACAGCACAGCATACCTCCCCAACACATCTAGACGCACATACACACACACACACACACATGTTTGTTTGCGTCTTTCACAACGTTTGAGCCGTTTGAGCTGTTTACACCATTCAAATGGTGGTTTTAATTAAATCAATTTGGCCAAATGCATTTTAACATTTCCATAAATTTTAAAGGCAACTCATTCAGTCGATCCATGAGCATGAATCAGAACGGTATCAGAACGCGGTGCAGCAACGCATGACAACGGGCCTTATTGCATATCTGCTCTCGTTCGAATCAGCCAATAACATATACAAACACGGGTACAAATACACAGAAACAAACGGCACATCCGCAACACATACAATGAAATATTCAAAACACCCACGCCATTGCATCCGATTGGTTTGACGAAGAAGAAAGCAGAAAGTCCATTTCTATAGCCCATTGTAAATTGTACATTCGAAAGAGAGACGAAACGATGATTTAGCCATCGATGTTCAAGCGTTGGTCAATTTCAAACATTCACGTATTTGTCTATATCGTGTGTGGATTTGTGCTATTCGGCCATTTTCTCTTGCACGTCCGTGCTTCGGTTCATTTTTTTTCTCTACAGCACACAGCCCTCACAATTCAGTTTTTCCATTCGGTTACCGCAAATCAATCAGTTTAGTTTGGCTTTCGTCGTTATCTTGTGCGTGTCTATTTGATCTTAAATGAACGATTTCTCTGTGCAAAAAATTCAATAATTTCGTTAATTTGTCTTGGTTTATTTTGGTCGCTTTTTTTTATTGTTTTGTATTTTGTTTCCCCGTTGGTTGTTGTTGTTACTTTTAAATGATACACCGTTGTGCATTTCGTTGGTGGGTTTTTAATGTTCACATCCATTTCGACAGCAAACAAGAAAGCACGGCTTATCAATGGTACAACGTCGTCGGTGCAACATCAAAATAGCAACGGCGGTGGTAGTGCTTCATCATCCGACGAATATCAGACATATCAAGCACAATATTGTGGATCGTCTGTTTCAGTAACAACATCCACAGGACAAGCAGCTCAATCACGTTCCAACGGTCCAAATTTGGTAAATAAACAGCTTGTATTACCGTTCGTGCCACCCAGCTTCCCGAATGGTTCACCGGATGGCTCAAATCACTTAATTAAACCATCGGAATATCTAAAAAGTATTAGTGATAAACGATCATCAGCTTCATCCGCACGGTGAGTTTCGAATAAAAATGTGAAATTTTGTGATTTGTTTTTTTTTTTTTTTGAACAATTTTCAATGATTCAGTGTTCAGTGGCTTTATTCTGAAAATATTTAGCTAATATCTACAGTTTGTTATTCAATGAAATTTAATCTCGAAGATTTATTGAATTTCCGTGAAGACTTTTCTTACTCTTGCTAAAATTTCGATTCAATTTCGACGATTCGCTTTCCATTCTATTGTTTTTTTTCGCTGTTTCTATTTTTTTTTAAGAAGAAAACAATTTGAAAAGTACAAGTTCAACATTTTCACCAATTTTCAAATAAGAAAATTCAAACAATTCCAACACCATTCTCGAAATTATTTCCATTTCATCTCATTAACACGTCGGATGAGTACAACAGTACAAAAATGTTCAATTACAACGCATAGAAGCTGATCGAAAAGCAAATGAGCAGTGAAACTATAAATTAGCAGCACTTACAACGAATGGATTTTGTGATACAAAATAAATTAGTTAGTGATTTTCACACAAAGCGCATACACACAAAAACATGAAGAACTGGCAATAGCAAGATTCGAGGCGAACGAATGAATAGAGGAGGTCAATGCAAAAGAAAAATTATCAGACCGGAAATAAACGGTTGTGTTACAAATTTTTATATCCGAAGCGAAAACAATTTTTTCTTCTTCTCTCTTTCGACGATCTCTTTATGATGGAAAAAAACGTTGAACTTGCAATCGAAATCTTAGGCATTTCCAAAGCCCATTCTTTTTACGTATTATTACTTAGAAAACTTCATATTTATTTGTACAATAAAATATAAGTGAAATAGTAACGAAGTTTTTTGAATGATTTGAATAGGTCAACCGATACCGAAGACTACATGAAAATTGAACTAGCATCGAATCAAACGGCATGTCCAGAACCGCCGAGACCTCCGCCACTACCACCACCAGTGGCCGTGTCCAACACCAATGGCGATACAAATGGACATTCCAAGACAAACACACTTAACGGCACCGCAAATAACATACCAGCACCTCCACCACCCCAAGATACGGCCACCCGCAAACAACAGCAACCACTCTCCGCAATTTCGATACAGGATCTTAACAGTGTGCAGGTTTGTACTTGACTGCAAATTTATCTCTAGACTCAACAAACTAATTTCAAAATGTGTTCTTTTTTAGCTTCGACGCACCGAAAATAAAGTGCTATCAAAGAGTTATTCAACGCCAACACGAAGCATGAGCATGCAATGCCTATCTTCAACCAATGAAGCATTTTTATCGCAAAAAACGGATTTGATTGCTGAATTGAAAATGTCAAAAGATATCAACGGAATACGAAAAATGAAAGTTGAAAAAGCAAAAATGGAAGGATCGTACGACAAAGAGGCTTATACAGACATTACCAAACAGTTTACAGCTTCACATTTTGTCGAAACGGTAAGAAGTCGGTGCCCGGAGGTTTGTTGATAATTCCAGCCCAGATCGATCAATTGTTACATACTATTAAACAAATTGCTTTTTTCTCCTTCGTTTGTGTACGTTTTTTTAGGTCCCTGAAAAGGACAATGCTGGCAATATCATACCGGATTGGAAGCGTCAAATGTTGGCTAAAAAAGCGGCTGAACGTGCAAAGAAGGAATTTGAAGAGCGTATGGTCAAAGAGGCCGAAGATCGACGCCTATCAGCCATTCCACAATGGAAACGCGATTTATTGGCACGACGTGAAGAAGCCGAAAATAAACTCAAGTAAATACTGGATAAAATTTATTTTTTTTTTTTTTTTTATTCATAGAAAATGATGCTGTACATACCCCTTGGTGTGCATGTTGAAACTAACTTCTTATTTCTTCTCTCTTTCTTTTATATCCGGTCACTTTTCTGCTTGAACTAAAATTCAAATTTTTTGATCAAATGCAAACAAAAACAAAAAAATCTGAAAAAATTGAATAGAGCTGCACTTTATACCCCCAAAGTAGAAGAATCGTCCGTTCGTCTATCGGAATCATGGCATATGCGTCAAGCGCAACGTGCCGTTTCAATTGACAATATTAGTTTTATAACCAGTGCAATGGAGGACCGACATCACTCCAACATCAAGGATAGCAATTTCTCAACATTGAATAACTCAAATCATTTACACAATAACAATAGCCACAATTCTAATAATAATTATCATAACAATCATAAAACTAACAACAACAACAACAACAACAACGATGACATGCGAAACAACAATCATAGCAATCATAACACACTTAATTCCAATTCAAATCATAACCCATCAATTCAGAATAACCATAACACATCCATTAATGCATCAACCGATAATTTACATAAAGCTAGTGACGATGAACCAGACAATATCATCCCGTGGCGTGCCCAACTTAGGAAGACCAACAGCCGATTGAGTTTGATTGGATGAATATTGTAGAGCAAAACTGTTTTAAGATTTTAAGGAATACTAATTCGAGAGAACGTTTAATAAAAAAAAACACACACACACAGCGAGTCATAATAATACTATAAACAATTTATATTTTTAGCTGTAAGATTTAAAAAAAAAAAACAATTTATTTTGCCGATTTTCATTGACACACTCTGAATAGATTTATTTATAGAACTCACGCTGTATATCGATATAATAATTTTTTTTTTTGCATTCAACAAACAGACATACATCGAATGAACGATTTAAAAATAAAAAGAAACTATATCCATTTGCTTATTGTTACATTTTTTTTATCCATTGACCATTTATATACGATTTACATTCGATAAGTTGAATTAAATAAAACGATTTCAAAATGAAAATTCAATTTAAATGATTACAGCACATGACAGAAAATTATATATGTTTTTGTCATTAAAAATTCCGCACATTTTTAGATTATATAAAAAAAAAGAATAAGTTTCTATACTTTTTGCAAGGCCTCAGCTCTGTGATTTTATGCCGCCTGTTTTCAAAATTAACAATGCATCAAATAATCAATTTTTCTCTAGATTTTTCTATAAATCAAATTGTTTTTGGCTTACCAACGCTTTTAAGGTGCTTAAGGTGTTATTTCCCAGGACACGATTGGGTCACAATTGTAATCGTTGACGGTTGGTGCCCTTATAATCGTACACAAAAATGGTAAAACAATCGTTCACGATTCCAATCGTGTCCTGGGAAATAACATCTTTATGCAGCATGCTTATAACATTCAACATCTTTTCACATACGAATTTGATTTTCAAGTAAAATGATATCCAAATTTTACTAAAATTTATATTTAATTTTCACTAATTCAAAATGTTCCGAAAAATTCCTTCGAATCATGGTAATATCAATTTAATGAAATGGTGAATGTCAACAGACATCAGATTAACGGAATCAAAGATTTATTTGCAATACTAGAGAATAATTTACAGATTCATCTAAATAGCCACTATAGATTTTAATTTTGCTACGAATGAAAATGATGAAACATTTGAAATTTGAGGAAAAAAAAACATGTAAAATTATATTGATTGAAACTAACGAATTTTTGGACATGTACTAATACATTAGTAATAATACTAAACATTAGTATGTATTTTCAGAAATTGTCAATTGATTGTTATTTTATTCATGCAAGTCTCTTTGTAAATAGCAGATACCTTTTTTGTTCCGATTTTCAAGATCTTGGACATTTTAAATGGTTGTCCAGATTATTTCATTGTTCTTTTATGTAAATATTTTTTTTTTTTTGATTTATACAATTTATGTTAAGTAATGGAAAAAATTGTTGATTTTTTTCTTTTTTTTCTACAAAATAATTTGTGTATTTGATATCAAACGAAATAAAGTTTATTTTCTGCTGAGCTGCCTATTTGTTATTTTTCTATATATATTTTCAGGAATGGAGGATTCAATACTATAAAATTGATGGAAATAATTAATTACTAGTGAATTATTTTAAGTCCAGAGCAGTGAACTCAATTACAATAGATCACTATATTGAACATTTGTTTTCCTCGTTAGCCTTAAAGATATAGACGGTGCTAGAGGTTCTCCAGCTGATCTGGTGACTGAAATTAGATTTTTTATTTCAAGCGTCGGAACCGCAAAAAATGAAGGTATAAGAGCACAAAAAAAAGTTATTAAGCCGAATCTTGAGAAGAACGATGTTGAAATTTGTAGATCTTAAAAGTGCTCACGCAAATGACAATTAATCTTCATTTAACGTTTATAATGAAATATCAATATTTGCATTTTTATTGAAAACCAATTTTCAAAATTTTAATATTATTTGAAATGTTCATGGAAACTATACGAAAATCAATTGGATTGAACTTTTGTGATATATCATTGCATTTTTGGGCCATTTAAGATTATTTATTATCTTGTAAAATAAATAAATCATTTGTGTATTAAGTGTGCAGACGTTAAAACTACAAACTCAAATCCACTCACGTTTTTTTCGAATGCACTAGATGGCGTTATCTAGCCTCGAATATATTCAGTGAAAGGATTGTTTTTCACCACAATCTCGCTCTCACAAAATCTAATTCGACTTTTTGTGTTGGAACATGTATGAAGAGAGATGTAGACAGTAAATGTGTGAGAGAGTTGAGAGAGGGACTTAATACACGCACAATGTTACATTCAGCGAGAGGGAGATAGAAATAACCTTTGCTGTTGAGAGTGAAGCAGCCAACATAACTCTCCTAACATGTGTTCTCAAATACCATTAAAAAGCTGGTTTTGTTGTTGAGTTTCTCTCATTGTGTGTTCTCAGTTCGTAGCGTAAACAGCAAACTCGTGTGCCGAGTCCGCGTAAATAACAAATAAACACTATTGTTGACAAGCTAAGCGTGTGTGTGCGTTCATTCCCGCGAAACCGTAATACATTTTTCCAAAAGGTAAGTGAATTGACGCAAACAACAGAAAAAAAATTATTTTGTGTAGTGAAACAAATTCAATACCATTAATTGGAAAATTCCGTCCAATTTTTTCGTTCGTTGATTGCATTTTTAGTGAAAAGTGTACACATTTTTTTTTTTTTGGTAAAGTGAAAAAAAAAAATTAATTTTCTAAACAAAGTTGAAGGGACAAATATTCGTCCAAAAAAAATTATGTTTTTTTGTAGATTTTTTAGCTCATCTGAACGCTATTGTGGCATCCGTCGCCATTTTGTTTATTTCATATTGTCGTTGGACCAAGAAATATATGTGTCGTACGATGAGTGCTTTGATGTGTTTCCTTCGTGTGTTTTGTATTGAGAATACGAATTAAATTGCAAATTTTTATAATTACGATGTATGAGTTTGGGGCATGCCCCCTCTCCAATTACGATTCCGTCGTAATATTACGTATATTTTTAACGTCGTGTGTGTATTTTTCTTGCCATTATTTTGTGCATTTTATTCTGTCCAATGATTTCAATTCTTCAATATCGGTCTAACGCTGATTTTCCTATAATTGACTATTTCTTCATATCTGGGCCAACAATGCATCGATAATATTCGTTCTATAGCTGTTTATATTGCGTCTATTTATGAAAACTCTTGGAATTAATTATTCGTTAATTGCTCAACATATACAATAGTTTGATATGCAGACAAACATAAACAAATAACATTTCATTAACGTTCGAAGTGAAGCTAGTCGGGGGGGGTTTCGGTAACAAACAATGCAAATTGAAAATTTCTTCATATTTTACCTCATCGGTACAATGGTCGAAGTACAGTCACGCTTCGATCCGGATACAACATCATTTTGAGTGCACTGTTCGCGTCCCATGTTCGGGGGGCAATGATTTCAACAGATGAATATGCGCGTGTGCACGGACGAGACTTAGACGATTTGAGTACGTGTCGCAAATGCCACGGATGATTTTGATCCGCCTAATTAACACCATCAAGAATTAAATGATATCGACCTAGCTCATTACATATCCATAATTCAACTTCATATTGAAACAAATAACGTGTGAAATGTTGTATGAATCAATTTATCATTACATCGTATGATCTTCGGATCACTTTCGATAGTTTATAGTCGAAAATGAATGACTCAGTTAATAATTTTGATTATTTTAAATCATCAGCAATAATTATTGAGAATTATTTATAATTTTGGTTTATTTTGATTTATTATTTCAATTTGTTTGGTCTTTTAAAGAACATTTATTGTTTAAATAATTTGTTGTGACTTTTTGAAGTCAACGGAATCAAGGATTGAATTTCATCATTCGTAAATGACTCATCTAGAATTCCTTTTTATTCTCTTTCTTCGTTCTATTTCTTTGTAAATTTTTCGTAAAGGTATGTGATTCAAGCCTGTCGAAACATGATTCTTTTTCTACATGTATACATTCGCAACGTCGTGTATATCACAGAGTGTAATAGAGGCTTGGAGGAAGAGCCGTTTGATTGAATATTATGTGCATCGCTACGTAATCGGTGTTAGGGTTCATTTTCCATATTCGCTCTTCTGCGTTCGTTCCTCTGTCGCACGTCACGTGAATGCATTCACTTTTACTGCACAAGTACAGTCATTTGATGCTTTTGTATCGTACAATTTTAAATGCAACGCTTGCTACGTTGAGTTTCAAATTACAACTGTCCGTTTGTCTAGCGTCAATTTTTTGCGCGCGCGATAACAAATCAACTTGTCTCATGCGATAGTTTAGTGTTTTTTTTATGTGTGATTTTGGAATACAAGTAAATTGTTGATTTTTTTCTCGGTATTTTTGATGACAGTATTTAAGAAATAATTGTTGAGGTTTTTATTGAAAAATATTGTTCAGGAAATGTCTATTTTAAATCATTTAAGCGACCATAAATTTGATTAGTGCGGCGAGACTATTTGTGTAAATTACAGTTAGCCCGCCGGCTTGACTGTCATCTTACATTTCAATCAAGTGTTTCTAAATTTAACTGAATTTTTCTTGTTAACTTTTTCTAATGTTCAAAGTGTTTTTTTTTTTTTGTTTTGTTTACTTTTTCAGAACAAAAATAATTTAAAATGGCCCGTACTAAGCAAACAGCCCGTAAATCAACTGGAGGAAAGGCTCCACGTAAACAATTGGCAACCAAGGCCGCTCGTAAGAGTGCCCCATCCACTGGTGGTGTGAAGAAGCCACATCGTTACCGTCCAGGTACTGTTGCTCTTCGTGAAATTCGTCGCTACCAAAAATCCACCGAATTGTTGATCCGTAAATTGCCGTTCCAACGTTTGGTGCGTGAAATTGCACAGGATTTCAAGACCGATTTGCGTTTCCAATCGGCCGCCATCGGTGCTTTGCAAGTGAGTAGCATTTTGGCATTGTTTTCACTTATTGAAATATTGACTAATTTCCAATGTTTTTGGTTTTTTATTTCTGTTTTCGAATTTTAGGAAGCCTCTGAAGCCTACTTGGTCGGATTATTCGAAGACACCAACTTGTGCGCCATCCACGCCAAACGTGTCACCATTATGCCGAAAGACATCCAACTCGCTCGTCGTATCCGAGGCGAACGTGCTTAAGAAGTCATTTTAGTTCTGATCGTTTATTTCTTTCAATATTTTTTTTTCTTCATACAAATAATGTCTACATTTAATAAGAAACCACCCATTTTGATTAATAAACCATAAATAAATTAACGACACCCGATTGACACTTTTCTGACGTAAAACAAGTGATTGATGTTCTTTTTTTTTATTAGCATTAAACATTTTCAGAATTTTGCCAATATGAATGGACGACAAAGATTAAACAACTGAAAGGTACATTGTATACATAGTCACACCATCAGAAGAATATCACATTTATTCAACTTGAATGCATAATTACAATATTGTTTAACAACTAAACGGAACTATCAACCTAAAAATAGAATAAAATTGCGTTTTGCTCGCATAAAAACAAATTCTTTTGAGAACTCAATGTTCAGAACCATTTTATTAGTAGTATGAAATGTGTTCCTTTGAAAGAGGAGAATTTCACATGTTTCTTCGCAAATCAGACGACAGTATCCCACTCAAGTCTGTAGACAAATGTGTTTTTTATTAATGTCAGCAATTTTGCATTGGTGTTATATCACACAATGTGCCAAAGCCTTAGTTACAAGAACCTTTGGTCAAATGTTTGTGCATTGAAACATAATCGAGGGTTCAGATTTTTTTTTGTTCTTATCCATTCTTTCAGTCAATTGATATACGTTGGATTGCGAAGTTTGTTCTGAGTGACAGAAGAAATTTGTTCCAAGTGTTAATTGTCTTGAAAAATTATTCAAAAGTCAATTTGCCACAAACCACAATTTCAAGTTTATAATAGATCGGACCTTAGTTGAGAGTATGTAACTTCTCGAATTTATTTTCAATTTTCCTCATATTATTTGGTGTTTTAACGTCTAAATTCGTAATAACTTTGCCGAATTTTAGAATTCAACATTTTTGTGAAACAAAAGTGAGGCCTTTGCGACATTTTGTTTGAATTCTTAATGTAAATTAAGTAGCGATGTCATTGTTAATTGTTGATTCTGTCTATTCAGAAGGATTAGAGTAATTGGAAATGACCCGTACTAAGCAGACTGCTCGCAAATCAGGAGGTGGAATAGCTCCACGTGACCAATATGCGGCCAAAGTTGTTCGTAGGAGTGCCCCATCGACTGGTGGTGTGAAGAAGCCACATCGTTATCGTCCAGGTATTGTCGCTCTTCGTGAAATTCGTCAATACCAGAAATCTACCGAATTGTTGATCCGTAAATTGCCGTTTCAACGTTTGGTTCGAGAAATTGCTGATGAGTTCAATCCAGATTTGCGTTTTAATGTTAATGCTCTAAGCGCTTTGCAAGTGAGTTATTCCTTCACATGGTTTTAACGTTACGTTTTGAATATTTGGAATGAACACAAAAATCGATGATTTCAATTTAAACTGTCGGATTTTCAATGTTCTTTTTTGACATATGATTATATATTGCAGGAAGCCGCTGAAGCATATTTAATCGGATTGTTCGAGGACACTAATCTATGCGCCGTCCATGCCAAACGTGTGACTATCATGCCCAGGGACATTCAACTCGCTCGTCGTATCCGAGGCGAACGCTCTTAAGAACTCGATTGAAGTCGGATTTTTTAAATAACAATTGTTCTATATTTTTTCATATTAAATAAGTTGATGATGTCCGAATGACAATTTCCTCACGGAAAGCATATAATTTATTGACATAGATTTATGTTATAAATTCAAATAAAACAATAGATTCCATAGTATAATTTCGATCCTAAGACTTAGTGATTCTGGTGCCTATCAATGATGTCCATGTTAATAAATCCATGTTAATAAATTTATTTAATACAATGCGCTATAGTTCATATTTAGAGCAACTGGTTTGTTACTGGAGCATTTTCTGAATGAAATTAATATATATGTAGGTCAAGTTTTTGTGATATCTTCCGGCTAAAAGTGTTTTATCCGAGGCGAACGTGAAATATGGTATGCATCCCCAAAAATAATGGAAAAATTAAATTCTTAGAATGTGCGGGATAATTTGGCTGGTTTCAATGGTTTTGACAGCCAGTTATTTTAAACCAATGTTTCAAAATTAAATTTGAATTTCAAATAATTAGGAAATAATAGGAAAAAATAGAAACAAATAATAAAACGAGAATAAAAATACATGCATAATTAAGATTTCTCACGATGTGATGCACCAATATTATTTAAAGTGCATAAAAGAAAATTCCAAAGCTTAGAATTACCAGAGGCATTTTAATATTCATTATTAAATATTTTTCTTTACTTTGAAACGGTCTTTTGGGAGATGAAGAGATTTTTATTTATTATTTTTTATGAAAAACAATTTGACCGTTTTACATTGAATCCATTAATTATTATCGAAATATGTAAATATGAAACAAAAGGAAACGGAAATACGTAATTAACCAATATGGCGTCACAAAGTGATGTCAAATATACTCGAAGTCAATCTGCGGAACAATATACATCATCATCGGATCAAATCAGCGAAAATAGTCAATCTCTGTAAGAAAACTTTTGGAAATTCGATGGAAAACAACGTGTGTCCAGTTTGCAAGAAAGACTTTTCCAAATTAACGTATTAAAGAAAACACATTGTGTGTTTTGAAAATAACAAATGCTGCGTTTGCTTCGAAGACTTTGAAGATGAGGATTCCCTCAAAATACATGCAAGGAATTATGCAATTGTAGGAAAGTGTTGTGCATGTGCTGAAATCGCTGAAAACACTGAAGAGGACAATTTTCAGGATGCATCTAGGAAGGCATTCCACAGCAATGATGACTTTTTCAAACATCTTCGATACTGTCCAAACAAAAAAACATTAAAACAACAATCTCAGGCTAATCTACAAAATCCACAACAATGAAACCAGTACGTTTGGCCAAGTTAATGATATTTATATTTAATCTAGACATTTTATCAATGTTATTTTAAACTGTTGAAATTAATTTTATAGTCCCCTCAAAATGCCAGTGTGAAAGATGCCGTTTACCGTCAACCGTTATTCATAATGGACATTGGACATTCAATTGGTGAAAGGATTTTTCTAAAAACTACTTTATTTTGATGAAATGTTGAGGTAAGTTGCTTTTGTGTTCTCAAATATTTCGTCATCATCAAGTGACGCATCATTGAATTTTAGTATAGAAAGACGATGCATATATGGAATCTTCTGTCACAGCCAATATCATAATCAAAGTATAATCATCACACAACGGCATGGGCAGCTAAAATAACGATAAGCAACTTAATTATACTCATAGATGTTTACAACTGTTGTTTCAATCAATATTTAAATCACAAACTGTAAACAATATCTAAAATATACGAGTCTTCAAACAAATCAGTTCTTTTGATGGGTATTGTTTGCCACAATCTGAACCTTAACTCAACAGTCTCATTCTGAACTTTACCTTCGAGGGTGTCATTGCCAAAACTGTTCGTGAATGACATAGCTTCGCTGAAAACAAGTGCTTTTTTTTGCTTCCACACATTTTTTTACAACGGATACCAATATTGTGAATGTGAGCGTTGTTTTCGGCTAAATTTGATGGGAAATATGGCGTCAAGTGGTTCACTAATGAGAACTGGGCGGATTTATAAGAATATTGAGTGACTTCGTATTAAGTGATGATATTTTCGGTCGATTTTTTCAAACAGTCTTACTGGATTTTAGTTATCATTGGTGCCGATTTATTGAAATTCTTTCAAGTCTGGTGTTGCCGGTGAATGGATATATTAAAAAGAAGCTCGTTGTTGCCATCGCTTTCGACAAACTGTTAAATGAGTTTTGATGTCAAGTCTTTTAGAAAAACTGGAAATGTTTCTGGATAAAGATACAAGCTGAACATTACCTAAACAAAATTCAATTGTTTCTCATATGGGTTCAAGATGAATTTTGCTGACCCATCGACTGCTCCATTCAAACAATCCAAGTTTTCCATATCAATTTTTGTATACCAATTCCCTTAGGCACAACAGCCCTTATAATGATGATAATCGTGTGACATTTTATTTGAAATTTTTTACATCCAACCTCTTACAAATTAAGTAGTTGTTTACAAATTGAAACAATCGACAACATTTTTCGTTTGAAATGTCATCAAATTGAACGTGATCGAAAACCACCGCTAGATGGCTTTGCCTGCCATACTCGCGCATTACGTTGTAATACATTTTGAGAGATATTTGTATAACATAACATCACTAATCTGCATTCTAAGCGTTTCAATGTATTGCTCGGAACGACACCGAAAAACTTGAGCAAGCATGAGTGAAGAGATTGCTCTTATTTCGAAGGTTAAATTGACAATGACAAAGACAAAGACAAAGAACATGACATATAACATTTGACGCTACAATTCAAAAGCGGTCTCAAAATACATTTAGATTTCGTGGTCGGAGTGGAATGCGCATCTAGAAATACATCTAGAGTTAAACATGTGCCGCTAAAGTCGCAATTAAATAGCGTAAACAAAATATCATAGCGCGTGTTCACACTTAAAGAAAGCAATAAATGCGTATTTTGACTGAAACGCATTGTTGACGGAATTGAGTGTTTTATAAATAACACTCATTGACGTTTCTATGCATCCCACAGGTGGGATTGAATCGAGTGGAAATGCACTTTGCTCTACTTGTTGGTAGTAAATTATTGCTTGAGTGCTTTTCATTCTCCTCGAACATATGATGTGCAGCATGCCGAAATGTGAATTAAAAAAAGCATTTCAAACATTCGCTTTCACTGCGTTTGTACGCTCATATGGAGCAATTTTATGAGTACAATCAATTTTTATTGGCGTAGGTTATACGGATCAGCTCATTGCTTTGAATTAGAAAATTACACGGATGCATTTCTTTCGTGCAGCGGACGGTATTTTTAGATTGTGTGACTTTCAATTTAGATTTATGATTAAGATTATTGGTTTCGATTAAATATTTCACAGTATGTAGTATACCTTTTACTAATGAATGCGCTTGCCTCAAAGAAAATAAAGTCATTTCTCTGATGGCATAGTTAAACTTTTACTGACTATTTTCTGTGAGCTCAGATGGTGAATAAAAAATAATAACGATGAAAGGTGAAGGTAATAATATCTAAACCTTTTGATATGTTTCCAAAGAGTTTTTGTTTAATGAGCAATTTTTATTGGACAATTGCTCACGCAAAAATGAAATGTGGTAGAAATTTCACAAATAAAAACAATCACTTCACTACGCAATTTTAATACGTTGCCACAATACAAAAATATCATTTTTTTGTCATTTTTTATTGTGGCACAACACAAAATCTATATTATTGAAAAGCTATGGGGGTAAAATGGGTGTTCACCACATTTTTCAATTACAAACCTAGACGACATTTTAGTGACTTTCGATATAAAATTGATGTTTGGATGCAAATTTAAGAATGAAAACAGATTGTAAACTTTGATCAACCTGGTTTAGTATTTATACTTACTATATAAGTATGTTTTCGTTGTAATAATTTATACGCGGTTGTTTACTTACTTTATTCGAAACGTGTTATATTTTTTAAATGATTTACACATTTTTTTTTGCAGCACATCGTCATGACAAGATCAACAGAATGAAACATTTGTAAAATTTCTTTCCTAAAAATATGAAAGTTACTTTTGTATTACATGAGTGCGAGCACAGTCTCATCGATAACTTTAAATTTGGTTCTTTTTTTTGTTCCATTTCCTCTTCCCTTTTGTTCTCTTATTTCAATTTGATAAATATTTATGACAACGGACAAAATATTTACTTTGACGATCGTCAAGATCGTGTTCAATAGAATTCTGGTTTTTTGTGATCATCTTCGATATTTATTTTCCTACTATTTATCGAAATATGAGAACATGTTATGTGAAACTGGTGTTGTTTTTTCGCGTTTGTTTTGTATGTTTGATTCAAATAGTAATTTACATCTAAAAAAACACTTTTGGCCGTCAGAGAATCTGGTTATTGTATTGGGAAATTTACCGCACGCAATTATGATGACAAAAAAAACTCCATAGAAAGCCATTTGATTAATTAGAAGAATGTGTAAAACGTTCCGATCTGTCCAATTAATCGATGATTGATTTAAACATTCCATGCGTGTTGAGCGATAAAAAGGTAAAAAATTCAAAATAATTTGAAATAATGGTTATAGTTATAAGTTGCTATGATACACATTTTTTCTCTCTCTGCATTTCCAGAGACAAAATCCGTTGGTTAGTTTATTTGCATTCTTTTAACCATTGAAATCAAGCACAAATACACAATAAAAACAAAAAGAATGTTGTTGACATGACAAACGGCTTAAAAGAAAACGTTGTTTCTAAAGACTCATTTAATAAGCGAATCGGACAAAAAGAAAGCCGATAGCATATAAAGCCATGTCCGAATCAAGTTGTGTGGAACGCGCCTCGCCAGTTTTGCTCTTTATGTGCGCTGTTCGTTCGTATCACGCGCCGTTGCCATCATGCTAACATTATTTGTATACATAGAGACTTACGCTTCTAAAAAAAAATTCTGTTGTACATACGATTGTGTTCAGTTTGGTTCCAGCTGTCGATAGACACGGTTCGGTTTTCAACGGCCGCAGTTTCACAGCAAATCAAATAAAATTGGGTGTTCCTCGCAATACAGAAAAATTACTTTTTAAAATGTTGTGATACACAAGTGAACAAAACACATAAATATTTCACATTGAATACAAGAAACAAGAGATCGAGAGCTAGATTGTTTGTATCAGAAGCACAAAAGTAACCAGAAATTTTAATTGTTTTGAGAATTTATCTTGATCATTTTGTATCAACCGAAAACCGTATAAAAAATGACCATCTATGCGAAACTCGTTCAAATTATTCTGATCTGTTACTGCGAAGTAGTGCATTAAATATTTAAAAAATATATATATAAACGGTAGGTGAAAGTGAAGTTTATTAACAAACTGATGCAAATTATCAAATTAGTTAAAATGCGTTAAAATTAAATAAACTGTGTAATTGACTAATTGTCAAAAACACAAAAACAAGGCGTTTCGCACGCGTAGACAACATTCATTATCACCTGAAAGGCGCTGGAAGGATATAATTACCGGAATGGATTCGATAGCAACAAAAACTCACATTATTGAAAAAGAAATGACTTAATCAGGTTTTTTTTTCGTGATTCTGAGTAATTGAGTCAACCACCAGACTGAATCATTGTGCACTTTTGATTCAAGGACATTGAAGCGTCTTTTTTGCATTGCATCTAAAACACATAGCATAAAACCCAGACAATTCGATTAGTCAAACAGAATTTGAAAAAAAAAATCATGGCATTAAAATGACCGTTTATTTAATTGGTTACAGTTAAATTTTTATTAAGATGAGTCTTGATGAAAAGGTGTGTGGTCGATACATTTATTAAATGGTAGACACTAATGGACTAAATCACATATATGCATGAATAACGCATTATTAAGACAGAGAGAGAAAGAAAAAAGTATGAGAAGTGTGTTTTTTTTTCGTGTGAAAACTTTGTTTTTGTATAGTTGTTACCATAGGTATGATCGTACCATAAACATAGCATGGCAAAAATAACAAGCGCAACAAATTGCAAGACTATTTGATGGTGTTTCATTCATCATGTCTTCCGCAATTGTCTATAATAACCGACATAAATTTAATTTAACTTATACCAACTGAGCACGAGTACTTCATGTACTTCCACATAGCTCCATACCCTTTTGTGCCGTTGATGTGATTAACAACAAGCATGTTTTAGATTTAGCTGATGCGAAAGTATCAAAAACACTACTGACTTTTGTATTTTATTTATTAACGCAAATAAACACCGGAATATGAAAATTTCGAGAGTAACGATATTCATTTCCTCATTCTTGTTGTGCGGTTGTTTAATAAACAAACAATATTTACGCCTAATTACACCCCAACATTCATTCAACCAAAAAGAAACAAGTCTTTTGTCGCTGCTGCTATAGTTAAGTCTATGACTTCTGACAATTTTCGTCTAGCTGTTGACACAATCACATAATTAGGCTGTATGAATTTCAAAACTGAGGTGTAAATTAGTTAAATAATTAGCGTGAAATAAAACCAGTTGCATTTGTTTTTTTTGGGTTTAGACTTATTTTTATTTCCTTCAATTTATCTAGATTATGATCGCATTTTCTTTGTGTCACAATCAATTTTTTCGCCCGCCCAACAGTAAATCTTTTCTACCACTGGTAGATTACTACGAAATAAATCAAGGCGATACTAATTTTTAAAATTGTCAACGAGTGTGACAAATTATAGGTAATGATCGAACTAAAAATTCGTAAATTGTTTTGTCCACAATTTCGGTAATTATGCTAACGTCCTTCGAATTGTCAATCTCGTGGATTTTTTGACCGCACTTGGTACACGTTTGACTTCAAGTGCTGCCACTTTTTGCAAGCTGTTTTTCCATGGAATTGAACTGTTCGGTGTAAAGTTTGATTTATTGGTTCTTATGAAAAATTGTTTGAAAAATTCAATTTTTGACATGACACAGGAAAAAAAATCGCAACAAAAACAGCTCCTAAATGACCGATCACATACACTTGTAATTAAGGGTTTATTTTAAAATAAAATAAATAAAATGACGTTGACTGATTTCTGATAAAAGATTTCTGATCCGCACATTTATTTTTTTACAAAAATTTCAAAAATAATGAAAACAATTCTCTCATTCGTACAAATTGACGAGTCACAATGAAATTATTAAATAAAAGAGATAAATGTCGAATCATTTCCCAATTGCGCGAAAACATTCCGAGAGTATGAATTGCCAATTTAATCGCTTAAATTGAAAAGGTTAATCTTTAATTTCGTCCAAGCCAAAATGTCATTCGGCAGCGCTTCCGAATTTAAATCAACACAGTTCTACAGACAAATGCCAAATTCTGAAATGGATTCACTGAATTCAGTAACAAAGTGGCGAATAAAAGATCAAGCAAATTAAACTGTCATAAGGAAATGTTTGTCGCAAGTTTTATACTAATTTTATGCAAACTTTTTGGCTAAAGTTAAAATTGTCGCAAAAGTTCAGGAGTTTGACTTGATGAATTCGACATGTGTTGTGGAACGGCATGAACTGAACATGCTGATAAAAAGCCTGATAGGTAAAAACCTTGATGATTTGAACGTGTAAAATCGAAAGCTAAATTTATTAAAACAGATGTTTCGTATGAAATGATCATATGGAAGTGAAACACGAAGTTTAGCAATGAAAGTTCAAGTAAATGCATTTGATACCATTAATCATTTTATCTATTTAACATCGCTACACTTCATCAAGGCTTAAAATTAGAATAGACACGCTATTGAGCATTCTGATTGACAATTAGTAGCAGATGAGTCGTGAAATTATTCGTCTAATCAGCGGCAAATCTGTTCTAAATGTGTCGATCATATCTCATCGAATCGCATTAAATCGATTCGAATTGGACGCATCGAATGTTATGCGTATGCATCAAGTCATACCGAAAATTCATGCACGTTTTGCCTGGTCAATATCAAGGTCGTCAACCATTATTCATTCAGGCCCCTTTTGCGATCGCGTGCACACAATTTGCAGCAAATGGTCTCGCGAATTGTACACGCCGTTGATTACTAAATTGTGCAGCACATACGACCGACCGTGTAGCCAACTTAAGCACATTGTATTACGGTATTGACTTGACTAACTGGTTTCGTTTATAATTTATGCAAACGTTTTATCGATGCCAAAACGCATTTGAATGAGTTCAGCACCAGTCATCATGGTTTTTTGCTTTGAAAGTCTTTGCCACTATTTACAATCTACTTCTTTCGCAGATTTTGTTCAAACATATTTTTGCAGACTTCAAAAGGCCAACAAATCAATAACACCTTTAATTCGTGTGCGGTTCGGACCACTCGAACCTTAAGGTGTCATTGTTTGTGTTTCCGCCAGCTAAATTATCCATCCAAATTGTAAATCGTTTGATTTTCGTGTTAAATTTGAATTTGTAAAAATAGAAATAACAAAATATAATGTTAATGATGAATTTCGATGAGCCAATCAGTTTATCCTTGCCCGAAAAAGTCATCGTCTTGAAGAAATATTTGAATTGAAATTCATTTGTAAAAATTTGGTTTTGTCATTTAAATTCATTTGAATGAACGCCAAATGGAAAGAATAATTGGTAAATGTAAGGAAGCATATTTGGAGGTGTAAATCGTAATAAACTTCTTTGTTTTCTTTCATTCACATTTTATGGATTGATGAAAATGGGATTTCAATAGCTTTATTACATGTGGACTCCTTTTTTAAAATTGTATTTTCTTTATATTCGGTAACTGCCCAGACACAACTCAAGTGTAGAATACATTCGGTGAACGGTAGATAGATCCATACAAAATAAAAATTGAAGGTTTCGCTGCGGTAAAATGTGTAGTAAAACTCGAATCTCTCAAAATCAAGCCCAAAACAAGAATTCGTTCTCAAGTGGAATTCATAATTAGTGTTCGAGTACGCATTAAACAGCTCAAAGATCACTCCAATTAAACACGCAGCATAAGTATAACAAAATAGAAATACTATTTCAAACGGCTTGAGTGACCTTCACAAATGATATCTGTGGCTATGTGATCGATATGTTTCAAAAAGTTACAAAAAAAATGCTTCAAAGAAACGATTCAGTTTCATTATTTGTAAAAGTCAAATCAATCGATTTGATAATATTTCAATTGAATCGATATTCAATTGAAGCTATTTAGCTACTACTCCGAACGATCAATCTTTATGATAGACCCATAAAAATACAAATGCGATAAAATGCTGAAGCAAAATTCAGTTTTTTACGGTTTGTAATCAAGAAAATTATACTACGATATATCTGATTTGAGTTCACGCTGATGGTAAAAGATATCGTACGTAATCTTTTGAGCGGTAAGCGACGAACCGTTTCTTCGATCTCCGCATAAATCATCAAGTTTTTATAAATGAATCGCTGTAATCAGTGGCAAAAGTAACAAAAAGTGTACAAAACCATAAGTTTGCTTAAACTGCGTAGACGTAACAATAAAACTATTGAGCGAGAAGGTTTCTGTGGTTTTTAAAGGAGATCGAGGAAGTGAATTCGGTGATATCTATTTTGAGATTTGACAATGACGTAATATATTTTGAAATTTTGATCCTAACACTTGTATCTTAATGAATATTTCAGTTCGGTGATTCCAAAGAGTAGTAGACAACAGTTATTGATTTGGTGGCATGGTTGTGACGATAACAATTAAGAAGCAATTCATTAGACTTTACTGTTCTGTTCTGCTTGAATTGGCAAAAGTGGCACACAAGGTTAGTTTTCTATTGCACTAATTAACCGAGATACAGAACACTGTATGACAATCAACACTGTAGATTCAGTAACAGTGGTCAATAATTGCAGACAATGGAAATTGGCTGGAAGGCAGTTGGCATTTGCTCTGCTTCCAATGGATTCATAATAAAGAAATATCGTGACATTTCGTTTGAACAAATGTTTTTTTTTATTGATTTATAATAATTATTTTGTGGTGAGCTAAATAAAAAAAAACTCTAGAAACTGTAAGCTGCGTACAACGATCAGTAATTAAAGCTATTGAGTTTACGACTCGTAAATTGTGAATGATTTTCATAAAGTTTCATTTGCTTTTATCTAACCACAATAAATAATTTTACTGAATGTTTACGAGTTGTGGATGTGATTTCTTTTTGGTTTATTGGGACTTAATACCTATCGCACCACCATTAAACAAAGCGATGATTGATCGAATGTTGGATGTGGTTAATTCAAGAACAAACTGTGTGTGTCTCAGCTTATTATCGCCACAATGAAATTCTCTTCTTATTATCTAACGAATTCTCATGAATTAAAAGCGTTCGTATTCACACGGCTCATGGCAATTTTAAGTCTTTTCAAACATAAAAACAATAATCAACAATGGCAGCGAGCTGTAATTGATTGATTGGCAAGTGGAATTAAGTGGTATCATCATTAAAAACACCCGAATTCAATGTGCCGGCAGCTATTTCACTGAATTCAGTGGGTCAATCTGTTTACAATTATAGGCGAAGGTCGATCATACTTAACTGTCACCATCTAACGTCGTCACGCAAATATTTTCTTTATTCATTTTCACCTTGCTAGGATGAGAATAGCACCACATTCAGTGAAGCGCTTTACATGCAGAGTAGAATGCACAGTCTTTACTTCTATAGGAATTGAATGGCATATTTGTTGGTTGTACGGGTCAAAAAGCAATGACAAATGATATTCCCAAATGGAAATAAATTGCTTAAGTGCGAACTGAAGTGCACCTTGAAATTTGAAAAGAATCAAAATTGATTTCCACTCAATAGTGTTCGCTGTCTCACAATAGTCACGCAATACATATCTCAATATCTTTTGTCAAAGGGCTTTTGAAATTGTTTCTGCTCTTATGAGTTACTCTTTTTTGGTGGTTTTCAAACATATAGAAAATAATTCATAAATCGTGACCAAGATATCTTTTCGATTTAGCTAAACGATTTTTCTTTCCCACCGAAGAGGAGTTTTTACCTTTATGGTTACTCGGAGTGTTCAAATGGCGCAATCATGCGTTGGAATACCGGTTTTGCTTGTAATGTTCTTAGCCAGAACATAAACCTATTCCGTACCAATCATTCGATTTTGACCAAACCATGCCTAAGACAGTTTACGTTACTCGCCGATAAATTTTATACTTTATTGCACATTGAATGGCTGATTCTCGAAAAAAAATTGATTTTGAATGTATATTTAATGATTATTTTAAAAAGTCGTTAAGCTATATTTAAACCAACAAAAACTTTTGCAATGGACAAATTTCCGTCAAACATCAGCAATGCATGGAAATCAATTTCATCGAAAGTAAATCTAGTTTGTCGACTTCAAGCCACAGTCGCCAAAAGAACTTGACTGAAAACTGCAATTCATTCGCTACCGTTGTATCAGTAAAGTACCATTGTATTTGTGTAGTGTAAATGCCCATTCGAAAAATGAAACAAAACAATTGAAAAAAATCTGCTCCTTTTAACGTTTTATCTACATTGTTTGGCATTTTCATTGCAAATAAAATAATATATTATTTGAATTGTGTTTTTCTGGGCGTTGGGTCATTGTCCTTATTTATATTGATTCACCGACGTTGCAGCTAATCACAGTCATTACCAAGGCTATAAATATTCATTCTATTTGACATTATGTTATTAGTGCAATCATCAAACATATGCTACTTTGTTGATTGAATTTACCTCCGATCTTCAAATTTGACGACTTTTAACCACGTTTTACTGTTTCCTGTACATTTTATTCAATTTTCAAACAACTCAACCAGTGCATCAAACAATGCTGTTTCAGTGTGTTTGCATGATTGCCAATATCACTTATTTCTTTGTTCCAGCATTGGATTTTTATCGACGACACAACAAACATCTGAAAATATAGTCACAAGTAAACTGATGTCTTTGCATGTTTAAAATCTGACAACAATTTGAAATGTGACTTCTCAACTCAGTTGAATTATTGCTGAATGACAAATATGATGAGAAAACAATTTTTTCGTGCAGTAGCATTTGTGTACACATCAAAGTGTCTCTAATGAATACAATCATTATTCTATTGAATGAGTATTTTTCGTCTATGTTCGTCTCAGTAAATGACAAAAACAAGCATCGTCGATGTCAATTATTGTCTTGATTTAATTGTGTTTTTGTTATTGTTCGTCTTCTGATTTGACACTTCATTTCCCTATATCGTAATTTCTTGCAGTTTATTATGTGTCTATTTTTGTGTGCTTATTTCTTTGTTTACAAAAAAAACCTATCAAATATGTTTGTAGGCTACGGTGACCATCACACTGCCATAAAAACTGTAATTTTCAGATGAGCAAATAACATTCAAACATGTGTGTAAAACACTTGCGATAAAATAGTTTGTAATTTTAACAGCTTTTTCCGGATTTAATAAATATGATTAAATAGCAAGTTTAGCCAAAGACAACATTCTATGAAATACCGGCTCTTCACCTAGTTTTCGAACCAGAACAAGCGTCTGTTAAAAACGTGAATGAGACCAAGTAATAACACAACTGATGGATGACACTAATCGAATCACGTAAACTGAATTCATACAATGCACTTCTTGTCCTGCGCCAACCTTGAAACAGGTTAACTACACTTCACATATACTACTTCTTTTGTTCGCTGTAAGCACGTTGTGTGCAAACCACGCACTTTATCTTAGTTGCCGACGGACAATGCAAACGTTTATGCAGCTTGTTCACAACAATTCCTTTGAAATAACATTGCTGTCTAGTGTATCAAAATAAAGCACTCGAGATTACAGACGTAATCTAGTTTGAAGTACGTGTTCATGATCTTTATTGTTTGTTATTTCACTATAGATCATCACCAATTTTGAGCTAATTCAATCGAATTATTCAAATTGTTTCATTACTTTTGTCAGGGTAGGGTCTAATAGCCACGGTAAACATTACCATTTTTCACATTCCAATGCAGTAATTTCAGAACACAGTCTACGAAAATGCCTACGATCTTGACTTTGTTTGGTTTATTGTTGATTTTATCTCATATCCATAAATTGTTTTGCTAATGCAATTCAAATTGGATTCCAACAAATCCATTTTAAATAATCTGTCATTTGTTATTATAAATTGCGTTTGCAGTGAAGATCATCCGACACGATGACATAAAGCAAAATGTTACGTGCCTCGTCTGTCACACCAAGAACTGGTTTTTTTTTCGTGAGTTTTAGTTCAGGCATGTGTGAAGTTGAGCATAACGAAAAAGTACAGCACGTTTGAACAGTCGACTGTTTGATACATTACAATTAAATCTCAAATGAATGGTTGAGCGCAACGTGCAATAAACATCGTTGTCACCATGATTTACTAGTATATTCGCTTTTGGGAATCGTTTGTTTTTATATTATTTCGAATGTTTTGCATGAATTTCATTATAGCAAAGAGCATTTACGGAATTCAACATTTGAGTCATACTATGTGCCATAAACGGCAAACTTTTGAATATTCTGCAAAATGAATGTGTGTTTGCATCCACAAAAGTGATGCACTTGAACTTGATTTGTGATACTGTTTCGCACTGCACATTGAACCCGTGCATTGATTTACTCGGAGAAATTGGATATCTATGAGCTTAATTAAGTCACGCTTATACAAATATTCATTCAGTGATTTTTTACTATTGATCTTGAAATATTTCCGATTAAATTCCATGAAAATCTGAACACTTCAATGAAAATGTACTTTAAATCATTGTTCCGGTATTGATTTGATTTCTGAGCAGACCAATTTTCTAAACACTCGTCACTAGATTAATTTTCTACATGTAAATTCACATAAGAGGTTTTCATAGATCGAATAGCCAAGTTTTACTATATGAGAAAAAATATTTACCGATAAAAAAAACAGTGTTCTGTTTGAACGTATTTTTGCTGTATCATTCATCAAGGTGTTTGAACTTCAAACGCTGGAAGGTAATTGACACATGACAATACTGGCCCATGCGAATTCGCCGAACATATGCGAAACTTGTGAGAAGTTGAACTCATATGTTATATATGAGCACTACTGTAATGATTCACTACTATTGCGGTTACTAGTGCTGTTATAAGTCGCTCATTTCTTATACTACGCGTTGAGTAAAACTGTTCATTAGTCATTAGCTATGATCACGCCGAGTTATCTTCAAAAACATGATATTATTCATTAGATTCGGATCACTTTGTTTTTCTCTTCTTTTAAAAATTAACTGCTATTACTGCTGATTACATTGATCGATTTTAATGGGAATTTTGACTTAATTTCAGTTCATTTCAGTGAAAACACATTTTAGAAATACGCTGCTTGTGAGATCAATATGCCATCTGGTGATAATCATCTAGTGGTCAATTTGATTATGATTGAGCTATTGGGAACAATTTTGTTTTTGGCCATCGTCACAATTTGCCTCTACATCAAACGATATTTCGTTCGAAAGACATTAAGTGGCTACAAAGCATTGGTATGTAAACTCATAGAATATATTCAAAAATCAAAGAAGAATAAAAAGAATAAGAAGAAATAAAATTTGTAAAACCATGAAAATTCCAATGATAGATCTTAATGTTTCAATGGACATTGAACTGTTTCAATCTTGGCGTTGACAAACTCTTCATTTCCATTTTTCGAAATCATTTTTATTTTCCAATTTTCCCAATTTTTTTTTTTGTTGATAGATCACAAATGGCGATACAAGTCTATCGCAAGAGTTGGCTGAGCAGCTGTCTTCAAAGCATAATTGTCGTGTGATTTTGGTGAAAGGAAAAAAGGTTGATGGTGATGAAACCCAAACCGATGAAATCTTACCGAGTTCGGCTGGAATTTCAGTTCTTCATTGCGATATCTTGGACAATGATGATTTAGAGAGACTGAGCCAAACCATTCAAAATTCATTCGACGGCATTGATATTGTGATTGATAATGCAGCAAAGGGAATTTTTAGCACAGCTAAAACAGATGACTGTCGAGCATTTGTCGATAATACAAGCGGACAATTGCGAACAACTATTAACGTAAGTTTGGGATCTTTAAAGGCAAATTTTGTTGATGATATACAAATTACATTTCAAAACCTAATCAATATTTGGTATTATTATTTCAGATGTTAATGCATTTTATACCGAAAATGAAATACTCGCAGTGCGGCCATTTCGTCTCAATTCAACCGATTCTATCGAATAAAAAACCGTTATTATCGTCTTATGGTGAAATAAAATCGCTAATCAATCTATTGTCTGACAATCAGACAATGTTCGCATTGGATATATTCAATCGACAAAAAATCCACCTAACAACCATCATGTGGAATTGTGATGATATAAAAATCAGCTCAATTGACAGCAATGCGCATAATAATAACACTAGCTATCCTGAACTGAAGCTAATCACAGAACGTATTTTGAATGGAATCAGAGCCAATCGATCCGTGGTGCACATCAATAAATCAATTAATCTCATCAGTCCAGTTCGTGGCTACTTCCAGAGGAAGAAGACTTCGAGCACAAATTGCAATGGTCACAACAAAGTCAGATGATCACACAAACACACACAAACACAAATCTTACTCAGTATCACAGACACGTTAATTTGTAGATCTTTTAAGACTTATTTATCATATCATTGTACTTGATAGTTTATAAGGTGCTCTTGTAATGCGAAATACAACAATAAATATACAATGAAGAACTAGCTATTTTTACACACGACATTTCAAACTGAATCGTTCTGTTCTAATCAATCGTACTTATCAAATTCAGACGGTGACGAAAATATCATTAGTAGAAGGTAGTTAATTGACGAAAATCAAAGTATACTCTCAGTGAGGTGTGTTTCATCAGCACTTCATGAAAAATAAGTGCATATTCAACGCTCTAACTCACTTGCAGAGCATTGCGGCAGCATATTCTAAGTAATTGGTCACTTTGTGATGAAATAAGTATCTCGTACCGTTCTTATAACTGGTCTGGACTATTGCAACATTTTTCTCAGAAATGAAAAAAAAGTTCATAAAATCGAATTCACAATGGGATTGACTTGACGAAAACCATTTCCCAACACACTGGACGTGGATTTGAATTCTATCAGTTTAATAAGTTTATTCAGTTTATAAGTCATTTTCAAAAATGTCTCCAAAATAAATTGTGTTGTTAAATACACACAAAAATCATACACATGTTCAAATCATTATCAATTTTATCACAATTACCATAAACTTCATTAGAAGAACTCCAACTTAGTTATGCTCATCCAAACATCCAGAAAAAGAAAACACAATCAAGAAGAAATGAAAAAAATTCTCATTCATTCACGCATTGAATTTTTAGTAGTTTGTGACTTGCAGATACATTTTTTTTGTTGAAAAATTCACAATAAAGCAATTTGACTGCCTTGTCAAATACCTGAACCATATATCTTGCTTTCATTTTACCTGATGAAATACGAGTTTTGTACAATAAAACATAAATACATTTAAATATTTGACGTGTCTACTTTCAGGCTCTTTTGCCCGCTGCAAAACTCGATATTTTCATCGCTTTTACGCGCAATTAAAATTCAACAACTCCTTTGTCGCCATTTTTATATTTTACCATTTTAAGATGAACAGCCTTCGGTTTCTATGTTCGGTGTTGAACATTTTTTAAATGATGCAAAATTTTATGAACGAATAAATAGCATTCTGTTTCGTTTGTGCATGTCGTGTTATCGTTAAATCTTATAGTGTTCCTTTTTCTCCTCTTTCATTTTTCACATTCTTCACAAATGAGATGACGATATGCTACTCAGTTCTCTGGAAAAATGTAAACAATGAGTGTGATATCACGAAATGTACCGAATTCTTAGTTAGAAGAACCGTTGATAAAATGTGCATTGAAGCATAATCGCTGTGTGATACATTCAATCGATACACGTTGGATTGTGACGTTTATTTAAAGCGACAAAAAAAAAATATTTGCTTCAAGTGTCAATTATTCGTACGCTTAATCAAGAGTTAGCCTGCCATCAACCATAATTTTGAGTTTATAATTGAACGATTCTTAGTTACGAGTACATTATTTGTGATTTGCTTTCATTTTTGCTTATTTTAGTTTGGCGAGACTATTTCTGTAATTTGACGACTGTAAGTGATTAGTTAGCCGGGCGGCCGCTTGTCGTTATCTTTCGGTTCATAAACGTCATGTTAACGATTCATAATTAAAGTGAATTGTTCTTGTTAATCTTCTTCTGATGTTCAATGTGGGTATGTTTTTTTTCACTTTCAGAATAAGAATAATCGACAATGACCCGTACCAAGCAGACTGCTCGCAAATCTGTTGGTGGAACGGCTCCACGTGACCAATATGCACACAAAGTTGTTCGTAAAAGTGCCCCATCGACTGGTGGCGTGAAGAAGCCACATCGTTATCGTCCAGGTACTGTTGCTCTTCGTGAAATTCGTCAATACCAGAAATCCACCGAATTGTTGATTCGTCGATTGCCATTTCAACGTTTGGTTCGTGGAATTGCCGAAGAATTCATGCCTGATGTGCGTTTTCAAGTCGACGCCCTCGGTGCTTTGCAAGTGAGTTAGTCTTTCACATAGTTTTAACGTTTCGTTCCGAAAATTTACATGAAGCATGAATACGAAAATCAATTATTTTTGTTTCAAACAGCTGAAATTTCAATAAATTTTTATGACTTATTAATTGCAGGAAGCCGGTGAAGCATATTTGATTGGATTGTTCGAGGACACCAATATCTGCGCCATCCACGCCAAACGTGTCACCATTATGCCGAAAGACATCCAACTCGCTCGTCGTCTCCGGGGCGAACATTCTTAAGAACTCAACTGCAGTTGGATTTTTTAAATAACAATTGTTCTATTTTTTGTTGTTGCATAAAATGTATTTCTACATTTAATTGGATGCAATCCATTTTTTTAATGAACTTAATAAATAAGTTAATGACATTGACACTTTTCTGACGAAAATAAAATATTTTGTGTTTCCTTTGTCAACATCGAATTGATGATTTTCAGAATTTCGCCTAAACGAATGGACGAACAAGAGGAAACAACTGAAATGTATAGTTTCCTTTATGTTGATCAGCTAGCTGAATTCATGGCTCTCATAAGGACTTTGAATAGCAAATATATTCTTTCAAACTGAGCAATTGTTGACTTTGTTCACATATTTCATTGTATCAGAGCTAAAACAGAAAGATCTGCATACGCTTAAAAGTGTTCCTTTTGACGCAATTGAAAAACACAAAGCAAACAACCGTATGTAGACTGCGTTTTACTCATATAAAATCAACTCCATTTGAAAAATTAATTTGATTCAATCAAATTGCAGAACATCAATTTTGACATACACACACAATGTGGATTCATATCCGTATATACAAATGAACCGAATAATTCGAATTGATACAATTTCATTTGGAGAAAGAATCCATCTTAAGTTGTGGCATTACGATGTTAATTCTTCTATGCCATGTTCGGGAAGCCAAATTGCTATGGTTTATTGCATTGACTGTGAAATTGAATTCGAGAGTTAAAATTTTGTCGATTATTTCCACAGCATGCTGATTTGTCCGGAGACGCGACGGTGGCGCCATCATTGGTCAGAAGCATAACTGATTTATAATGGAAATTTGTATCTACCAATATTCAATGTGATGTTGTGTGACCAGGGGGGGGGGTCCTCGAGCTTGAAAAACTGCCCCCCTCCCAATGGTCACTGTGCCTCAACCAAAACACATACAGAAACGGCATGGGTATCTTTTGAAAGGTTTTGTGGTCAGCTTTCAAACTATTAGTAATTTGAAAAATGATTTGTATTTATGTTTTATTCGGAATATCTTAGACAAAAACTAAAACTAATCGGTATGACACATCTATCTCAAAATTTCTCTCATAGTTTTTTTTTCATAATTTCCACGATTATAGGGTAATAATAGGTGCAAAAGCTGCATATGCGTATATCTGTGAAAATTCTTTTTTTCGTGATATTGAGGTCGGGAATAAAAAAACACCAAAAATTCAATTCTTCTCAAATTGTCATAGCATGGAGATAAGATAATGACAGCTGGGTAACGCAAGCAACAACAATAACATGGATAATTTAGTTCTGTGGGCAACCGCTATATTGAATTTGGGGGCGCGTCGATCAATGCATTTCACTTTTGCCTAGCTTTGGAAATTATGCTCAAATATTGAGCAAAAATCTTGGCAAAAATGCTTCCAAATTGCAATTTTACAACCATCCAATTTGAAATAGATTATTGTCTTTCATATTGCAATATGCTTCGAAAGCATGTTCTACAATAAAATCAAATATGAAACCCGAAAACTGGATATTTCATGAAAATGTGAACCGCGTTTTTACCGCGCCAAGAGGTTTTTCAGTTGATTTTATTTTTCAAAAACGAATTTTGTTTTATCTTCGAGTCGTACATAGTGTTTTATTTCTCCTCTTTCCTTTTTCTCTTGTTTCATTTTCTCGTTATTCGTAGCGGAATCGGCTGAGTGTTTGAGTGGTGTGAAGCCTACGCCGTTGAATTCGCATATTTTGGGTAATCAAAAGTGAGAAACGCTCAGTAGAAGTGCCGTTTATGTTTGCGAATCAAGACAACAACGCTGTGAAGCTGTGAGACTTTAAGGGTTCGATTTTATTCAATTCTTTCTCAGTCGATTGATACACAGTAAAACAGAAACAGTGTTTGCTGAGCACGTCAACTACTGTGCATCTCTGATCAAAAGTAATTTAGTCAGCATTTTGAATTTATATGATATTTTAGTGGCGTGATAATTTTTCGATTTTATTTTCATTTATTTTCAGTATTTTAACATTGTGATAACTTCGCACATTCAACATTTTTGTGAAACCAATTTTATTTGACAATGACACGCACCAAACAAACAGCTCGGAAATCAACTGGAGGAAAAATTGTACGCAAACAATTACCACCTCTGGGCCCTCGTAAAATAGCCCAGAGATCATATTCTGAAATATCTCCTACGATGGAACTACTACGCGGTGAGGAAAAGCCACATCGTTATCGCCCAGGACATGTTGCTCTTCGTGAAATTCGTCAATACCAGAAGTCCACCGAAATGTTAATACGTAAACTGCCGTTCCAACGTTTAGTGCGTGAAATTGCCGAAGAATTCATGCCTGATGTGCGTTTTCAAGTCCAAGCCCTCAGTGCTTTACAAGTGAGTTGCCACTTCACATAGTTCTCCTGGATAAAATCAGAAAATGTTAACGTTTTTTTTACTATTGATTACAGGAAGCCGCTGAAGCCTACTTGACCGGTTTGTTTGAAGACACCAACTTGTGCGCAATCCATGCCAAACGTGTCACCATTATGCCGAAAGACATTCAACTCGCTCGTCGTCTCCGGGGCGATCGCCGTTTTTAGAAAACGATTGACGGATCTTCAAAAAAAATCTATTTCTATTTTTTTCAAACTTAACATTTGACATCTATCAAAAAGATACTCAATAAAAAAAGATAATTTCAACCGATTGACATATCTCTGATGGGGAGTTTTAAATTTTTTACTCAATAGAATGGGCGAAGAATGTAATAAACTGAGTAAGTACATCTAAAGCAGCTAGATTCATTGTTCTAGAAAGCAGTCTGGAATAAATGCATGTTTCTAAGTCTTTAAAACGTAAAGTTCCTAAAATTGGTTGATTTATACACATCTGCATTTGCTAAGAGAAATCATTTTTGACATTTTGTTTAATATAAATCCCTTTTTAGAAAATTATTTAAAATTGGATACATGATTTTGAGCCACTCCAATGTAGTGCGATTCTATCATAGGCTGGGTTTGTCATTGGTGTGTGACATCCAATGTAAATAACGGTTAACAGTTTATATTGCCGAGTGCAATACGATTGATTGGCACACACTGGTTTTAAGTTACGGCGAAAATAACGTATCGACAAGAAAATGAGATAATTTTGTTGATAGATAATCCATCAATTTTGTAAATTTTCTACTGTTCTCATAAATTTCTATTATATTTGCCGCTTAAAGAGTGTGTTGCCGATGCAATCCGATAGACGGCATTGTATGTTCAAGTCCCGCTCAAAAACTCACCATTCTTCGTCTCTTCTCTGCTCTCTCTCATCGCCCAAGTATCTCTCTTTGTGTGCCTACTACGATCGCACAACATTTATTATTACGCTCATAGCGGTGTTCTGTCAGTTTATTTGTGCTCTCTGAATCGTTCAGACGTGTTCCATATATCTTGTGTGTGAAACAGTAAAATAAAGGTAAGTCTGTTGATTCTTTTCAACATACAATTATTTTTTTTTTGCTTAATTATAAATTTTTGCTGAAGTGAAAGAAAGTTCTGGAAATTCATTGAAATTAAATCCAAATGAAACAAACACATCGAAATCCAAAAATATCGCCAAAATTTCAACCGCATGATTTTATGATAATTTTCAATAATATGGATAATCCACAATTCAAAACCACAAGAAAAATTCAAATCAAAAATTAATTCATTTTCTATTTTCCTCAATCGTTTCTCACAAGCGACGAGTGACGCCATTTTATTTTTAGCTATTGGAAATATCATATCAACCAATTGCATTCACTACAATGTCTGTGCCTGTGCTTGCTTAGTTATTTTTGTGGATATAAATGCGAATTTATATTCACACATTTTGACCTCCAACATAAATTCACACTCATATCCAGCTTTAACAAAAAAATTATACATAACAATTAATGCAAATGTTGTACATGAAATCTTCACATCAATCATAGAAAAAAATCCTTTCGAATAGCTGCAGTCATTAATTTGATTCGGTGACGAAAATTTCAAGTCACACACATAAAAAAAAGTATGAAGCCCAAACAGTCATAAGAAAGTGTTCATCAATGCTTCGGTTCTTGTTGTTGTTGTACTTCACTCATGTGGTTTGCTTACTCATTTACGCCGCGTTTGTTCCTCAGTAGCGGGAAAAAATAAGAGCGAAACAATACATTGAAAGAAACTGTAAATAATAATGGCACACATTGAAACTCGCACACACACACACACACAGACACACACACCCAAAATCGCAAGCACCGAATCAGAGAAGGAGAAACTGTACCATTGCATTAGTTCCGACAGTAAGTTCACTGGTTATGGAACAACACATGCGCAGTCCGTTCGTGTGTCGGTCGTTTTCAAAATATTTCTCTCTTACTGGGGCTTCTTTCCTCCATTCCACATCGTTCACATCCATTGGCGTTGTATTGAATGTTTGTTTTTATTTCCAACGCCATTTCGACACATCGATGCTGTTCCTATGTATGTATCTTTGATTTCGACGGTCAGTGTTATAGCGCGTAAAGAGAACATACTCTCGTCATTCTAATGCGATTCGTGCTTAAGCTCTAACAAAACCCGAAAAAAGCAAACACACCACATTTTGTCGATGTGTATACGTGATAAGTCGTTAGCGTACAAATCGTAAATACATTCGCTCGACTCCCCGAATGACGCTCTGTCAGTGAACAAAGATCACTAATATAGCGTCGTTCTATGAACGTAAACTGCTTTTGCTAATCGCTATGACTCGAGACAGATATTTGAATGATGTTTAATTAAGAGGACGGTTCATATTTCATCTGTGCCATTTCAACTGATTATCGCTTGTGACAAACATTTTGCGCCGAATATTGTTCTATCTAACATTTTACCGCTACTTTTTTTTTAACTCAGCACAATTTATTGCAGGAATTCTATCATAAAATTCATATATCAATAATTTGATTGGTAATAATGACGATTTTGAAATGGAACACACAAACAAAAAGTCTAGAAAAATGGTTATTGTTTTTGTCGACAATAATTTTCCTTTCTCTTCAATTATTTTCCATCTTGCGTCGCCATCTATTAATCATTTCGTCGCCGAAGCTCTTTACAGAGTTTTTTCAAAATTGGTGTTGTTGCTGTGTGCCATTTTCCCGCTCACTTACAATTATTTGTTTGTTTGCCTTTTTATATTTCTTAAAAACTGTTAGATTTCTATTTCGATCTCTTTCTGTTGCGAATGTACAGTACTGCGGTGCCATATACGGTGATCCCTTTCTATCCAATGCTATTGCTCAAAATCAACGGAATTATTTTCACACTGAGCTGTCTTTGTATCCAGTTTACTATCGAATGGCAAACCGTGCAGCACGCATTCGGACATTGTACACAGTTTTTTTTGAGTTAATAATAATTTCGTGCTTATTTTTGAACGTCATTTCATTGGCAATTTCGTTATTTGTGTAATTAATAAGAAAAGGTACTTAAGGTTTTTCCATAAAGAAAAAAAAAATCGCAATAAAATCGATTGACGTGTATTTTTGTCGCCAATTGTTATGATACAAGAGATATATTGAAGTGTAGCGTTGGTGGTGGTGGGGGGAAATGGATGATCATTTTGCTTGTCTTTGGATGAGCTCTCTATTGTAAAGCAAATGATATGCGAGTGTGTTTAATACATTACCTGGTGTGGCCAGCAACAACAACAACAACAACAACAACAACAACAACAACAACAGCAACGGGCTACATTTATGCGCGCTGTTCATGTGTTGGCTGTACTTTTCCTTTGATTTTCTTCTCTTAAATTCATTTCATTTCGTTCGGCGCGCATCCGACGCCATTTTATTTCTAGTTGTTTTCACTTGTGCATAAATTAAACTTCTTTTTTTCTGTTACTGCAATTGTTCCATTCGATTTATTTTTTGCGTGCGTAAATTTGTTTGTTTATTTATTATTTCACTTTTTCCACATTTTTCGAGAAAAAGTAAAAAATTTCCAATTATTTACGGAATTTATTTATTGATGTGAAATTTCGGTTTCACACTTCAATATTTTGCAACATTTCCAATATAATTGATTTGATGCGTTCACATCCTATGTAAATGAGGCTTTCTTTTTCATACGTGTGCAGATATGTGGTCGTCATTTATATACATTTTTCATTGTTGTGCAAAAACAGTTGAACGCGGTGCAATTGACATCGTTTATAAAGCACACAACAGGGTCATTGTAAGACGATACCTTCTCACGTTTGTTTACACTTCATATACGGCGTGTATAAACGGTCGACACACAGTGTCTATGTAAGGCCCAAGCCCGAGCCCATACATGCAGACGGAGTATGCGTTGTGAACGCGTCAATCCTGCAACTCTTGTGTCGACATTTGTGTATACTTTACCGCTTTAAACTGAGCTCAGCGTTCGACAATAAAACTCAGCTGTTCGAAATCGGAATCACTTTTTCCATGAACAAGCATGCTATTGTTTTTTTTATAGTTTCTTTATTTTTACAACTGCATTTGATTGTTTTCATTGTTTGAAACTGAAAGATTTATTTTTCGATTTGTCTCTTTATTGTTGTTGTTCTGTTTAGGTGAAAAAGAAAAATGGCCCGTACTAAGCAAACAGCCCGTAAATCAACTGGAGGAAAGGCTCCACGTAAACAATTGGCAACCAAGGCCGCTCGTAAGAGTGCCCCATCCACTGGTGGTGTGAAGAAGCCACATCGTTACCGTCCAGGTACTGTTGCTCTTCGTGAAATTCGTCGCTACCAAAAATCCACCGAATTGTTGATCCGTAAATTGCCGTTCCAACGTTTGGTGCGTGAAATTGCACAGGATTTCAAGACCGATTTGCGTTTCCAATCGGCCGCCATCGGTGCTTTGCAAGTGAGTAGCATTTTGGCATTGTTTTCACTTTTTATTCCAAATTTGGATCAATTTTCTCAGAATGAAATGGAATACTTCCCATTGAAATATTGACTAATTTCTAATGTTTTTGGTTTTTTATTTCTGTTTTCGAATTTTAGGAAGCCTCTGAAGCCTACTTGGTCGGATTATTCGAAGACACCAACTTGTGCGCCATCCACGCCAAACGTGTCACCATTATGCCGAAAGACATCCAACTCGCTCGTCGTATCCGAGGCGAACGTGCTTAAGCGAACAATTTCAACAATGATTCATTACTCTTAATATTACATCATATTAATACGATAGCTGTATTGACTCTGTGTACCGTATTTTTGTCAAAAATAGTTCAGTTTGTCAGTCTTTTCCTTTTATCGTACAATTTTCTTAATATTTTGACCACCCACATCAAATGTATTTCGTTTCAAATTCAGTCCAATGAATTCTAAACGAGAACATTCTCATATTTGACAAACAATTTTACAAACAATTTTTTGGGGGAAAATAACACGAGGATGTAAAATTACAAGAAAATCAATCCATAATACATAGTGAAGAAATGAAAATAGATATACAAAGCATTACATAGCACATGATTATTATTACTAGCACTAAATTGGCAATTAGTAATTTCAAAGTACTAAGGTGAATTTCTTTTTTTTTTTGAGTTTGATAATCAGAATGAAAGAATTACAACAACAAAAATGACACAATTTTTCATTTTTCTCATACATACACATTTAATATGTTAAGAATTTATTATTACTATTCGTATTATGTATTTCGTTTTCTGAAATAAATCATGAAATTTTTCATTTCGAAGCTTAGAGAATAAATGGCTGGCATTTTGATTTGATTTTTTTTTTGTTGCTTTGGCGACTAACACCAATTGGTACGATGCATTCGATGTGGTTCATAAATCGCAAGGAATTACATACGCGCAACTCGATAATGGTCTTTTAGTTGGTTACTGAATTACTGTTGATTTTCGAAGAGCAATTTCATTACAAAAACTGAGCAACGCCACCTTGTGATCAAAGCTCATATAATAAAGTATATATCGAGAGTAATAGAAACAATGCAATTCCTTCCTGATATTTTCATGATTACTATTGACGTGTACTGCATTAATAAGTGCCTAAGGTCATAGCAAAACTACATTTGGAACTAAAAAAAAACATAAAATCAAGATTTTTTCCAGATTTAAGAATAAAATTGTGATAAAACTCAATTATTTATTGAAGAAAATTAAATTCACTGAAGCAAATAAAGAATAAAGTCAAATAAAATCATAATTTCATCAAACGAACCATGGCATTCAATTCATTTGAAAAAAAATGGCGAGTAGCGAAAAAAAACTTCACTTTGCATGCTAACATTTACCTCCCGTCCCTCCCTCGTATTCGCCGCGGCGAATTTATCCATTTGTCTTGTTCCAATGAGACAGCGGCGGTTGTGAATGGCTTGTTGCTTCGTTCATTGTAACAGAGCTTCAATATTTTCGTTCTTTCTTTGTCTGTCGTCCGTCGGATACCATTATCTATCGTTGACGTTGGCGTTTCAAACCGATGCGCGGCCATATTGAATTCGCTTCCACACACGAACAAGCATCGAACAAAATACACACAGTTTGGTGCCAAAAGAGTCGTAATGTAAATCTTACATATATACAATATAATTTTTTCTTTTTTCGTTCATTTTTATCATTGTCGTACACATCGTAAAAATCGCTTGTGTGTGCTTCACATATTCTGCCATCCATACTATTGTGTCAGCGTTTTGTTAGCCGCCAAACAAAACGTTTTGGCCACTAAGAAAAAAAACAAATAAATTATAGAATTGTTTGTGTTGAAATTTAGCAGCACATCCAAAAAAAAAATGTTGGTTAATTTATGAATCAAAATTTCAATAATAATTAAAATCATTTAGAAATTTGTTCATCTATTGTATTAAAGTGTTTGACTAAAATAGTGACGTGCAATTGAATGCATGCTTAGTGCTCAAGACTTTTCGGTTGAGCAACGATAATTTTATTGTGACTGAATAGTGAAACAATGTGGATGTGAAGCGAACATTGAACGAAAAAAAAAATCTATTAGAATCAACAACAAAAATATTGAAAATTCCACCAAAAAAAACAGGTAAATTATGTTATGATTTAATTTTGTTACCATTTTCATGGCGTAAATTAATTCGGTGTGAAATGAAATTAGATTCTAATATGTTTTTGTGGGCGCCATTGAAGTTTAGCGCGAAACTAGAGTAACATTGTAGAATTCTTTGTGGGTAATTTACAAGCCCATTGAGCTGACGATTCCGCCAATTTTTTTTTTAAATATTGTTCCATTGAGTTCATTGAATTCGGAATCAATATATAACAAGAAAGCATTTCATATACGAGGTCAAGGAGACGCTGAATTTTGGTTTTATTGAATTGATTTGGTAGCATAGCTGCGGTAAGAATATCAGCTGTAAATTTTGTGCAAAAGACAAAACGAAAAAGAAAAATTGGAAAAAAAACATATTAAGTGAAAGAGAAATGTTTTCGGTTGCGGTGAAGAGTGTTCGGCATGCGCCACTATCCATAGAATCATGTGTGGGTTTCCATTAAAATGTATCGTATTTGAAGTTTGAAATGATGATTCTCATCGCATAAATTAGCCGTATAACGAATGGTTTGGCTAAAGCGACACGAGAAAGGCGCGTGCATATACATTCAAACTGACTATCCAAGTTTATCTTTAAAACACGATGCGTTACAATTTGTGAGTGTATGGTTTTTTTTCATTCGATTTTTTTTTTGCCACCAAACAAACAGCTAGAGCCATAGAGAAACACAAGTAAATTGTGTCAGCACATATATTTATGATGCGTTTTGGATTCCAATTTGAACCAATAAAACATACATACATACATTATACCATCTGACATCAGCCAAGCAAATAAAGCACCGATGTTGTATGCATCAAGAGCAATTTAACGAGCTCGCGCGCTTGTTTAGCTCGATTGCAAACCGATGGCCGTAATAAGATCCACACACAAAAAAACACAGAATAAAACAAAATATATCAATCCATCATCTGGTTGTTTTGTTTTATAACAATTTGCGTACGCGCTTCTGTGTCTTCACAAGTGGTATCTTTACATATACAAAATACCTGTATGTTTCGATATATGTGCAAGCATTTAACATTTCAAAGAGCTACCGAACACGAATGCCCGAACGGAACGAACGAACGAACCCAACAAATGAAATGCTATCGAAAGAAAGAAGTAGAGAGAAAATTATTGCAACAATAAAACTAGATGCATACGAAGCGTTGCACGTTTGTATATCGCGCACATTTTTTCACTTTTTTTTCGTCGTCGCCGTTTTTGCTGTCGTCCGCGTTGTTGTATTTTATTGCTCCGGAGTCGAAATATCAGTTTTTGTTCTCAGTCTAAGACAAAGCGCGCATGTATATTTTATTTAGCCGTTTCGACGATTCACTGGCTTCTCAATATGTGTAGTTGTTGTTGTTGGTGGTGGTGGTGGTGTTGTTGTTGCCATTTTTCGCGTACGCGATGAGGTTACAATGCCAATAAATACAATGATAAACATTGAATTCATATTCGTAGTCGGTTCCTCTGTGTGTTGTTGACGTTATGTGTCGCACAGTGTGCTGAGCGTGTGTATTCTCCCTATCGACAAAACGAACATCGAATGGGAAATGAAATGATACGGTGCGACCAAAACCAGTGAAATAAAGAGCTTTGTATTCGTTGAATATCGTGCTCAAAGTAGTGTATCAACAGCCGAACATCGAATCGGTATATATATTTAAAAATAAAAGACGAATGAAAGAAAGAAAAAAAAATCAACAACAGTGAAGCGCGTACAGTACTACTATACAGTGTGCATTTCTTTTTTAATCGAATAAACGAAACGGCAACATCAACGTTTTAACAATTAAAACAGAAACACGACAACCGAACAATGTTATTTAATATTAGTTTTTCGCACATCATTTCTTTTTTTTTCAATCGCATCGAATCCGCCAATCAATGATAATTCAATCGCTGTTCAGTTCGTTGGGTCGTTAAAATGAAAGGAAATCACCTAGATTTCACTGGATTCCACAATTTTACACTTAATATGCAAATGTATTGAACAAATATTTACATTTTATATTTATAAAAAAAAGTAATCGGGTGCTTTGAACGCTTCGAAATTATGTCATAAGTTTTATTCAACTTTTGTTGAACTGATTTCTAAACGGAATATTATACTTTTAAACAAAGACTTTTCAAAAAAAAGGAAATATTTGTTGCTTTAATTTTCCTTTGTAATACAAGTATTAAATGATTCAAGTGTTGTCTATTTGCTTCGATTGCACAGACCGAGAGAAACAACAACAACAACAACAACGACAACAAAAAATGTGTAAATGAGACGCAATCTGTGATCGCAGACGTGTGTACATCGAATCTCGTCGAATCAGCTAGAAAAACCCATTTTCAACGACGGATTGATGAGCATATGCAGAACGTGCCAAGGTGAAGTCAAAGTAAATATCGACAGTCAAAGAAAAAACAACAAACAAACAATCAACCAGCATAAAAAAAAACCAGCACAAATTGCAACAATCGAAAATCAGTACACCGAAAATTGTGACCGAGCAATAAATTCATCCAAATTTCAAATCAATTTCATACCAAGAATAGCAATCGAAATTCCGCAACACAAAATGGTTCGAGGTAAGCAAATCACATTAATTCTATTATTTTCTATAGATTTATAAAATCAACGAACTCCATTCATTTCGATTGGTTGACATGATTTTGTAGAACAAAAACTAAATATCGATTGTTTTTTTGTTTGTTTGTGTTCCAACAGATGATCTGTGCATTATAATTTCACTCATAAAAAATCCATTTTGTAAACTATTGACAATTTAACATACCGTTTTAATTTCACCATTTATCTAAAAAAAGTTGCAAAAACTAGTAGTTTTTAAATGCGTTTTTTTGCGTTCTTCGAACGATTTGTTGCCATTGAGTTTCTTTTTGTGCTTAAACGATGTACGCGTGCAGAGCAGAGAATATGTTTGCGCCGTAACTTTGTTGTTAGCTCCGTGTTGTTAGGTTTTTGTGTGTGTTTTTTTTTATTTGTTTCTTCTCGTTTCTCATCTATTTCATTTTGCGTATAATCCAACGCGCAATATATTTCAGTAAATTATTTCAGTTTTTAATATGGGGAGGTGGTTTTTTTTTCCTTTCCTCAACAAGTTCATATTTTCAATACGTTACACGCTATTTAGCAACAAAGGTGCTAAATGTATGTATGTTTTGCATTTGAATGACAACGAAGTAGATGATGATTTTTGTGTTGTTGATAAATCATTCGGAATCGATTCAATCCATACCATTAAATGTTAAGTTTAATTGAGATATTTGAATTCGATATTGAATGACAGGCCATATTGAGTCAACGCCACTATTTTCATTCGCTAGACAGCTGATCCGTTTCATTGTGATGATAATTGCAACGGAAAATTCAATTAATGTGCTAATGGAATCGTAGGTGGACGATACTCATTGCGATGTGTGCTGTTACGCTATACCGATCCAACTGACATTCAATAACACACCAATTTTTCTGCCAATTTTTTTTTTTTGGTGGTATTCCATTCCCAACCGATTTGTCTGTTTTTATCCATTAATTTTTCGCCATTTTTACGATTTCATACTCAGCACGATTCAGTCAAAACATCATCAAAACAGAAACCAAACAAATGCACATTGAAATGAAATTTATTGCAAAATCAGCTTGAAAACGCCGTTCGTCAAGCAACCGCACCACAAATTGGTTGAAAAAAAAAATCACGAAATGTATTTTCAAATCCGTTCATATATTTTGTCTTTTGTAATCATTTTTCGCATGTGTTTTATTTTCCACACCACACAAAATTACACACGATTCTGTGTAGATCAGCGCATAAAGAAAACAAAAATTAATCTATCATAGCCCGTAAATAGCTAATTTTTAATGACAATTCACTGAACCGTGGGGCTTTTTATTTGGCATTGTTGTTGTTCAGACCACATAATTCAAATTGGATTTGATTCAGCGCTGGTATTATTTGTGTTTGTTTGGAGGTCTGCATCAACTGTTGTTGTTGCAATTTAATGAGCGCGAAATCATTTGAATTTAATTATCAATTGTGTTTGTATTCTAAAAGAATCGCCAATAACCAAAGTAAATACCAACGGCAGAGAGAATCAAACAATACGAATGAAATTGAAGTGAAGCAATGGAATGCCACAAATATCGATCTGGCGTGTGGCCTGCGAATAAATGTATCTATAGCAGATTCAACTATACTATGGTTAGAACATGGTTCATAATACAAATGGCATAATTTTTTTTTGGCGAGTACACAAACAAAATAGCATGCACAGCACACACCATCCAAGGACATGACTCGACTAGAAAAACCAACAATGAAGAAAAGTGAGACTTTTTTTTGCACTCTAAATCGCATTGAATGGTGTCGTTCAAAACGCATGCTGTGTGTACCATGTATTTGTCTCATCTCGTTGGTGTCGCAGATACGGAGCGGTCAATCGACGAAAGTGCAGTTTGTGTGCTACTGCACCAATATTAAATATCGACACCACTAGATTTGAACACACACACACACACACACAGGCGCGACTCATGTGCTGCTGTCGTCTGAGAAGTGAACACTCACTCATAATCGCACAATATAAAACCACCGTGAATTTGTTGTTGTCGTGCGAGCGTGCGATTTTTTTTTGTCTCATTTTACACGATTCGTCTGTCTTGTTGTTCTGTATTCGGTTCGTTTTCTGTACGCTTTTTTTTCATTTTTTATCTGTCAATTTATTTACTTTGACCTAAATTCTCGCATTCGTTGCGCAATTTTTCAAACCAACGAATATGACTAAAATGGGCTCAACGCAACAAATGCGTTGCATAGGAAAAACAATCATTTCATTTTGTAAATAATTTGAAATTGAATTGAATTTCCAATTCTTTATCGTTGGCATTTGATGTGGTGTATACCAGAAATAGCAACCAAAGACCTTGGATGTCCTTAATGTTATTATTTTTAATATTTGTTTTGGGAATATCTTATCATTACGAATTGTCGTACATTTATTGAATTTCAAGCAGTCAACCACTTAACCACTTGGGGTTAAAAGTGTTGACACCAAAATTATACCGACATTTGGTGCACACAAGAAAAACCGCAGCATTAGCATGGTCATGAGCTGTGTGTTTGTGTGTTGTTCGTTCCGTTGAACCACAAACAAATAAATATTTTGACATTCCTGCTCACATGTTTTGGTGTAATTTCATTTTAAAAAAAATTCGGTTTGGCTCAGGAATGCGTGCGCACAACGGTGATTCGAATTGAAAGCATTTTTCATTTTCATTTTATGCGCCATAAGAAAACTCTATAGCCTAGAAATAGCAACACGAATACTAAATACCACAATGAAATTAGAAAATGCATTTTCAGAGCGTTCGCAAATTCAAACCAAATACAAATGCAGCCACAGAAATAACATTCACTGTGAATTCTTTTGGTCGGAAAATAAAGAGAGCGCGAAAAATGTTGATTGAAACTAAAAGCAGAACCGTGACTTGAGAATTTGATTAATATCTCACTTGCTGTCTCCATTGTTAACCATTGCACTTAACGCATCCAATGGTCACGTCACCCGTTTCACTCCATCTCTATCTCATTCTCTCTTTCTCTCGCGCGTTTGCACACTCGCCATCGTGATTTATGAATCTGCTCAATTGATTCAGGGGCGACAGACCGTGCTGTGTTCATGTTCACAAAATATACAAACGATAAAATAAAAACACACACACACACAACAAAATTACAATGTTGCGTTCATAATTTATATTTACAATACACCGTTTTGCCATACAGTGGCCTTTTCGCAAAAGAGCATCGTTAAAATCTCGGATATTAATCGAAATCAACGGTGTTAATCGAATTGAAAATTACATGGTAAAAATATGGCGAGTTTAACATTTAAATAATTTTTTGCTTAAAGCATCTGAAATAAATTGACAAGAACACTTGCGCATCACACACGTCACTTTTTTGCCAGTTCATATTCATAATAATAACATCAGTCTCATAATTTCTGTTTCTCGTCAAAACTCGGTATAATTCATATTCGTGCTTAACTCAATTTCCGATTTATAATAAATTTGTTCAACGAATGTGACAAAAAAAACAACGGGCCTTAAACTGCTCGCAATAACTGTCAAATGGAGAAAAGTACATTTTCATGCATTGAAATTGATGGGTGTAATTTATGAAATTGCACGACAGAGAGAAAGAGAGAGAGAGAGAAAACAGTAAAACTGAATATGAAATATTAAGCATTGAGGAAATTCATCGACGCACAGTTAGGCACACACACTCACACACTCACACACACACACACACACACACCAGATCCACGATAACGAAAAATACGCAATGAACAACAATAAAATTTGAACAAACAAAAAACAATCAGAAAATGTGTAAACAGTCTGAATATTTAGTCAATAGCAAAGTGTACAGCACACTGTAATGTTACAGTACACAGTATTGTAGAGAGAGCATGCTAATCGACCATACGAATAACTTTTTTTTGCTTCTATGGTTTCTGTTTTCAATTTATTTGTTCATTTTGCGTCATTATTTAAAGTTGCATTCAACCAAAGCGATGTTAACGTCGTTTTTCTCGTGCGTTACGTGCAACGAAGGAATGAGTGATTTCAGTGAAGCATATTTCTTAGAAGTACCTGAACGAAAAAAAACCTTGTTTCTAATTCAAAGTAATTTCAGAAAATCGTCACTTGACCATTCCTTGGAATCGAATGACGTGATATAAAAATGGCAATCTCCCCCCAAAAAAAGCATTCAATACTTTAATGCCTTGCAATTTGTTTACCAACTGCAAATTGCATTAAAATTGAGATGATATTATGCGTATTTTGAACCGAAAGCCGCCTGATTAATGGCACTGCCTTTCAGGCTTGAATGTCGAGGAGAGCAAAAATTGAAAAACAAAATCTCGTTAACACTTTATTTCATATCTCGTAATTTTCAACTTACTTGTGCATGGGGGAGAGAGAGAAGAGCGCGCGTGCAAGCATCACGTCCCAACAATTAAGTATATTACGATTGGTCGATGTGCAAGCATTTATTGCTGTGCTTTTTTTCTCTCACTGTAATCACTAAGCTCAAGCAGTAATAAGTTGGTAAAGGTTCGTTATGCAGGCTCATCATATCCGAAAGATTCGATATTGATTTCGCTGTGGCATTTATCTGTAATGGTAGAGAGGTGTCTTGAGCAAATTCACAGCCTATTGGTACAGCCGTATAGTTATGATTATCATGATTGCAATGAAAATTGCGACCTATGATAAGATTGAGATCGTGCAAATGAAACGTCAGCACACAAAGCGTAAATGATCATGGTTTGTTGTGGCTGCACACATTGATGCTGATATCGTTCATAACTCTTACGGATTCATATATTTTACGAATTTTATCGTCGTTCATTTTATCTATAGAGGCTTTCGATTTTTGCCCATTTTCTATTTTGTCCATTTTATCTTGTTGCATTGTTCAATTGGTTGCTATGCAGTTATACAAAGTCGAGTGCAATCACGTTTACCATCAAATTGATTGTTGATGTTTGTTGTGTGCATTCATATTTGCACGAGGCCCTGGCTTGGTTCTACGAATGGGTCATAATTATACATTACATCGATGTGCTTTTGCACACATTAATAGATTGACTGTACTGTACACACGTACGGTTTTGTTGTTGAATGTGATACCTTTGGATCACTTGAGCATATTGCATATGTATTGTGTACTGTACAGCGAGTAGCTAGCGCAAACGTAATGTGTCGAAAGCAAAACAAAAACGTGAGCTCGCAATAGCAATTGCAAACGAATCGCCATTTCCACACATCAAATGAATATACATAGTAAAATAGTATAAGAGTAAAATACAGCAACTAAACACAATTCGTGCGGCGAGTTTTTTTTTATTCATTCCACTCGAATCGTAAATGAATGCAAGAGTATGAAAACATCTAGCGCAGAAAAAGAGCCGAGTTGTGTGCTGCGCTTTTTGCTTTTGTTTTGCTTTTCTTCGTTTTTGTGTGTGAGGAACACCAAGTGTGTTGTGCCTAAACAAAGCATCTGCGGACTTGAAGCACTTTTCTTTTTTTTGCCCTCTTCTTCTTCTTCTTCGCTCTAATGCTACGATTTTCGTCGATTTGTTTATTCGCTAATAAATTGTGTTGTTGATTGTTTGCTTACCTTACATGACTGAAGGCAAGCGGCAGCCAGTGTACGATGTGTACAGTTTTCATATTATATTTCATTTGTATTGTGCGAGCTGTGTTTGCGTCTGTGAGTTGATTTTTTTCTTTTCATCTCTGTTTCATTTTCTTTCTACTTTTCGTAGTCGGATTTAAGAGAAGTGAATGAGCGGATATTTAACCATGGTGACTAAAGAGTTCATTCACTCATTGCATTTCTATGGCCTACATTTTTCGCGCATTTGCTCACAATTAAAACTTGACTTATTACGTTACGAATCCGTGCGTTATATTTATTGTTGATTACATTTTCAGCACGTTTTATTTGGATTTCAAAATCATTTATTTACTTGTACGAGTCAATTCATTCGATTTATTTATAGAAACAATCTTAATGACACATGTTAACAAGTTAGAAAGAAAGACAGAAAACCATTTCAATTAAATGCCAGATTAAATTTTCCATGTTTATTTACTTTCAGGGCGACGACCACGTACAGTTCCTGCTACAAAAGGTCAACTTAAAATATCTACTGCAAACATGAAGAAAGATTGTAAACCGCTACGGAAGGTCGGTGATGGTGTGACGTGTGATTCGACCATCCAAACGATTACACAACGAACAAGGAACTTACGGAAATCGTTACACAAAATACAAAAACAATTCGACAACCAAGCGATTACGAAATTTTTTCAACGTACACTTAAAGCACATTCTTATCCAAGATTTGGTGACGATAATGATGAAAATGCATGCGATGCATTTGCCACGCAACAATTAGACGAATTAAGTGGAAACGATATTGAGGTGGTGAACAGCAATGAAAATGATATTGCGGCTGATGGCAGGCCAGAGATAATCGAGAATCATGAACATATTGATGTGAATAAAAACGACGATGTGATGAACATGAACAGTTTGACAAATGGTGAACCAATTGACCAAAATTGCAATGGCAATTGCAATAACAGTATTCAACCGACAAATATCTTTTTACAAAAGCCCGTGCTTCATTTGAACATCGATAAATCATTGAATCAACCATCGTCGATTGTTATCAATAAGCATTTAGATGTATGCCCAAATTTTGCCACATCATTTTCCGCATTCAACGCCACCGTTTTAAACACTGCCAATAAACAAACCCAATGTAAATCATCGGAGGATGAATCGAGTGCCGAACAAAATGATGTACAAACATCGAATGCATGCCAAGCAAAAGGTCAAAAGACAAAATGTGAAAAGCAACGGCTTCGAAAGCGTAGGCCACGCAAATGTGCAAGCAGGTGGGCTGATAATGGGCTAAACGATGCAATCGATTCGGATAGTAATTCATGTGATAGCGGTGTGGTTAGTGACAGATCATTCGAATTGAGCTCAACGGATGGCAATAAACCAACGACACCGCATCGCATTGTGTGCCCGTCAACATCGACACCAACCAATGAAGAAAGTCCAAAAATTCAACCAGAACAACCAAATACCAATCGAATTGGTGGAGTTAAGCGGTCAACAGTCAAAGCAGCTAAAGGAAAACCAGTACAAAAAGGGTAAGCTTTAACATTTTAATATTTCAAAAATCACCAACTTTAAATTGAATTCCGTTTTTTTATAATTGAATTCCATTCTATTTTTACCAAAATTGCAGCCGAAGGATTAATAGCGCCAAGTCTTATTTCACAAAACTCACCGCCGTGGCCGATGCTCAAGCAAAAACCGAAGATGCTATTACATCAGAAGACAATTTAAAGGCTGATGAAGCAAACAATGACGTTGATTGCGAAATATCAACGCTAAATATTGAGTCGAATGACAACCAAAGTGTGAAAACTGTATTGCCTAAGCCGGTTTCACGATCATCAACCCCATTACAATCAAAATCAATGCAATCAAAACAGATGACAGATTTCTTTCCGGTTAGACGTCGTTCCATTCGCAAAACGAAAAAAGCTGTCGAACAAGAATACCTAAGAAACATCGAAAAAGCCATCGAATCGCAATGCGAAGATGGTTTAGTGGTGAAATTATTTAAAGATAAAGGCCGTGGTATTTGCGCTGGACGTCCATTTGCACGCGGTGAATTTGTAGTCGAGTATATTGGTGACTTAATCGAACAAAGTGAAGCCGATCGACGTGAGGAAATTTATGCTAAAGATTCGGCTTTCGGGTGCTATATGTATTATTTTAAACACAAGGAACAACAATGGTGGTAAGTTGATCAAACTCAAAATTAAATACAAAACCACATAAATCAATATTGCAAAGAGGAAATGACCAATAAATCTCTCCATTTGAATTTCTCTAGCATCGATGCAACTGCTGAAACTGGAAAGTTGGGCCGTCTCGTTAATCACTCACGCAATGGTAATTTAGTTACCAAAATTGTAACATACAAAAATCGGCCGCATTTGGTATTGATTGCCAAGGAAAATATTAAGGAGGGTGAGGAGTTTACTTATGACTATGGCGATCGTACACGCGAATCGCTCGTCAATCATCCGTGGCTTGCTCTATAAAAGTCAACAAACGATTAACGCATTAGAATAGTTTACACACACACACAAACACACACGCCCCGTATGTTTCAGTGTCAATGACACACATTCTCAATGCAAATCTTATTCAAAACTCAAAAGTGTTCCTATAAACTATTTATGAGTCATGAACGTTCATTTGACCGACGAACGGCTTATTTTTATTCATGAAAAAATCATGTTAATATTAGACATTCAAATTAGAAAGCATTAGTCAATTGTATATTTAGAAATTTCATTTTCTTTTTTTTTTAAATAATTTGAAAGATTTTTTTGCGTCTTTTTGTTTGAGGGAAAACTTTTATTTTCCGTTGATGAGAATTTAGTTTGTTTACAGAGCCAAAACTACCAAAATCTATATAAATTTATAAATTGTCGAGAATGAATGAAAAAATTAGGAAAAAAAACTACGAAAACAAATTTATTTAACATTTTATTTTTCAAAACAAATTTAAGAGTATTCTGTTCTCTTTCACCACACTTTTTTTTTTAAATATAAATTTTAGTTAAAAAAAAAATGTACAATCGTTCAATTATTATACCAATTTAGACGATTTGCAACAGTACTTCTTACTACTTATTACCAATATAATACATACACACAATAATAATTTTAAAATTTTAGTTGAACAATTTGTTCGAAATTCGAATGGGATTTATTTAAGACTATTCGATTTTAAATTCCCAACTGCACGAGAATATGCATAAAACAAAGTTTACTTGAATTGGTAAATGGTTTTTTTTTTAATTTATTTCATAATCACTGTTCGTTATACAGAGATTGAATGAAAACGAAATTAACAAAATATCGTTGTCATTTAACAGCAATCCAATAAAATGGAATCATTCAAAGTATTTATACATATATAAATATATTTCAATGTATACTATCCCGAATATGCACGTATTGGAAATTTCGGTGAATTATTAATTATTTAGATTGAATGAACAATAAACTTGTAATCGCGATCATTGCACTATAATTATTCTATGTTAATTTATCTGAAAAAAAACAACAACAAAACAAATCGAATATTTAATCTAATTCTTGGCTTTAAAATGAAATACAAATATTATAACGCCGTATATTTCAATTGTTTAGCATAATTTATATGAAACGGGAATAAAATGCAAATGAAAATTGTAATATTTGAAATAAATGAAAAAGCATACATCAATTGAAACCAATGTAAATGTTGTGGTAGGAAAAAAAATCAAATCGAATTTGGTAATTTCTTTGGATATTTATGGAACAAAATTTATCTGGATGGAAACAAATCAAACGCATATTTAATGGTATATATAAACGTTTTTTTTTAGAAAACACAATAAATGTTTAATAGGATAAGACGCATACAAAATATTTTGATGAACGAATCCGTACAGCCCAATGCAAAAAACCATTTGAAAAAAATACATTTGAAATGAATTATTTAATAAAAGATTTTCTTGTGTTTTATTCATTTGCATTAACAATATCATCCAATATGAAATGAATTGATGACAACATTTCCGACAGAAAAATGTAAATCAATTTCTATTAAACATTTTCTTGTCTATGTGCTGAAACAATTTGTTGAAAACATCGCACAACAACAATTTTTGAATTCTTGAAACATCGCACTGTCAAATTTCTAACCTTACATTTAAAAAATCACACGTTATCTGTGACACGGTGTTTGTTTACATTCAGTTTATGATAGTTTATTCGGCTATGGATACGAAACTAAAAGTTCTGGAGTTGTTTAGTGGGATTGGAGGCATGCATTATGCCTTGGAAGGTATTTGTACTTACTATTCTTCTCATTAAACGTCAAAATAAACGGAATCATTCGAAATTACAGCTAGTGGTGTTCCTGGGGAGGTTTTTGCTGCGGCCGACATAAATACTACTGCAAATCATGTGTACCAGCATAATTATCCTGATATAAAAATCCTAAACAAAAATATTCAAAAGATTACCTCCCAGCAGATATTAGCAATGGATGTGAATACCATTTTAATGTCACCACCTTGTCAACCATTCACACGTAATGGCAACAAAAAAGATGTTGACGATGCTCGATCAAATGCCTTAGTACATATTTGCAGTATTCTTCCGGAGTTGACAACAATCAATTTCATTCTAATGGAAAATGTTAAGGGATTTGAAACTTCACAGGCTCGTGAATTGTACATCGAAGCTTTGAAGCGATCCGGTTTTGAATATCAAGAGTTTTTATTAAGTCCAACTGAAATTGGTGTGCCAAATACGCGATATCGATACTATTGCTTAGCACGACGGAATAAACCATTCACATTCAAAATTAATTCAATTTTGAAACGATTGCCAAATAGAACGGATGATTTTGAATGTCCAACGATTGAAACAGTGTTACCGAGTATCAATGAAGATGAAAAATACACCGATTTTTTGCTATCAGATGACCTTCTTTTGAAACGTATCTCACTTTTGGACATCACACATGCAACGTCAACGAACACAATGTGCTTTACAAAAGCGTACACACATTATGCCGAAGGTACTGGATCAATATATTGTCCGGTGAGCGTGGAACAATTGAAAAACATTTTAAATGAAATTCAAGATGAATCACTTTTACCGGAAGAGAAATTGTCCAAACTGAAAACACTGAAATTGAGATACTTTACACCGGCTGAAGTTGCCAAACTTATGAACTTTCCGGATAAATTCTCATTTCCAAAGGATATTACCAATAAGCAAAAATATCGAGTTTTAGGGAATAGCATTAATGTGGCTGTGGTTGGAAAATTAATTGAAATTTTGTATAGCAATTAATTGAAATGTGAAGATTCTTCACTGAAAAAAATGCAATAAATTATATTGAAAGAGAGTTTTCGATGTTTTATTATGATTAGTGGAAAGATTTTCATGGAGACGCCATCCAATTCAGATGGAGACGGTGTGCCAATTTTGAACTGAAGCCGTAGTTCTTATTCGATTTTTCTTTTAAGCTATTTCATAATGGGCTTGTTACAATCCTTAAGCTCTGTAGCACCAGAGGTTGAATATGAAATTGATGTTATAAAGAGTTGAATGATTGCAAATAGGTTTGAAACCAGATGTCTGGAAAATATTGTCAACCTAATTCTGTAATGAATGAAGACGGAAAGGAATACCGATTCGAAGAACTGAATATCATTCAAATGAGTTATTCACTGCAGATGAAAGTATTATTAAAACGCGGGATGGAACCTGTCATTTAGTTTGTTTACAAAATAAATCTAATGAAACATGCAATCAAATCCTTTCTTATTCATAAGTTGTGAATGAATGAAATTTGAATATAAAAAACTCAAATGATAATGGTTAAAAAATAAACCGAAAAGTTTATGTGGCTTCAGAGAGTGCATTTCATTCACAAAAAAACGATTATTTGATGAAAAAAAATTGTTTATTTGAATTTGATAAAGTTGTTAAAATCCTTTCATCATAAATAAAAGCGATGCAGCGATTGTTGGAGGTATCTCATTTTTGAGGCTCTAATGTGTTTTTAACTACAATAAAAGGACTTTCTCTCTTTGAATTGAACAAAAGTCAAGAATAAACCCATTCAACACAGTTGATTCGTGGCCATGAATTTATTAATGGCTTTGAATTCTGAATGAGTCCTTATTTTCAGATGCCATCAAATTGTCTTGTGCTTACAATTAAATAGCATTCATTTGAATGGTGAAAAGGTGTTTTCATTGACTTTCACCCCCCAAATTTAACAAAACAACCGATTTCCAAACTTTCATTCAACGACAGTAAGAAAATGAAAACTATCACGGCATTTCTTTCAATCTGTTTCCACCGACAAAATTAAGATAACTTCAATGATTGTTTCATTTTATTTTACTTTATCTTTATAGCTTACTTTGTTCGGCTGACACAGTTCCGTTCAATCGACTGCTGTGAACGTTGTAATTTATCGCACATTCAAAAATGTCGACATCGAAGAAAATGAAAATAGAACACAAATCTCGGCGAATTATTATCGACAACGGATTACCGAGCGCAGCTCAAAGAAAATGCTTATGCATTGTTCAATATATTGCGACAATGGGCTGAGTGTGAGCTAAACAGCAATAAATGGATTGAAAACGGTAAACAAAAGCAAAAAGGAGAAACAACAACGACAAAATTGTCGGGATGGGATGATCAGCATGACGTAAGAATTGTCTGCGATGTATCGAAGATAAACTACCGAAAAAAAAACTAAACGAGAGAAACAAATGAAAAGTCATGCCGAGCGACTTGTCGTCGGTTCACCATTTAAGGTTGTATCAAATGGTTTTCCACCGCATGGTCAAATGTCAAACCAAATAATGTCATTCGATTTCGATCGAAGTTGCGCATCTCGCTGCTCATCTGCTTGGCCACGCTTGAATGTCAGATGGTTTGGACCATATTTCGATTGATAACAAATGACACGAGAGTGTCCTAATTCCCATTCACGCATTTTCAGTGAGATTTTAACATAATCAAAAACATTAATTCACTCACATTTTTATGTCATGCTCAAACATTTATTACCAATGTAATAGCTTGAAATTGGCTTAAGTCGAATTTAATTGCTTTTCTTCGCCTGCTGTTATGCCATGGAAAAACCGAAACATTTCGGCCGCACTCAATTTGTCCATTATTTAAGTTTAAACACGCCAACAACACGACAAATCCATAAAAATGTCGCGTGATATACGGGCGAGAAACCTAATATTGAATATTTAACCCTAAATTATGGCCAATTTTAAGGTTCAAAAGGTATCATCGCACATCGCACACACATCGCCAACAGCACAATTTAGTTGCTGCTCAAGCTAAGTCTGTGCTCCATTGCTTAAGCAGGTAAAAAGCGTTATAAACAAATAAACATATCCCTGTATAATAAGATCATATGCGAATGTGAATAGCGTGAATACTACATTAGCACATCCAAAATGGAATGTTCCATCGTCTATTTTTTTATTACGCTGCACTCCAACAGCCACCACATTCACGTCCTATTTGATTATATGAAATTAGATATCACTGTAACGCGCTCTCCAAAAAAAGGATTTTTTAATGCCAATAAGGTAATCGTATCTATTTAGTAACCCTTTTCTATTCGGTGTGCAGTGTTCACTGTTCAATTCATACTCTGTTTTGTTCCGTTCGAAGACATGTCATCGCCGTTTTATAAGGAAACACACAAAAGAAATATCAAAACTCCCATAGGTTTGCCAAATCGTTAACCAAATATACCATCGTATTTAAGGTAACGCAACCTTAGAAATGATGTATTTACGGTTCCTGTTATTGTTGTTGTTGTTGTTGTTGTTATTTTTGCCCACTGTATCTGCTTACATTGAATCAGTTTTTCATCAAATAGTTTAATATTTCAACTAAATGACAACACGTAAATAAAGGTAAGAATCCTTGAAAATTAATCGTACGTTACTAGGAATGCGGAATGCGGAATACGGAATGTGGTATGTGTGAACGAATAGCTCGTGAGACTCTCTAACTTTAATGGAATAGAATAGAAAAAAATGGTATCAATTTAATTGTTGTGAAAATGTGAACTGAATGCCCCTTTATTTGATTAAATGAAGAGGCGAAACCTTTGGTGTCGTCCCTTTTTTCCATCCTTGATGTGAGTGTCCTTTTTTTTCCATTTCTGGAGCGGATCGAATTTGGAGTATCGCAACCAGTAAATAGTAAACATTGTACTGTAAGCAATAAGGAAAAGAAATGTCAAGAGTTTTCTTTCTCAATGGGTATTCTCGATTCATTCAAACAGTTCGATGCAAACAGTCCATTTGATATCGATACTGGATCATAAAGCACCAATTCACGTTTCCTCTGAATCAAAACATTTCATTTCATTGATTCAATAAATAAAACCCTTAACAGCATCCAATGCATAAGAACGGACTATTGTCCGGCCTGTCGTCCATTTGATACGAGATTTTAAATCGTAATCCGTATTTTGGCATTCAGCCACTTTTAGATTCTATTTTGATTGTTGAATCGCAGATTTTTTGTTTCTCAAAAAAATAGGATTACTTTGATGTCATATGATTAGGTATTTATTTTACTTTTTTTTTTCTCTGTAATTTTCATTTCCGCACCCATTTTTCATTCTTCTCTGTTGCTATTTAAAACGCTTTAATTCATTCTAATTGATCCAATTTTTGTTTGCTATTTAATATCAAATCTGTGCACAGGCAAAAGCAGCAAATAAATGGAGAGAGAGAGAGAGAGAGAAAGAGAGAGAAAGAGAGAGAAAATTGCCACAATCGGCCAATCGCTAGTTTTATTTTTCCGGTGATTTACCATTTAACTGATGATGCAGTAGGTGTTTTCACTTCACAAACATAGCTGGATCAAATTAACTATTGTTATTTTGTTTTTATTGCGTCTAATTCTACTGTTTGCACCGTATTACGCATTTTAAAAAACGAAAAGCAGGGAAAAAATGGCAGCTCTCGTTTTTTTTTGCCCGTTGCACGTTTTTTGTTGTTGTTGTTATATCAGTTGATTTTCATTCATTGGACAGCAAAATGTTGTGAATTAGCTTCAAATAACGTGAGTCTCTTACGAAATCAAGCTCTTTGTCGGGTGTGTAACATGAGCGACAGTTTGTATAGCAAGCAAACAACAAAAACAGCAAGATTTGTGAAAAAAATGTTAAAAAAAAACAGCAAATGTTTGGTAGTTCGATTCGATAAAAAGCAACCGAAAGGAAAACCTGCAAAAAAAATTGGATCGCTGGTCAGAGATTAGTTTTGTTTTTGACACGCTGTAAACAGAGCGAGCTACTCAGCTACTGTTAGGCTACTGAATATGATATGGAAGTTGATTTGATCGAAAGAACCAAACAGAACGATGTGAATGGAATGTGTGCGTGCGTTTTTTTTTATTCTTCAATTTCACCTATCCATTGTTCGGGTAAAACGGTCGTTTAAGTGAAAGCCGATTGGATATCGATTAACGTTTATCATTGAAACGGATCTTAAATCCAAACCTCATTGATATCTGATACACGGATTTTCTTGAAGAAAACACAAATTACACATAGAACAATTGATCGTTCTTTCTTCGTATTCTTTTGTGTTCAAAATTAAGCAATCGAAGACTTGAACAGAAGAGAGAAGAAACAAAAAAAAAACCATCATCATTGCGTCCATATGTGCTACGATCAAGTATCCTTTAATCTAATGCCACGCTCTATTGTTTGTGCTAAAGTGTACATAAAATCGAAATTCACAAGAAACAAAATACGCTTGATGTTAAGAACAGTGAAAACGATTAAAGCAAAACCGTCTTAGTCAACTTTTTAACAGTTGTCACCCAAATTATAGGCTCAGTGCTTCAGCTTCACTCACAACTAATTTTCAATCAGGATGTGCAAGATGTTCAAGTATATAATGCCTGTGTACAAGCCCGTCATCAAAAAACCAGCCGTAAGCAAATTATGTGCGTATTTCTGCAAATTTATTTTGTTTGAAATGAATTACGGACGACGAAACAAAAAACCGCTCATAAATCTCACTTAGCTAAAAATATGCAAACTTGGTTGCATTGTTTGGACATTGTACATTTGAATATGAATCATAGTCGTTGACTTGAAACCGGCTGATGGATTTCAGTTGCCCAGTGTTTGACGTTGTTTGGCTGAAGAGTCCATGTGGCCACAAGACTATACAAATTTGTCAAACCAAAAATACCGGCACTTCCGTCCAAACACTTTGTTTTCTCCGCATCATTTTGCTTCATATTTAAAAACTGAATATATCTTTTGCATAACAAACACAAAATCACTAATAAAAAAATATTGCCCAAAGTCACGTCTAATAGCCCCTTTTATTGTCACACACACACACATACACACATCAAGACACCAAGAGCTGCTGAGTGGAAAAAGAAAGTAGTGCGTAAGTAGTTACAATTGAATGGTAAAAAAAACCAGTTGAATCAAATGTAACGATGTGGCGAGTTGTTTTCTTTGGTCAAAACATTTGCGTTTGCACACTGAAAATAAAAGTGCTCCGATTGAGTGCATAATGAATAGATTTGATTGTGTTGCACCATTTTTATGGTTCGTTAAGATGCGCTGACTGTGAATCAGAACCAGTTTTTTGTTTCTTTTAACTGTTTTCATTCTCCATATGCAAATTTACATTGTTGAAATCACAATCGTTGCGCTCTTAAGGCATTTGATTCGTTCGGTTCCACTGCAGCGGATTAAATGTTCTCGCCGCTTGAAAATCGAAATATCTTCCTTTGTGAGTGCTGTGCATTTTTTTCTCTACTCTCTCTCGACAATAGAAAACAAAAACACACTTACGATATGGCTGAACTGTTTCACAAACAACATTCTATATAAATAACGGTTTGTTTAAACACCAAGGGAATGCGCTACACATTTATCAATGGAATGCATTTCGATACACACAAAAGATCAAAGAGCAAAAAGCGTGAGGCATTTCAAAATGGGGAAAAGCAAATGAAAACAACCAAACAATAGTGTTGTTAGGCTCTTTCTTTCACATCTCGTCTATTTTCGTGTGTGTTGGTTTCTCTCACAACGAGTGGAAAGGAGTTCGCGGTTGACAGTGTTGAAGCGCTCGAAATAATTGACGTGATGACAGCCCGCGAATTAAGGAACTTAAGCAAGTCTTTCAAACTCAATGGAAATGCATTTGCATTGGTTTGAATTTTCAAATGGAAAAGCAAAAACGAGTTTACTGGCTTGAGCGATGGCTTGCTGAGGTTTTGTAGCGTGTGAAGTGACTTAAATTCAAAGTTTCAAGTATTTTTCTTGTCTTGTTTAAAAGCAACCGTTTTTTTATTGGTCATAATAAATTTCGATTGATTTCTCAAGTAGAATCGATTTTTAAAATCGGAATTTGAGGGCAGGTACATTTTAAATGCAAAATCATGCGCCAATCGTGGAATTTGCCTCACATCAACCTCATACCAAATCAATTCAGGCCAAACAGTGAACCCAATTGAAAACACTGTAAAATTCGCCTTGGTCTTCATAAAGTTTATAATTTTTTTTTTATGGCTGACATGTTTACGCTACACACGCAAAAAAATGCAATGCTCTAAATTTAGGGCTCAATTTAGATTACAACTGTGGAACACAAAGAGTGTATAAAACTAGCACATTGTTGGCGTCAGTGGCATTTTTTTGGCGTCTGAATAGCACTTGAAAGCATACATTCTATTGGCCAATCAACAGCCAAAACGGTTTTGATTTGCCACGCCATAAAACGCACCTAAAATGGTCGATGAAAGAATCATTATAATTAGAAGCATTCAATGTTGATTTTATTGATGCCACATGTCGATTATTAGAAGAAGAGGAGAACGAGAGACAGAGAGTGAGCATTTATTGGCGTGCGCTAGTTTTTTTCGCCCACCGTTCAACATTCACTCGCACACACACACACACACACTCGGTCAATTTCGCTGAACACAAATACCATTTATTTTCAAATACTGGTATTCAATGTTCAAGACAACACAATAGCTGCAGACAAATTAATTGTCCGTCCTTGTTCACACTTTCGCATGTATCTATGATGCAATATACTGGGCAATGTTAGGCCCATCAAAATGAAATACATCAATTTATTGAACACGATTCAAATTGTGTTTAGACGAATACAATCAAACAAAAAGGCAAAAGCAAAGGCAAAGGCAATACAAAACTTGGCACACGATACAAAACTACCATTCTCTCTATGATTATAACCAATCAATGGTACATCGCATCTTTTCAGTATCGGCCAATTCAAACAGTCGACCAAACGGAAATAAAATCGCAATAAAACACCTACTGTTTTCATTCTTACTCACAACACACTCACACACACAAATCATTTTTCTCGGGATTCTTTGTTTCACGTGTTTTGTGTGTGTGTGTGTGTCAATAAAATTGTAGCATTTTTGCGCATTTCAAGTTGTGACTTTTATGCTGACATTTCCACTTTGTTTAAATAATTGAATGTTCATCTTTCAATAGATCCATCCATTTCAGGATAATAGCGCAAAAATACGTTTAAACGCTTTCGATTTCTAAATGGTTGAACATTTTAACAACATCTGCGTGTCCATTGTGTTCGCCGTCACTCAGTCACCATTTTCAAAACTGAACATAAAAGACTTGGCTACTAAACACACACCATACACAAAAGAAATGGTCGACAATAGCTCAGATGGACATGGACACTCACACACTGGATATGATTCTCGGTGTTTTGTGCAGACGTGGAATTTCAAACGATGTAAAAATATTGGAAATTGTATCAACCAGTAGCGCAATAATGCCAATTTCAATAGTATCAATGATGCGGCATCATATCGACTAAGCACTGATTTCATCCACTTTTTCTGCTCTTGTCAACATTTTTCCACTGAGAATCGATAAAAAAATGCACTTATAATAGTCCCAAGTCATTTGACAAAACCTTTGTGAAAACAAAAATAAAACAACATACAAAATGGATGAGGAACTGTTGCATTGTGTCTTTCGTCGTTCAGAGGATAAAATATGTAAAATACCATCGGATCCATTGAAAAAAACAGTTTTTTTTTTCATAGTAAACATTTTCCCTTTGAAAATCACATCAAGGCCTTCGATTCAAGGGAGCGACAAGAATAATAGAATAGCTTCTTGATTGAATCGTCAGTCTAATTCGATACAGCGGTTATTTGTATAGAGATTTGCAGCGAGAGTTTCTTTTGAATGTCTGATGGAACAATTCAAAACGTGACAAAGTTTTTAAAATTGTGGCCGATACATTCTTTTTGTTGTTAACACGTTTTAGCTTGGTTTTGTTGGTCAAAAACATAATGAATAGTTTTAGATGGCTTTTAATTTTTTTTTTTCATCTGTGGATTGTTCAAATTCCGAACGATCATTTTCATTTAAGTTGAATCATTCAGTGCAAAAATCAACATGATTCTGCTATGAAACGAACTCTCTGCTTTTTTATGCCGACAGTTGAATTCCCAGGTTATTTGAATAATGTTCATTCTTTGAACTGCTCCGATTCAGTGTCTTTGATTCTTTTTGCGTTTTTTTGCGTTGTGAGTCATTCACAGCAACAAAAAACATTATTGAAATGTACCAAATGTATATACATTTCAAAACAGATGATGATTATTCAATAATTTTTGCACCCTGTGAACTCTGCACTGAGTAGTTTTGAATTCATGATGCTTAATCGTTTTTTTACTGAATAACTATTTTGCCCGAAAGCGTGCACATCCGTGGTGTTGTCAAAGGCATGCTGTGTTCACGAAAAACAACAAAAAAAACGAAACCAGTGAGTCCATATTGTATCACATGTGACCAATAATCCTCACCCTCCATTCAACAAAACTACGCTAACAACAAACGCCCCTGCCAAACTAATCGATCTCAATGTGCATATTATGCACACTGCATAAACTGTGCGATTCAATGTATTTGTGCGAATTCTTCAGTTGCAGTAATGGAAATGTTGAAGTGGACTGAATATAATAAAATATTTGCAGTGGTACAATGTTAGCGCTTGCATTATTCAGTGAGTTTTTGTTGTTGTTGCTGTGATCTCATCCGTTCGTCCACATGCAGAACTGAGAGACTGAGGAAGCTGTCAGTGGTCCAGCATAGATTGAAGATAATAATGATTACGGTGAACGTTTTTTTTCTCATTCTCTCTTCTCCGAGGGATGTGATTCGACACAACAACAACAAAAAATAGTTAATATCGTGAGTGTACGAGTAAAAAAAAGCGGAGGCAAACGGTTAGGTCGTTGTTCGGCCACATTGATGGTCGGTTATTTATGTTGTAAATCATATTATACGTACGCTCGTTGCTCTGCATTTGTGCCTTTTATGTGCGACCCCGCATTCAATATCGGCTCGTTGCCAATGCAGCGCATTGTTGGCTACGTGTGTGTGTGTGTGTTTTTTTCACTGCAATTTCGCTATCAACTTTCGTCGATTGTCATTCGACTGTTTTATTGAGCCTTCCCACTGCACAATCACTCATTTGGTTTCAGTGCTGCGGGAATCAAAATGCTGATTTCGACGTGAAAACGATAAGCGTATTACTGTCGATGCATTTGAGTGAAGAGCAACGAGTTATGGTGGCGGCAATGACGGCGACGGTGACAGTTGCAATGGCTATTGAGCGCACAATATTACATTTTATTATAAATAGCGTCGAGAAAGAAATCACGTTGAGAGGACACAAATTCGAATTATTTGCATTGTGCGATGATACAGCACCGGAAGTAACAACACAAAGTTGCTTTTTATATTCAACATTCCATGCACGCGACAATAACAACAACAACGACAATAGACACAAAAAATGATGATGTGCATTCCAGATCGATATGATTGTCGTTTTCTCTTTCTCTCGCCCTCTCTCTCTCTCTCTCTCTCTCTCTCTCTCTCTCTCTCTCACTGTTTTCCAAACAATAGCCTCATGCACAACTGAATTACATGATCACAGCTCCATTTTTTTTCTGCCTTCGTAAATGTTTCCATGTTGATTGCAACAGTGTTTGCGAATTGCTGAAAGTAGATTACCGTGCGTCCCGTAAATTCTATTACAAACCTGATTGATTTAATCATTTTTACTCGGAATTGCAGCCGAAATGGTCGCTATCGACCAGAAAAATTGGCAATCGTTATTAATATCACCTCAAGCAACATACCAGAATAAAAAAAAATCCAATTTCGTTATGCATCAACAAACCGAACAAAAAAGGAAATTGAAAGCTGAAAAATGCAATCATCAAATAGAATGCACAAAAATTGGAAACAATTTTTAATCCTTTATTTTCGGCAATCAGGAAATATTAGATAAAATGCAGGCCAGTTTTAGCACACGGAAATCAATAATTTAGTTGTAGTCAGTTCTTTTGTCGATCTCGATTGAATAATACACAACAATAAAATTGCTATTTACTTTTCTCAAATGAAATTGGATATTGAACCAGTTTTATTAATATTGAGAGTTTCAATTTGAGACTTGTCAAAATTAAAAAAAAACACAACAACAACAAAAATTCATCGAAAATCCGCGCTTTGTGTGAATTATGGATCAATTACACAATATTTCAATCGCTTTGTATCCTTTTGAGGCGCTTGTTCATTACACCTAAGGTACTACTTGCAATTACGGCAGTCGCAGCTTATGCTAGATTATCCATGCTCAATTGTTAAGGTTCCAAACGCAAAACGCCTGCTCATGTTGGTTTTTCTTCTTTCAAACAATCTTTCGTACATCAGGCAAAATTGTATTCAGACCAAAATGGTCTTACGCTATAATTTGTTAACAATAGAAAAGGCTCGCAAAACTGATTTAAATGAATCATTTCAAAATGGGGCATATATTTTGATTCGGAAGATGGAAAAAGGGCGACAAAAAAATATGGAATGAAAAATGGAACATGTGTGTTTTGCTCAATTGCACATTGCGATTATAAGCACCAGATCGAATCGATCTATGCCGAAATTTGGTTGATTGTGGTATTTTTACTCTTACTTAAGATGGCATTTCTTAAGGAAATGTGTCGAACAATGGCAAAAAATGACAATCGTAATCAATTGAATGTTACATTCAACCGATTTTGGTCGCCATCTCACTCCATCAGCTTAATAGACTCGCAAAACTAGAATGCTGTTTTGCCGAGATCCCACTTCTTCTCATTGCAAGTCTCAAACTGACCATGGCAAATTAACACAGCATCATAGCACGACTTTCGGCGTTCAATACTGTTCTTTATGGTGACGCATTTTAACTTTATTAAAAAAAAACAAAGGCCAATTTTCATCGCTGCTCGGACTTCATTCATTTCAACTTACAGCCAAAATTGTATTGCAGTTAAAAGGAGAAATTTACGTAAAAAAAATGGTCAAACAGTACAACATAATAATGAGGAATTGAAAACGAAAAGCAAATAAATTGCCGCTTTATCAGAAGATAATGGTAGATATGATTGTGTTTTCTTTTGTTCGAATCGATTTTCTATTGTGTGCATCTCTAAAATAGTTATATACGAAGGCAAGCCGAAATCGTCATATGTTTGAAAGAAAAAGGATCTTCAATTGAGACAAAAACAAAGAGGGAAAAAAACAAGATTCAAATAAACTGATAAAATGAAACATCTTATTTTTCTTGGAGTTTTTTTTTCATGTATCTATCTTTGTTACACTTTTGACGTGGTCATTTGATGCTGACCGTGTATGTGTCACAAGTGTTGCAATCTTTAAACAAAGAATCGCCCTTTTTTTGTGGAAAGGACATACCATGGCGAACACGACTGATTCAAAGGCATTTTTGGTCATTGCTTGCTGTTTAGACACTGGTTACTGTTGTGCCCTTTGCACTGATGCGACAAATGAGCCGATAGCCAAGTTTTGCAAGACAGTGTCTGGGATGCGGCTGTGTTACATTTTCAATTTTTTTGTTGTTGCTTCAAATTGAGACACACAAAAACTATCGCTTATTGTCCGTTACAAACAAAAATACGTTTTTGCTGCTCTCTGTCTACACTTTCAAATAATTTCCAGCAATTATTTCATGAACAGATAAATGCGCATTAGTAAAGCATTTGTTACCATTTGATTCGTTTTGAAAATGGTTGACCATTGTTTCTATATTCGAAGGCTTTGTTAATTTTTCGGTTCTATACACGAAAAATGCACAATCAAGCGTCAGGGTGTACCGATTTATACACACACACACACACACACAATGGCTGGCAAAACGCTATGGCATTCTCCACATACTGGTTTTAATGGGTGTAAAACCGAAAATTGCGACCACTGTGAGATGCAGGTGTGATAAGGCAAAAACAAATGATTTGACAACGGTGCCGATGATCATGGCCCTTTGTTTTGCCTTTTTGTGTGCCCAGCGCTTTTGTATATGTCACTGTGGATATCCACTCTCTCTGTATCTGTGTCTCTGTCTCTATCTATCTCTGTCGTTTTTTCTCCTGCTCACTCTCTCACTCCATCTATATCGGTGGAAAATGTTCTAGGATCAAACGTAAATAGCGCGCGAGAGAGCACATAATCGACCGGATTTTGGTTAACATTTGTTTCAACTACAAAGCATATATATCTTTTGGACGTTTCATCGCATGGTGCCAGTTCAATCGATTTACGGTAGACACATTCTCCCATTCACTTTTATCTGTTCAAAATAAAAATCGCTGCTTTTTATCTCTTTGCATCAACACAATGTTATTTCAACAGTATACAAATGGTCTGAGTTTTGTCTAATTTCTGCCCGGTTTAACGTTAGTGTTGTATTAATTGTCACCAAACATTGGCCATGAAGCATAAAATTAGTTTTGTTCGTTGGTCGGTCTAAATAAAAGGGAAATTACCAAGTTTGGGTATTCAATTGTGATGACATGAGACAACCGAATTTCCAAAACAAAATAAACAAAATAAAAAAATCAACGAAGGCAATCGAGTACAAAGTTGAGATACTCAATGTAAATTCATGGTTAAATCGGTTCTCATTTTTTTTTGAATGGTGCCATATTGCTCAATCTTTTTATGATATTGAAAATAAAAAAGTGCTCAAAATAGTAAAAAATTTCATCGATTCGAGAAAAAAAAATCATAAAAAAGTGACTAGGAGATTGAGTTTCTTAGAAAAAAAAGCTCAATAAACAAGTTCTATCCTTAAAACTCGTTTTTTTTTCCTATAGCAACTATAATTGCACCAAAATACCAATAGCAAAAAAATTGAAGCAAAAAAGGGTTTACTATTATCTCTGCACGTTACACCATGGCCAACAGATAAGCCACAGATTTTTTTTTGACTTTCCAGTAAAAAAAATGGTTATTATAATATTGTGGTGCTCTTGGTCACACAATGAAGAACCTAAAAAAATAAGTCGTGGGTTACATAAATTCAAACGAAAGTGTGAAGCGTCGCAACCCTTTGGAACAAAACAAATGAACATCCAACACAGAGATAATAAACAAGATGAACCAAAAAGAACATTACCAAAAAATCTTTCAATTACGAGTTGAACCGAAAAAAATGAACAAAAGACCGAAATATCACCTCGTTTTTTTTTCTAGAGCAGTTTATGGCACGATTTTTTTTAACTTCAATGAAGAATGCACTGCCATCCAAAAATCTAACTCTTTCTGCAGCAATATTTCATTTTCCGGTTGTAAAATTGAACAAAAAAACGACACTTTTTTGTCAATTGCTTTGTTAGTTTTTTAAGTGAAAGGATTGAGGAAAAAAAGCAAGTTCATTTTTTGAGACAATGTAAATGAGTTTGATGGTATGTGCGCTTTCTCAACCTTTTTCCATAGAATTACACTTTTTATGATTTTTTTCTTATCTGTTCTTCCTCTTTTTTTGAAAATGTGTCTTGCATCAGTTCCAATTTTTGCTGTTCTCTTTCGTATTTTTTTTTCTTCCATTCAAAAGTCAATTTGTTTTTTGGGCTACAGCAGGCAAAATAGGTTAGTGTCATAAAAAAGTAAGTGCACCAAAAAAACCGTAAGAAAAAAATTTACTGCATTGATTCATGTTGTGGAACCCCAAAAAATAACATTTGGCATGGAATATTGACGTCGGTTTGGTTTTATTCTCTTTTATTTCGATTTTCGAGGAATATTCAGTTTTGCGCCTTTTTTGTTGGTTTTCCAATTTTTGTTGTTGCATTTTTCTTTAGTTGATCGGAAAGTTAAAAGTAGTTCGTTTATCTCAATCAAAATGATTAAAATTCTCATGCAATTCAATTAAGTGCCCCTGACTTCCGTAATATTCAAAAGATCGTATTATTTATTTGTTCAACATTGGCCATGCGCCGACGCTATCTTACAAAGCATGCGGTTTTAAAAAACGGTCAAGTGACCACTCAAAGACACTTGCGCGGTTAATAACTCAAGGCTATGGTTTTCTTTGTCGACATGAACATTGAACACATTTTCTTCGTAAGAAAATGTTCATCGTGAACATGTGATGACTGGTTCAATCGTACGAACATTGAGTTTTAAACGCAGCAAAATGTATGTATTAGAAGAGAAAATAAAGATGTTAACAATTCTTAAGGACTACATTTCAAAGTAATGTGATAGAGTCTGTCTGTACATTGGTTGCAGTAACGATCTGCCGTACAGATGAATCGGAGTAGATTCCGTATGAGTTTGTTTTAAAGTCAGCATTCTTCTCTTTTCATTCTAGGCTGTCCAATTCCGATGAAAATGACCGAAATGTCGCCACAGGACACGCTTTTGAACAATAAATTTTCTTGAATATAACATTCTTCGTCCGCTCTTTTCTTTTCTTTTCGCCTGCCATCGACAACAAGATGAGAATTGTTACATGAATATAGCACTAGAACCACTGGACGCAGTCACTTAGTCATGTTCGCAAAACATGTGAGACCACTTGCAGTTCCGAAAATCTCATTCATTTGCTTCCTTTTGTGAGTCGGCACATTTTGCCATTCATTTTGTCGTTCGTTATTCATTCGAAGTGTCTATTCATTCAAAGGGAATTCAATTTGAATGTGTTTTTGTTTGTTGGTAGAGACTTAACTAATAATTACCTTTAATAACCGAAAACAGCATCAAGAAAGTGACACAAACTACATAGCCCTTCTCGATTCTTTTAAAGCTTACATTGAGTAACAAATCAATTCAATGTATTTCTTTAAATCATCCAAATTATTGCTCAAAATATGAGTTATTCGAAATTTGATTCTTAGGAGTTGAATTCATTTTGATGGAAGAATAGTAAAAAAATCGTTACCACGTAACCGCTAAGAAAGATATTTTTGAGGAGTGGTTTCTAAATACCACATAATTTGAGACCAAATATGAAAGCTGATTTTTTTTTAAATTTTTAGAAACGTTCAAATTGCGTATTTTTTTATTATTTTCAGTCTTCATTATAAGTATGGTTTGTTGTCTCCGATGTATGGACAAATGTTCGTCTTTCAAAATGATGTTTTACTGTGTATGCATGAAAAATGTAATCAGATCCAGTAGACTGTAAAGACGCCAGTCTAATACTTAGAAAACAAAAATTCATGCAAATAACTTGTAATAAAAATGAAATCATCAAATGATGATTTAAACGAAAATTAAACACTAACCATTAACATTTTCCATTTCCAACTCGATTTACACTGGAAAACAAGGTTTGGCGAAATGTGCAATACATTAAAAAATAATTAAGGGTTTAATTCAGCGGATTAATGAGAAAGATTGACAAATGGAGAGAGAGAAAATGAAATTGTGTGATTTGTTTGCTCAAGCCACTACAAAATGAGAATGTCATCGACATACTTTATTTTGTTAGACACAAAAAAATTGGTTATTCACAGTTTCTATTCATGAATGAGTGAATTTAAATCACATTCTAAAATTCATTTAGGGCTCCGGGTAAGAAAAGTGTTTTAATCGTGTTATAAAAATTCATGATCCTTGCTGCCTCGCTACAAAGCGAAACAATTGCTGTTACTATATCAATTTGATTTCGATTTCATTTGACGTCACTGTGAATTCTTTGAATATCGAGCAGTTTTATACATCGGTAAAGAAAGTTTCAATTTTCTGATCAAATCGTTGCGATTGGCCAAACAATGGTCCAGTTCGGTCCAGTTACGCTATGGTCATAAACCAATGATCAATCATCATTATCACGACACTAAAATGTCTTTGATTAAATGGGAAACTCTTTAGGCGAAAAGACTGGTGGCCAATTGAATGCAATTGTAATGCGACACAATCTGCCATAAGAGTTTACGATTTTGATTTTATAGTGTTTTTCTATCGGTCGTTCGAATGTCCTTTAGTTACCCAAAAAGAAGCGGTTCTGATGTGGATTTTATTACTTGGACATTTGTGTTTATCCAAAGCAGTGAGCATAAAAGTTATCAAAAGCACACACAAAACCGGAACGTAAAAAAAAACAAATCTAGCCGTAAAGGGGATGGACATTTCAATGATGTCATCGATTTGAATTGAATCGGAAAGTTGTTGCTGTTTATTCGTTAGGTCATAAAAAAGCAAAATGCATATCATCGCTACACGAATAATAGATTTACAATTTGATTCAAATTGGATTAAAATTGACCGAAAAAACGACATCGAGCCGCCGGTCAAATCTCACAACGAACACCAAAGACATTGAATGTGTTTGAATAAGTAGATTGTGTGGAGTGACCCTTTTTGTTCGCCAAATCGTTGAACGGACCCATAAAACCAAATCGAAAAGGCCATTTAATGACTATTCGTTTTTCTTTGATGTTAAAATGTAAACGACAAAAAGTACCCCAACAAAATGGCACAAATCAATAAAATGGAATTGATTGTACGCACATGAATCCACAATTTGTTTATGTTTTTCACGTTTGGTTCGGAATTAAACAAGCCATTGTTCACATTCTTATCGGCCTTACAATGGTAAATGTTTTATTTTTTTTTTTTCATTTTACAACTATTACCATTTACATACGGAAAATTTACCAATTGCTTTCAATGCTTGGGTTGTTCATGTTCAAATACTCCCAACCAATTTTTCTTACTTTCCTTTGGTTAACATTCGTTTGCCCAAATGATCTGAAATTAAATTTAAATTGTAGCCAAATGAATCTCTGCGCCAAAATGAATAGCCATTGCCCCACTCATTTGTGTATTCATTTTTTTCCGATGGAAGCAAGCATTAAATGCTTTATTTCATGATGACCGCAGACTACCGACTCGTGTATCCACTTCATTGCAAAAACGCTTTATTTTAATTTAAAAACTCATTGTAATTGGTTCTAGTACTTTTATGGCTTTTGCATTTTGGATTGGCCAATGTGGTGAACCCAAACAATTTCAGTCGACCAGTTTTTTTGTCCAGCTTTTCGAAAAACAACAATTACACTACCGAATTGAATTCATTTAAATGATTTTTGCGGAAGTATTTTTTATATGTTGTTTAAAAGTGTTTATTCCTATTTTGTTCATAGAAGAAATTCATGGTGCACTTTTTCGAAACATATTTTTTTCATCTTGCAATACCTATAACATTTTGATTGCGTGTACAACTTAAACTTGACATTGTAAATAATTCAAGGTGAATAACTCTCTACATATGTGATAATTCAAGTTCATGATATCATTAAAATTTACAATTTAGATAAAGTTAGCGTTTATGATAATCTTAAAATTAAGCTGGTTTATGAGCTTATCATGAGTTAGAAACAGTATTTGTTAGATAAAAACTGTAAATTTGTTTTGGTATATATAGGGCCAAAATCGACCAGATTTGTTACAGTTGGATCTGACTTTCCTTAAAGCATTTTAAACTTCCAAAAAAAGAAAGAAAAATGAAGCTGTTTTATTTAATCGTTGCCATTTTCGTTGTGGGATTCCAAGTTGCTGCCGCAATACCCTTTTTTGGGAACGAGAGCTGCGACTGTGATAATATTGGATTTGGTAATTTGATCTGCAAGTGGAAATGCAATTCAAATTCAAATTCGGGCTCGAATGCATGGGGCGGAAAATCATCAAACAAACAATCATCAGGATGGGAACCAAAACGGGAACCAAAACGGGAACCAGATTCGAAAGGAGAATGGATAGAAAAAAAATTTTAATTGAATAATTATTTAGGGCGAATATATTAATATGTTTTCATGCTATTTTGTATTTATTGAATATAAATTTCAATTCGGAATATACAATAGTGCAAAATAAAATGGGCATTTGTCAAAGTAAAAAGTTTATTCTATTTTTGAAATACTTGTTGAATTACACTTTCTCACTTTCATTCAGGGATTGTTATCAGCTGAAGAAAGGCTCTTTGAAAATAGCTCGCATGAAAAAAAACTGCTTTTATTTTAAAGTGACCACAAAATATTCCAGTTTTAGCAGATTAACTTGTGTCCACAACAAACAATCATTGTAAATGTATGAAACGGACTAATTTCATGTTTTTGGTGTCTTTCCGTCCAGTGATTCAGAGCGGATGAACATTTTGCACACAGCGTGCTAATATGTACTGCCAGAAGCTCATTCACATGCACACCAACTTCACAATGAATATTGATAGATACAAATTTCCATCATAAAACAGTTCTGCTTCAGACCAGTGGTGGTGCATCTCCGGATAAATCAGCATGATGTGATTTTGCATCTATTTTCAGAGAGATCTTTTTTCTGCTTTCATTTCGAATAATAATTGTGCAGTCCTTGTGACCTATCGAAATCGCAAGTTGGGACGAGTCCTAGACTACTATGTCAGGTTTTCCAGAACAAAGAGAGTCGGACTCTCGTGTTGTGAAATGATCAAAAGTGTTATGGATCGACTCGTGTTTCACGAGTTATTCTGAAAAAAAATCTAATCGCTGAAGAAGACATAATTGAGGCAACAAATAATATCAAAAATTAAACAGCATTCTGCATTACATAGGATGATTTATCACAACTTTTATTGCTTTGATAGAACATGTAGTAACGCAACATAAAAAATAATTTTTTGAAAGTAGATCTACACACAAAATAAATATATTGAATTTTTAGACAGTACAGCATCTTAATCCTGGATTTATACAGTAAATCGTATAATTTTTTTATATTTCATCTAAAATGTGTAGAAACCATTTGAAGTGTAAATGATATAGATTGATTTTGTCCGTTGGCGACTTCCACTAATACACGGTCACTCTGATGTCGTCGAGTCAGTGGCGAGTTACTCATACATGCCTAAATATCATTGTTGTGCAATGATGACAGAAACAGAACACTGTTGTTGTGTACACTAGCTCGTACACAATTCGATGCTGCTTATGACTGTGTGAGTGTCTCATCACTGAGTTGGTACCAGTGTGAACATGCATTGTTGGTGTTCGTTTCGTTGTGTCATTTTATGCAAACCAAAATACAAAACGAAATATTTAGCGAATCACCAAATACTCGAAACGTCATGTAGAGTAGCAGCAAAATTCAATATATCGTAAAATACTACACATTTTAGATGAAATATAAAAAAATAGACGATTTACTGTATAATTCCAGAAATAAGACGCTGTATTGTCTTAAAATTCAATATGTTTCTTTTGTGTGGAGAGTTGAAAAACTTGAAGCTTGATTTACGATGCATATTTCCAATATTGCTACTCTAAAATGATTTAAACGAGCTTAAAAAAAATCTCGTTGGTATGCGTGGACTCACACGAGGAAAACAAGAACGGAAAGAACAAAAAGGAGAGAAAAGAAAAAAAGATCTTGGAAACTTGAAGAAAGTGAAGAATCCAATGAATATAGTCTGCAATAATCTGGAAATGTGGAATGATAAGTGTAAATTACATAGTCTCCTGGATTTGGGAGATCCAGATGAATGAAATGAAAAGTTCAATTTGAAAAAATGTTCGAAAAATGGGCCCCTGATTGTCAAATATTTAATTTATAATTTTAGACCCGATAAACAATTTACGACTAGTCGCAATGCTATCTAGATAGCAATACAAGTTTTACGTATGTACATACGTTGGTTTTTTTAGTCTGTTTTGAAGATAAGCTAAGTAAACATTTCAAAACATGGCTTAGAATATAAAAAGTGTTTGGTATCAAAACAAAGTTACCAGTTATTCAGATATTCTTTTCAAAGTGATATTTAAAATTAGAAAAAGGATGAAATCGTTTGAGGTTTTTGCCGTAGCACTTGCTATTTTGGCTGCTTTTGTTGCAGCTCAATCCAATGTGTCTGGTAGACAATTTTTGCCTCAATCAGGCACGTCAGGACAAAGAACAATTGCTAGACCATCAGTAGGAGATGAACAAATAAAATCAAATAAACCAAACGGACCAACCGATGTAAGTGATGAATCTGCCGAAAATGAATGTGGTGCTTCAAATGGAGAGGAAGATGATCAATTTGAAAATGAACAAACTGCAACTGATTCAACCGAAGCAAGTATTACAGGTAAGATAGTACAAATTGTCCGAAAATGTCATGGCCGAAAATGCGACAAGGGTCCTAAAAATAGCGATTCTATCTAACTGGGTCTCGGAAAAAGTTGAGGACCTAAAAAAAGGTCATCAGCTCCGAAAATTCATCGAGGGTCCACGAATTCACATGGGGGTCCGAAAACATAAGGGGGGAGGTCATCGGAGACCTTGGAGGCTATGTCAGAACCTATGATTGTGCACTCTAGAATCTAATTTCATCGAAGTCAGTTGATGTCAAACTAATAGTTTTTCTCTGTTCCAATCTTTTATACCTCCAAGAAACCTCGGATCCATGTTGTATGAACCCCATACCTGAGCATGTAAGATGCTTGGTGGCTTGCACGCGAACGACTAAAAGACCAGGTAAAAAAATACTACCATCTAACATCAAAATAAAATAAACATGAACACTTTCTTCATTATTGTTACGTTCTCACCATTTTCATGATATTTTTTGTTGATAAAGCCGCGACAGAGTTTCCAGCTACTACCCCTCCATCATCAGTGCAAACTAGTTCGAGCACACCAATAATATCAGGACCGTGCTGTTGCGGCGCAGACTGCGAAACAAATAGACCTAAAACTCGTTTCCCTTTTCTTTGCCTATTCGTTTGCCTACCCAACAAGAACGTCTAAGCTGAAACATCCATAAAATAAACTCGATTTCAAAAAGCAAGATTGACATTTGTACTATGTATGCGACGTCGAATTTGACACATGGATGGTCTAATACAAAAGATCACTTTTTAATTGTTTTCGTTATAAACTTTCTTAAATTGAAAATGTAAATGGTAATAAAAATCTTGCAAAATCATACAGGAAAAAAACAGAATATGGTTTTCTGAAAATGAAGATTAATAGGTTCATATTGGTTGAAGTAAGTCAAACTTGGTGGGAGAAAAATCCGTGTCTTCCCCCTAGGTCACACTATATGCTATGCTATATTTCATTTTGTATTAATGTTCGTCGTGCATCCTTATCCATTTCACAATGTTTGCCCATAAACTCGGCACTTATAGACAAAGTTTATTAACATTTTCTTGATCCCATATATAATGATAATCACGTAATGATGTTAACATGTCTAGTATAGATAGCGATATATAATAACATCAATTTTATAATTCAGTATAATTTAGTGTAGCTTATCAATGAATGTATAAAATGAAATTTTTCCCTGAAAAAATCATTGCTTACTCCAAATTCATTTTCGGATTGACTAAATTAAAATCAAAATAAATTGAATAACATCCGTAATCCTGACTTTTCCGCATTGATAATAATAAATTTGATTTTTCTCTTGAACAATAAAAGTATCGAATAGTCAAGAGACAAATTATTGGTTTTGTCACGAAAACTAGGAAAATGTTCTTTTTTCACACGATATACTGTAATCGGGCACGGTGTGTGCAGTGTGCATTTTAGTGCACGTCACTATGAAATGACTACTGCATTATGTCTAATTTTCAACACGAAGCATTCGGTGACACAATTTAACAAATTGCCTATCATTACTTTGCGATTTGAGACTCTATTCTTGAGATATATTCATGTCACAAATCAATTTTCTAAGGATTTCGTACATTTTCACTAGTTTTCACATTCCATGATTTTTCAGCATAAAAATACATTTTTTGCATTATTCGAATAATTTGAACATCAAGCGGACTTGAATACCTTTCAAATGACGCAAACTGCATGAATTTTGATTGAAAAATACGGTCAGGAGAGTCAAAAATGTGAAAATCAGTTTTTGTGTAAAAATGTACTGAAAACCCGACTCACGTGCACTTGAATGCACATATCTCTGGAACGGCTACACCGATATGGCTCAAATTCAATAGGAAACATCCGGTAATAATTCTGAACAAATTTGCTTTTGACACTTTGGGATTTGAGACTCCGTTCGAGAGTTATCGTGCTAACGTACATACACAGACGACGACGACGACGACGACGACGACGACGCCATTTTGCACCGGAGCTACCAGAACCGAGTATCCAAATAAAAAAAGTGAAAATCAAGTTTTGTTCCCATGGTGAACTGAGACTCTGGTCAAAATTTGAGCCCGATCGGAGTTCATTTACTCAAGTAATGTGGAGTTGAATTTTTGAGGCAAAACCAATACTTTTCCTAAGCACATTTCATGTGCGGAAAAGTAATATGCCATTTTATCAATTTTCGCTATTTTTGTTGTTCAAGGTGAACCAGAAACTTCGAAAAATTCTCCATCTAGATCAGAAGGCTGTGATTTCATTTGCAAACATTTGTCATCAACTAAAACGATATCATCACCAACTAAAATTGGACCAATTTGTCACTGTCCAATGCAGCCAGCAACAAAGTGAACGTCGCTAGAATTCCTGCTAATTGGTTGAGACAGTTTGTGTTTGGTCATATTACCAGCATTACATCATAGCTAAATCTCTTAAACATTAAGAAAATAAATAATTTGCAAATGACTCATGAAATGTAAATAAGCTTTTTGTTAATAACAACTTGTTACATCTTGATCGTAATTATGACAATTAAAATGAAAATTTATTTTCAATTACTCTTTATGCTCCTTGAAGCATTCAACACCTGAAGCCAAATAGCTTTTTTGTATGTACTCAATTGATCATTTAATTAATACTATTTTTTATAGAGTATGCAATCAGGTAAAACATGGGCGTTTGGACCGAATTCTTCTTCAAAGGGTAAATATATAGATATTGAAGTCGTCTATTAGAACCAGATATTTGTATGACTTGTTGCTTCATAAAATTATGAAATATCGTGAAATGATCAAAGGTTTTATGAATGATTTTGAAAAAAAAATGTGAATTCTGTAGAGGAAAAAATTAGGACACTCAAGTTTGTGAAGATAGTGCGATTTTTTTTGAAATTATGCTTTAGTTGAACAGATCGTATTTACATGTGGTTCTATTCCTTGTATTACTCACTTAAATTCGAATGACATGAAACAAAATGTTAATATACATGACATGTCATCTTTCATTGTATTGGTTCAGTGTAGAAGAATGCAACTTCTCTACGCGGGAAATTTTAGATGAGTGATAACCATATATATTGAAAACATAAAGAGTGCAGCCTCATTGAAATGGGAGGCGCCCTCAGACCTAGTGGACTCAGACATACGGTCATAGAGTCATTGAAATGTCTTTCTAATGCTCTTTATGAATTTACTATTTGGCGATTAAGTCTTAATCTTAAATCATGTTTGAATTTCCATGTTACTTATTGCACATGTTTAATGAACAATTATGGTGATCACTGGTTTCTCATTCATCTCATTTTATTTGAGCTGTTCAAGCTGTTCAAACATCACACACCGAATATTGAATGAAAATGTTTTACCGCTGCGAACGGCGCCATCTCTACATTTTCAGTGAACTATAAGCCATCATGTATCCATAAATAAAAGGTCGAAAAACTCAATGCTGCGGTCGAAAAACTGAATATTGAAAGCTGTTTCACTGAAAATACACGGGTGGCGCTTCAGAGAGCAGTAACAATTTCTGAGTTTGAAATTTCCGATCGCATCGATGGATATCTCAATAGAGTCAATCGATTGAGCTCTCACAAAACGGATCTTTTGAGTAAAATTTTTGCCAATTAAAACGTTAATGACAATTAAGCCCCAAAAAAGGTCATCAGTTAATTGACAATTAACGAAATGTTCTCAAAGAATAGATTACACTCAATTCGAAAGATCTGTTTTAAGAGAGTTTTTCCGATAAATCTATTGAGAGCTCAATAGATGGGATCGGAAATTTCAAACCTTGAACAATTTATTTCTGAATGTATAGACCGCCATGTTTAATATTGGGCCTGCGGAGTTGTTACTAAGATTGCTAAGAGGAATCAAATTATACTTGCAAAAGCCTTGCGTGTTTGATAAAATTCTGTTGTGGGGTGCTCTTTGCCCTTGTGAAAATAAAACGATTGAACAGACAGTCGTTTGGCAAACGGCTAAATTGGGACAAAAAACGATTGGCAATCGATTGGAAATCGATTAAAAATGACTGACAATCGATTGAAAACGATTGGAAATCGATTGAAAACGATTGGCAATCGATTGAAAACGATTGGCAATCGACTGAAACCGTCTAAAGTACATAAAAATCGGTTTCAGACGTCTATTGTCCCAAATTAATCGACTATAGTCGTCTAACAGTCGACTGGCTGGCAATCGTTTTTTTTCACAAGGGTGACTATTGACATATGCAAATGCGTAAAATCATTTGTAAAGCAAAGATGCTATTTTCCAAAATTGTATACAAAGTAACAAGAATACTTGTTTATTTTTAATTTAATAAATAATGAGATCATTTAAAAGCTTTGAAATAAAGGATACGGTTTGTTCGGACCCTCGTCTAAAAAAACTTCTAAAGATTGAACGTTGTTTGGTCTTTTTATTCATTTTCAATCTTCACTAATTTCTTTTAATCTAGTCCTAAATTTTGACACAGCTCAAAGCATTTTTTTTCAGATAACATAGGCAAATTTTCGTTACATACCTCTCCGGACATTATACTCTGAGAGGCTCTTGTGAATATCTCTTCATCCTAGCTTTGAATTAAAAAATCATTTGCTCGGCTGAGAATGGCGGAATGTAGTATTGTTTACTGTATCCAAGCGTGCAGTTTACGATTGTCCCATTTTTTCTATCGTAAATTCTGAATAATTTATGGTAAATTTTTAATCCGCCTAATTTCGCCGAAAGTCTCCTTATTTGCTCATTCCTAATTTATTTTATTCTACTTGATAATAAATGGCTTTGATTCACAATGTGAGTCTTAAATTGCGGCTAAAATTGCTTTAATGGATCGCACAGAACTGATAACAGTTATTATGTGAAAACTGTATTAGGCTAAATATGTCTTTTGTTCAAATCAGTGTTGGTGACAAATTTTGGTTCTAATTAGTCCTCAAAAATGTAAATATATTCAAAACTTCGTACTAAAATGGTGTTTTTGGTGCCAAACTATTAAAAACGTGTATATTTGTTGTTGTAGCTAACGGTAAACTTTAGGTGACAACTGACGAATAACGTGACGCATAAATGTAGATGAAATTAATAATTGTATTGTCTTCATTCAGGCTTGAAACCTGGCACAGATTTTAGGTTTTGAAAAATTCAATGAAAATTTTTAGTTCGGGAGTTTTGAAAACTTAACGAGGTTTCAAAGTTCAGACTGCAAAATATAATATAACGCCTGAATGAAGTTTTCAATTTTTTAATATCTTTATGTCAGAAAATATGGAAAATATACTCGACTCATTCAGCATTCACTCTTGAATAAAGAAACTTCGAATTATCAGTCACAAAATTCGGTGATATTTTATACCTAGTATAACTTTAATAGCCTGGTATAACTTTGGTACGAAAAATAACATACAAATCAGTCCAAATTATAGTTTTTTCAGATTTTGGTGTTACATTTATTTTCGTTCTAAGAGTACTCTCGAAAAATTGGTACATATTTGAACTAGAACGAAATTCGGAAGTGGCAAAGTGACAAATTTAACACCAATATCGGTGCTAATTCCGACATCATATTTACATTTGAACAAGTTAGAATCAAATTTCTTAAGCAAATCATTAATCAGTACTATTTGAAGGGATAGTGTTAAAAAAAGTGTGTTTGGTAATATTATATTTGGGGGGCTTGTTTGACTCTTGATGAAATGCAAATGCGTAGAATACAAAATTGGTGATGCTTTTGAAAATTAAATCTTTTATTATTCCAAATTTGTAATGGGAATGCTCTAGGGGGATATCGTAAATGCTTGCAAATATACACTTCAACATTCAATCTACCCACGATATTTGCAAGACTTTTGCACTATTTGACTAGCGATTTCCCCCTAGGAAATGCTGTGGATTAATATTAACAGAAGGCAATTAATTAATAAAATCTATGAGAATTTTTTGACAAAATCCCCCGTCGTATGAGAATATAACAAAAGAAACTATTTTACGGAAATGTTTATTCAATGTGAGATACAATTATAATTTAATCAATATTCCCTAATATTCTAATTTATGTAGAAAAATGTAAACATATTCACAATATGTAACAATATTTACTGTCGTGTATATTGGGAATATTGCTCCATATTGCTGATCAAATTGATGTTGCCTGACGTCATATCATTGGAAAGTTGCAAAATATTCCATTATATTTGGCGTTGCGATTAGCCTCTAGATTTTACCCAACTGGAAATTATTTTGAACACGTGCTGAGTGAAGCAACACAATTGTTAGTCCGTCTTATTGATGTGTGCACACATCGTTGCATGAACGCTGCGCAAAATGGCGATTGTGTTATATCCATCAATCTAAATTGCTGCGGGACTCGCTTGGACTCACCGTTTCGTTGCTTTAGTGGAGCGCGTTCTTTGAAATTTCAACATAGTTGAAGCGCTTTAGAAACCCACCTGTTTGTCAAATGTTTATTTTATGATATCAGACTAAAGGTCCTATTTCCTAGACCGCCGATTACAATCGTCGCCGATCTCTTCCATACGTTTGTAATCGTTGACGATTGTATTTGTATGGGAAAGATCGTCAACGATTGTAATCGGCGGTCTAGGAAATAGGACCTTAAACCAAATATTTACGACTAGGCGCAAAACGATCAAGATAACGGTTTAACTTATAGTAGCGTTCTAGTTTATCACACACGGGTTCTATTCACACGTTTTGGAAGATAAGTTTGGTAAATATTTCAAACATCCGTTAGAGTATAAAAGATGTTTGATATTAAACAAAAATCACCAGTTATTTAGAAGTTGTTTTCAAGGTGCGATCTAACTAAAAAGGATGCAATTTTTCGTGGTTTTCGCATTGGCATTTGCCATTTTTGCTACCTTTGTTGCAGCTCATCCTAATTTTCAAATTAGTCAAACACCTTCTATACGATCACCTAAAGTGGCTGAAAAAAGAGAAACATTCGTTAAACCAATTGCACAAAGCGAGCAAATAAAATCAAAGGAATCAAGCGAATCAAGCGAATCAAGCGAATCAAGCGTCTCAAGCATTTCAAGTGAATCATGTGAATCGAATGAATCAGATGAATCAAGCGGGTTGGTTGAAGATGAAAACACTCAAGTTGACCAAAGTGAGCAAGACGACCAACTACAATTTGTAAATGATTATGGTCAAAGTGTAGAAGATACTGAGGCTGAACCTGAGACTGAACCTGAGACTGAAACTGAGACTGAAACTGAATCAACCGAAGCAAGTACTACAGGTAAGAGTGTAAAACCGCGATGGTTTCATGTCATCAAGATAACAAATATCAGAATTTGGTCTTAATGTTTTAATGCAAATTTAATTAAGAATGAAATATTGTGAAATCAATATGAAAATCTGCTCTCTCACATACAAATGCAGCCTTAAAGATATGATAAGAGACGGAGTAACAGACAAGAGTCCAGATTACATACTTTATTGTAATTGATTGACGAAAATAATTTATGGACCCTTACTATGTATTATAATACATGGTTCCATTTGTATCAAAACACATGTATCAATAATTTGTGTCTGGCTCTTGACGTCATGCAAAAACTCACTAAACACAAGCTCAATGTAAATCTGGATTTACTCAAAAGCTAAATTTGGTCTAGACGTGCGAGATGCACAAAATGTATTTACTTGAAGTACACGAAATTGGGCATATCGATCGGAGGTATAAGAGAATGTGCTTCACAGGAAAACCATCAGTTACTCGAATTTTATTTTCAAAGTGAGCCTAAATAGAAACAATCTTAAAATGGTCTTCGCAAATTTTGTTAGTTTACTCGCAGTTGTTGCTATATTTGTTGCACGAGGCGGATGGGAAGTCTGGGCAATGTCTATGTCATCAGACGAATCAAGTCAAAGTAAAGTTAATTAAAATATATTCTGATCACAATCACCGCCTAAAATCCCATGGCCAATTTGAATTCCCAATGGAAATTACTCACCTAAAAAATAACATTTATTGAAGAACTAGAGTGGTGAGACGTGTTTAAATTTGGCGCAGCAGATTTTATGATTCAAATTAGAATTGGTGAAATGTGATTTTATGATTGACATTTGTATGCAATTTACCAACCATTTTTTATATATTGAATCAATATTATTGATGCAATCATAAAGTATTTTGTTAAACTGCATGTAAATGAATGAATGAGTACATTCTAGAATCGAACATCTTCGAAGTAAGTTGATTTCAAACTAAATCATAGTTTTAATGTCTCTGTTCTAATCTTTTATACCTTCAAGAAACCTTGGATCCCTGTTGTATGACCCCTATACCTGAGCATGTAAATTGCTTTGTGGCTTGCCCTCAAACGGCTCAACAGCAGGACAAAAAATAAAAAAAAACACAAAGATTCCGATACTCTTTGAAATGGGATATCAAACCATAGATGACTCACACTAAAGGCCTATAGCATTGTATGATATTAAATTTAACTTTCAACTTCCAAACACTCAAATACATAACAAATCTTATAATTTTCCTTGCTTAATAAATCGCAAAATAATGATCATTCAAATCATTTTCAATCTCTCAATAAATTTAATAGAGTTGCATTGATACCTACACAATGTATCTTGTATTTCAAATAAAAGTATCTTTGTTGGCAACAGTGTGCTGCGTTTGAAAACAACACATATCGATGTTTAGATTCGTAAGTATACAAAGAAACAGCAACCATAGACGAAGACAACTGCACGAAACTGAGTGGCGAGCTGTGTGTGTATTTGTATGCACATAAATGTCGCCACTGAGCTGTTGATGCTAGTTTGTTGACATCTTACAGCGCACACATCTGCTTGTTGTAACACGCTAAGCATTTAGTGGCGAACTGTGTTTATGTGTATACAAATATGCTCTTTTCGATTAAGAGTGTGTTTTATTCATCTGTATTATTACTTTTGAGTTGCCAACTTGACGCATTAGGATGCTTTATTTTGTTTTCTAGCGCGGATACTTTTATATGAAATATGAAATACATTAGTATTCGCAGTCGGGTTTTTCGTTTTTTTCAGACTTTATCAGAATGACATGCAATTTTGGTTTTAAGCGTTTTGGGTAAAAAAATTGTCGGGCGACGAAACCCCGAAACCAGACCCCCGAAAAAATTCAACCAGTATTGTTCCGAAACGTCTAGATCCAAAATTTTATGCCATCCTGAGAACCCCCAAAAGAAGCCTCGACTGCATTCAAAAGACAGGTTACTTTATAAAGATTTAATAAGAAACCACTTTTAATTCGTTTGAATGACTAAATTATTAATTCGGCCAAGGAAATACACATATGAAGAGGTGAATGTTTTGAAGTTTTATTTCTTTAATTCAACATTTGATTCAGTCGTTTGAAAACAATTTTGGAAATACAGTTTGAAGAATTGCTATCAAAATAATTAATAAACAGGAATAGGGAAGTCTTATCTAAGGTAATTCGAAGGCAGTTTCGTGGCATGTGCACAAAAACAAAAACAAAAACAACCAAAGAATGATGAACACTTAGGAATCATTTTACAAATATATGAGAAATACATAAGTGTTGCCACTGTTTTTACATAGTGTTTATACATGAACTGTCAAATGATTCCAATTTCGGTTAAAAATTGAACAGTATTCTTTAAAGTTTCTGAAGAAATATTCACATCTATCCCTTCGAAATGTTAATAAAAAATCAAAATTTGGAGGCTCATTCACATTTCGAGATAAACCAATTTCTTAATCACATTTTTTGTGCGAAAGCGATAACATTTTTGAAGCTAATAGATGAGGTAGCGATAGATGAAATCAGTTCATTCGAAACAAACAATTTGCTGAATTTCCGGATATTATTTGTATTAGTTCGTTTGTTTCATTTCGTAAATTTGTTTCAATAAATATAAACTATCAAGAAAAATCGCCTCCTGACAAAAATTATCATTTAGTGTAAACTCGTTTTCGTCGAGAGTCGAACAGTACATAAGTCAGAATAGAAAATTAAACAAATGTGCATATGCGATGCCATCTTAGCAGGTTCAAACGGCACTACCTAAGATGTAGTTGGAAGCAGGCTAGAATAGGCGAGAGCAGCCTTGAGTTGAGGGCCTACCCCCAAGTGCATTTTATGTAGCACCAATTGAATTTGCTAAGATGCCACTGCATATGAACATTTGACGTGTTACTCTCTCTCGGTTTTCGTAGTGAAATCCAAAATCAAAATAAAATGAACAAAAAACGTTTTTTTCATTAATGTTTCTTCCCTACCATTTTCGCTGTATTTGTTGATAATCAAGCCACGACAGAGGTTCCATCTACTTCCCCATCATCAGTGCAAACCAGATCGAGCACACCAATAAGATCAGGACCATGCTGTTGCGGTGCAGGTTGTGTACCTTATAGACCTCCAAATGGATTTCGTATACCCATTGCTTGTCACATCGTTTGCCTAAATAAGCCAATCGCAACTGTTTAGTTGAAACATCCATTACATTCAACTCGATTTTCAAAACCATACCACATGGATGATCTAACAATATAGATTTTTTTACATTGATCTGATCACACACCTTCTTGGATTGAAAAAATTCCTGTTACTTTTACGCCAATAAAAACTTCAGAATATTATTTTCAAGCGTTTTTAGTTACATAAAAAAGTTATGTTATTTGGATTTCTAAGAATTTCTAATTCATTGTGTGATTGAAACTCATTTTATATGTATAAATATGTATGTTGACAAAAAATTGTCGATTAATTTGATTAAAATGTAATATGTGGAAGTTCCCGAATACTTTACAATCGTAGAGAAATCTAACAATTTTTCTTGGTCACAATTCCATGTATTCAATAGACATCATTACTTATCTTGTACTTTAAATTCGCTTTCAAACACATGCCACACATGGAAAAATCCCCATATTAACTTTTGTTTTTGTTACTTTTGTTACTTTTGTTGTTGTCCAAGACGTACTAGAAATTCCAGCTAAGTCTACACTATCCAAGCAATCTGAATCGGGCTCATATGGAGCATGCTGTTGCGATTGTCATAGATCAGTACCAATTAAATATGATCCACTAATTGTTTGTCTCATCGCTTGCCCAAGGAAGTCATCTGGAAAAATTACCCTCAACTGATTGTTATCTATATTCTAAAATCAAGTTAATTTTGAAAATTGATAACAAAGTGTAAGGAATGCTTCATATGATTGGTTTGAAAAGAATATGTCGTTTTGCTGAAAAGCTCTGTGAATTATAAAATACTAACTCATTCGAAATATGTATCACTTATTGGCCAATAAAAAACCAAAAATCTCGAAAATATGGTCTTTAATAAAGCTTATTACATAAGTCAATACTGACTATGATTATATCGTTTGCTTTCAGATATAAGATATCAGAGGTTTATATGATTAGAGATGCCAAAACATAAAATGCTTTAATCACATCCCACGTGTGATAATGCGTGATAACAATAAAAGTTGAGACCGAAGAAAGTGCCATTCATTTTCATTTCTGTTTACACACAGGAGTTGGAGTGAGTAAACACAATTAGTTTACGATTCGCTTCAGATATTTTCATTTATTAACACGCGCAATTAATTTAACTGTCACATGTGTATTACTTGAATACGTAAATAGGTATATCCATAAGAGTATAAGAGGTAAACCGTTACTGAAAAAGTCATCAGTTAATTCGAATTCATTTTCAAAGTTACATAAAAACATTTAACTATGAGATTTATTACATTCTTTGCTGCTATCCTCGCAATTTTCGTTGTGTCTATTGTTGCTCAAGGCGGACCAGAAATTCCCGCAAACCTTCCAGCAGGACAAGGAGAATGTTATAAAATTTGTAAGCAAGCAGCTAAAACCGCCTCGAAATCAACTAAAATTGGTTCATCATCAACTGGTCCAATTTGTAACTGCCCATTGGAGCTATCGAGCTAATCATCCAAATCGATTTCCAACAACAGGGAGAACACATTACTATCATATTAATTCAATCTAAATTATATCTTACAAATGTGAAATCGAACATAGAAATTCTTTAAAATAAATAATAAACAAGTGGCAATGAACAACTGGGTACATTCAATTTTGAAACATCATTTTATTTCTCTTTTAATAAAAATCAATGCACAGTGGCCGATTTTTAATTCGAAGAAATTGTAGATCCGGATGTAGTTGTGATTTCATTATCTGGAGTAGATGTAGTTGTCATTTCATTATCCGGAGCGGATGTAGTTACCGTTCCACTATCGGGAGTAGATGTCGTTGTCGTTACATTTGATGGAGCGGATGTAGTCGTCGATCCACTATCTGGAGCAGATGTAGTGGTCGTTGACGGTCCGCATGGACAGCATCCATGATGTCCATGATATCCATGATGCCCATGATGATGTCCGTGGTGATGTCTGCGGTGTGGAGGTGGTGGTGGGCCATGATGAGGACGTCTTGGTGGTGGGCCACGATTTCCGCGATATGGAGGAGGTGGTGGTGGACCATAATCTAGTCCATCCTCTTCACCATCAGATCCGTCCTGTTCTTCAGGTTCATCATATTCAAATTCTCGTTGAGCGCTAGCAAAAGCAACACAAATTAGAAGTGCGATGAAAATTGGCCAAGATTTCATATTTATTGTATCGTGAGTTTTTAATTGATAACGAATTACTAATGATCATTTTGTCAGTTTGAGAGCCTTTTATATCATAAAATAAGTGCAAATATTAGTTTCGAAGCGAAGATTTACAACTTACTCATTTGAAGTTGTTTGCTGAATATGGGAAAATGTCCCACCCATTCCACAGAATTATTTAAACAAATGTATAAAAATGTGTAACAACATGTTTAAATTGATTCAAAATTCAATTTCACCGGAACATAAATATTTACTATCAAATTAAATTGATATCAATAAAGAACGGAATTGCAGAAAAACAATTTGTTACTTCTTTAGAGATTTCAGGTGTTAAAACAAAATCGGAACGTTTTTTTTCGCTATCGGTCACCTGATTATGGCGTGAAATACATGTGTGTTTTTAATTCAAAGATTTCGAAAAACATTGATTTGGTTTGTTTTCGAAATTTGTAGGAAATTTTCGATAGTGTTGAATAAAAACAAGTTTAAAAAAAAGGTGAAACGTAATTAAACAACATATATATTTAATATTCCTTAGATGTTGCCAAAATTGATAAAAACATTTGTTTTTATCCCTGAATTGATCAACAGCCATTGTTTGACCACGTAATAAAAGATTCCAGTGAAAAGACTATGATGAATTTAAACGTGTTTAACTTCAAAATATAAATTTCCAAAGAAATGTGGATCTGTTTTGTTCCAGTTGTTTTTGGCTAAAATCAATAAAGAATATCAAACATTTGACTTGAAATCCAAGTACTTGTTGTGTCGTTTGTAGGTGCCACACGTGTTGAAGATTGCCAAGTATATAATTGCAAGCGGCTTTGTATTTATGTACTCATGTTTTAATGGCTTTGCCGATTAAAAAGAAGTTTTACATAATTTTCTCAGTTGTTTTGAAAATACTGCCGTTGAATTTAAGTAATAAAACTAAAAAAATCTATATGAGAAATCCCCAACTATTGTTAAGATTTGACATTTCTATGATATTTGATAATCTTGTACATTTCCTCTTTATGTGCTGCGATCGGGTTTGAGCTTAGTTTATAGTTGACAGATTTGGATGGAACTGTAAACTTAGGCAGATATTTGTTTCGATTGCGTGACACATTAAAAATTTATAAACAATCTTAATTAAACACTAATTCATCAAGCTCAAAAATACACCTAATTTACGATTTGATGTTCGCATATCTGGAAAATGTAATGAAACAGGACATCTTTCACTTTCAAAACAAAAAATTAATTATATTTTCGCAATACAATATTTTCAATGATATTTTTTTAGAAAAATGTATAGAAAAAATATATTTTTAACTATTTTTTTTTCAACAGAAATTAATTGGCTGTAGTGGATTCTTCATCCCCAGATGGTGTGGTTGATGCTGATCCATCATATGAATCAGTTCCGCTTTCAGGGGCCGATGTGGTTGGTGTGGTTGATTCAGTTGATGTGGATGATTCAGTTGATGTTGAGTTAGATTCCCCAGCACTTGCAAAAGCAACAACACAAACTAGGAAAGCGATGAAAATTGCCCAGAAATTCATATTTACGGTTTTCTTTGTATCGGCTGTTTTTAATTGATAACGAAGTTCTAATAATCATTCAATCAGATTCGCGGCCTTTTATATCATCCGCTCTGCATGCATCCAAGTGATTTTGTTGGAAAAATATGCAAAGATTTGTACATTTAGCATTTTGAAATTATTTGTTAGTCTTCGAACGTCATAACGAATAAATATAACACAAAAATAAGCCTAAAAATATTGACTATCTAACAATAACACAAAAAGTGAATTATTATTAGTTAAACAAATGTTTATTTCCATTTGAATTCAAATTCTAATTTACGGAATCCGCTCGAATTGCGTCAAATCGGTGCATACATTTTTAAGGAACTAAATTATAAAAAAAACAATTGGCTTTTTATTTAATCAATTGCTCAACATCGGTACATTTCAGTTTTCAAAACAAAATCGGATGGAATGTTTCGCTTTCGATTACGAAATGTTTTCATATTTAAATTCATTTGGTTTATTCTGGTAATTTGACGCAAATGTTCGATAAACAGATTAAATTGAAAACAATATGATTTACGCAATTAAACTACATGTACAGTTTGCAAAATGATAATAATAGATGTTCTTTGGATGTTGCTTTAATTGAAAAAAAGATTGGAAGATTCTTGCAAAGGGCAATGTCAACATTGAATGTTTTTGTGCTCTAAATATAAGTTTTCAAGGAAATGAGAATCAGTTTCATTACAGTTTTATAAAGCATAGCAAACAAATCGTTGACAAATGCGTTTTTGCTAAAATCAACAAAGAATGTCAAATATATAGCGTAAAATTCAAGAATAGTGGCAGTATAGCCAAGTAGTTTCTGGGTGCCACACGTGTTGACTACCAAAATATACAATTGCACGTAAGTAAGTGCCTACAATTAATCAAGTGTCAGTCTATTTTAATGTTCGAATCATCTCTTGTGAATTGAAATTGAACAAATAAATCATAAGAATTAAATGTTCAACATTTTTGGCACCTTTGAATCGAGTGATTCAGTTGCATTGTGAATGTACACGTTTGAGAATGACGTATTTGAAAAAATCCATCTTGACCACTTCGTTTTTTTTTTCACAATAATAAAATACGTTGTTGCTTTTTTAAATCAGTTTACAATGATGCGGATATAAATTGCGTTCTATTCAAATTGTCTTGAATTCAAGCGAAAGAATGAAACTTATCTCCATTCAAGTATACGAAGCATTTGCGTTGGAATGGTTTCCATTCACCGCGATGCCAATTGTTTGCTTTGGTTTTTTTTTCTTTCTCGAGAACGTTGTATATCTCTTGGGTTCATCCGTTTATTGTTGGCAATACCAACAGTATTGTACAATGTGTGTGTGTGTTTTTTTTACCTGATCGTGACCAGAAATAAGTACATTGGTTTTTTTTTCTCTTCGTATCTTCTACTTTTATATGTTTATTCTGATTCTTTCTTGTGGATTTCAAGTGCTATTTTGACTTTGGGTTTTGTGTGTCACCATGAATTTGATTGTGTGATTCGCTGGTATAATATAGAATCATCGCAACTGTAGCAATCGAAATTGTTGCAATAAAGCCAACAATTAAGAAATATATTACTTCCGTTTTCGATGTCTGCGTGAATGAAATTGTACAAAAGGACGAAATTGAATCGGTCAACCATTGCAGTGATGAGTTCTTTTATATAAAAGAAGCAAAAGACCACATAAATTCCAGTATTTGTAGAGTATTGAAACTTTATAATAAAGCGAAGGAAATAAGTGGTCACGATCGAATAAATCAAGCACTAAGTACTCCAAATCAACCGAATGTTCCATACAAAATTGAGCTAAAGCATTCTTTAAATCGGATCACAATTTTTAAAATCGACCAAAGAAAAAATTCCACACAATGGCCAACCAATAAATTTATTGCATGGCTTGTTTGGTAGCATTCTATTCATGGCATTATTTACAAGAGTTAATACTTCTGTTTTCTACAGATGAAATCGGAAATAAGTGTCTGCCTATAAATAAAAGTAGATCATCGCCATTGTAGCAATTAAAATCGACTTCAATAATTCAGAACCGTTTTTGGTGTATGTGTTGTGAATTACCCAAGATATTTGCTATTCAAGCAAAAATAAACATGTTGCCATTGACAATGTTTAATCACCACCCACGAGACTTTTGGTCCGCTCTCGTCTGCATTGTACTTGGGTAACCGACCTAATTTGCAACAGATTTTGAGCTACCATTTCATGTTTAAATATATTTGGATGTTTTTCAACGCTTGAAATTAATGAGCAGAAACAAATGAATGCTCATAATATTTCGTGTGCAGTTGCACATATTGACTATTTTCAAGTAATTGGAGTGTTTTCCATAGACTTTTTTCTTCAAACAATGAGATGCTGCAGTGGACATGAGAGTAAAAGCAACAAAACAACGTGCAACCTGTTCATATTCAATGTTTCGAAAAACATGCGGAAGGTCTACTGAAGCTTGAGAAAAATTGTAGGTTCATAATGTGTGTAACCAAAATCTTTCCTACATATTTGATTTGCATTGAACGAAATGTAATTTTCGTACATTTTTTTAGAAATTTAAATGGTGTTCGGATATTCGGCATGTAGGTCTATGTGGGCTGTGATTTTCGTAATTGTTCATATTAGATGATTTGAGATGAAATTTCCGCTGAATTAGATTTTGACGATAAAAAATTTGAAAATGTCGAAAATGCCTATCATCCAAACAGACAAGTGTTTACTTTTCAAGATATTTTTATTAGAGATATTCATTTTTGATATGTTTTTATTTTATGAAAATCGTAAAAGCGTTTATGATTGCAGCCAAATGCAAAACGATTAAATAATTCAGTTAATCGATGTTTGGATACATATTTTTTTTGATGGTTCATTGTTCGTTCGCTCGTTCATTCGTGGATATCGTCGTTTTTTTTGTCTCTTCTTTCATTCATGTGTGCTATTTGTTAAAATGATGTTTCGACCAGAATAAAGTCCCAAAAAAGATGAAAAATCATATATATAAAATATTTTGTGAATGAATCGGCTAGAATAAAAATAGAGAAATGGAAATGGACGCCGAACGACTCAACCTTTTGCAAATTGATTTTGATTTTTGACAGGACCCAGTCTTTTTTTTCTCGCTTGTTTTTATCGGCATTAATTCCCGAATGTGGCGCAATTTCGATCGAATAGCAAGAGCAACAACGACATCCGAGAACAAAAAAAAAATCACAGTTCGGCCAAAAGCGTTAAAAAAATGAACGATTGAAAAGCGGATACAATAATACGATGGATACAAAAAAAAACAAACGTCGGGAGCGAGAGAGAGAAGAAGAAACAAGGAAAATGGGTAAAATTTGTACAGGAAAAATGCAAACGATGTTTTTGTTGGTAAAGCTAGTCGCGTTGTTTTTTTATTATTTGTGTGTACGTGCATGCGTGCGCGCGATTGCGCTCGTTCAGATGTCGAATCGGTTCTTTAATGTAGCTGGCCCATGGAATTTATAGATCTGTGTTCAGTATGCGAGAGAATGTGTGTATGTTTATATGTTCGTATGGGGAGGATGGAATCATTTGACGACTTTGCTGGAGCCATGTGTGTATGCGGTTTCGTATATATTCCAGATGTATTTGTTACCATGGATAGAATTGATGGCGATGGTCGGGCGTTTCGCGCCCGATTTCCAAACGAACCAATACACGGCAATAAATTATTAAAATACATTCACGTTATGAATCCGCGTGTGTTTGCGTTTGGTGGTGTTTTTTTTCCTTTATCGTGGCTACATTTTTTTTCTCGGTTAGTACCTACAATTTTTCATGATTTTTGCATTCTTTTTTTGGGTTCGTCTATTTTTTATTTCAGTTTTCGTTGTTGGTTGAAATTCTTTTTTGTCTTTCGTGTTTGTGTGTTTTTTGTTGTTGTTGTTGCTTCGTGTCGTTGTTGTTTTATATTTGTGTCCATATTCAGGTATGAGTTTGTTACGCACCAATTTCGATTTTTCACGTTGAAAACCTCCAATAATAATTCACATGAAAAATGAATGAAATCGCGAGAAAAAAAAACACACACACACACACATCGAGTGAACGATAGAGAGAGAGAGAGAGAGAGAGAAAAAGTGAGAAAACATCAACACAAATACGGATGAGACGTGGGCAGCAATACGTAAACATTCGCTAAATTTAAAATATTAATGCTGGAAAAAAGCATATTCGTGCATTGCATTTGCCACTATGGATATCGTACGGTAGTTATTCGGAAAACGATGCATTTGCGGAGAACGTGAACGCAAGAGCAATACGAGAATAAAAATATATATATATGTATATCGAGAACGACAACATTGCAACGAACAAAAATTATTACTCGATACTCATTTTGACTGGGCGGAATTTTTTCTGTTTGTTGTAAATATGAACATCGCTAGACAACAGTGCGACTGCAAAATGCATTGGTCTGAAAGAAATACGCGAGTAAATACAAATCGTGCATGCAAATCGAAAGAGGAAAAATATCGTCGATGGAGAGAACGATTTCCAAAAAAAAGACAACAAAAGAGAATGAATAAAAAAACATTCTCAAGCATTAATGACGATTGGTTATTATTTTTTTCCATTCCAATTGAATTGCACATTCGTTCAACCACTGATACGGCTTTATAAGTGAAATCGCTTCCGATGCACGTCGATCCAAATAAATATTTATTTTTATTCATTTGAAAAAATTGTTTTCAACCAAACTGAAAATTTAATCACATTTTTTTTGTTCGTCGAGAGAGTGAGCGAGCGGGCGAACGAGTGTGTTTGTATGTCTTCGTCGTCATTTTTTTGTTTTGTTAGAATGACATTGGCTACATTTATTGGATTCATCATTGTTTTACAACTATTTCGTAGAAAAATGTTATAGTTTCATTTTTTGTTGCTCTGAAACGCCAATTTTATTTCTGAAAATAAAGTCATCATGAAATTAAATGGAAAGATCATTAGAGAACTGTAGCAACCAAATAGAGCATTGGTTTTATGGCAAAATGCATATCCATTGAATGCATACATTGCGCTCATATTACCGACTATTACATGGCCGGACCTTTTTTAGGTGGACAATATGCAAAACAAACAGTTGACCACTCTCTGGTCGTTCAGGTATGCGCTCAAAGTGAAATTAGTGCAAAGTGATCTTCTTTGCTCTCATTTTATTACTTAACAATACCTAAACTTATACATTTTCTTCCGTCATTTTACTTCGCACACGCATTTCTATGTAGAGCAAACCAAATACACACACACACATACACGCACAGAGTTCGTCCGTTATGATTTGTTCACAGATTTTATTGCCCAATTTCTTTATCTGTATTTGGTGTTTTTTTTTCTACTTTGGTGTGGACAAACAAAAAATTAGGTCGAAAAGGACAATTGGGCAATTGACGTAATTAAAAGACCCAATTTAGTTTACGTATGTTATACATACCTTCGTAATTTTACGTCGTCCATTTCTTTGTGCTTTGCTTTCTTTTGCAACTGCATACATCTTACGTGAAATTATGCACTGTCCTTTGGACCAACATTTCGTTACACAATGTTATCGCAAAACCAAACTAGAACTAGAGCGGCAATGGCCAACAACGGACGCTTGTATGCCTTAATTTTCTCTTTACGGCCCAATAAAATGCACCAGAAATGTGCTCTTCGGCCGCTTTAAATGAGCTCAAACCATAGCAATGGCACTACATTCCAGGGCATTTTTCCAGAAGAACCTGAAATGCTCTGATTTTTTTTAAACACATTTCAACAACACCATTTTTGGCCCTAGTTTTATTATTGTAGAGCATTTTTTTTCATGTGCTCTGGTTTTTTTTATTATAGGAAATTACCAAAAGTACACGAACTACGAACAATTTCGAAAGAAAATTGGAGAATTTTTTTTTCGATTTTCACAGCAAAATGTTGAAAAGAAATTGCTTTTACTCTAGAATTCTAAATTTTTTCATGTGCCATTTTTTATGGATTTCAAGGAAATGCTCTGATTTTTTAGCCACAAGAAAATAAAATAAACACATTTTATTCGGAAGTACCTTCATTTGCTTGCTTCTATATTGTCACTTTTTTTTATTACAATGGGATGGTAAAAATCTTGAACTACATGGGATTTATTGTACTTGTTTGTGAAATTAGATCCGCATTGATGAAGTTTAATATACTTTGGTCGATAGCATTTCCTTCGAGTGAAAGAAATTGCAATTTTGGAAAGATTTCTGTTATTTTTTTATCACCTAAATCAAGTCGTTCATATAAGTTGTCGTCTAGGCTCAATTCCTTTAGCTCACTAAACATGCTAAGAGCTTGAAGATCCAAAGGGTTGCTTAGGTTATTATTGTCGAGAAACAAATATTCGAGCATTGATGTTGTTACAGCCTTTTCATTGTCCTGCGTATTTTTGAAGGTGAATCCACTGCTAATCAACCTCAAATCGACAAGCGATGGAAACTTGGTAAATTCATTCAGATCCAAGTCCATAATTTGATTGTAGTTCATATCGATCTTTTTAATATTGATCAGCATTTGAAGTGATTTGTTGATGCGTTGAATTCGATTATTGCTTAACGATATGTCGATCAGACTATTGAGCCCGTGAAAAACATCGTCGTACAAATATTCAAGCTGATTTTCTTGCAGATGAAGAAATTGTAATTCATTTAATCCTTCGAATGCACCATTTTCAATTACACGAATTTTGTTCTGGTTAAGATTCAAAACATGCAAAACTTCAAGCCCTGAGAATGTTCGCTGTCGAATTTCTCCCAATTGATTCCTTTGTAGTTTCAACGAAAATAACCGATTCAACTTTTCGAATGCATAGTCTTCAATGGTTGAAATGTGATTTGATTCGAACGATAGGAATACGAGTTTATTATCCAATGGAAAAATGCCACGTTTGATTATTTCAAGTTGATCAGAAACCACAAGCTCCGTTAAGTTTTTCGACAACTCAAGATCACTTGCACTAATCGATGCCACTTTCGAATTTACGCGTAACGATTCCAAATGAATGAACCAAGAAAATCCTTCAACAGGAATGTGATCAATGCCTGGGTTATTATTTGACGTTGAAATATCTAATGTTTTAATTGTTTCAGGTGAACCATATGATTGCACAAAATGTAACCGTTCACCACTTTTCAGTGGTCTTTCAATCCATTTGATGTAGCATGTATTCATCCGTCGAAATGGATGCAAACCAATTTGATTGTGACATGTTACATTCAAACACTCAGAAATACCGAGAGTATTGAAAATCAGCAAAAACACAACCAGTATACGAAATCTAACGAAAGAAAATAGAAAAACAAATTGTTAAATCGTTTGACTTAGTGCAATATCAAAATGTCGGCTAAAATTTCCATTGAACCCAAAATGAACTCACCGCCGAAAAGTTGGTGCCATCGGTGTGTACAGGACTATGGTGGTTGTGCTTTGTGTTTCATGTGCATTTAAATAAATAAACTGGTTGTGGCCGCAATAATGCGGTCTTTGCTTCCATGTCAATGGGCATACGTAATCTTAGAATGACCTTTGAATTTGATTATTAAGTTCGAAACTGATAATTTAGGCAAAAGTTTGTGAAAATAAAATGGAATATTTTTGTTTGCATTGCTAAAAACACCGCAAATGTATAAACATCGGCACATTGATTCGTATTGTGTTGATGTGCACCCAATAAACAATAGCGGTAAAGGAAAGTACCTTTTTTTTATCTCTTCGATTGCAACAGGCAAAACAAAACCTTTGCAAAACAGCAAATAAAAAAAAACTGACTGATGTTTTTTTTTTGCAAATATTCCGAAGCTGATAACAAACGGAATAAAGAGACACTATCCACCATACATGAATACATGAATACATAAGCTCATGAACAGTCATTGACTTGAACAGTTAAATCATGCTCAAGCGATAATAAACATTTGCGAACAAATAAACAAAAATCCATTTTTCCATCCTTTTTTCTTCATCTCTTTTTCTCTTTTATCGAAAATTACCCTTCGAAGGCTATGCCATTTATGAATTTATACTTTCTCTCTGGTTTTTGCGTTAACGGCTGTATTGCGAAAAAAAGAGACATACCAATGTTTCGTTGCCTGCCTTTTGTTTTATTGCCAAAGTGTTTTATGGGTTGAACGGTTACGTATGCTTATGCAAACGAAAAAAAAAATGAAAGAGAATACGATTTTTTGCACATAAACCGTAAAAGGATCGAGTATTATTCACCTTTTACCTAAAACCTTGTATTTTGGTTAAGGTTGTGTAAAAAGATAAGAATTTTGTTCTTTTCTGCAACAAATATTGTGCATAGATCGTCATAAAAAAAAAATACAACGGAGAATTTGCAAAAAACACAGGCATTCTTCGATAACAGCACTTGGAATGCTGTAATGCATTGCACAATAACAATTACGTAGATATTGCGTCAACCGCTAGAAAAGGTTGTGTGCACAATTTTACAACTTTACCGATAAAACTACAGTATTTTTTAAAGCTAAAAAAAGAACACCAATCGATTTTACAATCAGGCAAAAAAGTCAAATTGTTTGTTGAAATAACAAACCCAACAAGGATTGCGCTCAAGTTCGTGTGAAAACATAAATCTATTGGAATTTTATTGCTGTGTGTCTTGACGTCATTTTTGCAAATTTGTTTTGTTGCATAGTAAAACTCGATATATTTGACTTGTAAAATTACGATTTATTGCAAACCAAATTAGCACGTTGGATTTGATTTAAGAAATTTGAATTTTTCTGGGTATTATTCCTAGGAAGGAAAGATATGTTATCAATTTGGACCTTTTTTTACACTCAGCTTAAACACGAAACGAGAGCGGCTTGATAACACCAATTGTTGTTACGGGGTAACAAAAAAAACACGAGAATTTCAATTGTCAATCTTTTGTTGAGGTCTAAACAATCACAAGTTATATCTGTATGTAATTCTCTGATATCATTCTTTATGTTTGACTGTTTACAAATACTAAAAATAACCACAGAAATTTGAATAATATATTTTATTATGACTAAAAATGTTTTTTGTCTCTGATTTCTAATGGTTTGAAATATTGAAAAGATTGGTGTTTAAAGTTCAAATATGCATTTATTAAATTCATCTTTAGCTATTTTAGAGACATATTTGCATTAATTCAACAGGAAATTGATTTTTTCCTATTATAGAAAGAGATGATACTAAGACGTCAAAAGCATCGAAAATGAGGAAAGTTTTTTTTATTACAAAATCTATTCAACCCTAAGAATAATTAACCTAAATGACTTAACACATTCATTTGAATATAAATAATTTGTTATTTTTATCTTTTTGTTTCAATTTCAGCGTTTTTTTAAAATTTCAATTAATGCAAATCGCGCACATGCAAAATGATGGAAATTTAAACCGTTTCTTGACGGGTATTCCTTCGGGTGATAAAGCGAGGAGCTCACGATAAACATAGTGCTGTTGGCATTCAGTTCGCGGACTTTTTGGAAAATTCTCAGACATTCCGCACGATTGTCCGCGATGCATGCATTCAGAAATCATAACACCTTGCTTATGTTCGGGCGTGTTGAAAATGTATAGTTCAGTTCCATCGTCTACTTGGCCACTGGTTGGATAAATAACGTCATTGTATGTATCGCATACATCGGTTTCGAGTTGAATCACACTGTCTATGACACCCTCATAGCTATCGCTGGCAAAAGTGTACGCAAGCATATGCCAATGCTTTTTTAACAAATATTGAACATAATCTGTTGGATAGCTATCGTCTTTTGTGCAAAATATTCCATCAATTCCGGCACATTTACGTACATTCGCAATAAATGACTGAGCCGATGATAAAGTTGCACCAACCGTTGATGCATCTGGATAACAACCGATAATTGTTCCATTCATTTCAACAGTGTGCACTCCATGATCCTTGTCTTTGAAGAAGATTCTGTTATCATCTTTCGATGGTAATGATCCATCTATTGTACCACACAGAGGCATTGAGTCAATTGCATATGCAAATACGCTAACTGCTAACAAGTTGAATATATACAAATGAATCATTTTCAACTGAATTTCTGCCATTTTGATAAAGTTTGTTTTTTTACTTAACACAGTTTAATTTTCAATCAACACTACAATGTGAATTTCTACAACATTCAAAATAAAACTTTCTTTCAAGTAGATATTATTACAGCTCAATATGAATTCAATACTCAAATGAAAAATAAACTCAACTTATACTCTCTTACCACCTTTCAACCAATATGAGAGAAATCAATTCAGCTTCATCTTTTTATATGAAATCTTGCTCGAGAATACAGTGATAATGAATATTTGGATTTTTCCCAGCCAATCTTACTCATTCATCTCGAAAGTACGCAATTAAATTTATTTACAGTATATTTATGCTGAAACGAGTCTACTGGGGAAAACCAAGAAAGTTCATGCTCACGTAAGTCAACGTAAAAAAAATCTCATTCGACAGGAATTGATAATTAACGTAAGTGTACAAAGCAGAATTCAGTCACAATTAAGAGGCGAGTTCATGTAAGAGTTTAGTATAAAGTAGCGTTTGAAAAATATCAGTGCATCGTTTTTGAAAAAAAAACATTGAAATAAGAAAAGAAAAAAAGTAAAGTCAATCAATGTGAAATATTTATACCTCTATGTTTGGGAATTCAAAATGTTAATTTGTTAATCCTGAAAATACGCAAGTCACAACCCAATTCAAAGAGTTTATTCAACTGAAAAAGTGTAATTTTGGATATTCCGAACTCTTTTCGGTTCACAGACTCTTCTGATTCTTCTTCATCTTCAGATGGCTTCGTTGCAACTGGTTTTATAGAATCAAGCAACGTTTTTGATTTATAAATGGGCTGGGTTTTTCCGGAATTCAACAAGATATAATTTATTCGTTGATATCAGTTGTCAAGTGGCAATCGCTCATACTTACATTGTTTAGTAGCAAACTTAATCAATACATGTTTTCTATATCAAATTTAATTGTTTACCTCAAGCCTAGTTTACAGTTCACGTGCGAAAAAATTGAAATATTTCAAAACATTTGTTTTGCATACAAAAAGTGATGTTGACAGTTCATTTTATCGAAGTGGTTTTCTGTCTAATTTAAATTAAAATGTTTGGTTTGAACGAGAAAATTATAAAGGAATATTTAGAAAGTGATTTTGATGATATTGGTGAGGACAAATCATTCACAATGGCAGTTTCAATTGTCATTTGCCAAGAAGTGGTGAAGAAAACATTAACCATAGGATTTTTTGCATCTCTAAACTAATGATGAACTGTAAACAAGGTTTTGATATTACGTTAATTGTTACATGTACTAGAACATTTGAAAGCTTTGAAAGAAATAAAAATGCGGTTCCATAGTTCCTCACAATTGCAACGAGTTAAAATTACAAACATTTCGAAAGTAAAATGACCAAAACCATGAGAAAATTGTGTGTAATCAATCAATTCTTTCAAAAAAATCTGAAAGTCATCAAGTGAAAGGATGATTTGTTGCTTTTGTATGTACAATTGTACATTGTACAGTAAATGCAACCATTATGTAGTTTATTTGTAATCAAAAAACCACAATACAATTGTTATCTGCATCAGAACTAGTCAGAAGTTATTTAATAAAATATTAGATTTTCACCACCCGAATTGGTTATTCAACAGAAATAACAATGGTCACCTACGAATTGTTGTGCGAAAAAAGTCAAAAAAAGATGCCCGACTGGTGTCAAAAATATAAATAATTGCTGAAAATAAAATTGCGCCAAAAATCAGATTCTGGTGTATTGTTTTTTTTTTTATTTTTAGTTGTGTGTCCGCATGTGTCTGAGCGCAGTTTTGCAGTGGTTTTTCAAAATTTGTTTTAAAAAAAAGGCAGTGTCGCTGTTTCATCCTGTGTTCATGGCGCGATTTTAAAACCACAGCCACAGCGTATGGTAATTTGTTTCTGTTTTTTTTTGCACCATCTTTTTTTCTCATATGTGTGTGATTGCTGTTTGGCCTGTGAATTTTGTCGTTGTTGCTTTTGTTGTTGTTTTTATTCGTTTTGCACTTTGAGTTGCAATTCTCATTCTTTCATTTGGTATGAATGATGGCCTGTATTTCTGTAACAATGTGCGTTCGTCTGTGTCCTCACCATGTGTGAATTTTATACAAAAAGATTTGCAAATGTGACACACACTCGCACACACACACACAACCAACTCAAACAATTGACCATAAAAATGCTTCGGTCCCAAAAAATTCGACCGGCAAAACAGAGCAAAATCGTATGTGAATGAGCAGATAAAGAGAACGATGGAAAAGGAAACGAGATGCGAAACATACAAAATACTCAAACACAAACACACACTCTGCATCCAAACAAAATATGCAATTCAAAAATGTGTTGCTATTTTGGCGACGGGTGACGATACCGTGGTTCAACGCATAAACACACACACACACACACACTCGTACAGTTTGTGGAATATTTTTCGCTCACTTCAATGTGATTTCCATGGTTTTTGGCGATGCACAATTTTTATATCATTTGTTTTCGTTTACTCGGCAACCGCCGCTAATTTGTTGTTCGACATTTGTTTCACCATTTTTACTATCGGCTTTCATTTTTGCCACGATAAAAATGCCATACACACATGCACGCAACTCACTCTTTTTTACATTGTTTGACTCTCACTGAACCGTATGCATTTTAACCTCTCCGCATTTTTTTTATTTTCATATCCACCACTTTAATTATTGATTGTTGCCGAATATTCGGGGGTTTGTTAAAAAAAAGCGAAATCAAATCGGTTGCTGCGATTTGGATTCACTGAAGAATTTGCACGATGTAAAAACATCGATGGTCTCTAAAAACGAAGGCATCTTTTGCGCGTTAGCTAAAAACAAATCACGACGAACTATTGAAATATTTTTTTGCAAGTATTGTGTTGCCTTGTTTTTGCGATTTCATGCAAACAGGATCACCAATTTGGCCCAATGGCTTTTTTCTGGTGTTTTTTTTTCTGTTATTATTGATCAAAATGGATTCAATTTTTTGAATGCATCTAAAATATCAATTTTATACATTTTTGCGAGTCGGTTTTTTTTTCTGAGCCTGGGCACAGTTTTCAATATCTATCATTCAATCATCGATTGGATGATAGTTTTCAAATGCAAAAATTCCAAACCGATTAATTCAACGGATCGAGAGAGCGAACAAAAACGAGTTGCATGGAATATTTCGAATGAATATCGGTTTTTATATCATGTTTACATAAAATTCCAAACAGGAACCAAACGAGGAAAAATGTAACCGTTTGTTTGCGTTTGTGCTTGTAACCGTACTTTGATGGATTTGATGATTAATTAGGAACTAGTTTGCATGCAGTTCGGAATTCTATTTTTTCAAAATATTCTATATTGTGATTTATATTTTACTCTTTATACGGGTTGTCGAAAAACTGGTAACAAAACCAGTTTTGCAACATTGAACTTTCATAATTTTTGCCACCGTCGCATCAGATTTTAATCCCAATCTCATTTTGTAGTACACATACCGTAAAATGAGAAACACGAGCACAAAATCACGTGTTTTTCATTGTTAAATATCCATGTTCTGGTCTGACGATGTATGAAATTGATGTAATCTCTGGCATAAGCTTTGCAATCAATCATTCGATAAACTTGGCAAATAGAAATTATACAATTTAAAGGGTTCAAATCATGTTGTTTCCTCAATAAATTGCCTTATTATTTGTATTTTTACATTTCAAACAGAAATTCATCGTTTCAAATTGAAGGGACAGATGCAGGAGAAAGTTGAATTGTAATGCTGTAATCGTCGGTCATCAGACATTCAATTAAAACAGTGTAACGCCTTTCCCAAAACAAAAAAAACACCCATTCGCTCGAAATGGTTCAAGTTTGGCACTTTTTTTGTGCCTGCACACAGAAAGAGAGAGAGAAAAAAATCGTGGCCAGTGTGTGAGTCATAAAAAATAATTTATGGACAATCAAAGTTAGAGAAAATTCACTTTTTCCGTATAAAAACTCTTTTTCATATTGGACTCTTTTTGCACTTGGTTCTCTTCAACAACAACAACACACACAAAACATTATTTATTACATATATTTCACCCCAAATTTTTGTCAACGTTCTGAAAATATTGGAGATGAAAGCGTGAAAAATCTGGCAGCAGCAAGTAGCTAATAAGGTTGCTATTTCAGTCGAATATGGCAAAAGAGACAAAAGCCAACGATCAAAATCACTCGTGTTGTTTTTTTCATTCGCCCATTCTCACTCCTCTGGTTTTTAGCTGGTGCGTTATATTTTATCTCGCCTATTCAGCATACAGCATGTGCAATGTATTAAATTAAAATGGGACTGAATTTCAAATGGTCTCGAACGCAAAATATTCCACATATACCAACATTTATTATGGCCAAATAAAATCAGAGGATTCTTCACCAAACGATTCGCTTTTTTTACCACACATGAACACACACAGACACACACACACACACACACGCACACACACACTCATTCACACAGTTATTCACCAGCTTTGGACATTTATATAAATTATACATTTATGAATGGCATGTATTTTTGTATGTCTTTAGATATGTGTGTGGATAACGTGGCTTTCCATTTTGGCCACACATCACTTTCTCTCTCTCTGGATGTTTCTTGTAATGTGCTGTCGGCAAGGGGCACAAATGCCAAGTGACAGTTCGCTGTTAGTGTGTGTTTGTGCCACCAATTTTCTCTGGCCAAATCAATGTGTGTGACGAACAAAATCAAACCAGTGGAATGAGGCATGAGAGTTAAAGTGAAGGAGCGAAAGTATTCAATTCATTTTTGAATAGATGCCGCGAGGCCTTTTGTTCCAATAAAAAACACATCATAAAACCGTAAATAAAGAACCAACAGCAATATTTTTTGGCATAAGTCTCCTCGGTGACAATTTTATTTCGATATTAAAATGCGCATAACGAACCGACCGACGACCGACAACAACATCAACGGCGACAGGCAAATTGATATTACTGAAACAGTTGAACACAATAGGCAAGTAGTTGACACCACATGGTCATATAGGGCGCTCACATAATCTCTACCCTTTGTATTATTTTCATCGAATCGGGGCAAATCTCGCTTCAATGTTTTTTCTCTCTCTATCTCTCTCTCTCTCTCTCTTTGTTTTATGATACAGCTCGTCCAAATGTTGTGTGCGCTTTGATGCGAACCGATTGTTGTGTGTAATAAAGAAATTTTCTATTAAAATCAAATCCATTCCATTGAAATAGTCAACATTTCATTCACAAAATGATGCTAATAATTTGTGTCCCTTTTGCATTTCGCATCGGCATTGCATGCATGCCCGTTTTCGGTTGCTGATGAATTTCACCACCACTGTTGCTGTTGATGTGGTGTTGTTATTGTTGTTTGATAAAATTTATTAAATTCAATTTTCGTGATGTTTAATTTAATATTTTAAACAAGTTTTCATTGAGTTGGGCCGCGCACGTACCATTAACACCGTGAACATGGAATTGAACATATGCGCGCATATAAATATTTATGAAATTTTAAAGCATTGGCGTCATCAATGCACTCGAATCTCCCGCACTAGATATTTGATTGGCGGTTGATAAGTGCAGTCTCGAACGGTTGATGCTGAAAACACCAAAATTTGATTTTCTTTAATTACGTTCGAGAGAGCGTTGCCATTCGACTCACTTCAACAACAATTCACCATTTGTCGAATGAACAAATTAGTTGTCGATTCACCATTGTTTTAAACACTGAATTGATTGCACTTTCGAGTGATGACAGCATTACATATTTATTTGCATGTAAATTGCATTTCGAAGTACGTGATCATTTATGATAAATCAAACCAAAAATGCCGAAACCAATTCACAAATGAAATATGCATTGATATGAGTAAATTGAAAAATCGAAGCTAAAACATTCATTCAATATTCAATTGAATTTGTTTAGTGTGCGTTTTTTTCCAAATGGCACATTTTCCATTTTTTGTTTTGTTTCGGCTCAAAACGTACATATGTTACGGCATCGTTCATTCACAAATAAAAAGTAAAAGCTAAGACATCATACCAATTATCATAACTAATCCAAATGTCCATGTGCTTATTACATTATGAAATATCAATTCTGCTCTTTCTTTCTTCTTCGTCAACTAAACAACAAAGATTTGTGCATTATTTGCCATTCAAAGCGATCATACCTTAATCTTAAAAGTTAAGACGAGCATCGTTTTCACTGATGAGACATGTCATGCGACTTTCTTTTGCCTCTATACAGACAACAACACAATGGAGCCCATTCAAAACAAACCAAACCAACTAAACTCATAGAGTTCCGATATCGTTGTTCACATTTTCTCTTTTGTGTTATTTGCTGTTGATGTTTGACTGTCCGTACGAATGCGTACAAAATTCATCAGTATGTGACGAACAAATTGTCTACCATATGAATGAATGGCGAAAGCATTTCAAACTTTGTACAGTATACAAGAAAATTGCTAGTTTCTTCATATTTTACGCATTATTGACAATCACTGACGACAAAAGTCAATTTTCGTTTCATAATAAGAGCATTGTGATATTATTCGTTGACAACAAACATATAATCTTCACAGATAAACGAAGTAAGGTACTAGTATTTTCCAATCGATTGAATGAACATTGCTTGAAAATGAATATTTGTGCGAATATCGAATTCGTTCAACTGCAAATGGGAAATGTGTGAAATGAAGCTGTCGGCGAGACTTTTTTATTGTGTTTGGCAATAGAGCCAATTTGAGTGATGGCAATGCGTAATCGGATTTTCGGTAAATATGACATTTATATTAATTGGATGAATCCTGTCAATTTTGGTGATCGGCCATATTCGAATGGCTTTGCACTGCTGGGGGGAAAATGACTTACGCATGTAATTGTTTGCATTGATGCGCTCTTTGTCGGATTTAATTAAGCTAGAAATCAAGAAGTATGAATTACTATTCATTCAGGGCATCGACGGATGAACGTTCATTCATGTTATCGTGACCAGCTTTCGGTTACACATTCGGCTAACCGAAAAATGAACCGAACCACAATCATTTTTACTCAATGACCGCCATGAAATTGGTTTTTTTTAGAGAAAGTTCAATTTCTTTAAAAACATGAATGAATTTTTTTTCTATAGAAGTGGCATTGAAACTGTTACTTTGTGCGAACGTGAAGAGGTCCTTTCAGAGCACTGAATAGCACTGAATGTTACATAGTTATCTTCATAATGGCAAGAATACAACTCACTACCTTGAACCAGTGATGCTAAGGCATCGATAGAAGACCGATAAATAAGAAATTACCATTTAATGCTTGATTCAGTGTTATATAGAACCAACGCAAAAACAACCAAATTTTTGGTAATAACAAAAAATGAAATCGATTCAACTGCCATCAATTAAATTTATGATTCTGTCTGGTCATTTTTTCACACGCTCTGCTTAGCAACGGAACTACATGGCATTTATATGTGTAAACAGCACATTAAATGCTTAAATAGAGTCAGGTTCGCTATTATTACAGAAATTTTCATTCATAACCAAGAAGTTTCAATGCATTGAGACATTTATCAACGAACTATTTTTCGGTTTTATTGCAAACAACAAATAATAATTCACAAAAATAAATAACATCAATGGTATTGATGCATTGGTTTGACTAAAAATGGTTTCAGTCATTTCGATGAAGAAAAACCAATTTCCCTTTTATTTACTCAATAATGGTCGAAAAAAAAATCCCCAACGCAAAACAAACAAACATTTTTATTAGGTTTGTGGATTCATTGTGAAGATTTTTGATTTCCGTGTAACTTACAGTCTAATACATCATTTCTCAATAAAAAATTCGTGAATAAAGACATTACGATCGAGTTTGATTTTATTGTATGTTATTTTCGTTGCATCAATGCGATAACAATGATCAAAGAAGACAATGAATGCGGCACGACTCCGCCCAAACGATTTTGGTTTTCTTGGTCGCATTCAGTCTATTTTCTAATTGTCGTCGATCACCGATCGAACAACATCATAAATAACATTTTTATTGAATATAAACATCTCGTCGTTTTTTGGTTCGAAAACCCATGGATGAAAAAAAAAGTGTTGTCACCGTTTTTTTTTGTTGTTGTTGCTCTTTTTCTGATTTCAAAGTTTCAACAATGGACAAAAAATGTTGAAAAATAGAAATGTAGCCTTAGTACCTTCTGGCAACAATGGATTGTCACCATATTTTTGTCATCCTTGTTGAGGACAACGCTTTTCTGATGATACAAAATTGAACAACATAATCAAAATAGATAAATCATTTAATCGTGTTCTTTTGTGCTTCTGATTCGATCGTTTGTTATTGTTGCTGGTTGTTGTCCAACGTTGAATTCACTTCGGCTACAATATAATGAATCATACCTCTATCTTCGCCTGAAATATCGCATTATGTTTGACTTTTCTTTTTATCCTTTTTCAACGTAGAATAAAAAAAAAGTCATCTTTTTGTTGAATTCGTGGGTTATGCTGGATAAGAAATACTTTTCGATTGCTCAATTTCTGAGGTGTAAATATTTTTATACAAACCTAAAGGCTCTTTCACGCCTCAACAGCACACAACCATTTAGGTCATTTTGCAGTGGATTCATTCCAATCGATTACATTTTTTTCTCACACATTTCTTTTCTGCCGATGATTTGATTTGACGTTTTAAACGATAAAGAGTCGTAGAATATTCAACAATTGAAAAATACATTTTGATTTTGCAATTGAAAAGCCTTGGAATATTTTTTTTTGTTTGTTCAAATGAAATCGAAACAATTCCAATGAACGTTCCTGTTCGAAGAACACTTGACTATGAGAAATCGCATCATTCAAATGCAAATATTTGTCGAGAAACACATTAAATGGGCGATTTACATTGTTTATGAAATACTTGTCTCGAGTAGCGTGACTTAGACTTACTACTTTAATTACTGCTAACAATCATTTTGCTATTACATCTCTTTGCAGTGTTCTGAGTGATCAAGTATTTCAAATTTTTTTGGCGTTCTTATCGGTTTGGAAACAGGTTGAATACATTCTTTGAATGCTTGACAAATACCATGAAGATTGAATAGTCAGTTGACATATTATGAATTAAGTTTGTACTATTCAAAGTCTTTGAATCGAAAATAGTGTGCGACGTTTAGTTTTCTAGCGGAAATGCAACTGAGAACCTTGAAAACAGATGTACGCTATAAACACATAAACCGATGAACCACTGAACTTCCATGGAGATTAGTATACAAGCACACTTGGTGCATACTACAAAACAATTCAATCACTTCATTTATTTATAAATTTGAATCGCAGTTTTTGCATAACATTGATTAAAATATCTGTTTCTAGTTTTTATTTCTGTAGTTTAATAATCTAACAACTAAATGTAGTCATAAACAATTTACACGTTTATTGTCAGTAAATTAACACGTGCTTCAGATTTTGAAGTTCAGAATACACTATTGTGCGCATAGCAAGTATAGTGTGTTGTTTAATAAGGTAATCAATAATTGCCGCATCTAAGCGGGCAATATAGGCATGAAGTCGTGACTGGAACAGAGCAATTTATAGTTTCATAAGTTTAAAGTCAATCATGTGAGTGGCTCGGAAAATAAAAGTGGAGATATATTGAAATTATTATTTGCGTTCGTACTTACTGATTTCTCATCCATTGTTTATGCATAAGCTTTATTTGGAGTTACACAACTGCTCCGAAAACTTATTATTGTGCTAAATTAGTAATATTGGTAAAAATATAGTCGGGTCCGAATAAATTGAAAGTGCCGGGTGTTCGGGACTTTATTTAAAACTCTCATGTTTGTTCGTCTATATGATCAAAACAAAATCAAAATTTCTCTTTTTATTTTATCCGTAAATCTTGTGCCGATCCATTTATGTGAACTTCATTGCACCATTGACCGAATATATTTGGTTGAATTGGTGTTCTAGTTACAGAACGTCTTAAGGATCTCAACATATTGGCTCACATTCGACTCCAGCCTTTGGAATGGACCAACGCTCACAGTATTTTTGTGTGAATAGTTATATTGCAAAATTGTTGAGCACAATAACATTGACACTTAATGAGTCGATTTTGAATAACTTTATATAGATTTGAGATTAAATATAAAACAAATGTAAGCAATCTGAGTTCAAATTAATCATTTATTTCTTTCCAGTATTGAGGTTGACTGGGAATAAATATATCAGTATTCCTTATCGTTGGTGACAATGACAATGGAACAATGCTCTCATTTCACTGATCAATGTTATCGATTCCGTTATGGCCATGTCTGAACTTTTTCGCATTGAGTAGAATTCAAGCATCGAATAATTTATAACTAAATTTTGTGCGAACTGGTTTTGATAGTTGGAGAGTTACTATCGCACAGGCAATAAACATTCTGAACTGTTGGACCAAAAACACACCGTCCTCGAATCATTCATCTGATTTTAAATGTAGGCCGGATTTTTTTTATGTATAAATTTGAATATGACGTGTCGATAAAACAACAGCCCTAACAACAAGCATGAACCAAAAAGATTATTTAGAGAATCAAAATGAGCTCACAGAAGCGATTGTCCATGTGTTACAGTTGAGTTTGCTGAATTCGTCACAGTTCGTCGTTGATAGAAAGAAGAGACGAGCAAAACATACGCAGACCCTTACTACCAACAAGAATCATCGTGAATGTATTCAAAACTTGGTCGCTTGACGTCATTAAAATGACGTCATGATGTATCAAAATTAAGTACTGATTTTCAGTGCTATGAATCTGTTTCCACCGATGTTCACACTCCAGTCGACATTGCAGGTTGCGTATTTCGATCGAGCATTGACCATTTAATAGTTGCAGAATCTACTGCATGACAACATTCACAGGCAGTGAACTGAGATGTAACAAAGTCAGTGATCAACAACACAATTCCTTCATTTCATGAAACTTTATTTTCAAAAATTATATGGAACTTTATTTGGTTTGGTTTGGTTTGGGGGGTATTTTATTAAATATATATTTCTCCATAGATCAAATGTAGTTGCAGCTCAAATAAGTATATTTTTCTCAATATTTGGATTATTTTGATTAAATTCGACGTAATACACATGAACAGCAAGCAGGGAATTCAAAGTGTTCTTTAATCGCTTGCCCTTTGGGCGATAGACTGAGCAGCTCACGATACACCATTTCCTGTTTGCATTCACTTACAAAGCCATTCGGAAAACCATCGGAATATTTACATGTTTGACCTTTGTGACGGCACAGTGAAACCCGTACACCTTGCTTGTGACCGTCTGTATTGAAAATATACAGTTCAGTTCCACTTCGCGTTTTGCCACTGGTCGGATAGATCACTTTTTGTTCTATTTCACAAAAGTGTTCTTCATCTGTTTGATCAACTCTGTTTGTAACATCATTTTCGATAAAGTCGGCACCAAAAACGTCTGCATACTTATGCGAATTTGATAGCAATAATGTTCGAATATGCTGCAATGGATAATTGTCATTCTTTGTACAGAACGTCTGATTATTATCTGCACATTGTGTAACATTTGCTACGAATCTCTCTGTCGAATCTGGCATACAAAGGATAGATTTTTGTCATATCAATAAAGTTTGAATAAATACGAATTTAGAATACAAATTACCTGACACTCTATTGTGAATTCCCGTTTGCCCTGGAAAGTAGATGACATCAGCTTTTCGTGAAATTCGTGATCTGTTTTCGTCAGCCAGTGGTGTTGCTCCAGTATCGTATATTATCCCATTTAACAATAACAAGCTAAACATACACAAATGACTAATTTTCAATATAAATTCCATATTTGTGACGCTTGCCTCGGTTATTACTCAATTTTTCAGAACTCAAAACAGTTTTGAAAGATCATTTAATACTCAAATTCAAACTGAATATTCAACCAAATAAAAACTTCATAAAATTAAATTTTTACAGGCGTCTTACTTGATTTATTGACAACGGGATACTAAATACAAATCACAGTGATTCAAATCGAAGGCTTCGGAGCAAAAATACATGATACGATTTTATAAAGAGAGAGAGTATGCCGCATGATAACATTTGTAATCACAACAAATTCAATCGACCCAGCAATTTCACCTAGTACAGATAATGTAGCACAAAGAAATTTCAAATCAAAACAAATATGAAAATAAAATCGTCTATAGCTCTATATTCGGAAGCGTGGTACTAGTTAAATATCAATAATCAAACCAATTAAACAAGCAATATTTGGTACTAGAATAAGAACATTTTCGTTCAGTCGCCTTTTGATGCTGACAGTGTTTGAAATAAAATGATTCGCCTTTATTTTTACAAATTAAATATTTATTTTCTGTCATTTAAATTTAAACTATAAGAATAACATTGGCTTTGGTAGATCCGCAAATCCGTATAATGAGAATAGTTGCTCAAGTACCCTTAAGGCGCATGAGTGACAAGCCTACAGCAAAAGATCATCTAAAATTTATCGGTTGCTCAAAAATACGGAGCAATAATTTCAGGAAAATGCTGTGTTGATTACTAATGAACTGAAATCCACATTTTGAAACACAAAGTCGAATTAAATATGTTGTAAATGTTATTTCTGGAACCAAAACGTGTTCAGAATCCAAATCAGTATATCATGTTGTTTTCTTAAAGTTTACACATCAAAACCAATTGAATGTATTCGAAAGCGCATAAATAAAACAAAGAAATTAACGACGCAATTACTTCATTTAATTAGAATTTATTTAAAATTATCGTAAGTCTTGTTATTTTGAGATTTTTGATTGAATCTTTTTTTTTCTTGGAACAAACATTACATTATGTTAAATGAGATTGTCTTCTGCACCACAAATGGTTAAACTCTGTGTAATACACATGAACAGCAAGCAGGAAATTCAAAGTGCTCTTTAACCGGTTTGCCTTCATCTGATAGACTGAGCAGTTCACGAAAGACTGTTTGCTGTTTGCATTCCGTTCTATATTGATTGGGAAAAATTTCGGACATTTTACATGGTTGACCCAAGTTTTTACACATTGAAACGCGAACACCTTGCTTGTGTTCGTCTGTGTTGAAAATATACAATTCGGTTCCATCACGGTTCTTGCCACTCGTTGGATAGACCACCTTTTCATATGATTCGCATAGCGATTCTTCGTCCTCACCGTCAATTCGAAACGAAACATCATTTGTTGTTAGATCACTGCCGAACACATCTCGGTAATCGTGCGAGAATCGTTGTAACAATTTCTGAATGTACTGAAGCGGATAATTGTCATTTTTCGTGCAAAAGATTTGATTGTTTTCGGCACATTGAGTCACATTTGCTAAGAATGAATGTGGTGAGACATCCCTCAGTGACGCATGCCCATTGTTGTCGTCTAAAGAATTTTGTATATGCACAAAAAATACCCTTTTAGTTTAATTAGCATGCATCAAAGTAAACGTTTGAATCAATTCTGACATAAATTTAAATAATTCAATGAACTACGTATGAATTTCATTGATTGTCATTCATATCATTAAAATTCTACAGAAATTACCTTTGTCTATTCGATCTTTGAGTCGATCTTGATCAATGCTGGACGTTGTGGTGTTGATTATTGTACCATTTAAAAAACATGTGATGATTGTTCCATTTATTTGCATGGTATGAATGTCATGGTCTGGGAAGTAAATTTTGTCTTTGTCTCTGGGCGATGATGGTAATTCATTCATTCTACCACACAACGGTGTTGATTCAATATTGTACAAAACTACACTTAACAATACCAAAATGAACACAAACATTTGACTTATTTTCTTCACTTTACACAGGTTTTAATAAAAATTGTGTCCAACTCCAACGAAGCACTTAAACTCAAATTAAAAACTGAATTTTAACCTCAACAAATGTCTAGACTTTTTAACGCGGTAAATGTACGCTTGTCTAGTCTATACTTGTATACATTTTGAACGCGGCTCAACTTGTTTTGAAGTCAGTGAGCTACTACTGTTGCGCGACCAGGAAAACTTTGAAATATTCGAATGTAAATATGAACGAGAAACAATCGTGTAGAGGGAGATAACAGTATGACCAGATGAACAACACAACGACACTTAAAATTACAACACATGCATACGACACCAGTGTTCTCCGGCCGTATCGATATAACTACAGATACAACAGATATGCTATTGGAGCTAAAAGTTAACATATGAGTATTTTATACACATTGAACCGGTGAGAATTAACAACACATTTTAGATTGGAACAATCATAAAAATTAAAAATCGAAACGTCAACAATGTTTACATACAAAAACATACATTTGCTTTTTATTTCGAATTTGGTATAAAATACACGGTATCTTTCACTTTTCTGAGATTGTTCAATCCGCCTTTCGTTTTTTTTTCTTTCTTTCTTTTCTCAAAAACTTAATTTTAAACAATTTCATTGTCTTTGTATGGCAAAATAAAAATTTTGTTTTAAATTAAATGATAGCATGTCATTGACATGGATTAACACAATATGAATTACACTTCTAACGTTTTGTTCAGAGATTCTCTTTAACTTATACTCTATACACAGCACATGAACAACATGCAGGAAATTCAAATTTTTCCTTAATTGGAGCTCCATCGGGTGACAAACTGAGAAGTTCACGATAGACCATTTGTTGTTTGCACTCAGTTTTATATTGATTGGGAAAATTTTCCGACATTTTGCATGGTTGTCCTCTGTTTAGGCAAACTGAAACCCGTACACCTTGCTTATGCTCGGGTGTATTGAATATATAGAGATTGGTTCCATCTTGACGTTTGCCACTTGTTGGATAGATCACACTTTCCCGATATTCACACAGTGGAACTTCATCGAATCCATCAATTCTGGTTGTTACTTCATTCACCGTTGAATCGCTGCCAAAGACGTCAACAAATTTATGCAAATGTTTGCGCAATAACTTTTGTATATGATCAATCGGATAGTTACTGTCTGTCGTGCAAAACGTTTGATTGTGTTCAGCGCATTGATTCACATTTGCCAAATATGGTCGAACTATTGAACCTTCTTTCAGTGGGCGTGTGCTCTTCTGTACATTTTCTATGGAATTTGGTGTATCAAATACTGTTTTAGTATCATTAGTATGGGATAGAACAGCGAGGTAGAATATTAGAAGCAGAAATGTTAAAATGTTAAATGTTGAATGGTATAAAAAAAAGAAAGAAAATAGTTGATTACCACTTTGTATTCTCGAATTAAGTGTGCTGTCATCGATTTCACTGTTTTCGGACGATTGTGATGTAGTCGTATCGACCATTGTGCCATCAGGATAACACGCATAAACGGTGCCATTAATTTCAACCGTTCGAATGCCTTGAGTTCTATCTTTAAAATAGATTCGATCGATGTCTTTGGGCGGTGGCGATCCATCCATTGTGCCGCACAATGGTGTCGTTTCAATAACATGTGCCATTCCATTCAACATTAACAGGCTAAATATACACCAGTGACTAATTTTCAATGTAACTATTGCCATATTTACGGCAATTGTGTATGTCTATACCGTTTTGCTATGTACACGATTTTCAATCGGCAATTTTATTATTGCATTAGATAAGCGTCGAAGCAAACAAATTTTATGGTCACACATTAATTTTTAAAGTCTTTTTAACATTTTTTCAATCTTTGATTTTTATTTTGTTTTTGTTGACCACACAATAAATCACAAATGATCACACAATATTTGTCGTAATGCCGATGTCAAAACCAGCAAAAGTCGTTCACAGGCAACAGATAGAAAAACAAAACACAACAATTTTCAAATTGATCGACAAAAATAAAAACGAACAAGTTGAACTTTACTCGATTTGCTGTCAGTGAGCAACTGTCGCGAAACCACACAAATTCAAGCAAACAAGAAATGATGGGATATAAATATACGATTCGTTGTGTAGAGGGAGAGCCCACACAAACGTCCATAACATTCAAATCATAAACTGTGTGCATACACATTTAAAATCCCAAACGAAAATGATCGTGATGAAGTCGTATTTTGTTGTGTTTTTTTTTTCGTCAAACTAAAATTGACAATGTACACACAACAAACGACCAAGTGACTTATGAGCGCACACACTTACACATGACACACATTGATCGTACGCTGATCACATTCAGGTGCTGTATTGTTAAAACCAGCTATCATATGTTCATCTTGGCTCGGCCGTTGTTTGTGCTTAACTCTTTGTTGTCGTTTTAATGACGTTTCACTTTTTTTCACTCTCTCGTGTTCTGAACAGACTTTACATGAATTTTGTTCAGCGCTTTTATTGCGTGTTTGTCGATGAGGTGTTTTTTTTCATATATTTTCTTTTAACTGCAAATTAACTATAGCCAAATGAGATTCGGTCGTTTGCTTACTCATTTTTAGTACGTGAACAATTCAGATACGTGACTTTGTCCGGTTATCATTACATGACGTCATTTAGTAGTCTCAATCAACAATTTAATTTTTTATTTATTTTTTTTCCTTCGTTTGTTGGTGATTCTGTTTTGTGTAAATCCAATTCAAGCGGAACGACATATCGTTTAAAAGACCAAGTGCTGTTTTTCATTTCCGTTTATCATGACGAAATCATATAGGATTTAAATGGCACCTAGTAAATAAATCGATACCACATGCTCATCGAGTCTTTATGTATGTGTATTTCAGCAGTGACCTTCACTTGATCAACATTTGAACAGCCAGTTTTTGCAACTTTACTTGACGAATATTTTCATCGGTTGCTATACTTATCGTATGCCTAGATCGGCATTTGAATAATTTGCTCACATCAAATCGGGTTAAAAAAAAACACGAAATAAGTCAAAATAGTTTGTTTAGTGTGAAATTTCTTCATTTTTTTGTTTTGTTTAAACAAGTGCACTTCATTCAAGACAAACGCTAGTGTTCCAGTTTTTCATACATTTTTTGCCGTATGACTTGCAGAACCCAAACATTTCGAAGAATTTCAAGCAAAACAAATTTCACCAAACTGGATTTCACTGGGCATTTTTTGTTGTTGATGTTTGTCAAACGATTTGTTCCGTTCTGCGCTGTATGTTCACTTCAATCAGCATTTATCATTAAAAAATTAAAGTCAACATCATCCCAATTACTGGGCCCCACAATGAGCTATCCAGCCGTGTTGTCTTGTCCATTTTGTGCCCATGCATATGATGCACCTCATAAAAATGCTCACAGCAAGCCGCTACAATAAACTCCCGACCATGCCATCGACAAACAAAAGGCAACGAACTGCATAAAAGTTATTCCGACACTCGGGTTCTCCGGTGGCTACTTTATTTCCATACAAAAATTTGCTTTGCTTTGCAATTGGTTTTGTTATGCTTATCTCATATGTTTTTTTTTTTTAAATAGAAATTCTATCGATAGATTGCTTCTAGTTTTGGGATTCATCATGCTTCTTCAGCAACAACACAAATGATTACAACTTCTACAAATTTTAAACGCTTTGATTCCATTGTTTTGGTGTCTAGTAGTCATGCGTGACATTGTTTCGTTTTTCCCAGAGAAAGTAGCAAAACTAAACAATTTCTTCATTCGAACCAAATGCAATTGCTCAGAAGCCAAAACAGAGAGGAAAATAAAAAAAAACAAACACAACGAGGAAATAAAAATCAGTAGAAATTTCTCCCAATTTCTTTTCACAGTACATTTTTTACACTTCTACTGGTCAATGAAGAGATTCTTTGACGATGAACAACAACCAAAAAAAGGTACACTTTCCGCGAATCCAATCAAAGATGTTCTGTTGAAGCGGCGCACATGTACAATATGGAAAATATATGACTTCACAGAGAGGCTCTCCTTGATGGAACAATGGTGCATAAGAAGACAGCAAGAATATGAAGAGGTGTGAGTGTACAGTGTGCAGTACACTCTATGCATGAAGTGAGCACAAGGAAACAGAAGCATAGATAAGAATTAGTGATATGACCAACTCGAGTGTAAAACTGTTTCTTATGTATGTTTGTTTAAATTTGTGAGAGTAAATTGATTCAAATAAAAAAACTCTGAACGAATTACCATGGATGAGAATTCAATGCTCTCTTTAATTTGCTGTAAAAATGAAATTAAATATTACTACAAGCATATGTGTCAAAAAAAATTCGCGGTTTTTAAGGTGACTTTTGAATAATTATGCCAATATCTCGAAAAAACGAATTCGGCGGTACATATGCGATATGATTTATTTTAGACCAGGGCCAATAACCCTGATAATATGAAACAAAAGTCTTAGGCCATTTACGAGCAAATGCCCACTGTGATTTCCAGGCATTTATTTACAAAATGATATTTTAAAGATGATTAATGTAACGTTTTAAAAATTAGCTCATAAAATGATTGATACAACTGTTGCTGAAATGATGATTCAACTTGTTAGATGATTGAAAATTCGAATTTAAATTGTTGATTGGCTTGAAATGAATGTGTGTTTTTTATGGATTTTTAACAGGCGCACTGGAGCCAACGCGTTCGCTGCACATGTTTAAAGAAGATATTTTTAATTAGAATCGCATTCACGAGGCCCCATTCAACGGTTGATATCGATGTGAAATGTTCTTTTATTTACTCGATTCAATTTCATATGGACATGACCACATCTGAAAAGGAAATAGAGACCCCGATGCAAATAATATGTGTATGGGTTGAACACGCAGTGCACATACCGCATATGCTGAACCAATTCGTTTGTATAATATTAGGCAAAGAATGTGCACGGAATGAGAGTTTGGAAAAAAAATATACCGTCTATAAAATTTCCAACGCAACGAAAAATCACTGAAGAGCGCGAGATCCAAAATCGAATGAGTCTAAACACAAACACACATAACACACACAACACAAACACAACACAAACACAACACACACACAACGTCAACAAGCATTTTATATGTCCTGCCATTTGATTGTATATTTTTCAATTTCAATGCAGTTTCCAACATTGGTAAGTAAACGCGCCACAATATTACATTTGAAAACTAACCAAAGCAACCATCGATTCAGCACGCACACGCGCGCCCAACTGTTCAACATTTGAATACCAAATCTACGTACTTTTAAAATAAATACACAGAGATTTAAATGAAACGAGTAAAAAAAAAGATAAAACACTGAATCGCAAACGAAAGGCGACTGAATGAAAATAAAATAGAATGAATAAAAAAAAACACACCAACAACAACAACTACGACAAACAATACATGCCAAAGATTTAAATTAAGCTGCAACAACAACCATGTTGCCACATCGGCTTGCCAACAATGGTTCACTCACTGAATGTGTGCACGTTTCTCTCTGTCTCTCTCTCTCTCTCTCTCTCTCTCACTTTTGTCCGTGTACTCGACTGCATGTCTCTTTTACGCACACAATAATACTTGCAAACCCTACACAACACGTTTACACAAGTTCAGCTCGATTCATGTGTGATTTTGTTGTTGTGATGAATTTTAAAATTAAAATCGAAATACCGGATCAACCCTCGTATTATTAAAATAAATATAGAGGCACATATTCTCATATTGAATGCATAGTATGAAGAGCGAACAGCATTGTAAAGCGCCAGGATATGGAAAAACGCAACCCTGAACAACAACAATCATCAATGGCAAATGATGACGGTGAAAACAACGACACCGATTATTTGATTGAAAAGAGTGCAACCAAATCAGTAGCTAAAGCTGCATGAACCACCTAATATCAACGTCATACTTTTTGTTTGAAAAACTTTACACAATGTTGTTTTACTTTTATACCAAACACGGTAGAAATGAAATAATATGGTACTACTTTAATAAAGAGAAAAAAAAACGATGTCAGTCATCCAAACAATGGTTGGATTAAAAAAAAAATGCAATGGAACATTATGCACAACTGTTGTATTGGGCGAACAAACGTGAATGCCATACGAACGCATTGGTTTATGCATGCCGATTATGTGAAAGTGGCCATTGAGTTGGTCAACTTTGTTACCAATATAGACAATATAAATTACTAATTACGTATTACCAAGGCGCATCATAATGGATTCCGCGGAATCCACGCGTGCCAATTGTTTTAAGTATTTGTTTTTTTTGTATGTGTTCAGATTGAAAAATGTGATTCTCAACTTTAAAATGCTTCAAACTCCAAATGGGAGAATTGTTTTTTTTTTCAAAGGGAGAAAAAAAAGGTAAAAATCATCTCCATATTCATTGATCTCTGACCAAATGGTCCATTCATGAGATTTCGATTGGAAAGTCGCACTGCTTTATGATTATTTGAATGCATCAATGAAATTCTATCGAGCGTTGCATATTTATCGTTGTATTTGTGTGCGTATGGCCAACGAATCGACGCATTTGAAAATTCATATTGATTGAACATCAATAGCAATAAGCGGATAATTGGGTTCACTACCATCATGCCAATGGCCATTAAGGTAGATATGAGACTATTCTCTTTTTTTTGTGTTCATTGTGGCACCCATCCTCCATAAGCTATTTCAGTTTGAAATATCAAAATGAATGGTGAACAAGAATGCAAACGTCCAATGAGACGAAAAGTCGGTTCGAACAGCAACAGAAAAAAAACGTGTGCACGTTTTCGCATCGCAGATTGTAAATAACGATGAATGTTAGCCATTCAAAGTATAATTTGATATGCGCTTGTGATGCAGTAAATCGGAACTCGGAAGTCAACGTAGGCTCTGCCAACAAGCAAATCGTTGCCATACTCTTTCGTCTATAATTTTTGCTATCGTGCTTGCTGTTAGCGTATTTGTCTCGTGCCTGCTGCTGCCGTCTGTTCAATTGTGTTGGTTTTTTTTTTCACTCTCTCTATAACTTCGTGTCTACCATTTTACACCGTTAAATATGGTATTCAAGTCGAGCCAAAACCAAACACATAGTTCACTCAATTGAAGCGGCTTGTAGCTACTTTGTTTTGAAAATGTGCGCGGCATTGAATTAGCGATCACATCGTAGACTTTTGAGGCCCGGCACACATTTCCTCTTGCCGAGAGATCGGCTCACGGTGATTCGCCTATTAATGCCATGGGACATTATTTTTGTTGCTGGGTTCCTTTTTTTTGTTGCTGTTGTTGTTGTTGGCGCATTTGGTGAGTGTATGAGACGAGGCGACTTTTTTACACCTTGTTTTTCCGTATTTTCCATTCGGACTAACGATTTTCACGATTTGCGCGCCCATTTTCAATGATTTTTACAATTCTTGTTTCGAATGTTATTTATGAGCGTGGCTCATGTGTGTATCGACACTCAAGCACACAAATATCGTTTAGTCCGGCCATTTTTTATCACCCAGTAACACACACACAGACACAGGCATATACACTCGAAATGTGTCGCGCATTTTTCTTTCTAAATCTCCCCAACAGTTGCTTTTTTGCCATCTTTTTCTCGTTTGCATGATTGTGTCTCTCTCTTCTTTTTTTTTGAAAAAGTCGCATTTTTATTGTGAGCCACATCGAAATGGCAATGGCTAACTGAGAAAATGTTTATCTATTGATGTTCGGTGTTCCGAGTGCGTACACACTGCAATCGCTCACTTTTGATTGTGTTCAAGTTGAAAAGTTGTTGATGTGCGTAAAAGTACTCAGTTAGCGGTGCAAATGCGGTAGAATGAATGCAACAACAACAACAACAACAACAAAAAAGCGGGCTCCCTCAACCCCAACCTCGAGGCCAGTCATTCAGTCGGCAGCACAAACAAACAACACACGATCTTCGTTTAAACGGCTTTTCCATTTTAACCGATATGCGAATAGCAAACACACTCACTATTGATAATTAAACTAACTTATTTTTGTTTATTCGCAATGCAAGAGCATTCCTGAGCATGAGCATTTTTTCGGGGCCAAATGATGAACGAAAAAAAAATCGACATGCGTTTTCGCATTTGTATATGCAATTCTTTTTTTTTATTCGGGGTGCCGATGCATTTATATTTTTTGTTTCGTTAAATGTCCGAGAGCGAGAGCTCAGTGCTCAAAATAAAATGAAAATGTGACTGTGTTTTTGGATCGTTGAATTTTAGGTGCATTTGCAATTCGAGCACTGGATATGTGTGTAATGTTGGTTGTTTTTATTTTTCTACTTCATTTTCGCCCATTTTCAGAGTGGATTATTTTCGGTGGTAGTTGCAGTGGTTCCGCGATATTGATGTGTGTCTGGTCAGTGCTTGTTTGTTTCTTTTTTTCCGCTCTCTCACCCTCTCTCTTTCTCTCTTTCGATAAAATGCAATGCGTGTGTGCTTTTTTTTCTCGACCTTTCTCTTGTCGTCCCTCGTCAATAGCACAAACAAATGGTTTCGTTCGCAAGTTAAGTGTATCTAACAAACACAGCAGTGACCAGAGCAAGAGATAAATGGATGAAAGCGTCTCTGTGTATGCCCAAACCCATACAATGCAGTTTTTTGTGTCTGTGTGTGTGTGCGTCCTTCAGATCATTGCATCGATAGAGAGGAAGAGAGCGAGAGAAAGCGAATAAAAAAAAAATCGCTATAAACACATTGCAGCACACACAATAAACGTGCAATGCGAATTTGCGAATGCAAATGGGAAGTGCATAACTGTATCCGACAAAATACCAGAAAAACCAAAAAACGAAGGAAAAAGAATGAGATTGTTTAACAACAACCAAATGAATGGCTTGTTTAAATGAATGCGTTTTGTATCCGCGATTGATGGTTGTTTTGGCGGTGGCCGGCCAAATGAAACAACAGAAACAAAAAAAAAAAACTAGAACAAGACAACAACAACAAAAGCAAAAGCAAAAGCAAAAACAAAAAAATTTGGTTATGCTGCATTTACATTCGATTCGAAAAGCCTTGCACATTCCCCGAATCGACTCTCTGCCGCTCCGCTCGAGTTTTAAGCTTTTTTTCTCGAGCAATTTCGTGTTTTCTTTTTTTATTATACATTTTTCATGGAGGGCTTTTTGTTAGTTTGTTGTTTTTATTTCCCTGTGAGCTGAAGCACTTTTTTTTCTCAAAATTGCAACGCTCTCTCATTTTCGAGAAACAAAAACATTGGTGCGAGAAAAGAAGTAAAAAAACATTGCAACAGTGTTTTGCAATGCGAAAAATGTGCTTTGAATTGTGAGTCGGTTTTTTTCGGATTCGGTCCACTCACACGCTGACCAAAAACAACTAAATATCGGAAGTACATCGGCGGATGCTCTGGGAATGTAAACCGATGTTGGATTTTAATAAAATTTCGATGAATTCGATTGATGAATTGTTTCGAAGCTTGGTCAGATGTGTTTGCTGTTGAAATTGTTTTCTCTGGCTGTTACAATTTTCGAATCTTTTCACATTTTAAAAGTGAACCTTATACAGTAGAGAAGCACAAACATAAAGCATTTAATTGATTTCTACGACTGATCTACAACTTTTCAGGCAAGGTCTTTTGCTGGGCAATTGGTTTTTTTTCCTCATGACATTTAATTTTGATTGTTACGAATGGATGCTGGACACTGGACGTTGATTCCCAGGAGAATTATTTGTTTTTAATCCACTAATACTAACTTAAACTGTTCACTCGAATTGGTCGAAGTTCAATGTGCTTTTCATTTTCATTGGGTTGATGATGCTATTTTTAAACGGATAAAATTTCCATTGGTTACCAGATTCGAGACAAACAGCGCATTTTTATCATTTCATGTATATGAACTGAATTTATGGCAAATCTTCTGTTAATAGGTCAACTGTGTGACTGTGTGAGTGTGTGAGTGTGTGTGTTGGTTGGTGTGTGTTGGGTGTTTTCATCGTAAAATGCAAATAATTGCTAAGAACCAAAATGGTAACGGATTAATTTTTGGTGTCCCACAGAGTGCTGCTGTATGTCAGTTGCTGCTTTATTTGCCATTTTGTCTTCATTCTCGGCACTCTTTCGAACATTTTTGCGCACTTTGTTACACGAACCCACCGAGTGGTGACGTACGAAAGGGGAAAATGGTGAACGGATTGTTTTAGTTATTTTTGCTTGAACTAATTTTACAACTTAATTATTTAAGCCAATTTCGGAAAAATACGAACTGAAGCAAAACGCTCGAAAGAAAAATGGACAAAGTGAAATGGTTGGTGTACACCCGAAGCATGTGGACAAAACAAAAGGAAAGGCTTCGGTTGAGATGAAAGAGAATGGGTTAAAACGTGATTTGAAATATGGGCGAGAAAAATCGGTAGCGCTTAACTTGAACAAGCTAAAAGAATTGATGCGGCCAGGCAGAGAAAATAAAAAGAGTGCAAAGAGTGTTTCTCTTCACTTCATTCGGCTACTGCACAAGCACGCATTGTGCACTGAAATTCCGAAAGGATTGGAACAACTCTTTCTCGCTTTGTCATGCTCATACACACACACATGAATATACACACTCATTCACTGGACACCAAGAGAGTTTATAGTTGTTGTTTATTGTTTTTTCAAGGCTGCTGTTTGTTTACGTACTTTGTGACTATTAGTTTAACAGGATTACGACGAAAAATAATTTAAACAACAACGATATCCGTCGATTTAGAAGCATTTAGAAAGGATCAAACTTGATCCATTTTTTAGTTCCATTCATTCTGCCCCCTACCACGGCCCACCGTTCAACTGTTGACCGAATCGGATCAATTTGTTTTAATTTTCTGAAATTGATTCCGATTTTTAAAGTTTCTCATTGGTTTTTCGCCAGAAGTTTTAATGAGAAATAAAATGCTTCTCAAATAGACAAAAAAAAAACCAACGAGGTCATGAACCTTTGGAGATTTAATTTGTTTGCAACAAAAATTGTATTTCGTCACTTTTCAAATCAAATTTCGAAAAAAAATGTCTAAAGCAAATTTCAGTTTTCATATGTCTTCACCACCATTTATTGGCAAATTTAAAATACATTTGAAGCTACTGAACTCCGGTAGTCATGAACCCTGAACATCGAAAGAGTTAAAGCAATGTTTTAAAAACACCTAAAACAGTAGCAGGTAAAGAGTTGTGAAAAATGTGTCCTTGTCCAGTGCTTACGACCAACGCCGGAGTATACATTCATTCGATTGTCCGTAAACCAACAGAGTAGCCAGTCTTTCGCTAGAGTTTTAGTGGCCGTATAAATCAACATGCAAAGGAGTAGCAACAAAAAGGGGTAACGAATAACTGTGCCAAATGTTCATGAAAGGTAACATGCATTTTATTACTCCTTCCAATCATTATACGATGAATATAGAGTTGTTCAATGTCACGCTGGGCTTCAACACAATAGGATTTGCATAGTTGAGCTGTTTAAACAATTAATGTCGTGTGCATTTCTAGTGAACAGTAAACCCTTTAACAAATCAATGGCCAAATGTACAAAGAAAATGTTCTTTCACCTTTTACCAATTTTTTGTTGCTTCCGATGGGTTTCAATGGAACGGATTGTCAAGTAGTTGAAAGTATTCGGAGCCAGTGTAAGAAAAGCATTTCGTTAGCAATTGGATTAGCTAGTATTTCCATAATATTTAGGAAAGGGTTAACAAGCTTAACACAAATTTATTAAATAAAAATTATTCTTTTGCACTTTGTTGATTGGATTAGCCAAATGTTTATGAAAATTGTGTGCACTTATCAACATTTAATGTGAAATGGTTTTTATGCACTTTTCTGTTTGTTGCGTCACAGGATTTACGCTTAAAATTGGGTTAATATAATATCATGGACAATTGAAATACGACAAACGGTTTTTTTTCCCGTGATTAGCCAATCTATTTGATTTGCAAAATGGTCAGACAAATGAAATTAGCCAACGCTCAAGGCATCACGGTTCCGATGCGTTGACACCTTTTTAAAGAGCCAATCGTGAAGAGTATGGAAAAAGCAATCATGGATTTTAATTTTTACAGGCGTTTTCTATTCGTTTTTGTTTTTAAATCAATTTACTCATATGCATGAGACGCTTGCAAACCATTCTAACGTAAGCCTTGGGACCATTTAAAAAAAAATGTGTTGGACGCTCTTGCAGTGGCAAGATAAGTTAATCGGGAAATTGCCGTTCGAGAACAACATCCGCAACTTAATGAATCTAAAAAGCATGCAAAAAAAAGTGTGGCAATAAAACAGTTGCCAGCAGCAAAGTGCATTCCTGGAAAATAGTCATTTGATTACAAATCAAATTTGCTGTGTTTCGGTTAGTTGGCATGGAAATTCACATTATGTGCGCCAAACTATCCCAAAATGGATTCTGCCAACTATCAAATGAGCATGACCATTGACCCATGTCAACGATCCATATTCCGAATAGAATCGTGCACCACGGAAATGTGCTTCGTTTAATTTTCTTCTCTAAACCAAATTTCATGAATGCTTGAGAATCAATCTGTTGAATTTGGTGCTCATTTCAAGAAATCGATAAGGATTAGCACGTGTTGAGTCAACAACACTGTTGACAATATCGTTCCGGCTAAACGTTTCGAAATTTGTGTTGACCAAATTCGCTTCTGTTTGTTTTGATTTGTTATTTAATCCATATGCTTTGACGCACTGCTTAAGCAGCTGAATTTGATAAAATATTGCCAAAATAAAATATTCAATTGCCTAATTAAACTTCCCTGAAAAAAATAACAATGTTTGCCGTTTCAACATAATAACGTGATATTTTATCATTGATAAATTATTACGCCTTACTTGCGGCCTCTGTAAATAGAACGTAATTTAATCTTGCCAATTTGAACAAGTGACTAAATTACTATAGAAGTAGGTCCACATTTTTGAACACACACAAAATTATTTCATTTTCAAACAAAACTTATTTTGTTTGTTTCATTTAAATCCAGACTATTTGTTTATAACATGCGCAAACTTTATGAAATTATTTGATGTCTACTTCTCACAAGTTGTGATTTTTTTCATCGACAACAGTATGAAAAGAAGAGGCCTCAAAGGAAAGTCATCAGTTTTTTGAAATCCGTTTTCAAAGTAAATCCAGGGGAAAAAAATCACTTAAAATGAAGTTTATTGTATTTTTCGCTCTTATTTTCGCAATTTTCGTCACCTCTTCAACAGCACAATTCGATCTTTCAATTTTAAACAGCATTTTTGGAATGCCTAAGGAAATTATTAAGAGTGTGCTTGGAGGTGAAGGTGGAAGTGAACAATTAAAAGGACAAGAGACAAGTGCACAAGGAAGTACATCTGGAAGTCTCTCAGGGTGATATAAAAAACTTTCAACAAATGTACGTGAAAAAAATGAACTCAAATTATCACGCAGATATTTAAAACACATATATATGCATAAAAAACTGTTTAAAAACTATAGAACGTTAAATATAATAATGTAATATCATGGAAATAAACTGATATAAATTTCAAAGTCAAAAATTTCATTCAAAGATTAAATTTTCTGAAGCTGAAGTCATTTCCTTTTGTTTTTTTTTGTTTCTAAATCTCCATCTCCAGCGCTCAGATGGAAGACATACAATTTTCAGAAAGTAAAATAGTGAAATAATTCATTGAAACATTTTGGATTTGAATCGGTGCTGTACTTTGAAGAGTTTGTTCCGATGCATTCCTTTTAACTAGCTTACCGATTGAATTCATCAAAACAATAATCAAGCCGTCGAAAAAAAATGTAAAAAGAAAGGTAAAAGGTACTACCATGAAATGCAATTGCACACTGCATGATGTCACTCTCTCTCTCTCTCTCCTCCTCTTCCATTTCATCTTGCACTGAAACACTGTGTGGCGTACCAAATGGCATGACGCGCTGTTCGCCACCGTTCTGACAAATTCCGGAGATTTTCTGCAATAAGCGTTTGTTAGAGTAATAGTTATTGGAGGTAAGTATGATGTGTGCAAACACTAACAGCATGTCCCGCATACACTTGGCAGTATTCCATATTCATTTTTGCAATTTCATCCTATTCCCATAGACAGGACCTCCGTTTCAGTACAACAACAAATAAAATCAAACATTTGAATTGGTTTCGATAATAAAATTATACAACTTTTCGCTGGAAAAAGCTGTGGTGGCAAATGAATGAATTGGCCGAAACGAACAAAGAAGATGCCCGAAAAAAAAGGAAACAAGCAAAGCACTGCCGAACCTCTCGCCTAGCATTGACACTATGTTCGGCTGTATTGTGGCTGCTGCTGTTGTTGGCTCACACAAAACCAATTTTCCATAGCACGTTTTGTTTTGCTCGGTTCGGTTTTGCATGTTTTTTTTTCTCTTTTTCTTTTCTCGGTCGGTTTAGGTAGTCAGGCATTTGATTTTCGCGTGAAATTCATTTTGTGCATGCAACTACCACCAGTTTCAGAGATCGTGGCCATAGTTGTTGGCCATCTCACCCAAAATGAATGACGAGAAATTCAAATGCATTCTGAAAAGTCAAGAACTTTGCCATTCAAACGTTTACACACTTTTAACAATACGCTTGAGCATTTCAGTGTTTCGCCTTATGTTACCTAGCGCGCAGAAAACGTAACACACACACATACACATGACGATGATTTAGTGCATTGGTGAGTTTTGAACGAAAGTTTCTTTCTTGAGCGAAACAAATAAAGCGTAAAAATATGAATTGCAGCAGCAATAAAACGAAAGTAATAACCATAAAATGAAGAAAGACCGAGTGGGAAGAGAGCACAATCACAATGCACATTCAAATGGTAGTGCGAACAGAAAATACAACAAAATTCAATTCTTTTTCTCATTTCTTGCACAAACTCTATACCGTCTGTACACAGTTTAGCCTTAGTTCAATTCTCTGCGCAGTGGCTGAAGTAGCGATAGCTACAACGCATGCAACTGTATCAACCTTCTCTCTCTCTCTCCATGTGTTCAGCGTAAGAACAAATATTCAACAAAAAAAGAGAAAACGCTGAGTTTATGATTTTATTGACATTCCGCACGTTCTTTTCTCTGTGGCATTCCAAATATTGACATAAAATGTATTCAGTGTGTGTTTTTCTGTGCATTTCATCAATTCTTCACATGTATCAATTGTTTTTCACATGTTTATCAATCAAATTACGCAGAAAATTCACATTTGTCTGAAATGAGCTGTCGACTTGAAAATTGATGCAAATTGATTTTTTTCTATACTCTATCGATTTGAAATGATCAATGGATAGGGGCAAGAGAGCCCCAAAGTGTCAACAATGAAATTGGGCAAGAGAACCCCAAAGTGTCAATGCCATCCAAAAATAGTTTAACCCCGTATGAACAATATAAGGTCTAAGTAATGCCATGTCAATGAATGAAAGCCCTTTTTTACTGTGTACGTCCGAGAGCATCCGGTAAGGTATAAACTATTTAATTTCAATACAAAGATCTCTTAAAGGCAATCCATTTAAGGTTCCGGCCGATACACACAGTTCACACTCGTTCACTTACTTACTCACTCACACCCGAGCATTTTGAATTGGAGCACTGTATTTGCACGGCAAAATGAACGTTTAACAGAATTTTGCAAAACGCACTCAAGAACAAAAGGCTTGCCAATTTTATGACGCTGTAAAGCGTTAGAGTTAAAGCCAATTGAATTTGATGCCAATAAAACTGGACAAAACGCACTATATTCGGGCGCAAGAGTTCTGCAGAAAAATAAAACAAAAACAAACAACTGTTGTATTGAACTGGAACATACAATTATCGTATTTTGCGAAAATCCTATCTCTATTTGCCATTGACACTGTATCAAGCACTTTGGTTGTTTGGTACAACACACAGCAGTTGCTTATGTCCAACTTGGAAGCGCATTCACTCTTTTTGCAGGCCATGAAACATAGCAACCAGCGTGGTCACTTGCAATTTACTTGGGACAATTTATTCGTATTGCCAGCATGAGCATTATGGACAGGCAATAAGTCATAAATAACAAAGTAAAACAAACAGCCCAATGGTCACCAATATCCTTTGCTTTTTACCATCTCGTACATTGGCCCGAAAAAAAAGGAGAGAGATAAAGAGTGCAAACGGAGTAGATATTTGCATGTTGGACACATCAATAAAAATTTCAAAAAGAAGAAAAAAAAAAACTCTTTTTGTTGTTGTTCTTGTTGTCGAGCATCTTTCTCCTTTCCTTCGCATTTCTCTGTTGGCATGACCAGAACTATTCAGGGTTTATGGAGTGTACTACAACCAGTAATAACATTTTAAAATTATCCATTCAGTTGCTGCATATTTATGGTAATCTTGTTAAAGCTCGATTCACCATTTGCTTTTGCTCTTCTTTCCGGTCATTCGCCATTCTTAATCTATTCATTCAATGACCAACGCAAGGTTTTAACTTGTACACTGAACTTGGTTCTCCTGTTCGTAACAAATTCACCGAACTAACGAGTAATTGCATTTTATTTCCAAATCGAATATTTTGGCATAACAATATTTCATAATTACTTGAAAATCGATCGGTTGATTTGGTGCAAATTTGAAAAAATCGGTACTGATTAGCACGTGCCGATGTATCGATGTGACGATGATATCATTCAGCTTATGTTTCGCAGTTTTTTCAGTGAACAATTGTTGTTCTATTTGTCTTTGCCATTAAAATAACCATTTATCCAGTCAAACTTCCTTGAACAAATTGAAAAACATATTTTCTTATTCTAATGTCATGACGTAATATGTCATTACGAATGACCAAATTTTGTGATATAACCAAATTATTCAAAACTGTTTGCTTTTTTATACAAACGAAAAACATTTTATTAACAAACATACTGTTCTCTGTTTGTTTTTTTTTTAATACAGGCGTAAGTTTAAATCTTCTTTCAGTTGATTGTTTTAATTATGTAATTAGACAATACATTTCAAGAACATTTAAATTTAGGCTATTTGTTCAAAACATGAGCACATTTTCTCCTTTTAGATACTTTGCGTCAATTGTGATTATTACATCGATGAAATTATAAAAGCAGACTGGTTCAAAAAGAAATTAATCAGTTGCTCAAAATCCATTTCCAAAGTGAAATCAACCGAAAATAATATTCAAAATGAAATTCATTATATTTTGTACTCTTATCTTTGCCTTTTTCGTCACCATTTCGACAGCAGGATTTAGCTCAAAATTATCTGGAAGTTCACAAAAAGAAGCAAAACCAGCTGGTGGAATGAAGAGTATTGCGTTTGGAGAAGGTGCCATAATTACACCATTTTAAACGTCAACAATTGGATTTGGACCATCCGATATTCGCCAACATATTTTGTGCTTATGAATGTTAAATAATATAAAATATTATCTAATTATATTATGATTACAATCAATCGCAACAAAATTTAATGAATAAATTGATACTTTAAAAATAAACTAAAGTAAATTTCATTCAAATAATAATATTTTTCTGAAGTCACTTCACTCAAGTGATATTTTATACAAAGACGAACTCTCAATGGCAGAAAAAGACGTGTTCACGGTTTCTTTAATCGTCCGGAAGCGTCGAATACAAACAACTTGTTGCATTTTCCTGTGATTTTTTTTCATACTTTCATTCGAGTTTTTCTTTGTGTTCAATTCAGCGTTAAATTGAACGTTACAATAAGTTTGTGTGATTCGCTCTTCACCTCGCACCAGCATAGACACTCATAATGATTCTTAACGTTGATATTTGATCGCACATTATCATGTCTTTCCTTCACTAAAAGCAAACAACAAATCATCATGAGAATTTCATCATTGAAAAAAGCAATATTCAGTTCATTCGCCGTGTTTCTCTGTCACAAAATGCAAAATAAACAGTTTCAACACATCAAAATGACAATCATTTTGTTGTTGAATGAATAAAATTTATGAACTTAATACCTCTGCTTGAACGTCAACATTAAATGACAAAAAAAAAAAGAAAATGTGTTCGAAAAATTACTTGACAAGCCATAAATATGTACAAATATATCAAAATAATCTCGCCACCAACCGAAATCAACCACGACGAAACAGCGGCACATTCACAGCGCGCACCAAACGATTAAAATGCCAAAAATAAAGGACAAATTAGCTTATAAATAGCTGAACGGGAGAAAGAAAACCAAACGAACGCACGTTGAAGAGACAATGCGGAAAACATGAGCAAATTGAAGAGTAAACAGATATTATTGGATGTTGGACGAGCGTACGCTTATAAGTCGTTATAAGTTCATTAAATTAAAAGGTATTAAAGTGATTTTTGTTTTGGGGGGAATACAAAAACGCCCAACCAAACATGAAACGTGTGAATGCTGCCAACACAAACACTTGGTTCATGGAGTTAATCCAAGAAAATAGCAAAGGGCCGTCGCAAGACTTTCGACTTCAGGCTCTATAATACTCACTTATTTCTCTCGTTGGCCGAAGATTTATTTGAAAAGTTTCTTTATCGTTGGTGTAAGACATTTGCAGCCAACACTCGGTTTAATGGGCATTTTCCCACTTCTTAACTAAAAGGAGTTCCCCTGCTTCGAAAACCAAGACACATTTTCCAGTGTACAATTTCCCCATTACAGCCATTAGCTAAAGTACTTACTAATTCCTTTATGTTGTTTCATTAAATTTTCGTATTTTAACCGGCACGCTCGCGATGTTGTTGTCACACTGAAAAAGTAAAAGAGAAAAAAAAATACAAAAACAATGTTCATTCTAGAAATTGAAATTGTGTGCATTAGGATAATTCATAGGCATTTATGAAAATGGTATAATCGCCAAATTGTATAATCACCGAGTGAGTAAAGTTGTTGGTTTTTTTTACAGTAAAGTGTTGGCTGGTTTCAATTTTCAAGCTTCAACTCTTTTGTGAATGATTCAGATTAATGGACTTCGAAAACGGTGCATCAAACGGTCTTTATCCGGCACTGACACACACACAGCGCCAGCCAATCGATTCAAATGGATTACAGCATTTGGATTTCATGACACTATTGACTGTAGCTGGGCTACGAGAAACAAACCAAACACATCATCTTCTATCCATGTCCAATTAATATCAAATGTGACACGTGTTTTTCCTCTCCACAATCTCTCGCTTCTTTCACTTTTTCACTGTGTAGAACGACCGAGCGCTTTATAAAGCGATAGCTGTGTTTTTTTTCTATCCATTGCTTTGCATTGGTTGTACCGTGGCATAGAGCTATTGAATGTGTCTCCATTACCGCTATTAGTTAGTGTCAGAATGCTGTGCACCGATTTTATTGTAAAAACGAAAATATCTAGACTATTGCAACGATGCTGTGCCATACGTTAGATACCGAGACGCAGATAAATAATGATTACACACATTTTTATTTTTGGAATCTGGTTATTTAGAAGCGAACGAATCAGAGTTTACACATACTGAACTATGAATTTGCCTGGTTTGAGTGATGACCGTGTGTGGGTGTGATTTTTTTTCATGGTACTTTTTGTGGTGGATGCGTTTTTTCTGAATTTTCGTTTGAAAATTTATTTGATGCACGTAGAATCGTTTGATTCGATTCAAGTGCCCGACAAAACTGAACCTCATCGAAAATGATGTGCAACGATGGAGACGACTGCGGAGCGAGTAAAAACAATCCATTGATTAGCATGTGTCCATATTGGGGCAGCAATCTACGCTCAAAGTTGACACTATTGATTGCGTCAGCATGTAAAAAAAACATCAGCATTTGAACATACCTCAAAAGAACTAAATTAATGGCTTGTTCACTTCGTAACATGTCTCATCTAAATTCGTAGCCAATTGATGGAGAGGATTTGAAATGTCATCATGAACTTTATATGACGTTTTTGCATCTTTTAAACCGTTTAACCAACCCGATTGCAATAAAATTCGATTTTACTACTAATTGCAATCAGCCACTTGAACGGTACTGACACACACAAAAAAAACTATTCCAATGTCTGTCGATTTAAAACTACAGCTCCAATTCAGTTGATTTACTTCATTTGCGAATGAGTAAATCATTGCAATTAGATAAAATAAACAAACAATTAGCACATTTAACTCCTCTCCATTCTGAATGGGACTTGATTGAAAATGGAAAAAATCAACTGACCCGACTTGATTATGAATATGATTATGAATTTCTACATTGTTTACATCATTTGGCTAATTTTTTTGTCGTAACATTTTTTAATTGAAAGCGCAAAATAAACATGATTTTTATGCAGACAAATGTTAAATATTTGTTGTAATAAAAAACGCGTACATATTGATTAAATAACAGCACTTGACCCAATGTTTACATTTCAACGCCAGTGATTTTTCAAAATTGCGGCAACAATACGACATGAGAAAAAAAAACACACACACACACAACTTTTAATGAAATTGATTCCAAATAAAATGACATACAAGCACATCGTCGCAAACGATTGAAGTGGAAAAGCTTCGTTAAAAAACAATCCAATGAAATCACGCTATAAATACTGGATTTTGCAAATGTGTGGCTTCACTTTGAGTGAACCCTCCATATACTATAAAATAACCAAAGTGAAAGCCAACTAAAGGCGAAGTCCGGCTAGTCCGTTGGCTACCACAGTTAAGCTGGTGAACTTTTCCATGCACAAAGCGTACGTAAGTGGTTTATTTCTATCTGATTTCAGTGAAATGATACCCTTTTTTGTAAAACCAAGGATTTACGGTAAAACAGAAAAATCTATCCTAAAGAAACATAAAGATGTTTTAGATCCTCCCCCGAATAAAAACCACTGAATCCTCAATTTCATTTATTTAAATTACTTTTGGAAAATTATCTCCCCGGATTTGATGTTACTGAACACAACCAAAATCGCAGTCATTCGGTTCACCAGCTAAAACCCCTATCCCGTTGGCTGTGTGTTTCAGGTGTGATTTTGATTAGGGAGTGTATTAATTGCCATGAACTTTGTAAGCCAATAAAATGATAATGTCAGCCATTTCATATACCGCTGAAGTGGCTTCGAATCTCAGGTATACACAGACACTTATGCACCAAAGTTGTTCCGTCTGCTTTTTCGGTATTTCATTAACTCATTATCGCAAGTATTTTGACATTCCAGCAACGCAAGATTGCACATCACACCATCACCATTCTCTTTCGCATGCTACATGGCAATTTGATAGCAACACTTTATGATTTGCGTTTATTACCAACGTCAACGAGCCACCACTTTATACATCTAAATGAATATGGTGCACCATTTCGGTGTGCCTGGTGAAGGTAATTTTAATATTTTTCGTATCATAAGAGTGACACTTAATGAAACCCCATATGGGGGAAAGCGCAATTTCCATTGCAAGCAACGTAACTGTATTTAATGACAAGTAAGTGAGTGAATGGAATGAACATCCGTAGGTTTTAATGCTTTAAATTGATGGTTCGTGCAAGAATTTATTCATGTTTTTAATGAGCTAAAAGTTACAATCCAAAAAAGGGTTTTTTGGTGATGAAAATTCATTAGCTATTGAATTTGGTTGAGGCCGTTGCGATTGAGGGTGTGATGTTGCAATGCAAAAGGCTACTTTAACCATATGCCTCCGATAACAGAATGGACCGAATATGCTCAACAATAAGATTGATTGCGAACGATGGTGAGGCATCGTAAAAGGGGAACAAAATGAAAAAAATAATATCTAAGCCGGAAGAAATTATCTGATGCGAGACATTTGACCATTTCATGTTTTTTTTGTGTTCATTCGACTTGCGAATCAAATAAAAGTCTACCCAATTTTGTGTGGAAAAGTGAAAAACAACAAACATATGTTCATTTCAAATTTATAAAAATTTGCATTCATTTGATTTGGAGCCTTTGTAACTATGATTTACACACACAAGATAAAAAAGAAACACAATTCAACAATGCTTGAAGCATGAATCCGATTTTGATTGCATATATTTTCATATTTTTGTTGAGATTTTACCCCCGTTTCAACCCGAATAAAAAAAAAACACCCATTCGAAGAAATTTACACTCGACGAACAGACAGATTTGGTTGCTGTTGTTCATATCCACAACAATGTTCACACACAGCGACAACCACATTGGCAGCCAATATCAAAACGTGTGTGGATAGTTTCAATTTGTCGTCTTTCGTAAAATTGGCAAGAAAAACAGTAGTGTGAGAGACGAGAGAGAGAGAGAAAAATGTGGCCAAATTTAAGCAAACACAAAAATATTCGGTACCGTAAAAACGACGGTTTCCTTGCGAAATTTAACATGACTGTGAATGGGAAAAAAACGTCTCGGTCGCAGTCGACAGGAAAAAACACACACACACACGGGGTGACATGGCCTGAACCACGAAGAAGAGTCGAACACTTTCAGCTTCCAGCAGAGAAATTGAGCAAATATTTTGTGTAATTCAAAGGAACCCACCGACGTCGACACAGCACACAAAAAGCGTCTAATTTTATTTGCACCCTTAGCATATACACACTCACACAGCTCGCTCTCCATCTCACTTTAGATTCGTAATTCAGACGACAACGAATCTGACATGCAGACGACGAAATGTGTGTGTATGTTTATTTGCCATTGCCATTCCATGATTCCATTGAAAATGTGTGCTATAATACGAACAAGAGCCCAAGCAGACAAGCAGAAATTCGCACAACAAACACACAACACATGGAAATACGGTGAGTCGTAGCTAACTCACTGCAGCTCACTTTTGCTTTACACACCAAATGCTCGATTTCATCCCAAAAATATGAGAAGTAAATATTCGTTTGTGCATCGAACACATTACTTTTTTTTCTCTCTATTTTCCATTTCGTTGTGAATGGAGTTTGAAATCGGTTGGTGTAAAAGAGTGCAAAATCATTCGGTAAGTAAGAGCGCGTCACATTTCATCGAATTTCGTGCATCGGTGAATCTTTTGTTTGACCAGATTCCGTTTTTTTTGTTGTTGTTGTTGCTACTCTCTCTTGCTCTTGCTTTTGATTTTTATGCTTCGGCTTTATTGTGTTGGTTGTTTTTTATCGTGTGTGTGTGTTAGCTCAAAAACTCTCGCTCTTCCTCACTCCCGATCTAAAACCTTGATTCGTTTCGGTGGTAGCTATAGGGACTGTCATGCAACCCCGTTTCAACATTCACATGTAATTTGGCGTTCGTGTGTACATAATTTACCCCATGAAATAATGTGGCATTGTGTTCCATAATCAGTGAAGTTTAAATGGAATCATTGAATATATGCTGTGGCCCGGGCTGCTTGTTTTCGTTCAGGCTCTAGCATCAAATACGTCAGTTCGATGGCACTAAATTTATACCTCGTCAAAGCAATAACGAACGAGATTGACATGCTGCTTCATTTACACTCATTTTTTGTGTGTATGAAACGAAGTGGAGCTGAAACGAATACCCAAAACGTTTGCTCATATGCCACGATGGCGTGTGTGATGTCTGGTTGAAGATTCTGATGAATGATTATGATACTTCGGTGGCAGTCATGCGTTAAACAGGTTCCAATTATACATTTTACATTCGGTGCGAATTTGCAACAATCCTAAGTGTGCTCACAGCATCACAAGTGGAACCAAAGGCAAGCGTTTCCATTGCAAACAGCCCTACTCCAATTCAAATGCTAACGGTCAACCGAAATAATCCGTTACTTTCGTTCTACTGCTCAGTAAATAACATAGCATTACTTATATGTTGCGAACACATTTTCGACCAGTTAACCGAATGTTGACCTCATTTGAATGACTACGTCTTGATTACAGCTCACAACTGTGGAAATAACATATTTGATTTATTTAAATCAAAATGTACTGTAAAATAATAATTGTGAGAGAATTGTTTGCTATATTTGGTAAAAGTGAGCAATATGATTCAAAAGTCAACCTCTCAAACAGGATGTAGCTGACGAAAATTGTGAAACAAAATATGACAATCGTTTGGGTCATTCGAACTCTTAGGTAGACGAAAAAATGCACACAGATACAAATGAAAGAATGAAAAGTCCAACATGTTTATGATTTTGCAATTCTCTGCCATATTTCTCTTTTATTGGTTTTCTTTTTCAATTTCTATTCTACTAGTTTTTTTTCTGTTTTTAAAAAATAAAAAAAATATATTTCCATAGAATATAATTTACTAAAATCTAGTTAACAACATTTGATATCATAAAATTTCTCTATTTACATTGTATTCGGAACTAAAAACTATAAAACACATTTTATTTACACGTTATCGCCTGCCTGTTCTATTGACAAGCACCTTTCGTTTCGGTGAAATTTATTCTTTGATTTGAATTTAATATGGTCGCCATACGGTTTTTTGTGCGCTAATCGGTGATTTAATTTTGGTTTCAGGTGACCGTGGTCCAGTTGGTGCGGTTCCATGCAACGGTTTTCGGGATGATGGTGCCTTCAATTCGCAACGCACCCGTGCTGTCGCTGATACATCCATTTGATCATTGACTGTTGAATCGGCTGCACCGACAATCGATTGAAGCGCTGGATTTGGTCGCAAGATCGGCACAAAAGCGGATTTCACCACATCGATTTGTTCATCATCGGAATCTTCTGATTCGGATTTCATTTCAATCGATATATTCATTTTGATGGCATCACTGTGTGCAGACGATGGCGGACTCGATGAAGATGGCCGTGATGATGTTGGCGATAAACGTGATGTGTGCTCGGGCGTTTGATTTGAAATAATACTTGATTCGGATGGTAGGCTTGTGTTGTGCTGGATGTGATGCATTGGACGTCCATTTACTGAAACACCACGTAATCCGGCCAAATCGTATGGCAAGAATGGATTTTTGCTCAAAAAGTCCGGATGAGCGAATGGATGGAATGGCGATGGAAAGTAAGTGCTTGATCGTGCTGGTGTTCCAGGTTGCGGGGGGATTATCGTGGTTGTTGAATGTGTTGATAGAATTGTTGGTTGTGTAGGTGCCATTGTTTGTTGTAATGGATTAAATTCACTGCCGAGTGTCGGTGGTAATACTGTAGTTGGCACTGCTCCAGACAATGTTGGCGATACTAGAATTAAAATGAATAAAAAAGATCGATTGATTAGTTATTTTGTCGACGTTTCAATTATTTTAACATTAAATGTAAATTCGAAACTTTCACATTAACAAATAAAACATTTTGTTCACAAAATATATGACGTACGGTGAAACATGATGCGGAGTTTCATTGATTACATTAGAAGCGTTACGCCAATATAATTTTTTGGTAGAATTGAAATTATCATCTTCACAATGTCTTCCCTCGGAATCATCAAAATGATTTCAGACATTGTGTTTGAAGGTTACGACACCCTCACAGCAACAATAATGCACTAAAGCTGACTTTGAAATCAAAATAGCTAAAAAAGTGCTACCAAATAATTCAGATTTTCTTTTGCAAGAGAAAAGAGTGTGCAATGAAAACATTGAAAAAGAACAATGGCAGAATTCAATGCCTGCATTTTATCGTGTTTGTCCAATGGTGTCGTTATTGCTGGTTTCCTGCTCTTTGTTTTTACTATTTTTCTGTAGCATCAGCTACACCACTGCTTTTTTTCTCGCGTTTCATTCGAAAATGGCAAACAAAGTATACATAATGGCATAATATATTGCCAGTTGAAAAAGTGGTAGAAATCCGGTCGATAATATTGAATGAGTAGATTCGAGACAGGGTATCTTCAATATTCCGAATGAATTGACAAATCTTTTATCCGTACGTCCGAAAAAATAAGTTTGTGCAAAAATTTGTATTTTAAATTTATAGTAGAATTCACGATTATTATGCTGAAAGTGTTCGTAAAACCCTTGAATCCAAATTTCCTTCATTCAACTAATACTAATCCTCTTAGGATCGACAAATTTGGGGATTGTGATTTTTTTTTAAACCAGCAAAATTATAGATGTTTACCTTTTGAAAATTGCGTATTGTGTGGTTGCTGACGGAAGTACTCAGGAAATGCGTAGCTCATGTAAGCTGCATCGAGCCAGCCTGGGTTTAACATGAATGGATGCAAACCACTCGGATGAGCATATCCAAAGCCTGAAACAAAAATTAAATTCTACGTTAATAACAGTGGAAAGGCTGAAGGTAGCGCGTAAATATTTTTTTTATCGTTAAAAAATATAAATTCCAAATAAAGATTATCACAAAATGTAAATGAAGATATCGTACCCACAAAAGTAAATATTGGAAAACTGTTCTTTGATATCACAACATTGATGTTCATTTGGTAAAAAAACATGATATAAATTGAAATATTTTATTACACTATTTTGTTGCGTAAACCGATGAATTTTCTTTGCACTTTTAATAACCAATTTTCCAATAACACTTCTGCGCGTACGATTTTGAGTTTACGGATTTAACTCTCATGTACGTAAATCAAAACTAAAAACCAAAGCAAAATAGATATAAAACTTACTCTGCTTACTTCTAGGTTCACGTGGTCCATCCACTGTGACTTTGATCGCTTTGTTATAAGATGCAATTTGATCTGGAATCGGGAGACCGATCGGTGATACAACTGTCGATGCACGAATTGTAATTGTTATGGAAAATGATTTGCCGCGTCCACTGCGTCCAACAAAACGTAAATCGTTGAATTTGGCAACACCGTTTTTAATCAATGCCGTGTTATTTCGTAGCTCTGGATTGTAATTTTCATCGTTGCCAGCCGAAATCACAACTTCCGTGCCATCGGGAATTTCATAGTCGAGTGCAATCACTTTAAATGCACACGGTAAAGCTTTGTTGCTGCGCCAATGCGTTGGCAAAGTCGAGCACAAAATCATTGGTGAGCCTGTTTGCACTAAATCACCGTGACACTCTTTCAACATTTGCAATAAATTTGGATAAAAATCATTCAACATGTTTGATTCGGTTTGCGATTTCTGCGACTGTGACGACGAACTGTTTGTCGATGGTGATGATTGTGTTGTTTGATGTGTTGGCAAATGCATTTTTCCGTTTTATTTTTTTTTCTCGTTTCAAATATTTATTTATCACTTTACTAGTATTTGTTAAAACTTTATTTTCTTCAACAAAAATACCGAAAACTTGGATACAAATATCAGATGTCTTTCTACCACAAAATCTGAGATCGAACTGACTTGCAATTGTGCGATCTCCAATAACTAAAGTGAGGAAAACATTTGGTTCGGCTACAAAAATATTTCACGCACACCCTCGCATACACATGCACACACACACACATCGAGAGAGAGGCATACAAAATTGGCCTGCTCAAAAAAAAGAACGAACGAAGCGCATACCAAAAACTCGAATGAATACACAAAGCAATACATTTTCATTTTTATTTCGTTCTATTTGAGTAACCAACACACATGCACACGTTCACCACTCGTTCTCACTTCCTCACTCTCTTTCCATCTTCGGGTTGCACTCACACGATCGTTCTCTTTTCCGCTTTTCTCTTGTTCTCTCGTTCAGGCTCTGGCATCAAACCCTAGCACATCAGTTCGATGAGACTAAATTTATACCTCGTCAAAGCAACTGCGAAAGAGATTGACATGCTGTTACATATACTCTTTTTTTTGTATGAAATAAATAGACAAAACGTTTGCTTAAATGCTACGGTTTCGTATGTGATGTCTGGTTGAAGATTCTGATGAATGATTATGATACTTCGGTGGCATTCATGCATTAAACAGGTTCCAATTATACATTTTACATTCGGTGCAAATTTGCAACAGTCCAAAGTGTCCTCACAGCATCACAAGTGGAATCAAAAGCAAGCATTTTCACTGAAAACAGCCGTACTTCAATTTAAATGCTACCGGTCAATCCGAATTACGTTTATATTCTTGCTGACGGTTACCAGCACGAGCTGCAGCTCAGTAAATTATATAGTATTTGTACAACCAAATTTTGACTTTATTTGATTGAATCCGCTCTGATTACAGCTCATAACCGTAGTAATAACACATTTGGTTTATGAATTCAAATGCTCCGAAAAACAATAATTGTGAGAGAGATTTTAATTGTGCTGCTTCAAACAATTCGCATGCATTTTCATGATTGCTGAAATGTTGAAAGTAAATACATTGCCTTGAAAATGATGTGCTGCAAAAATGAGCAATAAAATACCCGAAAAAAAAACACACACACACACACAAAATTCAACCCCTCAAACATGATTGCGCTGAATGTGGCTGACGAAGCTTACGTAAAATGTTGAAAAGACAATGTACAATTGTGAAAAATTGGTGCTGGAATATATTGCGCAAGTGTAAGGTACTGCTAATTTAATTTTGAAACATCATTCGCTTCGGTTGTCTCATCGTATGGCATTTGGTTACGGTGTTGTCGCCGCCATGACAACGTTCGCAATAATATAATATGCAATGGGCTTAACAAAAAAGAGTATCCGAGTGCACAAACAGCATCGTACAATGAGCACAAATATAATGAAACATATCCACACATCACACAACACGAAAATGCAAGAGATTACAATAAAGTGCCTGGTTTGGACGTTGAATATCGTGTTTTTTATTAATTAGTTGATAAACAGAAAGGAAATGTTCGGTTGTTGGTGTGCATTTGGTTCATCATTGTTATAAAAAAAATATCATTGCGTATCCTGAATATATGTGAAATTGTTAACGGCATTCACCACGACCCCGGTTCGTATGGAAAATGTGCATATCGAATTTTTAACTGTGCAAAATGAGAATATAACACATACACAGAGAGAGAGAGAGAAGGTCACATGAAAGGGGCACCGGGAAAGTTTAAATGAAATTCAATAAATCAACAATCTTTTCACTTTGAATGGTTAAAACTTCGAACTTCGGTTTGTATTAAACCGCGCACCATCATTTGAATCAAACCGTCAACCATATCGAATGGTTAAATGTGCATTTTTGTTTCATTTTCAGCAGCGTTACATTTTATACGCGAGTATCAAATTTTAGGCATGCAGGAACAATAACAACAACAAATGTGACAAACATGCCCCATTGTTAAAGCAAACAATTGATCCTGTCATTATGTAAATAGTACATTAGTTGTGAAACATATTAAATTACGAATATTCACGCGCCTTTCTCTACTCTCTTTCTCCCCCCCCCCTCTCTCTCTCTCTCTCTCTCTCTCTCTCTTTGGCAATTTGATTCGTGCAAATTAATCTTGTTCGGAAATCAAATAATGCTTAAAATCCATGTTACACACATTTCTATTCGCCTGTCGCCACACAAGCTCAAGAGCGCTATTTTTATGCTTTAACTACTTCAGAAGCCCAGTCCTTTGAATGCTGTTGAACAACAACAAAAAAAAACCGAACGAAACGAAAGTAATGCCACTATAAAGCGATTGATGCCAATTTGTAATCGATGCGCAACGATACAACGGCATAAACTTTGTCGAAATGGAATGTAAAACCACTTTGCATATCAAATACGGAACGACAGAATAAAAATGGATCGGGACCAGCAGCTAGAGGTAATAGAGCCGCTTGCCGAATAGTATTCACCAATTTCAAAGCCGAAAATGTGTGTGAGGTGCGGAAAAGCGATGTGAAATGTGTTGAAGAGACGGTTTGATAAACACAGCATAATAATGTGGTATGTCAGTATTTGGCAAATGCAACTTTGTGATGGATATGAAAACGATGGTGCTTGATTATTGCGTTTGCATATACACGAAACGAAGCGAAGCGTACACCCGAAAAAAAATAGAGGAGTCTCTTCATGAACGCAATTTTACGATACATAAAATACAAATTATAAATTGTTGAATTGAGGGTAAATATTGACGAAGGCTGAGGTCTTTAAGCTGTTTTTATGTTCGGTTGTTCGTTACACGGGAATCGAAATTGGAAATTTATGAGCGCTTGAGCAAGGCTACACCAGACTTTATATTGATTTTGATTTTTCACATTTGAAAGCAAATATTCCATTACATTCACATCATTTAGATAAAAGTGCTGCTATTTTATTTGGCTTTTCATTTGAATGTTGGGCTCTTCTTTCGGGCTTCTCTTCTTTCTCTTTCAAAATTAAATTGAAATTCAGCTGTTTTTTTTTGCATTATCCTTAAAAGGATTCAAAAAAACTTCTCATGTTCCAAAAAAGGAACAGTTATGCTAATTTGCAAATAGTTTAATTTCGTATTATGTTTATGCAATGGGAAGAAAGTATCGAATTTTATTCAAATTTAACCATTTCACATTCGTTTCGGAATGTGTGACTATTTGCTTAGTCACTAACTAGTTGAATGCTGTTCAGTTTTGCTTGATTTTGTAACAAAGCGACATTTACAGCTGATTTATCGGCAGTAAATGTTTCTCAAGTAGCTTCGATGTGGATAATTTAATGCCATAATCATTTGCGCAGCTCCGGATATTCGTTCGATATTTTATAGCATTCCAGAGCCCAAATTCGAATATTTCAATCAAAATCAGTCAACGGAATAAAATATCCATTGAATTTTTGTTTTGTTTATAGACGCGTTTTCGATGTTAATTGGCTTCACTAATTTTTTTAACGATTCCTTTGATGTAGCCGATGTAACCAATGTAGCGTGTGTACGTGCTCATGCATTGTGTATGCATGTGTTTTTGTTCATATGTTTATGGAAATGCTGAAACTATAATCATTTTGTGAAGATGTTCGAATGTTCAGAACAAAACTGTCAAAAAAAAATCAACCATTTGCAAAAATGAGAACTATATGTTTTTTTGCAAAGTTGCAATTTCTTGTTGAAATGAGAAATTGAGAAGAGAGCAAAAAAAAGGTATCATAAAAAGATCCTTTGAATGCATTGAGTTCCATTCAATGCACATTAGGCTCACACATATCTCACACATATCTGCTGCAACAGTTCGTTTGGCAATCACTTTTTACCTGCGCCTTGCGTTAACATTGCTCATTGTCACATACACAGTTCAACATTCAATTCAACATAATAAAGTACACAGTTTATGAGCATGAATTTGTAAAATCATAAATTAATAAATTGATAATACCATTTATGTGTAATACCATTGTTTGTGCTTATACATCCTAAAATAACAAATAATTAGCTACAAATCGAGTTAAAAATGTGAAAACCAGTAACGAGACTTAGAAGACTTAATGTATATTGACATTCATGTATAATTGTCTTTAAAGAAATGAATTTTTGAGTCATTTTCCAAAAAATGCAGTTGAATTACCCTGACATTTGTAATGGACACTTTCATTGATCAAATGGAATAAAACATTTGCAATGAATGAACAAAGAAAAAATGCATTCGACAACTGTTGAACGGTAATGGACGTGATGAACATCACGGCTAAAAAAGTACGGACGTATCTAGAGACTTCCAGTTCGGAAGAGTCGCGCTAATATAATTTCTTGGCAAAATTGAAATCATCATCTTTTCAATACTTCCCCTTCAAAAATTGCCGCATTGATTTCAGACAATTGTGTTTGAAGGTTACGTCACCCTCGCACACCAACAATGCTAAACTGTATCTACCATTAAAAAGAGAAGCGACGAAAAATTGTTATAAAATTATTCAGATTTTCCGTTTTTTTTTTGTTGCTTCTGATTCTGAATTCCCTGTTCGATATGGTTGGTTTCTGTCTGCATGTGTGCGTTGAGCATTCAACGGACGTCACTTACTTGAAAATAGATTTGTGCTTGTAATTCTTTTGACACCCCTCGGTTCGGTACATTTGACACGCGTAAGATAACGAAAACAACATCAAGCCTCTGCTACAATGCATCGATCAATGTAGGGAAAAAGTACGTTGAAGGAGCCGGCATCGAAAAACATCAAACATAAGGGATTGTGTAATTTTCATGCATTTCCATGTTCACTTTGTGGCTCGAGGTTCGCCATTTTTTTTGTTTCTCAACCAAAAAAGAGAGACGATATGGAATGTAATTCAATCTCAAATCAGATTAGAAACTTCGCCGAAAAGAAGCAACAGAAAAAACTTATTGCGGAAAAACCCGAATAAATTCAGCAAAAGAAGGAAATGTGAAGTTAACAATTCAATGGCATTATTGATTTGAGCCCCGACATCGAATGCACTGGACACCAACCAACACCCAACTAATGGATAACATTTCAGATCAAAGGATCTCACAACTTTATTCAAAGATATCCGCATCGATGTGGAAATTTGCTGTCGAACCGCCATTTAGCTAATATTTACATGTGGCTTTGTTGTCTCAAGCACGCTGTGAATGGCAACAAAACCGATGGCAAACTGCTTTCAAACCGGCCACACGGGAGATGGAGAGAGAGAGACGGTATGAATGAGGGAAAGAGAGAAACAAAAAAAAATTAAACAGCCAGAGTCAATTTTGCTAGCTAGCATGCAAATTGATTGCCCTTGCTGTGTTTGTTTTCGCTGAGCTTAATGAAGAAAAAATGCAAAATAGTTTTCCACACATGAAGTCAATAAATGGAAAAAGTTTTAGCGTTTTGTTGAGCACAACGTTTCCGTTGGCTTGGTGCTCTTGGGCGAGCCAAACCTTTCGACGCTCGAAAAATGAAGCATTTGAATTTCAAAAGAGTGTGGATCTTTGGCACAACCAAAACCCTATTACTCGGCCATTTTCGTATCAAAAGCAGCTTCCGAATAGTTATTTTCTTTTTTAATTTCCTAGTTTGCATGAAAGTGCACACCAAACAACAACAGCAACATCAACAACGAAAGACTCACACACACACAAACACACGCAAAATTCGTTATATTCAAACACATTAAAATTTTACGACACCTTTAAAATGAATGTGCTCAAATTGATTGGCATCCAGCAATACCAGCATCGCATAAAACAAAACATTCTGATCGAAGCGCACAAAAAAATGCAGTTCTGATCAAATCGATAGACTCAATCCGATTTTTTTTAATGTCGTGACGCAGAAAAAAAATTGTTCGCTTGCATCGCTTCAATCGCATTATGTAATATTTTAACGCGTTGTGTGTGTGTGCCTTTTTTGTTGCTGATAAAATCGGGCCCTACGTGTATATGCCACGAAACTTTAAGGCTAAAGTGTGAGGTATTGAACACCGTTTGAGCCAACACAAGAATTAATTGAAAAATAAAACCTCTACATGAGGTTTTTTGTTGCCATGATTCGGTCGACGGACGTTGTTTGTTTGCTTGTATGCGTGATGGGAAACGCTTTTTGTGTGAACGTTGCCGTGAATACACATACACACACACACACGCAATATCCCGTACTTCGGTGCTAATAACAAGCTGAAAACCACCATCGAATGTTATTTCGTTATTGTGTCCGATCAATGGGATTCGATATTCAAATGTATCAGGCAAACACCACACATGCCAATGTCACTAGAATTTTATAATGATTAAAATTGTAACGTGGACACAATAGCCGAGGAAAAATGCTGGCCCGAAAAGAGAGAAACAAAAAAAAATTGGTATGTGCAACGAAAATGTTCAAAAAAAACCAACACTAACCGATTTCAATGTGTCGCAATTTTTTTTCTTGTGTTGACGGTGGTGTCATTGTTACTGCTATCCTACTCTTTGTTGTTTTTTTTATATATTATCGATGGTGGCAATTTTCCGAGCAGATTCGCATCTGTTGTTTTAGTTGGAGATTGTGGTACAAAGGTCCGGACAGGCGTTTAGTGTTTAGTGTATTAGCACTTGCATCCAATAAAAACCAAAATCAAAGTAAATAAACTACATCAAATCAAAACAAAGACGAAGTCAAATAGAGCATGCGAGCGCACAGCGAACACATGACACAGCCACAATCCAAATGATTTAGTTGTCGCCATTAAACATGACGTTCAAGTTTTTCATGCCCATTAAAATGCCGCGGTATATTTGGGGAAAATTGTTTATGCTTCGGGCGAGAAAATTAAACACTTTGTTTACACACGATTGCTACCGACAATCATTTTGCGCCATTGTTTATTTATGGCGCCACAACTTTTTTTTAGACATGTGGAATGATCAAAAACCATTACAAATAACAACAAAATATAAACGCATTCTGCTTGATGTTTCGGTTCGCGCGGTTCGTCCACAGTGACTTTGATCGGTTTATTACATGTGACGATCTCTCATCTGGCATCAAATATTGGAATTTGATGTGTGTTGTTGGTTACTACTTGCTGGTTCATTCACAGGGTGTCATCAGACTAACTCAGAAGATAATTTAGCAGAGAAATGGATAAATTAACCTCTACTTTCGAATATATTGAAAAGAAATGCCAATTTGTGACCTTGTGAAAAAATATGAAGAATTCTTTGAGCCATTCATATTCTTAGGTAGAAGAAAAGAGTCCATAGAAGAAATTGAAATAGAAGAAATGAAAAGTCCAACATGTTTATGATTTTGAAATGTTTTGTCATATTTCTCTGTTTATTAATTTTCCTTTTTCGATTTCTATTCCACTAGTTTTGTCCCATGTTTCGAAAAATAAAAAATACTATATTTCCATAGAATATAATTTACTAAAATCTAGTTAACAATATTTGATTCATAAAATCTCGCTTAAAATTGAATTTTTTTTCCACCACATTTCTTCTTTCTATTTACATTGAATCCGAAAATTTGGAAGGGATAAAATTAATTACACGCTTAACTAAGGTTGCAATACACATTTTATACAAATATCAATGAATCGAGGGGCGGAGACGAATTTGAATGGTGTTACAGGAATTGTAATTATCCGTAAATGGTGTTAAATATGCCAGGTGAAGCTACCGAAATGATGTTAAAATTCTGTGATTTTTGTTGTTGTTGTTGCTTAAAACTATTTATATTACACAAAAACACAAAAAAATGGATTCAATATATGCAAGTGTTGTCTCAGATCAGATATTATCCCCGAACAAAATAAACCAGTCAAAATCCCGAAAATTGCACACATACTTTATAACATCATTCGAAATACTGTTGTTGATGGTTGTTGTTGCCCCGAATCGAAAATTAATTTTGCACTTAAATTATATTTACATTTATCTACATCATTCATTAGACTCGTGCCAGCGTTTCGAGTTGCACATTCAATGGCACTGAATGAGTGAAACAGCATCGGATAAAAACCGTGCGTGCGTGAATGTGTGTTTTGTATTTAACAACCGCGTCCAAATAAAACACCAAATTCGACCGAACGTTGCAAATTGATTGAAACATTCTCCACACGCGCATCGTGTGTGCGTGCCTGTGCAAGAGTGTTTGTGTTTGTGTGTATGGAATGGCAACGAACGCTTTATTTACACGCTCTTTTCGTTATGTGAAATATATTCATTAATTATGCCCGCACAATTGTTCTTTGGCTCTGGCATTAATTTGCATTTAATATGGTCTCCAAACTGTTTTTTGTGCGCTAATCGGTGATTTAATTTTGGTTTCAGGTGACCGTGGTCCAGTTGGTGCGGTTTCATGCAACGGTTTTCGGGATGATGGTGCCTTCAATTCGCAACGCACCCGTGCTGTCGCTGATACATCCATTTGATCATTGACTGTTGAATCGGCTGCACCGACAATCGATTGAAGCGCCGGATTTGGTCGCAAGATCGGCACAAAAGCGGATTTCACCACATCGATTTGTTCATCCTCGGAATCTTCTGATTCGGATTTCATTTCAATCGATATGTTCATTTTGATGGCATCACTGTGTGCAGACGATGGCGGACTCGATGAAGATGGCCGTGATGATGTTGGCGATAAACGTGATGTGTGCTCGGGCGTTTGATTTGAAATGATACTTGATTCGGATGTTAGGCTTGTGTTGTGCTGGATGTGATGCATTGGACGTCCATTCACTGTAACACTACGTAATCCGGCCAAATCGTATGGCAAGAATGGATTTTTGCACAAAAATTCTGGGTGAGCGAATGGATGGAATGGCGATGGCAAGTATGTGCTTGATCGTGCTGGTGTTCCAGGTTGCGGGGGGATAATCGTGGCTGTTGAATGTGTTGATAGAATTGTTGGTTGTGTAGGTGCCATTGTTTGTTGCATTGGATTAAATTCACTACCCAGTGTCGGTGGCAATACTGTGGCTGGCACTGCTCCGGACAATGTTGGCGATACTACAATGAAAACAAATGAAAAAAAAACCACGATTGATTAATTATTTATTCGACATTTCAATTATTTTAAGTAAATTCGACATTTTCAACCAACACACGAACTCATTTTATTCACATTATACTTTATTCAATTATTTAACACTTTGTTGCACTTCTGTTTTGATGTGACATATTCGAAAGATCAAATGGAATGAAACATTTGGCAAACGACAAAGAATGCATTCGAAAACTGTTCGTAGAAGTTTTTCAGTGTGAGGCATTGAAAAACAGAAGAAGAACACGACGTGGAGTATCAATGATTACAGTGACGACGTCACGTTAATATAATTTCTTGCTAGACTTGAATTCATCGTCTTCACAATATCTCCCCTCGAAATCACCAAAATGATTTCAGACAGTGGTTACGTCACCCCCATAGTAACAATGCTATACTGAAGCAAACGTTAAAATCGAAACGAGGAAAAGTGCTACCGGATTATTCGGATTTCCTTTTGAAACAAATCCATGAAATAAAAATGCAATGAAAATATTGAAAAAGCTTTTGTGTGTCGTTTGTGTTGGTTTCCCACTCTTAACTTATTTTTCTGTAATATCAGCAGACCACTGCTTTTATTTCGCGGTTCATTCAAAAAATGGCAAAAAAGTGTACATAATGGCATAATATATTGGCAGTTGAAAAAGTGGTAAAAATCGGTTGATAAATGAATGAATGGATTCGAGACGCTTTATCTTCAATGTTGCAAATGAATTGACAGCTTTTTAATCCGTGTACGAAAAAAACAATGGTATCAATTGTAAAAAATTATAGTGGTTAGAGGTAGTTTGATGTTGTGTTTAATTTATATTAATCAACATGGCCACTGTGCCGAAGGTTGACGACCTTCAATTCAAACTTAAATGCAAAATTATTAGATTTAGTTAAACACCAAATCAAAAAAAAGGTGAGATATTTAGATACAGGCGATAAATTTTGGAAACGCAATAAAAAAAATTGCCACAAATTGTATTTTTGTTTGTGTGAATAAAAGGTGTGCGAATATTTTGCCAATAAAATTGACCGCATAAAAAGTGTCGAATTTTTTTTGTTTTATTCATTTTGCGTCTGTTTAAACACAAAACCGAATCGATTGGTTTGTTTTGGGTGCATATAAATGATCATCACATTATGTATATTTACCTTTTGCAAATTGCGGATTGTGTGGTTGCTGACGGAAGTATTCCGGAAATGCGTAGCTCATGTAAGCTGCATCGAGCCAGCCTGGATTTAACATGAATGGATGCAAACCATTCGGATGACCATATCCAAAGCCTGAAATAAAAAAGAGAACTCTACGTAAATAACAATGCATGGGAAAAACAGTCCATTTATTAACTACCAAGCGTTGAAAGTGAGTTAAATTTAAATTGTTGTGTACAAAATTGAAAGACGAAAATGATTCAATTATTCTACAAATTATATTGATTTTGAGCAATTTTTTAAATAGTAGCAAATTTAGATTTTTATTACATATGAATGGCTGAGCTAAAATACGGAAATGAAGATTCCATACCCACGGGAGTGTATTGAAAAACTGATCTATAAAACAACAACATTGATGTTTATTTGGTCAAAAACGTAAAATGAATTCAGGCATTCAAATTCATTCAAAAAATGAACGAAATTCAAATGTAAATTCATGTTGTGTTTTGTTTCAAACGAATAATCTTCGTTGTAATTTTAATGAGCGATTTTCCAATAACACTTCTGCGCGTACGATTCCATGTTTCCCGAAATTAATTCTCATCCACTCAAATCGAAACTAAAAACCAAAGCAAAATAGATACAAAACTTACTCTGCTTACTTCTTGGTTCACGTGGTCCATCCACTGTGACTTTGATCGCTTTGTTATAGGTGGCAATTTGATCTGGAATCGGGAGACCGATCGGTGATACAACGGTCGATGCACGAATTGTGATTGTCACGGAAAATGATTTGCCGCGTCCACTGCGTCCGACAAAACGTAAATCGTTGAATTTTGCAACACCGTTTTTAATCAATGCCGTGTTATTTCGTAGCTCTGGATTGTAATTTTCATCGTTGCCAGCCGAAATCACAACTTCCGTGCCATCGGGAATTTCATAGTCGAGTGCAATCACTTTAAATGCACACGGTAAGCTTTTGTTGCTGCGCCAATGCGTTGGCAATGTCGAGCACAAAATCATTGGCGAGCCTGTTTGCACTAAATCACCGTGACACTCTTTCAACATTTGCAATAAATTTGGATAAATATCGTTCAACATGTTTGATTCGGTTTGTGATTGTTGTGGCTGTGACGACGAACTGTTTGTCGATGGTGACGATTGTGTTGTTTGATGTGTTGGCAAATGCATTTTTCTGTTTTATTTTTTTCAGATCAACTTTCTCAAAATATGAATGTGATTTGCAATTTTTTTTTTAATTCAATGTTTCTTTTCCACAATTTTTTCTCTTCACAATTTTTTTTCTCACTTAAAGTCGCAAAAAATATTTGTCACTTGAACAACAAAAAATTGACTAAGTTCTCGTTTGAATGAATTTATCTATCTCTATAAAGTAATGAAGACTTGCGTAAAATTTTCAGATGTCCTTCTACCGCAAGATCTGAGATCGAACTGATTTGTAATTGTGCGACTTCCAATATTCTAAGTGAGGAAAACTTTTGGTTCGGCTACAAAAATATTTCACGCACACGGTACACTCTGGCACACTCACACAAACGCACCGAAACAGGCACACGAAAAGGCCAAATGAATAACTTCATAAGAGACGTAGCCCGTATTGGAAAGCCTGTTGAAAAAAAAACCAACGAACGAAGCGCATACCAAAAACTCGAAAGAATACACAAAGCACATTTTTAATACATACATTTTCATTTTTATTTCGTTCTATTTGAGTAACCAACACACATGCTCACACGTTCACCGCTCGTTCTCGCTCACTCACTCACTCTCCATCTCTGTGTCTACGCACTCACACACTCATTCTCTTTCTCAAACGTCTCTCATTCAGTACTGACTGGCAGTCACCATTCAGCCTGTGTGTCCTTTTGTAAAGCTATATGTGAATGTATCGGTGCATGCATTTTGGTTAGCATGGACTGGGTTTTTTTTTGTCGGTCACAAACACGCATCGTTTTTAAAACCAACACAAACAGCAGTGGCATTGCACAGGCAGAAAAATTTCAAGCCCCCTTTTTTATAGAAACACAAACCGCTGTGTGAGTGCCTCGAAATGGCAATGATAGAGTAAAGTTTTGCATGTATTGGTGACATGTTTGTTCGAAGGATGCGGTGAAGTTGAACCCTCTATTTTGCGTTTTACACTTTTTTTCGCCCTTCGCATTCGTTTATTCCTCGTAAAAATACGAACTACGTACTTTCATCTCTTGCACGCTCAACACAACACCGTGTATTCCAGTTGAATCGTGCGAAGAGGACAGACAATGTGGAAATATAAAAATGCAACCGATTGGAATGGAAAAAACATAGCCAGAGCGGAGAAAAAAACACATGTATTGGCAACCGACACACATACAAAAACCTCACCAATACTGATGTAGCGGTGCGAATCCAAACAGAAAATTACCGCCTCTTACATCTCTACGGCTCCGATCCGATTGTTTTATTGTTGATGCCAAACGAGAAAAATCAAATCAAACGCGGGCGATATGAAAATTCACAATGATTCTACGTGCAGAACTCGCATTTTTCCGCGTTTCGTTAATTCCGTCGCTATTCTTATCGAATTGTATTTTGAACATGAGATAAGGCTACTTTCCGACTTGATCAATTTTGAAAGGTCGGCTTTTCGCTATCGGGCTTCTATGTTGAGAGAGACTTTGGGTCAATTTTGAATCAATTCGATTTAGGCGTTTATTCGGAAACGATACTTTCTAATCGATTTCGTGTACGGAAAAGTAAAAATACGATTTCATCTTGTAAATTTGAATACGAACATTGTCGAATTTTGTTGCATATGGAAAATGCAATTGGCTGATTTAGTTACATCAGAAAAGAGATAATATGAATCGGAAACAGAATAGTTAATATCGACTTTTCTTTATAAGCCTGTGTATCCTAAATCTTCATAAGACTCTTAAGTATTACAGGTGATAATCAGGTGATAATCTTCACGAAGATTTGACATTGCATAATTAAGACGATTATTCATTCAAAGTACATTTTCCTCGAAGAATTCTCTCAATTTCTGTTCCCTATTTTTAATCTATTTTGCAATGAATTGTCAAATGTTCGCGTTCATTTTCATTGATTAAAATGCTGCACTTTGTTGAGAAAATTCCAAAAACATGCCTGAAAAAAAACCGAACCATTGGAAAAATGCTGAGCAATCGAATAAAACCGCTCCGCAAAATTGTTGTGTGTTTGGGATTAGACGAAAAATGTGGAATGTGTTGAAAGCGAGTTCGACGCGTGTAGAACGATGAGGTGTTGGACTGCTTGCTTTTGCTTGTGTGTGTGTGTGTGTGTGCACGAAGTAGTAAGAAAAAGACATGGAAAATTCGTATTGGAAAAAAGGCGTGTATAAAGCTTGGCAGCGATGGTTGTTGTTGTTGTCGATGTGTCTCTTTTTTTTCATCTCGTGCCCCGTTCGGTTTGTTTGCTTTCTTTGAGTTTACATTCGAAGAGTTAATCCGTGTATCACACCGAACAGCGGTGATATTCCACTTTTTCATGCAATCCATTCGTTTGTTCGTTCGTTGAGTCACTACTTTCGGTCGACGAATCTATTAATATAGCATTTTATACCTTTTATCCAATGCAATACACATCCACATGCACATCAATATATATAAATACAAACATACACAAAATATATATGTCTATACATTGAAAGCGACCGAACTAGACGCGCGCCGTGTGTACGTTTCTATGAGCGTTACACATTCACATCCAACCAAACATATACAACAGACAAAACTCTGTGGCAAATAGAACGCAACCAAATCGGTAAGAGACATAGACATGAATTTCCCGCCCACAATTGTGGCACATTTCATGCCACAGCAATACACCGCACATTCTACCCTCAAGACGACCAAACAATCTGTTTCGGTAAAAAAGATTGTGACTATGCTATGTGCTGTATGCTGTGTGCTGTGTGCATGCTTTTGCAGAATCGCTTTGGTTTTCCGTCTTCGATTCGCTGTTTCTTTCCATCTGCGCGATATTTTCGTGTTTTTTTTTTATTCCGCATACTCGATGGCTTTTCGCTTGTGGCTGCTTTTAGTCGATTTGGCACAATTGCCACGAATATACATGTATGTATATGAGGATTTGTATTATATGTGCGATTGGTTTTAACGGAAAAGCAGACGCAGTGTTTGCATTTGGCTCAGCACTCGACGCTTTTATATGCCATCACAGAGATTCGTCGTAAAATAAGCGAACATGTATTTTTTTTAACGTTTCAGAAAAATCCTTCAAAAACTTGGTACAGTTTTTTAAGCGTATTTTTTTATTATACTGCTTGAATTGATATGAAAATAGAGCCAGGAATAGAGATTCTTTCTATACTATTTTGCTGTGAAGTAAAACAGGAGCAATAATTTCAGACTGAATCAAAGCCATCACGATTTCAAGATTCATTCATAAAAGCCAACTTTTTGAAATAGTTAACCACCCTGAGGACATTTAAGTTCAAACGTGTCATTTTTCTTGTATTTCAATTTGTAAATTTGATTTCATTTAGCCAAAACAGTTCGCAGACATATTCATTCAAAAACTCATTTTACAACGACCTTTGAATTTTATATTTGGAAATTATATTGTTTTATATGTAGATTTGAATGAATGTGTATGCTACGGCGAATAGTCGTACATTAATTGAATTTCGAACAGATGCAAAATACAGCATTTTAATGAGTATTCATTGTGTTTCATTCATTCTATTTCAAATTCATTCATTGTGTACTATTAAGAAAATGAAAAATAAATATTCAAAGTTCACGTTTCGGACACAATAATTAAGGGGAAATACGTGCAAAAAAACTACATGGTGAGCCTCGTCGTTCTGAATTATCACTAAGAATAAAATTTTACAACTGACCGTAATTCATCAGATGCACTACACAATAGTCATCATTTTTATGTCAAAAACTTTTAAAATTGGATAGACGGATAAGCCTGGTATAATCCCAATTAAAAAAATGAGATTAAAATTTTGGACATGTCATTATCCAGGGCTGTTGTGTCAAAAACAAAAGAAATAGCTACCTGAAGTGCATCATTTCTTATTGCAATTTACTGGATTTAACAGCAGTAGACAAGTAAACAAAAACATTTAAAAGGATTAAAAGTCAATAAATTATTTTTTTTTTTTAAAAAAGAGTTTTGAAGTCAGAATATGCAAATGTCCGAATGAACATGACATGAAATAAAGGATTAGAGAAATAATCTTCGAAACGGATGCTGGTTTCTAGTAGAAAGTTTCTACCTGCACTTTCAACAGTATTTTTGATGGAAAATATGCAATATATTCATTTATCAATGAATAAATACTTAAAATATTCTTTGAAATTCACTTCTATATTTCGATTGATTTGAAACATTGCTAAATTAAGAAACATCTGAAAATTTCAATGCAAATCACTTGATGTGACGGAAACTTCGATATCATATGTTTCTTTCACTGTTGCCCTTAAAAATGACACTTTGTCGGTGATTTTTTTTTGGTTCGAGCAGCTATCAATTCATCCGAATTCTCTGAATAAGTGGCCAAACCGAAAAAGGTGGTGAATAATAAAACGAATACCATTTGTTCATGGACCTTTGCATTCTTTTCGCATTTTCAGTAATAAAATTTTATTTGGGCCACGAAAACTTTTATGACGGCCTGGGCATATCTTTTCAATGCTCTTTTTTCCTCATATATTCGTTTGTTGTTGTGTCGGTTCATTTTATTTGATCTTCATTCATGGCATTGTACGTTATTTTTTTTTGCCGGAGCTCTCTGGTCTCTATCTCTTTCACTCTGGTCGATGTGTGTAGGCCCAAACGTGGGTGTTCAGTGCCAGAACACACATACACCCAAGTTCTTCTGAAATATCAAGCACGATCTCAAAGTCTCTTTTTCTCGTCCAACCACACTATATAACCAAAATGCAAAACCACTGGGCACAATGAAACAAAAAATGCCACACTCATTATATGAATAGAAGTGAATTTTATTCCATTGAAACACACAATTATGCTTGTGTCCACAGTCGTTGTTGTTGTTGCCATTATTGCTAGAAAAATGAGAAAAAAAATGAAAAACAAAAAAATATTGTTTTTCTGCCGAGAATCGATGTTGAAACATTTTGAATTGCATTTCTTGGTTTGCGGATGTTTTGCATGTATTTGCTTTGGTTTATGAGTATGTCCTTGAGCTGTGGCTGTTCAACCATTTAAATATTGAGGGTGCATTTTTTTTGCTGTTGTTTCCTCTGTCAAGCCCAACAGCAATAACAAAAAGACGAAATGCTTTTTTGTGGCTTTATCTCTTTTGGATATTTTCAAGGAAAAAAAAACACGCAAAAACAATACACTTCAATTACCACAACCATTTTTTAATGGTTTTTTCAACTTTTTTTCTCGGTCTTCGATAAAAACTCAGTGACAATTTATTGTTGGTTTAACTTGCTTTGGCACAACTGTGTTTGAGCATCATTTTTGTCGGGGAAAAAAAAGTTGTTTCCTTAAAAACGACACCGATCACACAAGAGACGACATTTTCCGGCGATTAATTATTGCCCTTAGCATCACATGAAGCATCACCGTTTTTTTTTTTCAGCGAAATCGCCAGAGGTTCTAAAGTCAACACACTACAGAAAAGGGTGTAAAAAATTTAAACTAACCATTAAATTTTTTGTTCATTCTAATGCCAGTTTCTCGAATTAATATGTCAATGTCTCGAAATGAATGCTATCAAAATTGAAATCTGTTAAATAAATTCAAATCAAATGTGACTTTAATGAGGATAATAATAATTTTTTTCAGCTTATGAATTGCAAATAGAGTGACTAATGCCAAGGTCAATCAAACGATGCGATAAACAGTTTGGACCTTCGTTCACACACAGATATTAAAGCATTTAATTGAAATGATGCAGCCGATTTGATCGCAATAGCAATATTGAAACGCTCACACTTTTGCATTCAGATATGGTGAAATTCTCGTTTGTTGGCCGTTTCGCGTGCGTTCATCTCAATTTTTGATGGCTCGTGTTGAAATAAATTTTTGTAATCTGTCGTGTCACACGTGGCAATAATGATAAAGCCCCCGATATATGCCCATATAAATGTCTCATTCCTCGCTCTCGTATTCCATCTCTCCGGCATATATTTGTTGTGCAATCGGCTCGGGCGTGACGTCATTAACATTTATTAAAAGTGCTTATGCCTTTAAATGGTTAAAGCAATAGCAATGGTTGAACGCGCGCACACACACAGAAAAGATGAATAACAAAAAATCGTTCACATTTCCAGTTGCTTTGAACATTTCAGCTGCAGCAGGGATTGAACATGGAAAAAAGAGAGTGAAAGAGAATAAAAACGAAAGAATCCGTTTGAAAAGGTTCGAAAAAAATAAATCATAAATTCGTTGTGTCGCACGAAATTGACGAAAAATCTAAAATGAACACATCAAATAAGCGAGTAGCAAAAGACCACACAATCGTTTCAAACGTTTTCAAATCTAACCCTATATTTTTGGAATTGCCGTTTTCCTATAAAATGCCGTTTTCCGAATGCTAAACGCCTAAATGTTCAAAACGTGCTGTTTCACCGATTTTCATCTCACGACATCCGAAAACCCATGCCGAACCGCGCGTCACACACTGGTTACATATTTGGCGTTTGCCTAAAAATGTTCAGCTATTTTGATGTATACGGTTTTTTTTTTCAACGGAGCGCGTTTCGAACCCATTTTTAAAACGAATATCAGTCCCTAATTCAATATATTATGGACATTGTGATTGTGTGAATCGCAATGTGCGCGATTCCACCAAATACAAAAACACATTTTTAACAACAAACAAGTTTTCACTCTTCCGCAGAACGTGCGACTGAGAGAGAGAGAGAGAGTGCGATCGAGTGAGTGAGAAAAAAATGTCGCCAAGTCATTAAATGTACGGGATTTGCATTTTGTTTAATGGTTTACCTTAGCCATTAACAATGTAACAGGGATGAAGCTGGAAAATGATTAATTTTTTCGCATTGAACCACTTTGAAAGTCATCAATTATTAAGATAATATTAATGGAGAATTTACACAAACATAAATAGAATACAAAGAGAAACCGTGAAAAAAAAGATAACTGAAATAAAAACATCGAACAAAGCAAAGAGATGTAGCGCTTTATTCAAATATTCTTGGCATTTATGACATAAAAATGTTGAAACGCCATTCAACTAAAAAATGTCGTAGACAAATGCATTTTTCACGTTTGTTTTATTGCCATTTGGCCAAATCGGTTACCCATTGAACCGTTGAAATGGAAATGAGAGCAAATTATCGTTTGCTTTCAATAAAAAGATACCAATCGAATTGGTTGCTAGATGATCACATGCAGAAATACATAAATCCTCTATAAATCGCCCGCATACAAATTGCAGTGTCCTTATTTCGTTTCCATTTGAAAGCGTGCGTGCGATTGTTGATTCAGTATTCATTTCATGGTCTCTACATGACCGTAAACTTAAAAAAAAACGACCGATTCAAAAGCATTGCATTGATAGCAACGACCTGTAATCAAATGTCGATACGATTAAGTAGGCCATTAACTAGCACACAATACAAACAGAGAAAAACAACATATCGAACAGAATAAGTGGCTAAAATCCACTTCGAGCATTCGGCCCACTCACAACAATGATGTGGAAATGTACGACGAAAATTACCATAATGCAAAGGTACTTTAGCGCTTTTCATGATGATACGGCAGAGGTTCTCTTTTTTTTCGCCACGGCATACTTCACTGAATATGAGACGATAGTCCCCAAACCCATGTCAGAATCAACAGTTGATAATGTACTGTACAATATCAACATGTTTGAGTCTCGTTTATTCAAGTGTGTACGCTGATTGAATACCGTATAAATTGTTACTCTTGCTCGCTCTATTCGGCTTACATCATGCCAACTGGATAAAAAGACACACGGAAAAAAATAGACGTCAGCAAAGACGATGAAGGAAAAAAAAATAATAGAGAAGCAACAGCAGCAACAACAGGAGAAGAAGGCAAGTTAAGATGTTAAGAAGATTTATGTGAATTTTCCTTTTTTCACCGCTTTGTTTAGTGATTTGTGTGTTTATGCGTGTGTTGATGCTGAACCGATGGAAAAAACGACAACAACAACAACAACAAAAACAACAAATATATCAAGCATATTAGTCGGTCATATCGATATCTATCTCTCTATTAGATGTTGTAATAGCATGCTATGTGTTACAGCGAAAAGCGAACAGCAAAGATCTCTTTTCTTCGTACAATATGTGAAATGGAGAATGCCGAAACATTTGAGCACACACCGACAGAGCACACAAAAGGTTGCTTCCAGTGAATAAAGGTAAAAACACATGTGAACGAAGAGAATCGAAGCAAAGAAATCAGAAGGAATCAGAAGCTCAAGAAGCCTGTTGAAAAGAATCAAATTATATATGTTGTTGTTTTGTTTTTTTATTTTGAAAAGGATCGGTAAAACACAAGACCGAATTACCTTTCTTACGTGGGTATGCTTAAGAAACTCAAGCAGCTCAAAGAGCTCAACGTATCCATATTTACGTATGCAATCTTGCATCGTTATGTCCTTAGCCTCAATAAAAGAATAGAATATTCAGTTATACTCCATAGTTTTTGCATTTTTGAAATACTCATTGAATTATTTATTGATGAAGACCTGATTCGATTCGTAATCATTATCATTAGGTTTTCTTTTGAAATATAAATCACCGTAATTTGTTATTCACAAGCCAAATGAAGAAAAATTGCGACTCAAATCGAAGGTCCTTCAGTTTTTTTTTATTGTCAACTGTTTGTCCTCCGATCGCAACTTAAGCTTTGATTTTCCATGGGAACTTTTTTTTTTATTATTTGCGCAGAAATTGTTATTCAATCCAGCATCAATAGACCTCTTGTATTTTTTTTTCATCAAATGGAATAAAATTCGATCAAAATAAAATTGAACAACGAGAGCAAAAATCATGAGAAGGGGTTAATAACATTGTCGTCGAATTGTTTACATTTGTGCTGTGTCACACAAATTGTGTGTGTGTTTTTTTTCATTTGCCACTTTCAAACAATTGAAGTATAATACTGAAAGTCAAAACAAAATCAACATGCGATTCCCGACCTGAATTTCCATTGTACGAGAGAGAGAATAAGAGCGTTTGAGAATTGAGATGAAAACTTGAATCACACAGTGCGATTTCATTTTCTCAAGTCGTGCACTTTTTTCACTATTTTATTCAACGTCTGTTCAGCAAAACTATTGAAAAAAAAAAAATAGAAATGTGAAACAATTGAAGACTTTTTATGCATCGATTTTCAGATTACGGGAAAAAAACCCAAAGAAGTCTATTTAGTCTCTCTTTCAACGCTATTGTGTAATGCAATTTTGTTTATGTTGCACGAACAATGGATCACAAGTAGTTTGTGCATGACAGTGAATCTCATTGTCACACTGAATGGATGCAATGATGACATAAATTGGTAAATCGGTTTAAGGGTCTTAGCATTTGTGCGACAATAACATCAAGAAATGCATGGCGCATCACAATGCAACAAGAAGAATGAATGCTCTTTGCTGTGCGATGCACGGAATCCTTTTTATTTTCAGACGAATCTGGTTATTGATGGATTTTTTGTTTGTGTGGAGACAAATGTAAACAATGATGTAGATCGTAAGCGGTTGATTTAGATCAGTTAGACATCTTTGAGATAGCATTATTTTTTGGTTCAATACTTTCCTCAATCCTCTCATCCTCTGTCCCCGTAACGAAACCAAAACGGAAAAAAATCCTGTTAAAATAGTCCAAAAGTTACCCAAAAAAAAACGAAACTTGAATAAACAGCCGTCGAAATGTTACCGAAATATTAAAATACTGCCGTTATGTAGCTCGTTCAATGTGTTTTTTCTCCTCGTAACTGTTTTCCCAGTGTTACATTGAAAAACATGAATCGGGTCATTCAAATTGAATGTGTTCGACTATTCGATGTTAATGTATTCCCGTAGCAACACATTTAATTGAAATAATTTTTACGAAATGACTACACACAAAATGTATAATTATGTGCAATTTGTCGCTAATCAAACAGACAAAGTGCCAAATGTGTTGTGATCAGGAAACAGTTTAGTTTGGGTGTCTATTTCGCAGCTCGTTAAATTATATTTTTTGTCTCTCTCTCTCTCTCTCTCTCTCTCTCTCTCTCTCGCTATCTAGGGTCAAATTGCCTCGTGACGCGATGTCATGCATGAAAATTGATGGAGTTGCACCAGATAATTGCGTTAGTGCGATTTTTTTTAAAGGCTGGCTGACCGCACATCAAATAAATATCCGCCAGCGTTTTGCCGAATGAATTAACCATTTAATTCCATTACTCTCGGTTTTTTGTATGCGGAGAAAGAAAAAAAAAACAGTTTCAGCGCAATTTGTCAGTGAATTGTTTTGCATTTCGATTTGAATGCACAAACTAATTACGTGTGTTTGTTAAAATGCAAACAAAAATATTTCACTATTCAAATGTCAAGCAATTGAAAAATAGTTTATTGAGTGATATTTTTTGTTTGTGTGTTTTTGTTTGCCCATGTACGCTCATCACCCGCTCTCTGAAGTGTGAAATATATTGAATTTTGAATTGAAACTGCATTAGCGGAATTAAGTATTTAATTGGCAAATTTATTTGCACTGAAAATCATTTGGTGGCAATCATTGGTTGTTTATCGATTTGGTTTGCACGAGAATTGAGAATTGATTCGATCAATGATCTACCAGCTATTGAGCAACCGATTTACCTGTTTCTATTTGCGTTGAGCAAATTCCAAATAAACAGAGCAGCTCACCGACAGCACTTAAAAGGCAAACATCACCTTATGTAAACAGCTCAATTTCAAGGAAACATTTTCAAATTCCATAAAACCATTTTATTTTTGTTTGTTTGTTCAGCTCACAAACGTTTTTAACACCGACAATCGACTCAATGGCACATATCCACTGGCTTTAGGTTCGATGGCAGCAAAAAGGATATTCGTTTTTGTTGACGGTTCTATAAAAATGCAGTAGACATTGATTGTGTATTTTGACAAGGATTCGAAAGGAGTCATGTTTGGCAAATAAGCAATAAATACAGCCAATTCTGCACTGGCTCGCCTCGATGGCTGTGTGAAAAAGTAGCATATTTGCGATAAAAAAAATCAAAGCAAATGGATGTTTCACATCTCCGAAAATGCCGAAAACTGGAGCAAATTTTCAAAGGAACAAAAAACAAATCTTGTGTTGGTTTAAGATTTGTTAATAATATTGATCACTTCATTTCAGTTGAATCGGTTGCTTTGCAGTCCATTTCCAGGAAGCTATTTGTTTCTCTGTTATTTGCATTGCGATAAAGAGCAATAAATGCTCATTTTTTGCATCTACTGATGACTGACCTTTTTTTGGGTTGTTGTTTTTTTTTTGTCTAGGCAATTGAGTGAAAGATCCGACATTTGGCAGACCGACGATTGTTTTTGGAACTGAACGACCAAAGAAAACAAATCATGGCACATATTTTGACAGAGGAACAAAACTCGTTAAGTCACTTAAAACATAATTTCATCATCTAAAAATACTTGGTGTCAGACACGTTAACCATTCAAATGCGATGCACTTTTTGGTACACCATATTTTCGGTTGGTTATATTTTTGAATCGGAATTTTCAGCACCACACAGCATTTTATTCAGTCTCTTCTCGCTCATGTTCATTTTTATTCAATCAAACAGCTGCTGTTGTTTTTATCCCATTTTTAGTGCGTTTAATGTTCAGCACTTGACTTTTATTTTCGTTTGCTGACGTGACTGATGTGAATATATTGCCATTGAAGAGAGTGAGCCAAAGCCGACAGACAACTGGAAAACAATTAACCGTTTCGCTGTTTTCACTTTTAAAATGGTTCATTTGAATGTGTCATTATATGAAATGGTTCGTTGTCTTGAAGCGTTTCAACGAAAATGGTGTGTTTTTTTTGGGGGGAAAGACACAAAATAAACGAATTGATCGATTTATTCCGACAATTCCAGTACTCTGAAAGGCAAATTGAAATACAAAACACTTTTAAATACGTGCATCACTTTTATTTTATTGACGCTAGTGTAAAACAACGAAAAAGGGTTCTTGGATGCTTGTTAGCAATTTCGGCTGGCCAATGTTCGGTTTATTCGAGCATAACATGTTACGCGTAAAAGGAAGTTGTTTGGAAATTGGTTTGGTTTCGAGTGACAAAACCTGTATTCTGCGTTCTACCTCAAAAATAATTAAAAATTACCAATATCGAAATGGTTGCGTATGTGATAACGGTCAACCCACTGTTAACCATTTGCCTATTATTCTTTTCGCTTTGCAATGCATTTAGGAAATGTTACGGTTCATCCGGCATTGTGTGTGACTTAACACGTTACAACAAAAACAGAAACAGAAAAAATTAATTACAAAACGAAACCGAACCAACCGAATTCGTTTTATTGATATATTAATAACAGTCGTGACCACTGGCGCAACGACCGACTCCGACAATCTAATCACTCAATTTTCGAGTGAGCCGACCAACTTAAAACTGTTTTCTTTTTTTTTCCATTCAATTTTTATTATTTATGGCGTTTTTTTATTACATCAAAATTGTCTGTGGCCGCACAGTTTGAATAGAACGGTTGTTTTTTTTCTCTCTGTCGAACAAAAGATGGTAAAAATGGGATAAAATAGACATTTAAAAATTAAATTGTTCCGGTTTCATGAATTTTCAAATTCAATGAAAATAACGAAACAAAAAACATGGAAATTTATGCACTTTTACTCATCAATTTTTGTTGCTTTATTACTTTATTGGTTATTATTTTGAGTTAATCGACGAATTTAATGGGTCTAGATGCAGGTATTCAATGAACACTGAACCAGACCATTGTATTTTTTTTTTTGGTGTTTGAACCGAGCGAAACCGGTGAAATTTTGGTAGGAAATCGAAATGTGTTACCAACAAATGTTGGTTTCGCTTCTTTTGTTTCCCATTATCGGCAGTCGAACCGTGAGCTTAGCGACAGAGAAAATATCGATAATTATCGATTCGAATCGATTCTTTCCATATTATTAACATTTTAGTATGCGTTGATAATTGACTAATCGATCGATCGAAACAAGTTGATTTCATTCTTCTGATCACACACGATGACCATTCGAGACCTGTCATGGGCTTTCTAATAGAAAACCTGTGTGGAAAGTATGATATCATATGTTTATGACGAAAAATTGATGCTTCAATTTCGTTCGAATGATGAAAAGGGTTTTTCTTTTCAAACTGTGTTTTTTTATGGTCATTTTCACACGCCACTTGAAATTTCTTCTGCATTTAGTGTCATTCAATTTGAGTTTTGAAGCATCAAAGTGATAGGTGGTCCATCGAATGTGCAGTTTGAAAATCGGATGAAAGAGAAAAGTACAAATTCATCACTTGACCACACCAGATGCTCGAAATGTTTGCTTTCATTGAACATATCACAACTCATGATGATTTCCGTTTTTGCCATTATTCGCATTCCCACTCGAAATGCCAAATGTAACCAAATTATGACAATCACAATTTTCAACCAGCAAAAATATTTTTCTTTTTTTTGTGTGTGGAAAAGAACACAAAAAAAAACTCAAACACATAAAATAAAATTGAATTCAGCAGCAATTCGAGATTATGATCTTGTATTATGTGAAAACAATTCACAAGTGGATTGAATGAAAAAACCGTTTTGGCAATCGTATTCACTCTGAAGCCTCATAATGCAATTCTGTGCAGTTTGAACAGAATTTAAACAAAATTTGATGGTGATAAATGATGTCCGATCTCCCATTTGAGACAGCTTCACATTTTTCTGTTGTGTTTGTTTGTTTATAGCAACATCCTTTCGCAATTGTAATAATGATAATTGAAAATCGTCGATGATGAATGCACTCAACTGGGATAATTTATGGATTTGCAACACACTCACCACATGTTGTGCCATTTTCAAAACATTTTAAACTCACACATCGGATTCGAAATAGTTTTAGGTTTAATGGTTTGCATTTGCAATGATCATTTCCATGCGATGGTACACAAGAGTTTTGAATTTCTTTTTAACATTTGACACCGTCTGTCATTTTTCATTCATTTAATGATCGATGCTGCACATACGTTTTCCGTTTTGCAATTACAACATAGATATATCGAATGAAAGCGAAAGGAAGCAAATGAATTGGCCAATTTTCGAGTTCTGTTGAAATTAAAAGTTTGATTCTCTTCCCACCATTCTAGACCCTAGAATCTAGGGTAGAGAGAAAAAAAGTCAAAAACCCTTTCAATATTATGACATTAATCGGTTCTTTGATTGAAAATGTATTTGCCAAATTCAATCAACTTTAAATGTCAAATTCCAATAAATTCAGAAAATTAGTAGAAAAAATTGCCTCCAGATCATAAACCGGCATTGGTGTAAACAGAGTACAGAAAAACAAAAGCAGCCATTGAAAAGGAACATTAAGAAGGAGCGACACATAGCAAATACAATAACAAGCACACCGAATTCATCTATCCGCATCTAATCATTGCCAAATCCAATAAAGTGTCTTGCAAAGCCATTGTTCTATGTTCTTCGATGTGTCAACAATTTTTAATAGCTAGCAACAATGACTATAATGGAATCGAGAGAGAGTGAGAGTTAGAGAGAGAGAGAGAGAGAGAGAGAGAGCAAACAACAAATAGCGAAACGATAACAATAAAAGTCAACTGGTAGTAAGTGCAGATTTACACCATTCTACCGAATGTCGAAATACAACAAACACCGAAGAGTGATCGCTGAAGTCGTAATAACAAATGGTCGGGTGCGTGCATTTCAACAGCAAATGAATTGTTGTTTGTCACACAAAGGTACCGAGATGACTCTATTTTTTTTTTCTTTCAACAAATTTTTTTTCTCTAATGTTCGATGTCCTGCTGTTTCGAATACCAACAAAATCTATTGTTCACTTTTTTTCTGTTGGTCGCATTGTTACGGCGTGCCGTTTAGAATGAAAGCGAATTTCATACGAAGAAAAATTATAAAAATAATTTTTCGCTTGAAAATGTTTTGCCTCGTTTTTGTCGTCTGATTCTCGGTTTTCGTTCTCTCTCTCTCTGCACATTTCAATTGAAACATGAGCCCATTGAAAATGAACGCATGCGATGCGCAACCGACATGTTTTCGATTCCTCGGTGATGATATTTATTATTATTTGAAATTTAGTAAATAGTAAATAAAAACAGAGTGAAACGATTGCATTGAAATGACAAGAAAAAAAATCAGCAGCATAATTATTTATTTGTTTTTGTTTTCACTACAAACGATACAAAAGTGGTAGGTTTTTGTTTACAATTGATTTAAGCTATGAGTAATTCAGACAAGGCATTTCAAGATACTTTAGAAAATGAACATTAATTTTCGCTATTTGGTGTTAGAGCTTTGATGACGTTTGTGACTCCTGAATGCGTAGAACATAAAATGAAACATTAAATTATAAACACCATAAAACACACTGATGCAAACGAATCGATTACCTTTCTCAAGAGCAATATCTAATGCAGTTTTTCCATCCTTATTTTCCAGCTTGGCATTTGCTCCATTTTGCATGAGAATTTCGACTATCTTCCCGAAACCTAGTTTATAAGGATGAATTGTTTGAATTGATTATACGTTTTTAGGCCACGTCATTTTCAACGCAGAACTAAAGTTACCTTTTTCAATAGAAATATCTAATGCGGTTTTATCATTTTTGTTTTTACGATTGACATCCGCGCCGTTTTTTAGCAATATTTCAACGATTTCCTCGCGACCTAATTAAATAAATGCACATTATAGTGCTTGCCATTTGAGCTAAGCTATAGCTGGAAATTATGAATATGCTTGCATATACCTATGAATGCGGCGATGTGCAGTGGAGTCTCGACGTCATTATTCGTTAGGTTGACATCCGCACCATTTTGAACTAAGATCTCTGTGATTCTATCATCACCTAAGTGATATTTTCATTCCATATCAGTAACCAAATACGAAATTCATTTCAATCAATTAATTTAGCTGATATAGAGTAAAATTATACCCAAAAAGACAGCCGAATGAAGATTTGTCGTTCCATTGTTATCCTTTAAGAGAAATAAAGTTATTTTAAGATAGTTTAAAGAACAGTGTTTCAAAGTTATATCACCTTTGGACTGTCACTTCGTTTCTATGTAATTTGAAGTTTCATCTCCACTGAGATTCAGTGACAGTCCAACGTGTTAGTATGTTCTTTATATGGATCTGTTAATGATAATTACCTTTAAATTGATATCCGAACCATTTTGCACCAGTAATTCGATGGTTTGTTCATCTCCTGAAATAAAAGAGAAGGTTGATAGTTCAGGAACCATTAACATGTGTAAAAGTTAGAATAGTTCGTTTGCTTACCGGAAGCAGCAGCATAAAATAATGGTGTCCAACCGTTTTGATCCTTGACATCAACACTTGCTCCTTGTTCAATAAGAATTTCGGCGATCTTTTCATAGCCTTGAAATTCAAAAGCAACCATAATTTAGAGAATCCTTTTGAACAATTATGCATTTAGCTTACCAGCCTGTGCAGCCGTGTGAAGTGGTGTCCTTCCACTGCTGTCAGTACTGCTTACATTTGCACCATTTTCGATTAGTACGGTGACCACTTTTTCGAGAGCTTAAAATGGAAATGAATGAGAACTTAACACAGTTTGGTGTGATTTATTTTTTGTGACATAATTTCTTACTAGAGTCGATAGCAATATGAAGTGGTGTTCTTCCGTTGAATGGATTTACAATTACATTTGAACCAAGTCTTATCAGTTTTGCCATGATTATCTCAAGACCTGAATGAATTAAAGAAAGACATTAATAAAATCAATGAAGCAATCATGACTCTTTATTGTTAGGTGATCTACCAAATTCGGCTGCGGCATGTAGTGGTGTTAATCCTTGATTATTTTTTAAATTCACATCGGCACCGTTTTTTATGAGTAACTGAACGATTTTCTCATGGCCTGAGTGAAAGAGCAAAAATCAAATGTGAATCAATTAAAATCAATGGATAACATAGACAAACTTTTAGCAAAATCTGAATTACCAGACGCAGCCGCAACAAAAAGGGGAGTCCATCCAAGATTATCTTTGAGATTAACATTCGCACCATTTTGAAGTAATATTTCGGCAATTTGCTCCTGACCTGATGAAATAATTGAAACGATACTGAGCCATGGACGAATAAAATTCTATTTTTTTGCAACGTTTATTTACCAAAAGCGGCAGCAGTATGCAGAGGAATCCATCCATTTTTGTCATTCGAGTTCACATCTGAATCATTTTGTACTGATGTCCTAACCACATCCTCTAAGCCTTAAGAGAAAATATGAATATATTCAAATAGTAACGAAATTTAACTAAAGACTCAATCTGTCGGATTTACCAAATACAACCGCGACATAAAGAGTGGGAAAAGATGCATCATCGTCTTCTGTTTCGACTGCGGGTTCTGGGCTTCCTTGATTTTTGATTGATTCTTCTGGTTTTTCCAATTTTTCAGAATCTACTTGGGAATTCTCTTGACCTTGTGAAATGTTTTATTAAATCAATTGTTTAACGATGAAAAAATTAATATTTTGAATTACCTTCTGTTACCGAAGTTGGAGTTTCAAAAGTTGATCTATTGCATGATGTAAATTTAATTAATGTACAAAGATAAGAATATATTATGAATCAAAAGATGCATAAATAGTTAATGAAAAATTGTATGAAGTGATACATTGCATCCATAGTCGCAAGCACTGAAAACTGATGTTCAAATCAACTTACGAATCTTGATCTTCAGCCACTAAAAATAGAACAAATCTTGTTGATTTTCAAACAATTCAAGGTATCATGATAACAATTATATCAAAGGATATAAATACCGTTTAAGCCCACAGCAAGATATACAATCAAAACGACGAAAAAAGTTTTCATCTTTTATAGTAAATCGAGAATTATTCAGTGAATGTGATCCGTCAGCGTAAATAGTTGAATACAAACTAAGACTAAACGAAAAAGGCTGTTTCTTTTTATACGAGAAAAAGATCAACGAATCTCGTCAACGATTCGAATCGAAGGAAATAAGAAAATCCAAAAGGAAAGCAAGAAATACATCGTTTGGAATTTTATGCTTGAAAATGTTCCTAATGTTGCATGAAACTATGTGCTGAACACTCACACTCATAATTTATGTGGCATTGGTAAAATGCATATTAAGATTGATGAACGACGATCGCGTGCCGTATAAGTCATTCGTAGTCATTCGTTATGGCTATTTGTCGAGTCAAAACAGTGTTTCTATTATTAAATTACATTCACATTTCGATGTGAAGTTCACACCGTGAACCAACTAAACTATGCGTTATAAAAATAAATCCAGTGCTGCTCTCATGCAACGAAAGTATTTTTATGCGATATTTTTTGTTAATCCGTTGGATGAGTAAAAATGATAGAAGATATTGGAATTAGTGACACTTGAAGCCTTCACAAACTAATTTTTCAATTAAATTGACGATTGGAGAAAATGCTTGAAAATGCATCAAATAAATATTTGCTGATGGACAACGAATCTTCCATTTCCGTATTCATTCATAGGGGGAAAGTCGGCATCAGTTGTTGCTTTTCAGTTGTTTGAGATCAACTAAATGGCGGTGATATTTGCTTTAAAGATAACTGCGTGTGAAGAAAAGAGTCGAAACATTGTGTTTTGTTTTCTCATTTGGCTTAATGTGGCTTAAGAAAAGAGCGAATCTTATCATCCGATCGAATCACATTTGCTGAAAACTGCACTCATCATCGAGGTAGAGTGATGGTTAAAATGGTGAAAATTGGCAAACGCAGAGTTTCACACAATGTGTGTACACATAGGCCTCTCGGGTAAACAAAGCGCTTGAAAATCGGAAGAAAGCATCAGCGTTTGCCATTGTTATGGCGTTGATGCTGATCGATTACGATGCTTGTGAAACTGAAACTGAACCTGAAACAAGGAACAAGAAAACAGTGTACATTAGATAAATTCAATAGGATGGATTTGTGTCCACAAAACCAGTTAGGCTGGTCTTGTGATCGCTTCTCTCTGTTTTTTTGTTGTTGGCAAAAGAGTAAATTCAATCAGTGAGCTGAAGACGTAAAGTCGTTCAAAAGATTTTAAACTGATAAGGTAAATTAAAGTGATGCGCTTGCAAAAGGAGCTAACAAAATGGAAATGGTGAGCATCTTCCATAATCTTATCGGGTTGATGTGTGCACAAAAGAACAGCCGGAAAAAAAGATAGAGTTACGGTCGTCATTTGATGTTTATGCGCACATATTGTACTATAAAAATGACATAATACCGTTAGCATTGTGACGCCTCTGGTTTTGTGTGTGTGTGTGTTTGTGTTGCCGCTCAACATCAGAAGCATCATACTACAGACCGATTTTATGCGGCACAAGACAAAAAAAGAAACGGCTGTAAATCGCATCAAATCAGACTTGTTTCCTTATGTTCGTTGCGCCTAGTTGTTTATTGTACGGATTTAAATGCAAAGGAAATGTGCCTTTTGTACACAACATCGATGTCATTTCGTTGCCATTGTTTACGGCGCTTGTTTAGTATCTCGACGCCATACAATTTCCATAAATGAATGAATGAACGAATACATTAAATACCATTTCGAATATTTTCGGATGTTTTTTTTCCTTGCTCAATTCTCATGTTTATTTTACGTAATTTCTAGATGATGGGTTTTTTGAACGAAAGAATTGCGAGATAGTCTTGATAGTGATGTAATCCTTGCGTAAAACTGGACTCGTTTCAACGTTCTTATAGCTTCGAACTCTCTTTGAATATCAGCAAATCTATAAAGGAATAACTACATTCAAGATATCCAATATTTCTTTTTACTTAGTTTGTATCAAAAATCAAATTTCAAATATTTGCAATTTCTCAAAATGGAGCGATGTCTGCAATCAACGAACCAATTCATTTTAAAATTCAATTCGTGAACTTTCAATTTTCACATTATTACCAATTCAATCTCATAATCAGGTTCAACACATGTTGAATTGAACTGTGAAAATATGAACAAATTTGTAGCATTTCTCACCTACTCTCGCCCTTGTGCATCATTTTGTCGGCCCTCGTCACATTGTTATTTAATGAAACATATTTTATTTCTCATGCTGTCGATCCTCTTATTCAATCAGTTTGCACTAATCTCACCCTTATTGTTTCATTTCCATATGTTGTTCTGTCAGATTGCATCTTCGCTACACAAATTTAAATTTTTTTCACAATTGACACACAAACCTATGTAACAGTAACAGAACCAATGTTACATTTTGCATTGCGTCAACATAAATAAATACGAATATATCAAGCGAATTTGACAACCCAAAAATCCAAACTGAGGAACACCGCACACTGAAAATCTGTGTGTGTATCGTGCGTGGAAAATAAACGGAAGCAAAAAAGATACCGTTAAGTTGGTTGTTGATTTGCAAAAGAGGGTTGCGCCAATTGTGTTCGGCTGTTGCCATGAATTTGGCCTGTTTATCCCATTGTTATGTGTGCATATATGTCTCAAAGCATAATGCCCCCGTTGAATGGTGTCTGTGTACCAGTGTGTGTGTGTGTGTGTGTGTTTGCGCGCTCACATTATATTCAATTTGCCCATAATATTATTTAATTTTTTCGTCGTCTTTTTCTTTCTTAAATCGTTAAATGTGCACATTTTAAGGGGTGAACCGAAAACACGACTCTCATGCCACAGCTTCGTTATAAATATACCGCTGCTCGAAAATGTATCGGTTGCCCGTCCGCTTGAAAACGTTCCATTTGGACGGAGTTGAAAAGAGATATTAAAAACGTTGATGGTTCGTATATTTTTCGATCCATTTGGTGCGAAATGCATTCAATGCACACACAATGTATCAGCGTAACAGCGTTTATGTATCTCAAATATATTGGGCTCAGTAGCACAATATATCCGTGTACACACACACTCCGGTTGGAGTTGTTGGAAGTGAGCTTGTGTGCTTAATACTTAGTGCAAACCGAACGTCTGTGTTGGTTTTAGTGGTGTGACGCTATTACATATTTGGTTCGCCTCCCTTGTTTATGGTTGCCTTTGATTCAATCGCACATCAAATAATAGAGAATTCAGGCGGCATGCAAGCAAATGTTCGCCTCTTGGTCGTTGGCTAACCAAACGATTTTGAGTCTTCAAATGCGGATATACTTTGATTGTGATTTGGGGTTGATGCGATATTAGGAATCTTCTCTGATGAAAATGGTCTTATTTTGAATTGGAGTGAGGCTCATTTTCAATTAACAACATTTTTTGGGGCAAACGAGATAAAAAAAAATTAAAATCAAATGTTGGAATTCAAAATGCCAGAATTCGATTAGCAAATGAAATGCGTCATTTCATCGAAACAGAGAGATTTTTTTAAATTATTGATTTACTGCAGCATGCGCAATGTTATTCGGCACTTCCTTTTTTACAGCGGTCATATCGATCAAAATCCGAAATGGATTAGCCACATTCTATCTATAGATAAAAAAAAAATTATTAATAAAGCCATCAATAGATTGAGTGAAAAAAAATGTTTATTTCCTGCATTGGTTGATTTTGATTCATCCATTTTATAGCAACAATCGATGATGCCAATCGTAATTCTTTTGTTGATTGCAACGCATTCGAACCAAAAAAAAGCACTCCATTCACAGCCTGTGAATCACAGGTAATGCAAAAAGCCAGTACCAATCTCTGATATCTGTCCGCATAAAAATGGGCTTGATTTTTTTGTTGTTTGAAGAATGAATTGGAATAAATGAGGAAAAAAAATGTTGAAAATTGAAACATTTATATCTGATATGATGTAATAGTTTAGAGCCCATTTTTTCTACGTAGAATTTGATTCATTGTGTTGCGAGAGCGACAAAGATGAAAAGAGACAAACAAACAAAAAATCCAGCAAAAAAAAAACTCAATTCCACATTTCATTTTACATTTTATCTAGAGAAATGATCTGGAATGTAAGTAATATTGCATGATAGAGAGAGAATTCCGGTTCCCTACTTTTTGTTGCGCTTGTTTTTTTTTTGTTTTGTATCATTTTTCTGGGCATTCTATGGTTTATGCTTTGAAATTATTCCTGCCGAATTTGTGTGCACGTATAGGAGCAAGAGATGAGTGTACATGATATTTTGCTATTAATAATATTGTTATTATTATGATCGTCATTATTTTTGTTATTAATGCCATTAAACTGAAGCGACCAGATCATTGTGAATTGCCCTTTGGCAAGTAAGTTTTTTTTTTGTTATCCTTGTTTTTCTCGACTGACATCGTTCCGGCAGCGGGCTCGGTTTTGTTAGTTTGCCTCTTCCGTTGACTGCTTAAACACACAGAAGCATTCCTCTTTTGTATATTCACTTCATTTAGACTGATTTATCGAATGTTTGTTATGGTTCATTTAAATTATTATGCACATTGAGGCGCAACTAACGCTAACCGTTTTCTCTGTCAATATGAAATGTTTGTCTATTTGTAACTTACACTCGATTGCACGTTGCGCCGAGAGTTGTGTGTACATGGTACAATGGATGAAGGGCACCGATTTGTACGCACAATTGTACGCAACTCATCGCAAATGGCCATTGTTCGACATAAAAATAAATTTATCTTACAATCGTCCCCATTTATACATGCATATTTCAAACTGTTGTTCATAATTTTTGTCATCGCATTTTCTCTTTCTAACTATTAATCAAATCGCTTTAACATACAGTTTTGTTTTTTTGAATATGCATGGAGAAAATAAGGACATCGTTTACTTTGTGGTGTTCTCAATGGCTTTAATTCGAAGTCAATACTTGATGACACACATTTTCACATAGGTGTTTTTGTCTGGAATTGAGTGAATTTGATTTGCGTAAAATTTACATTCGACTGTATGGAAAACCATGAAATGTGTAAATTAATGGTTTTGCGTGTAGAATCCTTACCGCATTGCAAATAGACGGAGATTTTACTGCATCACCCAAATCAACAGCCGAATTTATGGTATTTTATATCGCCTGTGAAGAGCGATGATGTTTCCGTTGAAATTCGGATGCTATGATTTAATGACCATGCATATTTTGATGTATGGAACAGTTTTTGTCACCATGTCGGAATCGATTAAGATACATTTGTTAACAACAAATCGTTATGAACTCACGTTAATTTGCATTGATTTCAATTCAAATCGACAAAAAAAAAACTCGGTATGAACTGTTTATTGAATTATTCGAAAATTTTGATTGATTGTTTACAGCCTCGAGGCAAATTCACCAATTTATTTTATCAAAATATGCAAAACATATCCGAAACAAAAACACTTTCTTTACATTCTTTATTTCCTTTCTCCCATTTCATTCTTCACAGCTTCACAGTAACAACACGCTAAGGTAATAACAATTGTCAAAAGAATAAAAGAGGAAATATTCATAAAGACTTCATTATGTTTTTTCATTCATAGCAGAAAATTCCGGTGAGAATTGCATTTCAGCTAATTAGCCAGCGTTTTTTTGTTCCTTTCATCACTGTTATTTTTTTCCATGAAGTTAATTACGTTAACAATAATACCAACAAAATGAACCAAAATGCCACCCTTCAAAACATGGAAGCAGTTTTTACTTCATTGTTAAGTTCATGGTAGGCACTTGCTGTTGGACGCGGTGTTCATAAGCTTAATTATGTTTTCGGAAGAATATCGCTCTTATTTAAGGAAATTATTATTACCGCGCAATATCCTTAAGGAATGGTGTGAAAACACCGAAAATTCGCGGAGTCGACGGTTTTTTTTTTCGGGGGAAAACCTCCATCTGCGTGAATTTGAGCTACACATATTTTCGTGGCAATGAAAAAGTTAAGGTGTTTTATCCCGTAATTTTAATGAATCGAACCGAGTGTTACGATGATAATCGCTGGAACTTAGCAGAAGTGTAATCATATTATGGCTTTTGTTTAATTAAAATGAACTTCATTTCACTTCATATTGGCCAATGGTGAGTCAGCAAACAAACAACAAATTTAACACCGAAGTGTTTTCAATTCAGGCCAAAGAGTGAGATGTTTACGGGGAATTTCAAAAGTTTTTTTCTTTTTATTAGAGTTGAACCAGTGTTAGCGGAGCTCGAGGGGAATGTAAAGTTTATGCATCGTTGAAATGAGCCATGACTCATCACGTAAGTGAAACATTAATTATGCAGTGAAATGGAATTGGAAACTGTGAAGATAACGCTGGAAAAAATACATTTGAAGAATGTTTTTGTTTGGGAAGGTAATTAATGGCGCATATCATCTTTGAAAATGAAGGGTTAATATCTCAGTGGCAAATAATGCGGCCAAACAAAAGGTTCCCATTGAGCCTTCATCTTAATTTGCTTCTCCATTTGACACATTCTCACTCTCCCGAGAAAACAAATGTTTCCCTTCATTTGAAAAAATTACGAAAAATGTAAAAAAAAGGTACCAACAGCAAAAAACTACAAAGCAAATTAATTATCGACATCGCTTTGAATTGAATGCGAAAAAAAATTGATCAAATTGCAACGAGCGAAATTTGATTTGCAAATGAAGTGTCGTGTTGCATTGATGCGAGTCTGTTGGTATTTATTTAGCTAATCGCACTGACAATTTGAGCAGGCAAAAATGTACTGTACACAAATCACGATTGAAAATCATTGAAAGAAAAACGAAAGAGAAAATAAAATACCCGGAGAGAAAGAGAGGGCCAGAAAAATCATCAACAGAGTAACACAAACAGTATTTATTTTTGATTTATTTGAATTAACAATTACAATGGGATTTATTGACAAACACACACACACAAATCAAACGAGGAATGTGAAACAGCAGATGAAGCTGTCGCATCATCAGCGTTAGCTATTTTTGGGCTGCATATAAAAACTAACCCCTCAAAATGGGAATTTGTTTACGAAAATCCAATGAACCACTTCAATAATATTTACAGTATCGACCGATGCATTACCGCTGTTGTTTGGAATATTTATCGGCTAAGTAAGGCAATGGCAATAACAACAGCGATGACAACAACAACAACAACAGCAGCAGCATCAACAACAACAATCAAATAAATCGTTGACAATGTTAAATCGACACTATCCAAATTCATACAAAATCAACCGACAATTTATGTCACACTCACAACACACCGAAAAATGCGATGTGAACTCAAATGCACACAATGTAAAGGAAGATGAGGAATTGTAATGAATTAAATCGAAAACAATTCACGTTCGTTTTTAAGTGAAACAGAAACAGCACACAGTGAGGCAATGGCAAACAAAAACACGGCGATGCTTTTGAATGAATTAAATGCGAAGATAATGCCGCATCGTCACATGAATGGAATTATCAAAAGGCATCCAAAGCGGTAAACATTTTATGCGTGAATGCATTTATTCGAGTGAAAATCCAAATGCGAGCGCATTTAAATAGATAACAAGAGAAACAGAGGCACCAACATAAAACGTGGCACAAATAAGATGACAAAGCGTAATTCGCTCTACCTTTTCTCTGCCACAAAACAACAAACAAACAAACGAACAATAATACTTTATTCCCATTTTGAATGTTTGAATATTTGATCTGACATTGAATGTAACTGCCGTGGTAGCAGCAGAAGCAACTCAACACGCCACCTCCTTTACGAAACGAATTGGAAATCTCAATGAATTAACCGAATCAGCCCTGTAGCTACTTATCCTTCGAGTGAAAAAAAAACCGAAGCTGAAACATTTCCTGAATACCCCGCGAACAGGGTTCATTATAAAAAATTCATTTGCAAAGCATACAAATGCTTTAACGAATGATTCCTTTTTTTCTATTCTTTTGATGCAAAATGAAGCAAATTTGTTTACTTTTGGTTCAAAGGGATTCATCGTTTCGTGTGTTTGGTCGTTAGTCTTTTTGAATGTAAGGATAAATAAAAAAAAAGAAAACAAGATGATTTTTGTTCATTTTGTTGCATTTGTCTTCATTTATTGATCTATCCAAATATTTTTGTATGCGTGATTCTTTCAAATAACGCCCAATCTTTTGAGCGGATGAAAACCAACATCGATCGAATGCCTCGTAATTGCATTGTTCAAAACATTGATTTATTGAATCTTTTTTCATGTCCGAATGAAAATATTTGAAGAAAACAACATTTCGAAGACAATTGACATCATCATTATCGATTTAGTCGCATTCGTGTTTTTTCAAATGAATTTGTTCGAAAATCCAGTTGACAACTTTTGTCTTGCACTAGACAAAGCGGCATTTTTCTTTCTCTTTCTTTCCATCGTCACTCAGCCAAACAACAAACAGACCGTAGAAATTTGTTCAAAAACACACACAAAAAAGAAGATCTAACAAAAGGACACCTAAAAGCGACAGAAAAAAAACGGTCAAAGAAAAAATGGGAATATTTGTCGTTAGGTTATGCGGCGAATATGAATGGTCTTTTCTTGGGGTAGTACAAGTTAAAAATGTTTTCTGGTTTTGTGTCGTGTTCTTTTCGATCACATTCCAAACAAAGCACACCGAATGCTGGTGATTGTTACATCATCAACACATTTGACTCGTTTCAATTGGCGTGACAATTTCATTAAATTTTCAAAACAGACGTTCAGCTTCAGAGGATACAAGTTTGGCCAAGAAATTATAAAGACTTTATTAAGAATTCTGGCTGAATGCAAAGACACACAAAAAACCATTGTTCCAATGCAAAGAAATTGCATTGACATTTTTTTTTTGCTATTTGGTGTTTTTATTTATTTACTTTCGATCTACTGAAAGAAACCGAATTCGTCCGCAAAAATTGATTGTCCATTTAAAGAAATGAAACAAAACAATAAATCTAACGTGTTTGTGTTACGATACAGAAGGCGGGATGTTTTTTTTAGTTGCAAAACAAATGGTCAAGCAAATAATTCGTACTGTCACATTGTTTTGGGATCGCATGAAAAGATGAGGCAGTTTGTTTTTCCAAAACAATTATTTATTTTCGATATGAAAAACAATTGAATGCCGATCGAAACAAATGTGATCAATGCAACGGTTGATACAAAGCAACAATCGGCAAATTATTCGATTTTCAGTGCCATTACATCGAATATTGTTGAAACTATTCAATTGAATTGGATATTTCACCAGATCCGATCAGTTTAAACTTTTTTCTCTTTTTTATAGTTTGCTGCATTTTAAATAGAACATTCAATGTCTACTTACATTGTATTGTCACGCCAATGCTGAACTTTTTCTAAAACTAGAACCATTCTAGAGTTTGTATGTGTTTCTATTTCAGAGCTATTTATAGAAATTGGTTTTTGGGACACTTCATAATTCATTTCAGTCAGTCTCAAAATTCCAACAAAAGACTAAAAAAATGCTTTTACAATATGCGGAGGTTAAAAAAATGGAATCCACGTCGTCGATTCGTCTGTTCGGCTGAACATTTGAGACACGTTCCAATTCCACAAAACGAAACCATACACAGTGAGCATGCGAGCAATGTCGGTCGAAAAAAACTTTAGAATCGAAATTAAGAAATACAAATGATAACTTTTTCGATATAAACAACCCAAAGAAGTGATGCCAAAAGCGAAAGGTGCTTTCATTTCATCGCTTATCGGCAGCAAGCACAATTTTTCTTCTCTCTTGAGATTCCTTTTGTTCAAGGCAGATGAGGTTAACGGGGCTGTTGAAATGTTGACACGATTTCGAAGAAATGAAATCAATTCTTTTTCAAACATTTACCAAATAAACCGCTAATGGCTAGAGATTTGATTTCCAAGATTTATCTATGCAGTGAAATCGAAGGCTTGTCTTGATCCCAGACAAAATTTTCTTAAACGTTTTTTTTTCGAGTGCCTTTGAAAAATTACTGTGAACAAAAAAGCATTTTCAATGGCAGATGAATGAAAAGTTCATATACAAAAAAGGAATAAAAAACATGTCGAGCCAAAAATTAAATCGACATGTTAAAGTATCAGTTGAGTCAATCGCTTGCATTGATTTACATTTGAAATTCTTTAGTGCGCATAAAAACTGAATTGAAAAAAGGGAGACTGAATTGTGTGTGTCGTTCATCTTCGTTTCGTCTCTTTTATTTTCTCTCTTTTTTTTTTGCAGTAACCGAATCCATATGTTACAGTCGAAAATGAGATAAATGTGTAGCTTAAGATCTATAAAAGGCTTCATTTTTCTTCGTGCCATTTTTCGTTTTCGTCGTTGTTTTTTCCCTTTTGTTCATCTGCAATTTTCCACCATTCAAATACTTTATGTGTCTTTATGTGTTGCACGCGCATATCCAGTATCCACACACTCGAACACCAGAATGAGCAAGAAAAAACAAAGTAAAAGAGATCATGATTTCGATACTTTATTGGTTTGATTTAAATAAACTGTCGCATCGATTTCGGTGGATAATAGAAAACCTTAAACGACGCCAAAAAAGACTGTGCACGCTACCACATCGCGGTATTCCACGGGCTTAGATCCATTTTGCATACGGTACATTTATTCGATGCGAGCATCATTTTTTAGCATGCGAAGCGCACGACACGATGCGAGTGGAGCAAGAGGTTAAAATGCCATTGTGACATATACATTGTGTCTTGTGCTACCGCATAACACCAGCCAAACCGTAATATTAACCTTCGATTGCTTCGAAACGACTTATTCGACTCTATATGATTATATTCATGATACCTAATATTATCGGTAATGGAAAGCAAGCAACTGCCTTAATGCCACATTCAGACATATATACATATCAATGACTTTTACGATGGTTCGGAAACGTTCTGAATGCTTCCTGCTATGCGATACCAAAAATGGATTCAGATTGGATTTTCCACGATCTTTTTATTAGATTCAATCCGTAATTTTGTCAGCCCACAAGCAAAAACGCCAACCAGGGTCTTTCTTTTTCCTTTTCATTCGTTGTGCCGCATTTCAAAATCATTCATAGTATCAATGTGAAAGCATTGAGAGTCTCTTAGCTCAGCTGAGAGTTATTTTCGACAAAAATCGCGACTTCTTTTGGCAACGCGATTCACATATAGACCCTGTGTACACTGAATGATGGAACTCCATTACCCAAGCGCATGTATGAAATATTTCAATCAACATGGAAAAAAGAACTCGCATCATAGACTCAATGGCTTGTGTGTATCGTAATGCCAAAACGAATGGAAACAGATAAATATGTAATGAAACGTAAATGATCGAATTCTGGTGTATTCTACGGAAATTTCACGGCATATTAGATGCTTTGTGCTATCAGAACACCCATTCTCAGTACAGTTTGTTTGGGTTTTTTGTTGTTGTTGTTATTTCGCTGGTTACTGCCGATGTTCAGCTGTAGATTTGAGTAATTGGTGTGCAAGATGAAACAAAAACCAAAATCGAAGAGCAAAAATAAAGTGCACGCTTAATTTGGCTAACACATGTGTGTTAATAGCCACATTATTCGAAGAAATCTCAACCTAGCTGTAGGTTGAGAATTAGCTCAAATCACTTCATCGAATAGCCAACTGGAGCATCGTGTGTGGAAATTATACAAGCAAAAACACTTCTCACAAGCAAAATAATTTATGTTATACAATTTAATTATCGATAATTTCTAATTCATTTAGCTCGTTCAGCTTTGAAGTGCTTCAACAACAAAAATATTATCCCTATTGTTTACGCATTGCATAGCAGTTGTTTCTTTGTTATTAAACTACATTAAAATAGCACATTTATTGGTAAAACGAGAGAAAGTGAAAAGCGGACAGCATTTCACATTGCATCAAATGGTGCACGAAATGATATTTCAAAGAAATTTTATTCAAAAAAAAAAAACCAAAGGCGCTCACTCACTGCAAAAAATGTGTGGTACATAAGCGTCTAAAACGGGCATTCATGAGGGTATTACTAACCAGATATCGGTAAACAGTGCATTGTTTGCGAAAAGTAAAAATGGAAAGAAAAACAGAGAAATAATTTTTGCTTGGTCCATCATTACGGAGCATTAAAAAGGGTGCGCTTGTGTGAGTGCGTGTGTGTGTGTGTGAAGAGGGTATTGTTATGAACCAAATAACCAGCAAATCACAAAATGAACTCAACAGCTTCAGAGTTTGATGGTCGCTTTTGTTTAAGATTACCGTTCAAAATGAATTAGAAATATTGTTGATTTTGCAATCGTTTAGGATGTCTTTAGACCGCTCCATTTGCTCGCATTGAAGCGGATTAATACCATCAAATTATATGCTCATCATTTTACTACCTGAAAAAAAAAATACTTTCGATGCTCAAACTCACGACCGATTTTCGTCGAATCGCTTGGAATAATATTGGCTCTAAACATCGGCAAATGTTTGAAATTTAAATTGGAATCATAATTTATCTGAAGAACAAATCTCCTGAAATCACTCACAACCATTTTATCTCAATGAGTTTGGTACCGAAACGAAACATAGCCTAAACGCCCTTCTATCGACATTAGATAAATGACATGACGTCATAAAAAAATCGGTCATCAAAAAAATGTCAATTGCTGTAATCAGATTAGAAATTGTAAACAGGCAAAAAAATCGAGGCATGAAAAAAGAAATATGTGGGGAGATATAAAACGATGTTGCGAATTAACAACGATGAATAATGCATCAAAGAGATGCACAAATGATGCGACAAATGCGACAACCTTCTTTATGGAAACACTTAACATCATACCGCACAGTAGGTAGCTGATTTCGTGTTTTTTCTTCTCTTTCACAACAACGTCGTTGATGAAGTGGCCAAAACGGGTCACCAACTAATGCGATTTTGAAAAGTAATCATCAGAAATGAAACCATTTCAGCGCAATTTTTTGTCCATTTTTATTCGGCAGATTTGGAGAAAATTAAAGACTAGACGAATTAAAAAAAAGCGATATTATTTGAAGAAAACTGAGGTTTCGCAAAAAATGTATGAGAATTATTTAAGTTTTAATGATAAGTCGGGACAAAGTAATAAATAGAAAATCATTTGATTTACATTCCAAATGCGAAAATGAAGCCGAAAAACAAAAAATAACTCCGAATTTAAAAAAATAACGTGTATTCAAAAGGTTTCATTGCATCAAAAGTTACGTCAGTTCCATTTCAGTTGAAATCCAATTTGAATTTTCCAGTTGGCCGTCCGACGACACCTAACGTCATCTCTGTTAGTTTTTTGGTACTGCGCATCAGTTTCAGACACAAACCAGATGAAATGCGGTTCAGCTGTAGCACACATTCAAGCACATCTCGCAAGCTTTAACGTTGATTAATTTTATCTCACGGTCGCAATGAGCCGCTGTTGATTCAATTTAGCTTGATTTTCGTGATCCATCGAAGGTGAAAATGAATTCATTTTGGAATCGGAAATTTATCCTTTTCAAAATAATATTGGTGTTTTGCCACCCAGAAAGCGAGAGGAAGTGGTTCATCTGCTCTGTACGGCCTAAGACGATCGAAAAAAAACACTAAATTATGATTTTTATATTATTTTAACAAACCGTTTTAAATAACAGTTGAAACTTTATTGATGTCCTCATGCTTCAGTGAAAGTCTAGTTGAAAGATACAAAATGAGTGATCCGCTCTGAAATATGACACTTTTTATTCTGCTGAATTTCACTCGACCTTAACAAAAATTACGCTTGCATTGAATTTTATGGACAGCATTCATGAATGGCACGAGAGTCAATCGTTTGAAATAGAAAACTGATTTCAAACTCAATGAATGAATTTATATGGGTTTGTCTTTTACGACAGACATTGTGTCGCCTGGTCCATTCAATATAGTACCAAAAAAAAGTAGATGAGACGAAAAATAGGCCGCACGCAATGTGTGCGATATTTGACACATCCAGCCGCGGCATTGGTCAAGAGGATAGTGCTTCATTTCCGCATTCGGTTACTTCTGTGACCAAATGCCACATGTGTACGCTCACCAACTAGAGACACAAAAACTCATAACGTACATATGATGCACGCAGCTCTGCACTCATTTATCTGTCATCTACTTTGTTTTTCTATTCGTTCGGTGTCCGAAAAAGAAGGTCCTTTGAATAAGTTATAGATTTTTTTCATCACGTTACTAATTTTTTTCATTTTATTGGTTTGAAAAGTACGCGATGGATTCGCTGTGTGTGGTAGTCATGCCAGTAAATCATTTAGATTACCCCATATAATGTTACGCAAAATGCTGTACAAACGCACCGAATTGCAGTTGATCTTCTCGTCAATGCTGAATGGATTCACAATTTTAATATAAAAGCGCAATCAAATGATTTCGCTGTAGCATGTCAAATTAGAAAGTTTTTTTTTGCTGATCATATTTAAATTTTTCCCCTTCGAAGAATGGGGGAAAGATAAAATATTCCCAGAGTCATATTTGAAATAGCTATTTTGGAAGGTTAAAAAGTGAAATAGGCTATTTCTCACGTAAATTGAAGAGAAAAATGTCTAATTTTTATTAATTTAATCAGTAATGCTAATTCAAAGCCAATGCATTTCCGTTCAATTTGCATCCATGCTCGTTTAAATAGCACATATTACTTGTGTAATCAAACTTACAACCACTTGTGATTACCTTGAATTACCGAAATTCACAAAATGCACGTGCGTCATTGAGTGAATCAGAAACTTTGCGAACCAAAAAATCGAGGTGAAAGCCATAAAATCGGAAGTAGCTGTATAAATCGCTGTAAAATTATAGGCATTCGGTTGAGCAGACACGGTACAAAATTACGTAAATAAAGTGAGCGAGAGCTCAGCCACCATTAAAATCTTTTCAGCATTAGCATAAATCAGAAAATTAAACATCCTTATACCAAATTAAATATTCTCGTCGTCCTTTTTTGCGACAATTGTACCGGACTTTTTCTTTGTTGGATGTTTCGTAGTTGTTTAAAACTCTTTAATTTATTTGCATTTCGGTGTAATTCATGTCTGCGGCTCATTTTATACACAACTTTCAAGTGAGACTCGCATTCATTCGGTGATGCCCAATGCACGTTAGTTTAACACGGTCCATGAGGTGGAGAGAGACAGAGAAAAATTGAGGAAGCAAGCAAATCACACTGCATTTTCATAATCCCCCAGCCACACACACACACACACAATTTTGAAGCAGCTTGAATTTTGGGCAAATGAACTAAAAACATAAAGTTACAACATCAAATTTGCACAATTCTTTACTCACTTGCCATTAACCGGAGCCGAAACTGCAAGGGCCCAAGTAAATTTTGCATCCGAAAAACGTGTTCAGGCCATGGCCTTCACAATGTTCACAATAAATATTCTATTAAATCGCCAAAATGTGTTGTATGCCATGTTTGCATTTTACTCTAGCAGTCCCTTTGTCATTTTCCATTTATTATCATCTGTCTAACACGCTGTTCCGACACTTTCTATTCTTCCTCATTTTTCTGGCGTGCCGCTTGGAAATGACCATTCCCAAACATTTTCAACATTTTCACAAAGTATTCATTTATGTTCACTCCTTTTCGTTCAGACTGAAGTGTGTAGTTAGTTGTAGCAGTAGGTCTGCACGGCAAAGTTTATGGACAAAGTGATTGCTGAGAATGAAACAAAGAACAAGTAACAAAATGGTCGAATCAAATGAATATCCATTGAAAAGAACTTTTACATGTGTTGAGAACACACTGACTCCATATCAAATGCAAAAAAAAAAAAATCGGTTGCTCCACAAAATCAGCAATTTTGCAGCGCACTAATTTTTCTACAAATATACAGTGTCATTTTATCCATGTGTTTCCCCTACAACTGGACAATGATCATTAGAAAAAAGCACGCAGTTCCATAAAATACGAAAATAATAACAGTTCATCTTTGTAGCACTAGTAGCAACGAGTAAAGTAATGAAAAGAAGCCATCTGACCCTTTTTTGTCTGCCTTTTTGCAATTCGATACGGAGATGTACGCTGTGCAAATCCATTTGAAAGATTCACTATGCTGTTGAAACAACAGCAAACATTCATTAAAATGCCATACATAAGAATTAACATGAGTTTCAGTTGTGTACACGACGTAAACTCACACCGCTCCGGTATCCGTCCATATTCTGGCCATTGGTCCAGAGTGAGTCGATATCATCTTTGGGTTCAGCTGCCACGTAACCTTTTGAATATTGCCGGTCATCGGGAGTGAGTTTTACACAAATTTTGCATCTCCCTGTTCGCACGGAATGGTGCATTTATTTCTTTTTCAAACACATTCTTTTTCCCGTGTTCGACCGCTATTTTTCCTCCGCACATTCATTTTCTCTCAGTCCAAAGATTGTTTTAATTGTAATAACGAAGCTTATTTTGCATATAAACAAAATGAACAATGGAGCAAAGGGGACGCTCACGCTTGTACTCGCACTCGCACTCTTCGACATTTTTATTAAACGGCAATGGGCACTGTGTAAATGATCGTTACATAAACAACAGCATATGTGACTTGTGACCGGGAAACTGTTGAATTTCACTTTGGTGCAGGGATGAACCAAAACAAATTTTCTTTGATGCTTTATTATTTTCTCGAGTAATTTTGTTTTCGGGATGAACACATACGTCAAATTTTGTATATATCGAAGCCAATTTGTGAAGTTGAAAAGCCGTTTTATGCCAAAACAATGTTCTAAATCTCATTTCAACGGCATTAACATTTATTTCTGACCCTGACAAAAGATAACAAAAGATAATTTCCGTACAACAATGCATTTTAAATAGAATGAATGAAAAAAAAAACACACAAACGGCCAAGTGGATACGGTTTCAAACCCATTTTCACTTGGAATGCAAATCATTAGGAAATATATATATGTACGCCTCTTGTTAGATACACACTCGTTTGCTTTCGAACGTCAACAAAGCAAGCAGCGAAATCAACGAGGGATATTTTATAATATTAATTTTCAACCAACACAGTGGACATTTCTACCGGAAGGAATAGCCTCAACTGATTTATTTAATGTTCCTCATCCACTGGTCAAGCACGGGCATTGAGCATAGCGTAATAGCGTCCAGGTTCATACATGAAGCGGTTGTGTTGAAGGTGGCAAGAGAAAGAGAGAGTTTGCCAAATGCGGATACAGCAAAGGATGTGAAATATGTCAGCAGTTTGAAAATTTAAAAAAAAAACAAACGCACACGAACAAAGTGGAAATTTACATGCTGTAGATTCTTTGCCGAATATAAGTCCAGTGGAAATGGTTTCAAATTGAAAGCATTGTTGGTCAGTAAGTTGACGCCAAAACAACGGCAAAAAGTGAAGCGCCCTGGCTAAATGATAAATGGGAACCGGATGGATTTTACGTATGAAAAAAATCCTAATAATTTAAACAATTTTGTATATTATAAATCGTTTGTGAAAAGTGGACGAATTAAAATGGACATGGATATGGATTGCTGGGTCTTTGATTATGGCGCTGGCATTTGTTTAAAACATTTGAAGGGATGAATAACACCGAACAACACTGGAGCTGTGTTTCTTTGATTCAACATTGGCAAGCTTGAAATTCCCATTTTCAGCTCCGGTCGCTGAGAATGGTGCTGACCAACGCTCTCTACAAATTACATAAATTGAAATCATCTTGAAGAGCGTCCATAATTCAAACAGCAATAATTTCCGTTATTTGTTTCTTGAAAGTTATTTGAGTAAATTCCACTTTTCATTTTTCGTTGTTTTCTTGGTGCATACCAGAAAGCCCGCACGCTTTAGTTTTGCGATGATAAAATTTCAAGAAAACGTTTATTGGTAATTTCCATTCACAAGATTTTGGGGTATGAATAATTTCTGTTAGACTTGCCGTTCGCATCAATTTCCATAACTCTCTCTCTCGCTCTATCTCTCTCTCTCTCTGCAATGGAGACTCTCTATCCGCACTTTTTAATTTCAATCGTTATTTTATCAGAATGAATAAACGGAGTTAAACTATGCACAGACATCGTTTCGAAATTGCCCATCGGAGAAATAAAATATATGCAAGGATTTGCACAAAAGCAATCTCTTCAGTTGCCATTATGTTGAGAGAAATTTAGTTGAGAGAAATAATTTTCCTTCGAGAACAATAAGCACGAATGAATGCAAACAATGGCCTCGAATAGCGATTAAAAGTGGAATAATGTACAGAAGCAGAGGCAAATTGAGAGAGCGAGAGAGAAAGAGAGAGAGAAGGCGAGAGATGAAGAGAAAAATTGTGGAATAAACCGATCCAGAGCAAAAACGGCGACAAGAATTACAACATAACACACAGACCGAAGACAATGGATAGATAAAAAGCGGAACAGTGATAAATGGAACAAGATTCAGTTGGTGGCAGGTCACTTATTAGAATTACTACACACATTCATTTGGTTTACTGTATGAATAAGAAATTAGAATATACGCTTTGCATACGGGATTCAGTGTGTTGATGAGCGAGAGTTTTTGCCGTCAAAATGGAAAAGGGTTTTTGAATTCACGGTGCAGAGAGGGAGAGAGAAACTGTGTGTTCAATTTTCAATCAGCAATGAGACGAGAGATGTTTTCACACATACGTCTTAGATCACAATGCTTCTAACCCGATATCCAGAGCAGTGAATATACATAATCTACACACATGCACACTATCAAACTAAATGAATAATTCCCGTTTTCACTGTTCGTAGAATGGCTCGCAAGCATCCACACCATTTGCGCTTCACATATGCAAATTTTATGGATCTAATTCGAAGAGGGTAATGACGATCGTCCAATGAATTAGATTAGGGTTCATTAATTCAGCTTCGCTCTTTTTTTTTCTTTCTCTTTTTCTCTCTCTAACCCCATTTTTTCCCGAATGAAACCACTGCACATGGATTTTCTTCAGTTGAATGCTTCATCGACAATGGAATAATAACAACAAAAAATAACAAGAGCAGCTTTACAATTTTTGCTCCATTTTGCAGCACACGCTGTAGTATAAAAAAACACTAAAACACTTTGGAATTTCAACTCTTTGAAAATTCCGTTAGTTTGCAAAATCCATGGATTTTCTCTGCCAAAAGATTTTCCGAAAATATTTTAATGAATTTTAGTTTTTCGTTGTTTTTTTTTCGTCGACTCGATTCGCCGTCGAAATTCTTTTCGCTTCGACACATCCGATTTCTCATGTTCAAATAATTATTTATTCATAAATGAATTTTCAATAATGAATTTTCCTGCACGAACCAAATATTGAACTGATAAAACCGTTCCGTCTGAAAGCATTCCAATTGAATTTTTGGATGCATTCTCTTTCTCTCAAGAAAAACCACCAAGCTTGTGTATTCGATATGCTAATCCATGGGATATTTTTTGGCTGTATAAATTGGTACGCAGTGATTTATGAAACATCTCGTAATCACGCGGTTTCTTTTATCTATTTTTCTTAGCTATCTTGATATACATTCCACCCACACATACAGTAACCAGTAGGAGCCATGATGTTTACTTGGTGCATTGAAATCGAAAGAAAAACGCTCGAACACCAACTGTTTTTTTTTAATGGCATTCACTTTTCGTAGAGATAGAAATTTAAGCGTTTGTTAAGCACTGAGCATCATCTTAAATTGTTTTTTCGGTGTTTTTGGTATGGTGTACGTGTGGAGCATCTCATATGGTCTTGCCTCATCTAGATCAAACAAAACACTTGATTTTAAATCGCATGAAGGCAAATATTTTTAATTAGCAATTAAAATGAGCAGCTCACATTTCGTTAGCAAGTATGGCATTGTTTAAGCCGTTTGCTTGAATGGTTTTTAACAAACTTCAACAGCAAACAGAGAGAGAGAGAGAGAGAGAGAGAGAGAGAGAGAGAGAGAGAGAGAGAGAGAGAGAGAGAGAGAGAGAGAGAGAGAGAGAGAGAGAGAGAGAGAGAGAGAGAGAGAGAGAGAAACATTAAGAAAATGCTTGAATGAAACCTTTACCCATATGCACAATTCAAGAACAAAAGTAACCAACGTATAAAGAAGTCAAGCAGAAGAAAATGCACAAACGACTATTTACATATACAAGTGGCAACAACAAATGAACATTTTGTTCTTTCACCTTTTTTATATTGCTGTTGTTGCTCGGATGCTATGTACTTTAATTAGCATGCTAAAAACTCAGTTGCAATCATTATTACTTCTTATGAGAATCGAAAGAGATTACAGGCAAAATGGTTTGGAAAATAATACTTGTTACGTGAACTCGGCTTATAAGAACATGTGTGAATTTCAGATGCACAGAGAGAAAAATAGAAGCTGACAATTGGCTGAAAATGTGTATTTTGTAATGTGTCAAATTGCTGGTACTTGAACATTCTGAAGATGAGACTCACACACTCATACATACACACTGGGAAAGGGTTCATTTTCTTTATTTTGGCCTTTTGCTTGACGACAAGAAGCATCATTTTATGATTTTTGTCAATGCCATTTTCTTATGCTAATTGTGCACTGAGACTTGTAGCACCACAAACGACAGATTTTATATCGTCAAGTTTTTGAAAACGGCTTAAGATTGTTCTTTGTGCTAGAAATTCAAGAAAGCACTTGTGCTAAGAGAGAGAGAGAGAAAAAAGGGTATTCAAGCGTTTCAATGTTTGATAATGTCGTCTAAAGGGCCAGTCTAGAAAGATACCATATCTTTTGTTTACTAAAAATTGTGAGATTTTATTGCTATAAATTTGAAGAAAATTATCTTGGAAATCTCGTCTCAGCTCAAACTTAGCACCAAAAATGCATGATGCAGACGCCCAATGAAATGTGTCTAACCTTTGAATTACGGTCGGTATCATTTGCCAAAGTCAAGTGGCATATCGAACATTAAATCAACTTATTATTGTTTGTCTCAACCCAATTTCAGTATTCAATATATAAACCCAAGCAGAGTGTATTTTGGTATTTTGGTTTTGAAAAATCAACTCAATCGGTGGCAGCACATGAATAACAGATATTTATAGAAAATTGGTTGCAGGTTCGGCCACTAACTGGAACCGCTATATATAGACCGCTGATAAGACCTCACTATGGTCTGGTTTTCCAATTATGTAGCTACCGCACATCGAGCACAAAATCTGGTTACATCTTTTTACCACCAGTATATTGGCTGGCAAACACGCGCTTGTGCCTCCAACATGAGCAACACACACACTCACACACAAGCACACATTTGGGGGATTTCACACCAAAAAACAGTCTGTTCGCCCGAATAACCTCACTTAGCCGAAAATTGTACCGACAAAAAAAAATGTGAACACCAAAGAGTTTCACCAAGCTCAAGTATATAAGCGCCAGCGAGTTCACATATTCGGGCAGGGAGAGCGAGCGAGAGACGTACAAACACACACACACACACACACACACACATGAGTTTGCAAACCATAAGAAAATGTGCGAAGAGGGATACTTGATAATGCATGAGATGTGTACGCTCGAATGCTCATACAATAAATAATTTAAAATTTGGACCAACATGTGAAAAGCAAAAGAGCAACGAGTGAGAGAGTTTGAGCACTCTGCTATGCGCGCACGGAATGGCAAGGGTCCTACAATTTGGTTTCGTTTCATTTTGTTTCGTTTTTTTTCTTTGTTTAAACGTACGGTGCCAAAACTAATACTGACAACTGCACTGCAAATCCATGTAACGAGCATTTTTGTTACGCGCGCTCTAATTAAATCCACAGTTTAAACCAACGGCCGGATACATAGACGCAAACGAGCCCACGAAAATAACAGTGTGTTCCGAGTGTCAAGAGAGAAAGAGCGAATGACTTCACTTGGCCCAACAACTGAACTGTGTGTATATTTGCGTGTGTATGAGTTGTTCAAACCGCGCAACTACATTCCTTAACTCCGCCCGTAACACGTGTTTTTGCGTCGTTATCAACACGAAGCGTTGCCACCGAACAGCAATTGCTTGTATACATCGAACACCAACGTCGACGCACTGATGCAAAAGAACTATTGGTGCATTCTTCAACTTGTTGGAAAAACCATAAATAGTGCGCATTTTTTTTTCTCGGTAAATCTGTCTTGGACATGAACACCGATTTAAAATACGAATTAAATTTATTGATATTGTACTTGAAAAACTTCCAAAATGTACAATGCAGACAGTTTTCTTTTGATCGAATTGGTTTGACTTTACGAAAGGGTTTCAATTTTCCACTTGGCCGGAAAAAAGTGTCACATGTCATCGGTGATTGCACATAAAGCACACACACTCCATCGTATAGTTTCATATCGAATAAATGATTTTTTTGATCCAACCCATTTTGACCGCACAACAGATTTTCCACATTTTGGTTTGTGTATGGCACTGTGTGCGCTTCACGCCAACTCCAACCTCATGCTGTCTCGCTCACCGTTATGTTTTCATAATTTTGGTTGTTTTGCGTGAAACACACGGCTGCAATTTTTCGGTTCGGTCGTAGTTCTTGTTGTTTTTTTTGTGTGCTTAACTATCTCTTCGGCTGTTTTCTTCGTGCTATGAACGTCTTGTGTTTCACATTGGGCCAACGAGACTGGCTGGGGCGCTGTGTGTCGAATGCCAATGTGTGTGTTCGTGTGTGTGTATGTGTGCGCGCAAGAGAGAGTCTGTTGATTGTCGGTTTATGTGTATTTAGTGGGACTCCGCAGAAACTTATCTGCTGCCTATATCATTAATTTAAACGCTTCTTCATCGTTTCAAGCGTTTTATATAGCAATGTACGAGCTCGTACTCGCTTCGAGTCGAAACAAGCCAATAAATTGACTCACAACCTAGCTACCTAGTGAGTTGCACTAGTTGAGTGAAATGCGAATGAGTGAATTTTCACGGAGCACACGATCGATGGTGATGTGATCGGCATTGTTATTGAACACATTTTCTTCGTCAATTTTATTTTTGTTGGCAATTTCAACTATGATTATTACGTCTCCTTTTCCCATTTTGAAGCCTAAATTAAAGATTTTAACTTCTAAGGAATAATTTTCTTTTGGCATGTAGAAGCTCATTCAATATCAGGAGGATATTCTAATCAGATTCCGGTTGGAATTACTAGTGTACTTAATAGCAACTCGTATTTTAAACAAAAATAGATTTTTTCGAATTGGTTATAATTTCAAATATTCGTCGTTGAGTGTTATTCGTTCAAAAGGATTTGAGTATAAATTATCTAACGAGTGAAAATGTTTGGTCTCCAAGCAAAACCGATCGTTTAGCGTGTTATATACTGACTGCCCCGCTGTTGTCATTGTATTGGTAGTCACTCAGTAGTTTTGTCTGTTCAACAGAAGTACCGTTCTATAATCATGTCATATGTGTGTAATCAGCTTCTGTTTGCGTGCAACACACAACATAGCAAGAGGCTTCCAGTGATTATTATCAGTAACATCATTAATGTAAAAACACATACTCGTTTTTGAGCATTGTGCGGCAAAGTGGATAAATTTTGTATATATACAAAATGCGATGCAATACACAATTCATTTGGATACGCGTTTCATTTCATTCGATTTTACTCTCCCACTGTGCTCGCTGGCTCTCGCTCTCATACATTTTGCTACATATGTAAATACGACCAAAAATAAATTCAATTCATAAGCATTTGCTTATAGACATGTGTGTGAAACCCTTTCTTCGCCACACACACACATACACACACTTATGGATAGATACACTATATGTATATGTTAAATGTGATTTTTCCCATTTTCTCGTTCTCCGGTGGCTCGGTGCGCGCTCCGACATACTCAGGGATAACGAGAGTCCCATTTGCCTTTACCGTTGATATGGCGCGTGTGTTTGTGAATAATTGTTGTACATATATTTTCAGTTGTTTGATAAAATAGAAAGTGTAGAGGCAACGGTACCGAACCATATTCGCCTAACATCCATGTGAATCTGTGAAATGCCAATATTTACGAAAAGTTGTGGCAACGAAAAGCAACATCAGAGCACGGTGATCCGCAGCAGCAGTAGCAGCAACATTCGAAGCCGAACGAAAAATTCATACGAGTAGTGAAATAGTCGGGCAACGAGTCACATTCACATACGATGAATGACCATTATCAAGTGAACAGTGTTTAAAATTTCGTGTGCTGAGTCTATCCGTATCCCATTTGATCCGTCAATTCTAGTTGATTTTTAAACAGTTTGTATGGTGTTTGAATGCTGACAACAACCAACGGAAATTTAAATATTGTGTTCTTTTGTTTGAATTTCACAATTTTTGGCACGGGAGTTAAAAGTTAATTTAAAGGACATTTTTTAAATAACAAAAAAAAAACAAAAAATGAGTCACTCAATTAGTCACATTTATTAATGTGAAAATCTCAACGAAAAACAATGATTCATTAAATGAATCGACCAGTTCAAACAGCATAAAACAAATATAGTCAACAAACAGCAACAATTAACTTAAAACAAGTGTTACTTGTCGGCAATCAACGAGACACAGCGACATTGTGTGTTAAAAAGGAATAGCGAATAAAAAAAGGAATCAACAGCACAGCGAACGCTTGTTGCGAATATATCGCTTAAATGACCATATCATGTTGAACAATTGATTTTTCCAGTGCTTTTTTGAGGTAAAACACAACGTTGCCAACATCACACTAAACGCCTAACAAATATACATGAACTAAAGAACTCAATTGATGTGTTAAACCCAATCCAACGAAACAAACATAAAAAAAACGTAAAAAATATAACCCACACATACAGTTCAGCGAAACGCACAAGCAACAACAACAACAACAACAACAAAAACATCGCTTAAATACTTTAATACTCTATACGCCACGCCAGCGAGTACATATCTCAACTTGCGAAAAAAAACTTGCACACAAAATTGGCGTTAACTAACTAACTCTTCGGCCGACTGCTAGGAAAATTTCCGCATTTTTTTCCCATTCGCCGCATTCAGTCGTTCTTTGGCAGTGTGACATTACAAGTGAACAACGGGGGAAAAAAAGAGCGGCAAAAAAAAACAGATTTTTTTTTTAAATCCATAGCAATTTTTCTCATCGAAAAACACCAAAAACGCATCGGAATAAAAGTGCAGGCAAAACTTATCGGAAAAAATGCGCGTAAACTGAATGCAAGAGAAAGACAGTGACCGAACGAGAGAAGAGTTGTGCACATCAACACAGAAAATTGACCAACATTGCCACCGACGCGTACGTATTATTGCTCTCGTTTATATGTGTCTAGATCGTATGAACAAAAAAAAAATATTCGCAGGCCCAAATGAATGTGTGTACTTTTTGTTCCCTTCACTTGGTTTTTTGTTCTCTTTCTCTCTTTCAACGCTGGGCTCATTCAATGTCGTGTTTGAACGGAAAAAACACATAAAACTCCATTTACATCACACATCGGCTGCATAAAAACAGCATTTTTGTGTACAAAAATTATTCGATTCACATTGCGAATGGCAAATGAAAATTCAAAAAAAAACGAAACAAGCGAAGCAACAACAACGAAAGAGTGTTGTGTTTTGCGTTATGACATTCACTCCGGTGGCTCTCCGACCGAGTTAAAAAGCCTATCCGATAGATACAATTAAACCTTTTCTGCACACTCAATAATTTTGCGCGTGTTGTTTTTTTTGTGTGTGTTCCAGCCGTTGCTGGTTTTTTTTTCTGGTGTTGTTTCAGTTTGGCTCTGTTACCATTCGGTGTACCGATGTCATTTTGTTATTCACTGAATAGAGAGCATCAGCAGCGGATAATAAAAACGTGTGCACTTGTGCTGTTTTGATTGCTGCCATGACATGCAGCGAGCAATTTTATGTCTGTCGGCCAACACCGATCTGCATGAAACACATCGTTTAATTCTCATTTTTTTTTACTACACTCTGTTCACCGGCTGATGCTGTTTTTGTTGTTGAACCAGAATAAAAAAAAAGTTTATTCCATTCCAATTTATGTTCATTTGTTTGTTTTGTGTTTTTCCAGTTGTTTTTCTTCTGTTCATTGTCCTGAGTGTATGTGTGGCTCTCACACGTGAAAAATCCACCATGCACAAAATTTATTTCAATGGTAAATGAACAACGAGGTCGAAACGGTGTGCAGGGCACACACAAAAAAAAGCGACAGGCTCCCAAACAAGAATAATAACAGTTCACGTACATTCCGCATGTGTTTATGTGTGACATGAGTGAATTTTAATTGGATTATACTTATTTGGTTTGAAACAAAAAGATCCATCGAGCATAATGAGGAGTGAGAAATAACGATACACACACACACACACACACACAAAAAGCGAACTGAACAGGCGAATAACCGTTCACTTTCGGTATCATTGCGTTTTTCCATTGTGTTCACGAGCATAAAACGTGCTAACCGACCATGTAATACATCCAAATTGATGGCTCAAGCTCAATAAGCGCTGATAAGGGAAAAGCCCGGACAAAGATCCATCGTCTGGATCAGCAACGCGACATTGGCCCGAAAATTTTCCTGGCTTGCTTGTTTAAAATATCAAATGGAAATTAAAAAATTATTCGGTTTGGTGATTTAGAGCTTTATTTATAATTTTTTTTTTTTAATTTTACATTTCTCTCAAATTATTTTTCGATCGAAAAATGCACTGCAGTGTGTTGTGTATTGCTTCCGTGATGTGTCCGCAACGACACGCATGCACTTTTTTTTGGTGTGTGTTCATATTTGTTGACCATGTCGGCATTTTCACTCGAATCTCTGTTATTTTCCCCAAACAGATACTTTTTTTTGTTGCAGCGTTGTTTATTCATCGGCATTCATGCTCGTTGTTCAAATATGTGTCGATTGGCCACTGCTCTCGGGGTTCACTCTTTTTTTCGGTGTGCTACACAATATTTTCATTTAATATTGTTGTCTCTTCGCCACGGCATTTTTACTTTGTTTGTGCATTTGGGGAATGTCGCACATTTTGTTATTATTAATTTGTGTGCTTTACGTCCTTGGTTATTATTTCCTCCGGTTCGGTTGCTCATGTGGTTAAGCCAGCTACTCGTTTTTTTTTCATTGAAATTCAATGAACACTTGTATTTTTTGTGCTCTCCTTTTAATCGAATATATTTTCCCATACCAAACGAGTGACAATGTCGAAACCTGTTAGCATGGCTTCTGTCAATTCACACAAATCGATTTTCGAGGATAAAGATAATTGCGTTCATCATAAAATGCTTGTTTTTTTGCCCATGAAATAATATTTAAATTGTGATAAATCATTGAAGAGAATAAAAAATCGGTGGAAATTTTTATTGAAGTTTGAAGAGAAAAAAGAGTATATAAAAATCATTTAAACGTTGCCATTTTCGCACTTTTCACGACATTTGTCATTTAAATCTTTCGTTTTCATCAGCATCTTGCCGCGTACTTCTTATCACCGTTAAAAAAGACGCTTTTCCGTTGGTTCGCAATTTTTCCAGTTACTCCACCCCTTTGGTAGATAAGAGACAGTAAAGAACGAGAGAAAAAAAAATATGTGGAAAATGGTACGCGCTGCGCTGCCAGCCACTTTTACCAGCAGCGCCGAAGACGAATAAGAAAAAAGTAGGAGTTTTCAATTCTTCGTTTCGGAACGAAAGAAAATGGAAAATAAATCTTGCAAAGTGAAATTTGTGTATCTCTCAACATCTATATCATGATTGTATATACAATTGGCATACACATTTTGGAGATCGAGAATGGTTTGAATTGAGCACAATTTGCGATGTGAAACATTTTAATTTTCTTGAACGCTTGAAAATCCAAAATTGTGCAATTTTTTTTTTATCTTTTTGTGTCGGTCGTTGTTTGTTCCCTTCTCATTGCGTTCGTGTGTATGTGTGTGACTTTCAAAGTCCTTTTCAATTCCAATTAGATACTCTTTGTTTCGCATCACCCATTTCGCACATTGTTTATCAAACGAGAGAGATTTCTTAATTGCATGTGTGTTCTGTCGTGTTTGACGATGACACATTGTTTCCACCAGATGCGGGTGACAATTTGAAATTAATTTTCTCTCTCTCTTTCAATCGAAATACGCATTCAATTTGCGTGCATGTGTGTGAGTGTGTGTGAGTGTGTGTCTGTGTATGCAGTGTATGCTTCGAAGTCTATATTCAATGTGTATTTACCGTATATTCTGGTTCAATCGACACCCATTCCGCTGCTATGATATGTGCTCGATTGCCACAGTGAATTATTTAAAATGTCGCACACACATTCGACATTTTAATTAATTTATTACAAAGCGACTCGCTACTCGTGTAAGTTTTTTTTTCACTCGCTCAATGTTACTTTTGTGTCGCCACATGAATATTATGCCAGATTCGTTTGCAATTGAAAAAGTAAAAAAAAACAACAACAAAAATATCAACAGCATTGCAGTTCAAATTGAGAAATGGACGCTCGTTTGAAATTGAGCGGAAATCATAAGGTTAAAGATAGTCCATGTAAACAAAATTCATTGAATTTTTCCGTTGTTTATAAAACGAGAAAGGAAGACTTTCATATGAAATTATGAATTTTCATAATTGCTCCAATGTAGATATTCAAATGGTTTAGCCTGCAAAATCGGTTGCCGTTTATGTGCGTTTGAATTTATACGCTCAAAATATCGCTTCATTTATGATTGGTGTGATGTGATGTGATGTGTGTGTTTATTTATTTTCGGTTTATAGAGATGAACACTAAAAATTCAGTCCCAATGATTTTCAAATCATTTTAATAACCGTCATAATTCGCTTTATTTTCATTTTGGTCGGAGCCGTGCGATATTTTCCCATAAAAATCAATTTGTTTATGCATTTTTCTGAAAGAGACATGTGTGTGACGCACACAGCACATCACTTCGGACAGCACAAAAACAAATACCAACAAAAAATGTGTAATTTTAAAATAAAAAAAACGTAATTAAATTGTATAAAAGAGATGGGAAAAACATTTACATTACTTTGACACAATGTGTGTGGCCGTTTCTTTTTACAGTTTTTTCTGTTCATTTTAAAATGAATCGCCGAAAACATGAAATCACTCTTAGATGTTTTCATTTTTTTTTCGAGCATAAGAAATGAAATCGTTTTTGACTTTGTATGTTTTGTCGCCGATTACGTTTGTTGATGGAATTCTTTTCGGCTGATCTCTTTGATGAGATAGATTGTCAGTTTGTGACTGACACATATGAATTCTAGTCATGTTCATTTCATATTGTTGTTTGGTTTTCGTAGTGAAAACAAACTTTCTTCTGGATTTTTTTCTTTTCGCGAAAAAGACTTTTTCTTTTCAAAATAAGATTCGTTGTAAATTTGGTTGTATTTTTACTTTCAGCAACAGTTCATGACCAGTCTAGTTATTAGAAAATTTATATGTTTAGAATTTAAACTTTAGTTGAAAAGTGTTCAAATATTTTGTGTTGATCTTAAGATTTTTATATGTTGATTTTTTCCAAAGAATTTTGCACTGTCAAAAATCTAATGTATCCAAAATATGTGAAACCAGAAGATTTCTTGGCAAATGAAATTTCGGTGATCGTTTATTTCTGTACTCGTCAGGCAAAGATATAGATAAACATTTGGAGTTCGCTATAAATAAATATGTAGCTCGAAAATGTTTTGTTATTATAATTTAATCTCTGCCAAAATCATGTTTTACATTGTTTGAAAGTCCTTGATTAAAATTGTTTGCGTATTGTTATAATAAATGATGGATTCAGTGTTTCACACACGGTTTGTCAGCCATTCAAAAAACCAATATGAAAACCGATCGATAAAATAGTATGTAATTGTACTAGTAGTTAAAGTACCACCAAAATTCAAACCAAACAAATCTAATCGACGTGTTTTATCACAAGCAAACCGACAATATTTTATTCGGGTAAATGTATGGGTTCGATTGTATGGATCCCCTGCTGAACTACGGTGCTACAAGCTCGATGTTTCAATTTGATTGAACACAAATGCAGAAAAAAAACCTCCGCATCATGTCTGGGTTATTAACAAAGCCGTAATTTAGTGCACGTACAACATGAACATTTGTTTTGAGCTCAAGCCAAAAGCAGAGTAACGAGTCACCCGAATTTTCATTTCGGCCGTAACACACACCACACATTCACTAAAAATAAGTTCAGTTTGTGTTCAGCTGGTGCGCGTCTAAATCCTCGCGCGTTCAATTCGTTGTTATGGAAAAGCATATATATATATTGAAAAGTGGTAGTAAATGTGTTTCTCGGTGTGAATTTCGATTTTGTTTGTTTGCGGTGGATTTTTCCACGCGGCAAATATAAACAGTGAGGTGAATGGGAAAGTGGCTGGGCTTAGCATGCATTCGAAAAACCATCGTTGTAACCACTTTAGCACATATATCGTGCACAAGTGTACGGCCGCAGCACAGTCTATATCTTTTTGATCACATAGCGCGGATATTTTCGATTCATCGAAAGCGCACGGCGGGTGCGGATTTTGCCTATTTCATAAATCATAAATTTCATATACGTTTTACATTGTACAGGCAACAATTTATATGCGGCGTTGTGTGTGTTATCATTTAATCAATGTTTTAATTTTCATGTGTGTGGAGCTGACGAAATGAATGTGTTTCGTATTTTGTATTGCTAAAACGAACAATTTGAAAAATGATAGGCACAAATATTTCGAGCCATGCACATTCTCTCTTCGACATTTCCGCCAAAAATTTTCCATCATCATGATGAAAATCCATGAAAATAGTTCGTGCTTAACACTTTGGATTTTTATTTGGTGAGTGAGTGAGTGAGTGAGGGAGGGAGAGAGCGGGAGCTAGAGAGAAAACGTATTGTGGTCGACAAATACTGCGGATTTCAAAAAGGTGAAATTTTCATCATTTTGGCATTTAAAAGGTGTGCTCGTGTATGTGGAAAAATACTCAAAAACATGAAAACAAAAAACACACCGAAAAACTGAATAGTTCACGAATTTACAGTGGTATCAATGGCAGTTCCTTTTTAACCACATTGAACCGTTGTTTTGAGGTTTGTGAAAACAAAATCATTCTTTTTCATGTTAATATTACAAACGATACACCGACTCACACGAAACTGGTAAAATGGCAAAAGCCCATTTGATTCGAAAAACATCGACCGAAAAATAGTTATTTTCCCACTTTGTTTTTCTTATCAGACTTTTTTCGACCGAAATTAAATAATTGCGCTGCCCAATTTTTCAGGTATATCGCATAATTTAATGAGGTTTTGTCGAGAATGTTATCGCTGCAAATATTTTTATACACTATGAAAATATGCTGGAATGTGGTTTAGTTTGAATATAACATTCTCGAAACACTTGAATATTTTTGGGAAATGGTTTTGTTGAATGGAATTGGTATTTTGAAATTTGCAATGGCTGCAAATGGTTGAAAATGGCTAGAAATGCAACAGAAAACGCAACAGAAAAAAAAACAAAGCAAAGCATAAATGTGTAATTCATTTACACGGCATTGGATTGTCACATTGAAAACGAATGGTGTGCTCATAAGAATTTCAGAAAATCATGTCACAAGTCCACGTTAAATTATGTCGTAGACGTGTCCATTTTAAAACAATGTGTGTTTTCACTCACAATCCGAGGTTATATATGTGGCAGCACAACTTCAGACTCTGCAGCACCGAATGACCGCTAACATTTTGATATCAGGAAACCTCTAAACAAGCTATGCATTCTAAACATTCAACATTAACGAACTGATGTGTGTGCGTGTGCTTGCGTACTTGTATGAGTCGGAAAAGCCGGGGCGAGAAGCCATTTTAGCTGATATGCGTCTATGTTCAAGTGTTCGAGTGTTGCGGTAGAGAGTTAGGAATCGAGCATAAAACAAAACCATTAAACCAAAAAGGTATACTTCTGACCATATATTTATCCAATTGTCTACACATTATCATTTTGCCGAAAACGCAAAACGCTTGCTAGTTGCCCGTTTTTGATGGGCGACTCGATGTGTGTGTGTATTTGTGTGTGCGAGGTATGTGAGCGAATGAGCGTTCTATGCCAAATCCCGGATACTGATAATAATAATAGCGCTTTGCATCACTCACTCAACTGTCCCATTTGCCATGGCCGTAACAATTTCATTGTCAGCAATAAGATTTAAATTATGCGATTTTACGATGTGCCGTCGTACGAAGCGTAATTTCATACAGTTTAGAAACGAGCCTAAACACGGCTTACACGGTGCATCACACCGAATCGTTGCATATGTTTCACTTTAGTCAAACAAGTTGATGTCTAAATTTTTGATATTTTCATCAGTTTGATTGAAATGTTTCTATTCCAATTATTCCAGGGTAAACATTGTTCAACAGCTTTGCCAACACATTAGTACGAGAGATTAAGTATCACATCAAACACGTGCAGACACATTCGAACATCAATTGCCAACCAAATTGAAAATTAATTTTTTTTGTGACCTGAATTGTTGACAATTGCTGCAAACATTCGGAAAAAAATCACCACCCACAAAATGCATCTTACCGGTAATACAACGGCCAATAATTTAAATAGCAGTGGCACAAATACCGGGAGCGCAACATCAAATGGAGGTTCAACAGCCACTGCAACAGGAGCATCTAGCGAAAATACATCACCGCCAACAGCCGCCAGTCTCCTGAACGATGCATACACAAAAATGACATCAGACATTTTGGCCGAACGCACATTGGGCGACTTTTTGTCCGAGCATCCAGGTGAATTGATACGAACCGGTAGCCCGTTATTTGTATGCACCGTTTTGCCGCCACATTGGCGCTCTAACAAAACATTGCCCGTTGCATTCAAGGTGGTGTCACTGGGTGACATCGGTGATGGGACAATGGTCACAGTTAAAGCGGGCAACGATGAAAATTACAGCGCTGAGCTAAGAAATTGTACGGCTGTAATGAAAAATCAAGTAGCTAAATTCAATGACTTACGCTTTGTTGGCCGCAGCGGACGAGGTAAGCGAATACAGTATTGTTTTATTCATTTTTAAATTACATTATTTATAAAAGCCTTTAAGCGTAAATTTACTCAAAAATCAACAGGTAAAGTCAATAAATTTGTGTGTTGGGGAAAAAAAAGTCACTCACTCGGATGAATGCGGAAGCAGTGAATAAATTTATTGAAACGAAAATTATCACGTTTGTTTGCTGCCAGCCCAATATAAGAGCTCTCTCATGAGCCCCATAATCACACATATTATCATGTTCCGTTCTCTCACTCTCTATTTTTTTTTTTTTTTTAATGCTCCCAATGAAAAGCAAAAGTATACATCTCCGGTGTGAAACATATGTATCGGCACCCTCAAATCGTTCAAGAAAAATCGAAGGGAAACAACTTTCACTTTTTCACCATGAGAATAATACTTAAAAGCCGGATTTTTTCACGTTTCAACGCTCACTCTTACTTTAGTATTCTTTCAATGCCTTGGGCAAAACTTTTCTGCTTACGATTTTCCTTCCGTCTTGTATTTTCATTGTGGCAAAACGTGCCAAGAAAAACAACCCCACGGCAATTTGTGCATGCCGTTAGGGTGATGCTGAATGATACATCACCACAGAATAAATAGCGGGGCTGGAAGAATACCGGAAAAATCGCATTTGTAAATAAAGCTGTCTATTATGTCGAAATGGGTTTATAACTCGCGTGGAAACAGAAGAAAAAACAAAAATTCAACAACGCCTTGTCGTTTAAGAGCAGACATGTGGTTTTTGTATCGAAGATTTTCATAAGATTTTGCCAACAAAAATTCCAGCACTGCAGAAAATTGCTCAGTCTAGTTTCTTACAGAAATGTACTTTCCCCATATGGTTCATCTCATATGATGGTTTTTTTTTTCTTTGGGGGGGTTAGAAAACCGCTTATCAATTTATTCATCAACTGCTCGTAATGTGTTAATCGGGAAAATCCTTTTCGCCGAAGCTGTCGGTATCATGTCTTCATAAATGAGAATAATTTATTTATCACCTGATTTGGAATCATTTTCATCGGAAACTTTTGACAAATCCCCTTTTCATACTGATAGCTCTTTCCTTAAAACGGCAACTAATCTCTTCCAATGAATCAATTATTAAAGTTCTTTCAAACTTTTATTGACAATGTTCAATTGACAAAGTTTATCTGTTTCTCATTTATTCCGTTTAATTTATTCTTTGAAAGGTTTCTTTTTTTTACATCAGAAGTTTTCTCATTTCCTATATAGTCAATTAGAGAATTTTTCATTTAATTTGGACACTATGGTTTTTACAAACTTGTACAGCCTTCGAATCGAGCATGGCATTTAATTGATTGTTTCTTTAATTCAGCAGCACTGCAGCGAATGTACAACATTTGGTTGTGTTGTTTTTTTTCGACATGCATTGATAAGGGTTCCGAACCACAATTCAATGGCCATCGTCCAATTAATTTATTCAGTAAATGATTTTGAAGTCGTTCAAAATGGAAATGTAAAACCTATACTACCTTCATCAAAAGTATTGATACCGTAAAATCAGACCATGCGATAGCTGACCACTTTCAAATTGAAATGAAAATGATTTTTTTTTTCGAAATAGATGAAAATGCCTTTGAAACTAGTGTACACCAATTGGAATGGGATTTTGTTTTGTGCTCCAAAATCAACGTGATTTATGGTCCAATGAATAACAGATATGAAGCGCTAAAATATGGTTAACTCCATGTCGAAAAATGCATGTTTGAAAAATAGATGGGTTACAATTTGAAACTCATAACGATGCTTCTAATCAAATGCATCATCATAGCAAAAGCATGTTGAATAGCTGCATTCAATCGCTATTTAAATGAAGCGGGAAATTGACATAAATTTACGTCTAAATTTACTGTTCCGCAAACAATTTGCTGTGCTAGTTTTTTCTACATTCGAATGGCCAATGGTGATTTTTCAATTTGCTTTTGGTAAAATCCAGCCAAAAGAACTGTGATTTTGATGTGAATTAGGCGAATTTATCGCGTTCACCCAGATTCAAACGATATTCATGAGTAAAATGTGGCGTTTCGAGGCCAATGACTTTCAAATATCTACATCAAACGTTACCATCCGTTTGATGAATGCCCAGCGACGTGAATAACGCCGAATCATCATCATTTTTGGCGTTTTGCATGTGCAAATGTGCATCGAATTACATCACCATGTGCCAATTCAGTTAAAATCGCGTTTTTACACAACAATCACCGCCCCCGCTCCGAATTTTCAATTCATGGAGATTGTGATATGTGGAAAAGTTTTCAACAACAAACTCAATGACGGTACATTGTGTAAATCAAACAGTGAGACGCTATTGAATATGCAATGAGCATTGCGTGCATAAAAACACTTCACTCATTCGGGCGCAAGCGAACTGCGCTCAAGCGCACCCAAACACACACTCACTCACTCACTCACAATTCATTTGAAAATTGAATTGCACATGCAAAAAGAGAGCGTGTGAGAGAGAGAAGAGAAAGAGAAAAACTTCCGCTGCGATAAAAGCATTGCCAAAAATTGTGTTGCTGGTTGTCCTAGCAACCGAAAAAGTATTGGCAATTGTATACAATTGAATACTTGTGAGCTTCGTTTATTCGCAATGCAACTCAATATTATCGTTCATTATAGTTCAATCACACAAACACACATACATCGTGGCACCGCATCACATTTACGAATCGGATGCACATGACAGAGTCGATAAATTCACGCACAAAAGGTTCAATAGAAAATGTTCCAATGGATTTTGTTATGTTTCTGTTGCTGCTTCTGCAGTTCGTTGATGTTTGGATTTTTTTTCTGCAATTCATAAAATCATTTTATTTTAATGTCAATAATTAATGAAATTCATTTAATGAATCAGCTTTTGTACAGTTGAAAAATCAATTTTAACTAAAGATTAAATGCGATTTTAAAATATTTAAAATGCACATAGGATTTTCGTGCACATGACATCAGTCGTCAATTTCCTTTTTTTTATATAAAAGTGCTAACGTTGCCATAAAATTGGTGTGCATTTCGGTGTACTCAAACTTGTCGGGCAATTTTCAATTGTGGTCCTCTCATGTGGTGAAATCAGAAAGCAACAATGCGATGTCTATTTTCAAAAAAAATTACTTATAAAAGAGGCCATCGAACACTTTGGTCATTTTCCACTCTGTATATTGTCTAATGGAGGTTGTATCTGTAGAGAAAAAAATACCATCGCATTGCAGTTTTTTTTCTCATGCGAATTTTTCGTATGCGAATAATGCAATCAAAATCGCATTTTGGTTTGAGTTTGAACACCGTTGCAGTGTTCAAATGTAAATAGAGTCTGTAGGCTTTTTCACGTTGTCAATAGTTGATCCAATCAGATTGAATTTGCCGATGCAGCAAAAACGACACAAAACACGGATATCAACGGATTATTACAGTAATTTGAGCAAAAGAGAGAGAGAGAGAGAGTTTTGAGCACACAAATAATGTGTATGGATGCATCTGCATCTGCATCAGTTTTACTCAAATGCATTTTACTTTTTCGTTAGTATTGCGTACATGTTCAACGAAATGCCGGAACAGAAAAAAGCCCATACAAGCCAAACGAGAAACAAACAACAAAAAAATCAAGCTCGTATGCAATTTTTTTCCAAATGTATTTGCTGATAAAAAAAAAAGTTGGCGTGCGGTGATTTTTTCGGTTTTGTATATCCAAGTGGTTTTGAGGCTTTCACTTAACTCAACAACAACAACAAAAACAACGCTAGCGGTCACCGAAATCGAATGATGACCGGACAGCGGATAAAAAAAGCACACAAGTCTTCCATAGTTCAGATGTCCGAACTGCCGATTTTTGTGAATAAATTTCACATTTTAGCGAACGAGGGAAAAAAATGTGCGCGAACCGCTTTTGATGATATTTCGAACGTCTGGCGGGCTGCACACATTCACACATCAGAGAAAAAAAAAACAGCGTTCACATTCAAATGGTATGGCTTTTGGTCAGTGAAAACACTTTATATGATTTCGGTTCACCAAATATTAGCAGTCGGGAAAATTGAATATGTGATAATGATAATTGATGTGGTGGGCGTTTTTCGGTTGTTTTGTTTGACTTTTTCTGGTTTTGTTGGACTCCCAGTTTTTTTTTCACGATTTGATTTAAGTCCTCTTTGGTTGATTATTGTGGTAAATACTTTGCACGGTTGGTTGCCGTACATCAACACTAGCTCCGGCATAACAACGATCGAATGGATTGGTTGATATGTGCCTGATGACAGACTCAATTCGTAAAAAATGCATGAAAATGGTTCATGTTGGTGTTGATTGAGTGTGGTCTCGAAATATTACCAATGTTCTTGAACTCAAAAGTCATGGCCTCTTTCACCGCTCAAAAATAACTGATTGCAAGCTCAAAAATGATCTTTGAACTCAACACTGTCAGCTATTATTTTATCATTGTAATATTAAATATTTGCTTTCAACAATTTCGATAGCATCCCTTAACACATGACCATTGAAATTCTGTTCAGACGCTGAAAAATTGTGTGTAAAATTGAAGTAAATTAATTTTGAAATAATTGAAAACCGCTATTTCGATTAAAATTCTTCAAAATCATTTCATTCAAAGTTAACATAATTTTTTTTTTATTGATAACGTTCGACATTTTCATTTGGCGCCAGATTTCGAGACTGTGCCAAAGTAAATCGCGTATTTTTCAAAACTTTTAATTAAAATCTCACAACTTGGCATATAATCTATATTGCGAGAGCAAAAATCGATAAATCTAATCAAATGCTGGCAAACCATTGTGGAACTCTTCCTCTCGACTTTTGTTACAAATCGATTTTCGAAGCAATGTCTATTCGAGTTTACTCAGCATGTGTGTGTGTGTGTTTGTCGATATGTTTGCTTGTTAGCTGAATGGCTGTGTGTGAGTGTGTGACTCCAATGAATGCTTTGGTCGTGAATATCTTTATTAAAATCGCGCTAAATCGCATATTTCCTCGTTCGAAACATGTTGCGTATGTGCGAATTATAAATTTGGAAAATCGAATGATGAAAAAGTTCAGCAGCGGATGAGAAGCCAAAGCCGCCCACCAACAACAACACCAGCAACAGCAAGTGCGAAACAATGAAGCGACGGCATACATGTGTAAGTTATTTGGCATTCTGCACATAATTTACAAACAAACAATCGATACACTTGTGCTCTCGCAGTCTCACTCTCCTGTTCACTTCGATATTTTGTAGCTGGGTGCTTTCACATGTGCAACTATTAGCAACGGCACAACGACAGATTCCAATTATGCATATACATCACATAATTTCTCGATCGTTATTGTTCGCCACCGTGTGTGATGCAACAACACTCCGAACACACACACACACACATATACTCAGCGCCTGATGGAAATGGAAAAGGTTTGGCTTCTGTTGTTATTGCTGCTACCGTTGCCGCTGTTGGTATTTCTGATGCATACGATAATTATTATTTTGAAGCGCATTTTTGGTGCGAAAATATATAATATCGACAAATAGATTTTCCAAAGGTGATTTTATGGCCGAGATTGATAATGCAATGCGTTCGGTCATCGGTTAAATCAATTGTTGTTATGTCTCTTCATTTTACGATTTTACATTCATTCCGCCATTGTTCATTCAATACACATTTCAATAGGAAAATTACAATGGAAAATCATTTTTTTTCATGCTTCTCTGCACGCTTCTTTGTTTGCATTGGTTTACCATCAAGCGAATTTGTAAAATGAATGAAATTTCAATGCGCGTTTCAAAAGTGTTAAATAATAAATGAGTTTGTTCTCTGTGTATAAAATGAAGCAGCCAAGTCAATATCGGACTTTTTGAAGCTGGTTCGGGCAAATGAGCATGAGTTAGTTCTTTACAACAACAACAAAAAATCCAAATAGGAAAATATAAAAGATTCAACCTAGTCATTGATATACGTCGAGTCGACGGAGCAAAAACATTCCAAACTATTCATATCTGTTTGCAATTTCTAGTGAAAAATTTGCCCCGGCAAATGTGCTACATTCGATGTTAGTTGGTTGTGTGAGAGATAGAGGAAAAGACGAAGAGAGAGTGAAAGGCTGTGCTCGTGTTGAATGTTCTGACTAGAAAATTCGTTAAAATATTATCGTAGACCTAGTATTTTTAATATCAATTTACCCTCATACCATCGATGACATGTGCCAGACCGTGCCACATATTTTCATATACGGTTCGGTGTCGATGCCAGTAGTTCGTTCACATGTTGGCGATGATATTGTATTGAACAGAAAACTCCGTATCAAATCGCTAGAGTTGATGGTGGTGGTATTTTTGTTCATTCGGAGCCAGAGAAAGAGAGAGAGAGAGAGCGAGACGAGCGAGACGCTCTAGCCAACTTCGAAGCTCTATGTCATGTGGCAACTGTTGTTGTGATGATAAAATATCGATATTTATGTGTGCACACATACGCGAATACTCGAAAATGGGGCCCTTACATGCAAGTCTCAAACTTTTTCAAAAACCCATATATACAAATCCAACCGATATATACCATTTTAGGATCTAATATCGAATTTAATATGTACCGAGTTTTAATGGTAGCAGAGCAAGCGAAAAACACAACGCCAGATCCAAGCGAGCGCATGAAAGCAAATACTTTCTCATTGTTTTAATTTTCAACATCGTCATTCGGTTTGAAACTGTGCATATGTGGGTGTGTGTGTGTGGGAGAGATGGAGACGGAGGATCGAGTGACTGAAGCAAGGAGAAACAGTGCTAGAATTAGAGACAACTGAATCGATGCCGGTGTCGAAAAACTCCCAACTTTCCGCATATCGTGTTCATGTGGGCGCATTCATGCACACATTTTATTATTTATTTGTACGTTAAATTTCAAGGTTGGATTTACTCCAACCTTCTGTCAAAATAAATTGATATGTTCGCCGTTTTTTTCCCTGCATTTGCTTCCGAAATGTTTTCATTAAATATTCATGGCAAAATGTCTGATCACAATGGCACCGAAATGATTTCCATTTCAACGGCAAAAATGTTTAATTTAATTAAAATAAATTACAAAACTTTCATAAAAATCAATGTTCAAATAGGAAATTCAGAGTTGCTGCGTTTTTTTTCATCAATATATTTGGATTCGGTAAATGTAATGTAGAAAAAAAACCATTGGCAAAAGGTGTTTAATTAAAAGGAATCCACAAAATGTAGAACAGTTCACATAAATAAATGCTCAAACGATGCAATTCTTTGCCCTTTTTTTCCTGCACAACTGGCAGAGTTCATGAACACGAGTGCACGTGATATTGATAAAACAACAACAAAAATGAAGCACACAACAAGGAAGCATTACGTTAGCAAAACTCAAAGGGGAATCAAAGGGTAGAGTTTGCAAAAGGCATTTTTTCAAGTAAAGACAGCGAATATAAAATGAACGGAAAAAATTACCTTTTTTTTGAAAAAAAAAAATGAAAAACGTGCGCTTTAATTAAAGTAATGTGTTGGATCTTTGTTGGGAAAAAATGTATTTGCGTAATTCACATTTCTAGTTTGTACAAACGAAATCGAGTCAAACCGGGTTGAGATTGAGTAAATGCTCTCGTAGCATGAGCGAACTTTCTGAAAAGGTCAAATCTTGACCATATAGACAATCATACAATTTTGTGTATCATACGGTGAGTTTTACATCGAATATGCCCGAAATATCACTGCAACCGTATCGAAATGATTATAAACTGTACATTTTCAAGTGGTTGTAATTGAATGTAACAGTCGATGTGAATGTGTGGATTAAATTAGAACTAAAAAGTTAGTAAAGGACATAAATGATTTATATGATATCACCGAGACCCAAAACCAATATTTGCACTGCATTGTAATGTGTCTGCATTAGTTTGGTTTGGTGTGATCAAATGCACTGAAGTGCAAAATTCTTCGTTTGCCACACCATCCTATCGTATCGGGTGACTCACGCTGTGAGATGCTGAGGCAATTATTTTCGAATATTTTAGCCAATAGAAGGCTTGGCCCATCGATTTTCTGTTTGCTTGTTGTTTCACATGTGTTTATGAGACCGAAATGAAAACCAAAGATGAACCGAAAATGCAAGCTAATCAATGGTTACGCTGATAAATCCAGTCGGGAATTTCATAATCATAACAATCATAACAAGCGTGTTCGCGTGTGACAACAATGACAATCAAATGTATTATTCAAACATAACCGCAAAAACACATGTGCATGTTACAGTGATGTGACATCTACTTGCAGACATTTTCACATTGTATTACCATCCCCGAAACAGATACCGAATCGAAATGCACAACCAATATCTAAATGTTGTTCGGTACAAGTAGCATAAATTACAAATGGATGAATCCAATTAAATGGAAATCCATCTCTGTTTTTTTTCTCATTTGCTCTCTCTCTCTCTCTCTCTCTCTCTCTCTCCATTGGCCTCCTGCAATTGAACTTGTGTCACTTTACTACCTGCTTGCCGTTTATGTCGAATAGCAAAATTGAAATACAATTGCCACCTTAAATTCATCGCACTCGAATGTTAGGCTGTTGGAACTTTTTATAAAATCCTTTTAGGAAAACAACCCCAATAAAAAAGGCGATCCACTGTAAAAAAAAAAAATTAGTACTGTTGAAATTGTCAACTGGCCCAGTAAAGAGTCTTCATCAAACAAAGTGGTTTCGATAAAAACTTTCTCTTCGTGCTACAAAAACCCTCATTTGACACTTGAAGTACACATTTTAGCGCCAACACTTCAACAATTAAAGTGCACCAACATCAAAAACAGACACACACACACACAAATTGCGAAATGCAGTTAAAGAAACTTTTTTTAATTCGATGTTAAAACAATAATTCATTAGTGTAAAATTGGTTGTTCAGAAGCACTTTACACACACACTCAAAAAATGTGGAGCTGAAGTACAGAAAAAAGGGTCTGAAATGTTCAATTGTCAAGCAAAACTCTCGCTTGCGTTTAAGGAACGACACATTTTTTATGCACGTGGTTGGTGTCATTTGTCTTATAAGCGATCACACGCTGTCGATGAGTAGGGATTGCATTAAGCGAACATTTTTTGTTTGTTTGAAAGTGACAACTTTAACCCTTTTTTAAGTCATATGAACTGGTAGTGTTTCGTATTCCGTGCAAATTAAAATTACATTAGTTCGATGCTGACCGTCGATCGAATCAGCTAAAGTGATATCAGCGTTATATTTTAAAGTGTGAAATTTAATGAAAAGACAAAAAAATGCAATAAAAATAAACGTGAGCTTCGTTTAGTTCAATCATTTCAATCTTTATTGACACATGCGATAAAAAGCGTTATTCTTTAAAACACATTTTGCTGCTCCGACATGACCATCTACACATAGATAAGTTAATTTTATGTATGAACGACCATTAAAGATGTACCGCTGGTGGTGTTGATGCCATTGACGAACGGTGTGACACAAAATGGTGCTATTTTAATGGCTATCAATTAAAATGTGCTTCGAATAAATGCAACAATTTGATACGTCAATAGTCGGCCAAAATCCAATTAAAATCAATGCAAAAATGGTCCATTTTAAATGGAGCTACATTTTGCTGGCAAAAATCGTATAAAGTGATCAAGTCATCGATTTTGTATTGTCACTTTGTTGTGCGAAGTGAAAATTGGCCGAGAGAAAGAGAAACGGGAAAAAAAGTCCCGGCGATGCCAACGAATCGTTTTTCGATGGACTTTTAACGAGGAACAGTCATTCATAAGCCAAAAATAGACCTGAAAAGAAAACAAGTAAACGAACAATGGCTGGTTTTTATTGCCGACTTTCAATCGTATCGTGTTCGCATTCATTTTGGCTTCTGAACCAATGCATTGTGATGTAGCAACCAATGTGAATTACGTTCCGGCCGAAAATTGTTCGATAAACTGGACAACTGGATATGGACGAACATTCATTGAATCTCAACTACACTTGTAATTTGGTTAAGCAAACATCATTGAAAACTCGATGCTCGATGCTCTCTCTCTCTCTCTCTCTCTCTCTCTCTCTCTCTCGATGTATATTGGAAACATTTTGCCGATATCAACATCACCATCACAGTCGCTTCACTGAGCAATTTAGAAGTACCAAGCATACGGTAGATCAATATTTCGGCGATTTAGCAAAATGACAGGATACCTAACCCTTTACAAAACTGCAGACGATTCATTTCCATTTGGTGTGAGTCAATGTTAATCGAGAAATTTGGGATATGTTGGCCATCGCATCGCAGGCCTATGAAGTTACTGAGCCTGTCTCTCGGTCCCGCTTTATACATCGTGCATATTGTGGCAAAAATAAAAAAATTTGGTGGATTCCGCGTATTCGCCAAAATGCACAAGAACCAAATTAATGTGTGATTTGGAAGCCACTGTTTCGAATTGTCGTCGTCGCCACTGCTGCGTGTGTGGCTGGCTTTTGTTTCGGCTATGATTGTGTGTTACCTCAAACCAAAATTAAGAGCGCGCGTGGTTTTACTGTTAGTAACAATTTTGGTCAATGCGAAGCGAGATGGTAGTTATTGTGATACGGCTTTGTGTGTGTGTTCTTTTTTTCATACGCGCGCGCGCGCACACACACACACACACAATGCTTGTGTGCAGAATATGTGTATTTGGGAAGGCTATGTGTGCGTTTTTTTTTCTCTGTCATTTGGTTCTCGCGTGTTTCGGCTCGCTTCCAACCATCAAGTCTTTTTTGTGGGTATTATTCATTTCAGCAATATCATCATTTTTTTCCACATTCGGTTCTGCTTATTTGCACATGTTTCACAACGCGGCTTCGTTCATTGTTAATAAACGGCTGTTTCACCAGTCCTCGGACCGGTTGCCCCATCACTTCAATAAGCGACACATAATTTTTTTTTATGGGATGTGACATTCCTGTACATTGGCTTGTGTCAATTGAGTGATGCTTTTTTTTTTAAGTCAACTGAATTACATCAACCGATGAACATTTATATTTTGTTTCCGATTATGTTTGCAAACCCATTTGCTACGCTTATATTTCGTCTGCTTTTATAATTTCCCCTTTGTTTTTTTTTCATTCCGAATTTCCATTTGCATGTATTATTTGTTCATCCCCCCAGAATATTAACCAACAAAGGTTCGTGTGGATATCGATGTCATGACATGTGCACCAATTGAGTGTCACCGGGTCAATTTTCAACACTTTGTTTGTTTTGCATCTATTTCGATATTTGAATATGTATATTCATTTCCAAAAATAATCGGCAATAATATTCACCAATATTTAATCATAGCCCTTTCACGTGTTGAACCATCGTAAATCACACCAGAAATAAAACATTTTCAAGAATTTTGCGCCTGTCACGGATACAAAACAAACACGCAATCAATTTCGAATAAAAGTTTCATGCTTAGAATCGCACACACTCAAGTAAATCGATAATTAAATAAATAACCGTTTGAAAAGAAATTGAAACGAAACATTCCGACAACTGAATCGTGCCACATTCAATCACAGTTCAGTGTTTTTATTAATAAAGAAGCCCCTCATTCGGTGTTGTATGTTTCAATACGGTTTGAGCCGTCGGCACACGTGATTTCGAAATCAAATGAAATGATTTGAATGGTGTGCACGCGACACAACCGGAAATTTATCGTAGTAAATTGTCTAAAATCCATTTTCGATGGTGATTTGCAAGCAAATTTTTTTCGTTATTTCATCTGTTTCTTTTAAAAATATTCAGAAATAGCATTTTTAAAGTGTTTTCTTATTTTTAAAAAAAATGCTCTATATAAATTGATTGGGAGCACCGAGTATGCAATATGAAGTCAACCTACGGTCCTACAAGACTTGGGCTGGCAACAAAATCCATCATAAACGCAAAATTTGATTGATGACGAATGCCAAGCAAAGTCTGCACTCACACAAGGCAACACAGTGTTCAGTGCTCAATCTCACCGACACACCAACAGATCGACGATTTGTGAATGTAACAGCGATGTTATGTATCGAAAAGCACTGGCGGTTGCTACGATTAGTTGAGTGGGGTAAAGTTTCGGCTTCATGGTTTAAGTATCGGTTTGATTTGAGGTTATTGGGCGAACCGAACAGTGGAAGATTCATGACACGCTATTCACTTCGCTTTCGCACCGATGTATCAATGTTTGTTGTGTTTTGTATGTGTGTGTGTTTTTTTTATTTCTTTGTTCTTTCATATAAACACAACAAGCCGAAACCTGCCGGTGCTTGCACACATCAATTCAATCCGCAGACTTGTTGAAGTGGTTTTAAATCCATAATGATGACAACAAGCGTCGGCATTTGAAATTGACGTCGATTTTTTTTGGGTGTGTTTGTGTGTGTGCCTTGGCGAATAAAATTGAACCGACGGTGTTCAGAATTTTGAAGGTGTTTGCTATAACATTGTTGTACATTTCGAGGTGAAGTGGCTTTTACTAAAAGACCTTTCAGACGCTTTGTTATGTGCTAAACATGTATTTTTTATTTATACATCAAACAATATTATTCAAACAATTGCCGCTTTTAAACCGCCATTGTGTTTAGAATATTGCTAAATATTCTTCTGCATGCATTTATTCCATAGGATATGATTATTGTTGTTAATAAATCAATTTTCTTTTTGCAGGCAAAAGCTTTACGTTAACAATAACGGTATCAACAAGCCCACCACAAATAACAACCTATAACAAGGCGATTAAAGTGACCGTCGATGGACCTAGAGAGCCTCGTTCGAAGACAAGTAAGTGGAGTGAATTTTCACTTTATACCTTATATAATTTCATACATGAAATTGGTTTACTTTATATAGACACTTGCTAAACCAAAAATTTTAAGACAATTTTCAAATGTGTATATTATTTCTTGCCGATGCCATGGGCTGAGTTGGTTACATTAAGTTAATTTGCCATTTCTAATAAATAGAACATTGGCGTATATTTTCAATGACCGCTATGAAATAGCAGCAACAAACATTAACTTGAAACGGCTGAAGGAGTAACCACATGGATTTCCTATGTGCCGATACTCTGGCTGTGGTCACAATTAGAATTCCCATCCTATTTAATGCAATCTATGCATATTTTAGTGTTACAAGATATTTTAAATTTTACATAAATCTTTGGAAAAGTGGTCTCAAGATCCGTTTCAAACTAAAATATAGTGTTTAAATGAATTTAAACGGTTTGATGACAGTGACTAGGATATTTGTCAACGACCAACCTCCCCAACTGGGTCTCCTTCTTTGATTCAACTGTACAATATTCATTTGGCAAATATTTGCAATTGTACGTTGCTTTCTATCTATTCACGGTGAATAGTGTCTTTGGGCCATGTGTCAAGTTGTTTGAAATTAGTGCGCACATTTTGCAGATTAGAGAGAAAATGGAAGAGAGAGAGAGAAAGATGGAAAACGAAGAGCATGTCGACATAATTTGGAATCGCCTTATCCATTTTATGTGTCGTCGTCATTTTCAAGCATCTGGATACGTAATAAATTTTCAGCCAAAGTGAAGTTTACCATTTATTTCCTTCCATTTGCTATTGAGATTCTTGGTTACATACTTGAACTAATCAAACACGAGACGCATTGCATTGTAAATCAAATCACATCTCCGGTGTAGATGAGGATCTCATAAAATGGTAACGGCAACGGTAACAGGCTCAAGTCAAACAAAGATCAAGACCGGATCCTGTATGCCAGCTATCTAATGAGTTTGAGAGATTGTTATGCACATAGAATGGAATGACCCCTGGTCAATATGGCGACGTTCCATTTCTTGATGAATAAACATGACACTTTGTGCGATTTTGCATGGAATTGAAGCCATTTAATTTGAAGCATCAACAAGAGTTGATCAGGCACACACACACACACACACACAAAATATTTTAATTAGAAACGTCGCTCGTAGTGACGTTAAGCGATGAGCTATGAGCACCCAGTTCAATTTGTATCCGGTCAAAATATTTGACCAACGCACATATTTACATAAATTCTCATCACAGTTTTGCCTTTGTTCTCGAACCTCTTGCGATCCTCTATATAAATAAAGGCTTTGAGAAAGGCCCTTAGGACACTACCTTCGTTTCTGGCAAACAAAACAGCCAATAACTAAATAACACATTTGAGCGATTATAATGAAAATAATTAATTGATACTTCAAGAAAGGAAATATTTGACTTTAAAAAAAAGGAAAAATTTAAATGAAATTCAATTGAGAGGTTGATTTAAAATAGTCCGAAATTTCTATTGCATATTCAAAATGCATGAATGGCATTAAGTCGGAAGCCGAGCTCAATTGAGTTTGTGAGACGGATTCAGCAAAAAGTTGCATAAGCTCGAAAATACTTCTAATGAATGGAATTGGCCATAGCATCAGTCGCGAGTCTGTGGCTTTATCACTTAAATTCGTATAATGTGACTACTCGATTATATTGCCGCTTTCTATTTTCACATCTCCATTTCGATGTGTTGATGCTGCATGGTACATGCGATAAAATATAGTTTTTATTTTCCCTTATGTCTGTCCAACGTCGAATCATTTTGAATACAAGAGTGCTTGGTCTAGAATTTGATTCGTAGGTAGATTAGAAACTGAAAATTAAGACTTTTGGTCTTTTGCACTCTATCATTGAAATCCAGTTTTCCGAAAGTTCATAGTTCAGCAATGATAACGACCAACGCTCCGAACATATAGAGGAAGTGTATAGAAAATAATGCCGGAAAATGAGCATGTTCGTTAGTATGTGTTTGCAGACACATTTTCATTGTTGCTAAAAATGAATTGTGTATTGTCCTCCTTTATCTTTGGTAATCCAATACAATACACTCACACTCACGATGGTTACGATGTACGACACCGAATGCGAATTAAAATAAAATAAAATCTATTCGGAAATGTTAAATGTGAAATTTATACATGGTCTTTGTTTTAGCCGTTTGCCTCCGACTCCTGACGGCTGGCTGGCTGGCTGCCCTTCTCAGTGTACACGAAATCCCACTCTCATTCATTCGTCGACGACAACGATGACGACGACGACTCAACGGCTCTTGTTTATTTCGGCCGCCTTTGATACTCTCACATGTGTGTATTCTGTACACACCAATGCAAACCAAAAGAGGGAAAATAATAGGGATGGAATAAAATTGATTCACCGAAACGATTCATTTTAAAGTGCCAACATGTTCATTGTTTGGTGTGAGATTTTGTCAAATCCATATGTAGAAAATAATTCAAATTGTGAAATGTTGCCGTGCAAGCAACTAGATGAAATGTAAGCATTTTTGTTGGAAATAAAATAAGACCAGAAACTATTTTGTTGAGGGACGCGACGATTAAGGAGCCTCTTTCTTTCTTTGAAAATAATAATTAATGTAGCAAGACGACAATTCAAAGAACATGGTGATTTTGCACACAAGTTTCGTATTCAAACCGTTTACAGACTAAGATAAATTGGATCCTTCAAATGACGTGTGTGAATATGTTCCTTCAGTATGGTCGACATATCGTAACACTCGCATCAATTTAACGTCACCATAGTAATTTTAATACACCGAAAATCCATGGCAAAGAGCTCATTTTAAACTACGAAAATGCTTAAAGCAACGATAACATCTAACGATTCACTTCAATTTCACATAAAGTACACACACTGTGACACACACCTACATCGCATGGAATCTACTTGAATTTAAATAAAATTGGTGCTGCATCGTTGAATTTTTCGCTTATTTTATTGTGAAAACTAAATTAATGACTAGTTTTAACGAGTCAAGTGTGCATTTCTCAATGGCCATTGTTTTTGGTACTTTGGAAATTGAGATTTTCACTCGGAGTATCGGTAGGTGAAAGACATTTTATTGATTGTTTCACATAAAATCACAGAATGCGATGAATTAAGCGTTTTAATTAAGATTATGGTGTACTTTTTGAAGAGAGCACTCAATGGCCACCGAAAAAAAAATATACGTTCCGAATTAAAGGTTGCGTTATTTGGGTTTTAATGAGATAAATTTGCTCCTTTAGAGCCGAACCATTAATTTTGAAATGGTTTTCACAATTCAGCCCAGTTCAGTCCAGCCAGTAGCCGATGTAGGGTTAGACAGCATTTGTCGCGCACAATTTACTTTAAACGAATCATTCATTAAGGACAGAAATCAAACTAAAAATCTCAGTGTTATCTCTTTTAGGGCAACAGCAACAATTTCATTTTGCATTTGGTCAGCGTCCATTTCATTTTCCCGCCGATCCATTGTCGGGTTTTCGAATGCCACCGATTGGAAATTGTCAAAGTAAGTATATGATCTTTTTTTTCTACCCATCATCAGTTAAATAATGTTGCACTGTAGAATTTAATTTGCGTCAAAGTACCGCGGGGTCCGTGTGTGTGTGTGTGTGTGTGTGTGTCCACATCGAAAATATTTTCTATACCAAAAATAGAAATATTTCACATAAAATTAGAATCACATTTCATATTTTGCATCAAAAAATATTTTAGACCAAATATCGTGGCTGTTTCATTGGTGACGCAGCCAGTTTTATTAATTTTTCCATTAATTATTTTTATTTAATTACCCGAAAATGGTGTGCGCATTTAAAACATATTTGGCCAACATACTCGTGAATTCCACATTCAAGTGGATCCCGTTGGCTTTTTGTTAACAGCACAACAATTTCCAACTGATAACCGTATTCGGTCATATAAACTGCACCGATCCGATTTTAGGATTAAATATCAAGTCACACATTTTCATCGCATATAAATTCGTCACTGCATTGCCGTTCAACGAAACGCAATTTTATTTATGAAATATTTTTAATTACAGTGTTGTTACAATGCCAACATTTTATGGACACACACGTACATACACAAGCACACACACACACACGAATACACTCACGTACGCACAGTGTGATGCATAATGTCATTAGTAATTTTAAATAATAATTTACTCGAAATTGATTCGGAACATTTGTTAAATTGGGCAAGCAATTCGTTGTATCGCATTCACCCTGTGCTTGTTTGTGTGCGGCGAAAAAGAGAATGAGCAATTGAAGCGTCGTGCACATCCGAATGCCATTAATAAATAATTTGACATTATTAATTTGTGTTCTCATACATATGTACACTTTTTTTTTTCATATTACTATACTATACATCTCGTATATTTTGCTTACGGATCATTTCCATTCATCATCTCTGGCTTTATTTTAAATTAAATTTATTAAGTTTGTATTCACGCGGTCAAAAAATGCGTTCACGTTCAATATTTATTTATGGAATATATTGAATATTCACCGAAATTTTACGCCCATTCGTTAAAACTGATGCACATTAATTTCAATAAACGGAAAACAGAGAAGCAAACATAGAGGATGGAGAGAGAGAGTTGAGTGTGAAATTTCGTTCAATCGATTGTTTATTGCATTTCCCATTAGATATGTCACAATTTGGATTAGGATCGGCCAATTCACATTGGGGGTACAGTTCAGCCAACTATTCACCGTATCTAACTGGCAGTGGACTATCAACGTGTGGAACCACATCGGCAGCACAATTCAATAATCCAGCACTGGGCTTTAGCTGCTCGGCAACTGATCAAACATCGACACAAGATTTCACCAACAATGCACGTGAGTGTTTACCAAGTAAGTTTTACAATAGAGCTAGGGAAATTAAATGTTTCAGAGAATTTTGATTTAAGAATCGCTAAAGAATAGTTGTAAATTCCGAAATTAAGGTAATTCTAACAAGCGTTCTAATAGGAGGTAATAATTTTCTTCTGTATTAGTGTTGCCAGATTCAACAGCAAATGATTTAGATCAGCATCTGAGTAATTTGGTTGGAACAAGCCCGAGTGGACAGATGACTGGCAATCATGGAAGCTTATCACAGGCCGCTTTGAACGGTTCAAATGGAGTTCATATTCCACGTTATTTAGCCACATCAAATGACTATAATTTGCATACAAGTAACAATGGTCCACGCAGCCTAAGTGATTCATCTCAAGCTGAATCACCCGTTCAGGATGATTTACTCACATCAAACACACCAAATTTGGGCAATGGAAATAACGGAACTGCCAATACCAATACGAATGGCGGAAATATTTCCAACAATTCAAGCAGTGCAATCGGTAACAATCCGAATTTCATCGGCGGTGTGAATCAAACACAGAATTCATATGGCACTGGTAGCGGCAGCAGTGGACCAGGTTGCAATAGTTCATTGTATCCTGTTTTGCCGGCTAGTCTTCTCTATTCACAATTGTATACGGCTGCAAATCAGACACACGGTTTTCATTCACATGCAGCACAAAATTCCATGGTACATGGTGAATTACAATCGGTGATGGAGCACATTACGACTGCATCGGGACGACAACAACAAAATTTAATGATTGGTGGCACCGATTTAACGCACATTGGTAATTGTGGCAGCAGTGCACGAGCCGGCGAGGATAGTGCACGTCAAATGGCTGTCCCAAGAGCACCACACCATCATACAGACAACGGTAATTCGGTGTGGCGACCCTATTAGTATTGGCATTTGGACTCGCACGGAGTCACCAATCAATAAACCATTTTCAATCGACACTTTTTGTTTTGGGGTCATAAAAATGCGTCAAACAATGTTTGACATTCAAATCAAACGGGAAATTTAAACATTTTTAAATATTTAGCATTTAAGGTAAGTCATGTTGAATAAGCTAGTCGAAATATCATGTTTATGGATCGTAGATTCATATTCATTGCAGTTTTTTTTATGTATATAAATATATATATAAATGTTTTAAAAACACACAATTCTTGAATTTAAATTTAAAAAAAAGCACAATTTAAATTATACATTTCATTTAGTAATATTTCATTCATATTCAAGACATTTTAAAACACCTGAATTCAAATGGTATATGCATTTTAAGTAAATGCAAACAATTCTATCATTGTACATTCAATTTGATTTTACAAATGACGCATGGTATTAGTTTTCCTCTTAGTAACAACTTGTTTCTGTAAATAAATGAACAAGATACAAATAGTGGAGTCTAGTCAAATGGTGACTGCTTGATTATCACTGTATAGAATGATATGCATAATGCATTCAGTTTTCAATATATTTTATCTATATTTAGTGAAAAAAAAATGAAACCAAACAAAACAAAACAAATAAAACACCCAACAATTACCACTAAAATAGAATTTGAGCAAGTTGATAGAAAGTGGAGAACATTTTGGGTAAAATGAAAGGAAATCAACTAAAAAACTAAGCAGGGACTATTTTTTCCCAGGATTTATTGGAAATGAGATGAAGACTTGTGGTAAATGTCACTCAAAATGTCATTTGAAAGAAAGAATGAGAGTCTTCTCAAATGGTTTCTTCCGCAAGGAAGCAGCTTCTGAGAATTTTTAGGGATATTTATTATGTGCAATAAGTATTAAAAATGTTAAAATAGAGATCGAAGTGATTTTTCGTTAAATCGAATGCTCCTCCAGGGAGATTTCTTCATAAAATTAAACCTTTTGGTAAATGAATCAGTTTAAAAAAAACATCAATGATATTGAACAGTGAATTCAAATGAGAAATGAAAAAAAAAACGTATACATTTATTGTTCGATCAGAAAATTCGTTTTGAATAAATGTTGATGAATCAACTATTATCGATTCAACCATAATAGTTTTTAAGGGAAATGATGCAATTTAAAATAATGTGAGCATACAATTAGTAAACAAAAACCAGACACAACACATAATCATAACCAAAATTTCAATCACTATGATGTATTTCGGGAGTTTAATGAATCTAATTGTAATTGTAGTGTAATCCACATTCACCTTCACCCCCCAAAAAAAAAACACACTCTCACACAAAAACTCACAATCATTCTCACATTCTTTGGACTAATCATTTAATTTAATCATTGAGTATTTTGTAAGGATGTCACTAGTAGAATTATTCAATTTCAATGATATCCTGCATATAATTGTCTTCACCAATGAATTAAGATTTAAGATTAAATTCAAACACAATATCGAAGTTTGAGAAAATTGATAAATAAATGTGAAATCAATAAAATGAAAGAAGGTGTCAATTGAAATTAATACGTTTAGTAAAGTGAATCACATACACTTTAGCACACAACATGGACTATTGATGCCACATCTTTGTATGCAGTTGAAAAAAAAACAACAACAACAAAATTCATAAGATTCATTATCAATATGTGAAACAATGTACGAAAATTGATTTAGAAAATATAAAAGAAAAACAAATAAGCCAAACCCTCATCCCCCAATCGGACCTTAGATTTAAATGCACTGATAAACAGTAAAAGCAGTAAGACAGTTGTTTCATCGTAAGCGAAATTCTACCACAAAGAATGAAAAATTCAATAAATATTGATTTAATGTACCAAATAAACTGCTCTATTTTCATTTCCGTGTCATAAAATGTGCCATAAAACTGGTAAGTTGGCCTGTATTGCAAATTATGGGATTTAGGTGTCAAATTTTCAATATTTTGCTTGTCTCTTCTCTCTGATATTTTAACACGATTTTGAATTTCCGTTCACTCGAGCCAGCTGGAAATTAAAGGCATTGACCAAATGCCCAGCCGTCAGCAGTTGAAATCTCACGCTGTAGCCGGTTGCCGACAACACAACCAATTATTTCGACAAAATTCGTTTACGGCCTTAGCTGTTCAATGATGAAGCCATATTTTCGATGTGATGTTCTTCCCGCCTGTAAACGTATTATGTAATAAAATAAAATTGGTTACTGTGTAATCGTTACGTGAAAATGACGATGCTCGTTGTTGATGTCAACATTTTTTTTTCTGTCTTTGTCGGTGAGCTGTGAATGTTGTTATTCGGCTGTGGCAGACACGAGCACACACACATACACACACGAGGTGACAATGTAAAAATGATGTCAGTTCGACGATTTCATGTCACTTGGGTAAGTACATTGGGACTTTCAAAATCCGGACCATTTTTGTTCAACCATCTCATTTCCTTTTTGCAAGGAAAAGTGCATCGATGTGCAGCATCAGCAACATGCTTTTGCCATTAAAACGGGCGACAGATGAAAATTTGCTAGAGAGAGCTCAACTCTCTAATCCAAAATGTACGGGAAGGAATGTTTTATTTTTAGTAGTATTCAAGCTTCCATGTCGATAGGAATATACAATGTCACAATTACTACCTGAGCCCAATGCCGTACGATGGTGTGTACGCCCCAGCAAAAGTCAAACGGCAATTGTGTAATGACATTTTTCTGATGACTGGAATGCAAACATTTTGCCGAAGTTTTCGGCTGTCGATTCTCATAAAAAAGTCAATTCAAACGATGCACAACGTAATCCAGTTTTCCTGCACAGAAAATATGTATATCAAATTTATCATTGTGGCAGTATATTTGCTTGTTCAATTTTCAGCTTTGGTTCAAGTCGTATAAACGCACTCTCGCTCTCAATCTCTCTCTCTCTCTCTCTCTCTCTCTCTCTCTCTCTCTCTCTCTAACTCTCGTAAAATAAATCCATTAAATTGTACGAGCTTGCACAGCACATATAATGTAGCCGGGGCGAGTTGAGTTGGCCATGCATCTACGTGATGCACATTTTAAATTGCATTTTAAACCATTTCGCTTCACTGATTTTAAGTATTATGTGGAATAGCTGCAATGTGTAAAGGTTTTCGGCCAAACTTTCTAACTACCTGACTGTTTCGATTGGCAATTTCGACAGTTATTTTGTATCTAATGAGCGTGTAATTCGACTGATGATTTCGAACAAAAATTTTAATTCTCGAAATTCTCGATCGAATTAAATGAAGATGAGAATGTTTTGAGAGTGAATGAATTCTTGCAATGCCATCATTTGGAGCTGTTTAGTATCATTGCAAATGAAGTGTATTATTTGAAGTTTTGATACCGTTGATTCGAGATATACTTTTGCTGGAATATTAACTGTAGAATATGATAAATCTCTTGAGACCACGATTTGTTGAAAACTCAAACCTCGAGCAGCTTGCTCACGCATACAAATGAAATCTTTTAATTAAAGTGTGTGTTGGAACTATTTTCTACAACATATTTTTACTCATTCAGTTAAGATAAAACAGATATGAAATACAATGATGTTTTTGTATTTAGTTTAAGTGTTTTCAAACGTCATTGCAGTGGTATAAACATGAACTGTAAATCCCTTCAACTTTACCGCTTCAAATAATGTATGAGTACTCTCTCTCCTATGAAGGCGCGCATATGATGATGGTAATAAAGCATGAAACGTATTCACTTGTAAAACGTTGTTTACGAATTAATTAAATTTATCCGCACTTTTCCATTCTATGCATGCAAAATGTGAATGATTTGTTTTCATCCGAATGTCGACACAATAAAACACATTGAACCAGCACAAACAACACAATAATCATAATTGAACGTACAAAGAATCATAAAACATGGGAAAAAAGAAACTGTTATGTCTTTTTGTTGGTTTTAAGTTTACTGACGATGAGACAAACACACCCATCGACAACAACGAACAACGAACAATGAACAATGGCAACGGTACAATGGAGTGCAATTTTATTCAAATGAGATGACTTACATCTTATATGATAATGGCGTTTCCACACAAGCATCTTCATCACACCGAAGGAAAAATTCAATGAAAAACTTTGTGCTGAATCGTAAAATATTTCACCCGTTGCCGTGATCTTTTCTTGTTCTTGAATTTCAATCCTTACCAACATCCTTGGCATGTTGTTCAGTTGTTTGTATGGATTAAAATAATAATGAATGAACAAGCGGTACCATTTAAAATGATAATGAGCTGTGTGATATGTGCCTGTAATGTGAGTTTACTGTTCATTTGAGATTCTCTTGGCATTTAAACGAAGAATTATACGATTTTTTGGTGGGTTGCAAAAATCTTTTAACATCAAATGAGCTTTTCTTGTTTGTGTTTCACATTCAAATCTTAACAACTTTCAGTTGAATGGAAAAGATAACTGCCTCATCATTAACATTTGCAATGCCAACAAATTTTCTGTTTATTTTGCTAAAATTTGCAATAATTCTTGCCAATTTTCAAATGGATTTTAACTTATCATGCTTCATTTAATTTGAAAACCACAATAAATTCTGCTAAAATGGTTGCATTTTCCATTCTCAAAAGTTTCGACTTTTCTCATTTCAACCGACTATAAAATATTTTAGACAGTGAATCGCGTGGACGTATGGTTTCGAGCTGAGTCCGATTTAATTGAAAAGTTGCTAACAAGCTTAGAGTTTCTATTCGTGCGAATGGCCCACTTGGATAATTCACACATGGAACATTTTTATGTGATTTTCTTCGTGTTTATCCATTTAAATCTAATCTACAGTGTATCAATTTGTGATTTGATCAAATCTAAATTTTCATTATTCAGTGAACAAACGATTTGCTATCACAATCTAATTGAACCGATTTATTCGTATCAAGCATAATCAGAATTATCCATCAATTTTCATTTTACCAAAAATGACTACATCTTCTAAATTGCGAAATGCAAAAGGGAATAAAATCCAAACGTAAAAATGCAGTCTAATAAACGTCCAACATGGAAAACGTTTATTGGCATATCCGAAGCGTTGGCATTTCTGTCAGAATGCGACGAAACTTATTAAGTGGCATAATTCAATGCTTTATTTATTTATCAAGCACGCCATAAATCTGCATCGTTTCCATTGCATACCTTAATGATAATTTGATATGCCAAATTCTCAATTGCAATCGGAAATTAATTTACACGAATGGTTCGAATATGCCTTTGAATGCGGACGAATAACTATATAAGTGTCATCAATTCGAATTATCTGCATATTTTGTAATGCAATCGCAATATTGCGCAATAGACATGTGCTTACATATTAATACATGGTATTTCAAATCACCAATAATGAAACGAATTATTTATGTAATGCTGTAGTTTCAGCTCGAAACATAGGCGAAATTCATTTTATATTCGGTTACAAATTCTAAAAAGCAAATCTTACGATGAAATCATGACCGCAATTTAATAGAAAGAACTGGATTCCGTTTGAATAAAAACAGCGTTTAATGCTTTCAATAAATTCCAAACGAAATTGATTTGTCATTGGAAATGTATGCTCTCAGAATTCTCATAGATTTGGATTTTTTTGTTTAAATTTTCGTGATATGACCGAATATGGTGTAAAACATGCCAACATGCCACATTCTCGTTAAAATCGCCAAAATGCGTAACTAATTAGCCTGATTTGGTTGGAAACGATTGATTGAACATTTGCAAAATGCAAAATTTTGTCAAACTATGAACACACTTATGCAATTTGCATTGCAATGCAAATTCCGCACACAAACTTAGTTGAATCGAAGCAGTCGGCCGGAATATTATTTGCAACTGGCACATCACAAATGTGGAAAACAATGGAAAAAGGCTGCCAGAAAACCAATTAAAATATGTGTGACAAGAAAATTAACCAATTATAATTTCGAGTAATATAATCGATGCGAAGTGGTATGCATTGAAATATGTTCAACGGCAGAGCATGACAAAGAGAGAGAGAGAGAGCGAACGAGCGAAGAAGGGGCAGGAGACGAAGAGATGAAGTGACTGATTTCACATTTTGAAATGCATTCAAATTATGTGCCACAATGCTACATATAATTTATGCGTAATTATCGGTTGCTATTTCACAGAAACATTTCAATTCGAATGTTATATGTATGATGCGTTGTTGCACTCCTAGCAACGCTTTACCGTTGCATCGAGGTTGATACGGTTGAATGTTTTGGATATTTTGTTTACGATGAGGAATAATAAAATTGGGGATATGAACCTATTCCCACCTTATTAAATAACTCGGGCTTGGCGATGGGCGATAGGCGATAGGCGATAGGCGCTTACTCGCATGTATCGTTTATGCAATGGCATTGGCTGCGGCATCACTGGCAAAACTTTGTTTTCGATATGTGCGCCTACAATTCCAAACCACTCACATTTGACGTATGAAATCCTTTCGACCGTCAACTATCAAAACCAACGAAAACCACAATAATTTTCACATGCACAATCCACATAACATATGAATATATATAGTATATACACATTTGTGCACCCGACTAATTGCAATTTATGTGTCAAAATACTCACCGAGCTCCATATCCATGGAATTTGGCATCTTTGGCTTGCGACAAAATCAAATTGTTGCGTTTTCTGCAAATTAGCAGCCATATTTTCTACACATTTAATTGGTGCATCGTCTTGATGTTTCATTTTCAGCGTAAACACGTTAAAATGCTAGTGCTGAATTAAATTCATGGATTGAATTGTGTATCGTCGATTACGAACAATTTAATGAACATGCGTTTTGTGGGATGCATTTTCACAACTGATGTGTTTTTCAAAAAGCAAAAATAAATCAATGTCAATAGGTTTTTTGTTGTTAGTGTTGTAATTTAATTGCATATGATATATGAAAATGTAACAACTTATATACTAAAAAAATCTTCTATAATTAACATTTTCAGGGTTTTTACGATTTTTCCAATAAAAATAACCCGCTAGCCGCGTCACAAAATTGATATCAAAAATGTTGTGTACCACTTTCGCTTGCGACACGAGTTTTTACCGCGCCAAGAGGTTTTTCAGTTGATACAATTGTCAGTGATAATGGGACAAAAATTACGTCCAATGAATTTCGAAATTTTATAAAAGCAAATCACATTAAGCATTTATTGTTTGCACTGGGGCACCCAGCAACGAATGGTCAAGCGGAAAATTCCGTAAAAACCGTAAGAAAATTAATCACCGCCACTTTGGAGGATAACAATTCAGATGAATTTGATCGTTTTATTCATTTATTACGTATTAAATTAGATAAATTTCGCATTACGACACATAGTACCACTGGTGTTGCGCCTACTGAAATCATGTTTACAAGATAAAAATATACAAAATCATCATGGTAAAAGGGAAGATGAAAAAACCTCTGAACGAGGTATAAACAAATGTTGTGCAAAGGTGTTTTTTTTTTGTGTTCATACTTTTGAATTTCAGGTCAGGAATCTCCCGTGTACACTGTATATGTTACAATAACAAAACAATGTAAGTAAGTATTAATAGTATACTGAAAGAAACATCTTTTATTGTCATCGGAATGGTTTCGGATCACTCAAATGAATATAATGCTAGGCAAACGACGTATAAATTTTTCTTTTTGTCAATGCAGTATCGTTTTTTGGATCGCAAAAAGGATCGCAGTGGCGTTTTACGGATGCTGAGCGAAAAAAGAATCAGTGAATGGCGACATGCGGACAAGCTTCACGGTAGCTCGATTTGCAGGAACTATGAGTAAAATAGATTTCTATCGAGGATTCATAATTCTTTGAATGATTTCTGTGGTAGCACCATATTGATTGCATTTTAAAGCATAGCTAACGTTTGAGATGCACCAACTGAAAAATTGGCATGGACATCAAAACATCAGAACATATGAATGAATCAACATGTAAATTGCTATGTGATAACAATTGTCGAATAAGCATGTAAATTTGATTTTTTCCCTTTCGTTTTATTTATTCATATTTTTTTACTTTGATCTTTGATCATTTATACAATGCTTTTTTCTCGAGAATTATCTCATGAATGTTATTAGAGACTAAATAAGCTCGATAATAATATGAATTATATAATTTAACGATGACGTCTATCCGAATGGGAAACAGATCCAGTGATTGCTACCAGGACGACAGTCAACACCAGCAGGTTTATTATCCCATGGACAGTGACAATGGCCACCTCTTTCGCCACCTGTTTGACATTGACACCCGTTCCACTCGAAGTGACCATGGCCGCATACTGAAGAAATTGAACTCAGCATGACCACAGAGAGGACGAGAAACAGGATTAGTTGTTTCTTCATATTGCTTTCTGTGAGAAAAAATTAGATGTTCTTGATTGTGTTTATAGATCAAAAATGTAAAATTAGTCCTTGAAATTTCAATATGCTGTGATTCACAGCCTGTGAACACATCACTACCCTTGTGAAAATAAAACGATTGAGCAGCCAGTCGTTTGGCAATCGGCTAAATTGGGACAAAAACGACAAAAAGTTACTGAAAACCGTTTGAAAATCGGCTAGCAATCGATTGACAGTCATTTTCAATCGACTAGTAATCAATAAAGTAAAGTACATAAAAATTGTTTTCAGACACCTATTGTCCCAAATCAAACGACTATAGTCGTCTAACAGTCGTCTGGCTGGCAGTTATTTTTTTTTCACAAGGATATACTAAAAATGTAGAATTTCGGTGAATTTACCTGTAATACTGATGCTGATAATGAATTTTTTTAAATCTGAACTCTATATTGAAGATGCAAAAAGTCGACTAACTCAACACTCGAAACACAATTCGTATTTATATGATTTGCGGGAATTTCTTATTAATCTAATGGCCTTCAATAGAAATTGATAAGAAACAGATGTAAGATGAATATCACTTATAAATGTCATTCATTTATCGAGAGATATACTTTTGAATATTATTCATCATATCATCTGTTTCTTATCAATTTCTATTGAAGGCCATTAGACACGACTAAAACGCATTTCAAAGAGTTATATAACAAATGATTCAATCTATATTCATAGATTAAAACCCGGAAACGCAAGTATATTCAGATAGAATGGAAAAACCTCTTCATTATTAAAAAAAAATATCCAAATAACGATTTGCTGACATGCAGCTTGAAAGCTGACCTCAATACCTTTCAAATGATTTCCATATCGTTTCTGTATGTGTGGTGGTTGAGGCACCCAGGATCAGTCCAGGATCGAAAAAGTGTAAAATAAAAAATTCTTAGTTTTACTAGCCTATCAACTTTTGTGAGTCTCGTCAAAATCCACTGAAAGTCCAACAGACAAACATAGCCCCTTTTTATCATTATCGAGGGGGTGAGGGTAAATTTTTGATAATGTCATAACTTTTGAACGAATCAACCGATTTTGATGATATGGGTATCGTTGGATTCGTATTCAAAATTAGAATCGAACTGCAGCATATTACAAGGAAGTTTGATGAGTTTTCGATCCCGCTTAAAGCGCGCTCGCTCCGCTAGTCGCTCACGTTCGCTCGAAAAATACAGGGGGAAGTTATTGCTTTAAGCCGAACATCACAGAAGTTTTGCGCTTAAATCCAAAACTATGCGAACTAGAAGTTTCTAATTGTAACTTAAAATTCCTTCAGAGTGCTAGCAAATATCTCCAGACGCTCGAAAAACTCACCATCGAATGGAATGAAGAGAAGTTTTTTTCACTTCAAAAGTGTTAAACAACTGACAATTGATTTAAATTGAATACAAACAATTCCATTGTATTTTGAACAACTAGAAAGTTTGAGAACATTCAGGTTTCTTCGGAATCTGAATTGAACGTGGATATGTCCATTCTTAATTATGTTGCATTTATCTTGCATAAACATTTCACTAACAAACATGATTCATCTAGCAAGGGCGTTGTCCTCGCTCTCATATTTCAAGGTAGCAAACTTTGAGGAATATGAATTTTCTCATAAGCAATGCATTTCCTTAACAAATGTAAGACGGCGAAAGAAATCCGATTCCCGGTTCAAGCTTGCTCAGACTATAAATGTTTGCATAAAATTCTCAGCGGTAGAAAATGGTAAATATCCATTGACGAACATAATTTGGTTCAGATTAAGCGTTGAAGAAACACTTTTCTTTCAAATTTGATCAGTAAACAACCTAATAAACAACAAATTTCCTTTATACAGATTCAGCTGAATCATTAACAAGCAGTGACTACATTCGTTATAACCGATCGTAGTTCCTTTTGAGTCCAATACAAGCATGTGACAATTCTGTTTGTCAACAATTAATTTTTCATATCTTTAGACTTTAAAGAATAAGTTCAAAAACAAAATTAGAAGACAATAAAGACAACATTTATTTAGATATGATAAAAGGTTTAATCTTATTAACTCAAGACTTTTGTTTTCGTTTTTGTTTTTCAGGACATTTACGAAATGTATTGGAATCACGGAGAACAGTAGTTCTCCCAGTGGCGCACCAAAAAATTCACTTTTGAGTGCAACACTACAACGTTTTCACTTTCATTATCTTTGAATAAAACTTGAATACAAATGATTTACGCACTCACTTTGGGTTGCAGGCTCACTGCGAGTGTGTGAATTGTAGCCTTACTTTGATCAAATTGATAGAAAAATGCCTCGCTCGCACTGGCGCACTCTGGTTCACATTCATTGTAATATGGACAAATTGTTGAATTATTCAAAGAACTTTGGGCCAAGAAATATATTTCACTAGCACCACGTAAAATGTGATTTCAGTCATTTTGTGGGCAGGATCTTTCAGTGCGCCACTCTGTTTGTACCTAAAAAAGACTCAGTTTTTAATGAGGCCAATGCACTCTTTTACTGACAATGTATAAACCAAAACCAAAAGAGCGAAAGCTAATAATAAATAAATAAATAAATCAATGAAAATATCTCGTTCAGAAATTTTTTCATTCTATCTGAATATACTTGCGTTTCCGGGTTTTAATCTATGAATATAGATTGAATCATTTGTTATATAACTCTTTGAAATGCGTTTTAGTCGTGTCTAATGGCCTTCAATAGAAATTGATAAGAAACAGATGATATGATGAATAATATTCAAAAGTATATCTCTCGATAAATGAATGACATTTATAAGTGATATTCATCTTACATCTGTTTCTTATCAATTTCTATTGAAGGCCATTAGATTAATAAGAAATTCCCGCAAATCATATAAATACGAATTGTGTTTCGAGTGTTGAGTTAGTCGACTTTTTGCATCTTCAATATAGAGTTCAGATTTAAAAAAATTCATTATCAGCATCAGTATTACAGGTAAATTCACCGAAATTCTACATTTTTAGTATATCCTTGTGAAAAAAAAATAACTGCCAGCCAGACGACTGTTAGACGACTATAGTCGTTTGATTTGGGACAATAGGTGTCTGAAAACAATTTTTATGTACTTTACTTTATTGATTACTAGTCGATTGAAAATGACTGTCAATCGATTGCTAGCCGATTTTCAAACGGTTTTCAGTAACTTTTTGTCGTTTTTGTCCCAATTTAGCCGATTGCCAAACGACTGGCTGCTCAATCGTTTTATTTTCACAAGGGTAGTGATGTGTTCACAGGCTGTGAATCACAGCATATTGAAATTTCAAGGACTAATTTTACATTTTTGATCTATAAACACAATCAAGAACATCTAATTTTTTCTCACAGAAAGCAATATGAAGAAACAACTAATCCTGTTTCTCGTCCTCTCTGTGGTCATGCTGAGTTCAATTTCTTCAGTATGCGGCCATGGTCACTTCGAGTGGAACGGGTGTCAATGTCAAACAGGTGGCGAAAGAGGTGGCCATTGTCACTGTCCATGGGATAATAAACCTGCTGGTGTTGACTGTCGTCCTGGTAGCAATCACTGGATCTGTTTCCCATTCGGATAGACGTCATCGTTAAATTATATAATTCATATTATTATCGAGCTTATTTAGTCTCTAATAACATTCATGAGATAATTCTCGAGAAAAAAGCATTGTATAAATGATCAAAGATCAAAGTAAAAAAATATGAATAAATAAAACGAAAGGGAAAAAATCAAATTTACATGCTTATTCGACAATTGTTATCACATAGCAATTTACATGTTGATTCATTCATATGTTCTGATGTTTTGATGTCCATGCCAATTTTTCAGTTGGTGCATCTCAAACGTTAGCTATGCTTTAAAATGCAATCAATATGGTGCTACCACAGAAATCATTCAAAGAATTATGAATCCTCGATAGAAATCTATTTTACTCATAGTTCCTGCAAATCGAGCTACCGTGAAGCTTGTCCGCATGTCGCCATTCACTGATTCTTTTTTCGCTCAGCATCCGTAAAACGCCACTGCGATCCTTTTTGCGATCCAAAAAACGATACTGCATTGACAAAAAGAAAAATTTATACGTCGTTTGCCTAGCATTATATTCATTTGAGTGATCCGAAACCATTCCGATGACAATAAAAGATGTTTCTTTCAGTATACTAGTAATACTTACTTACATTGTTTTGTTATTGTAACATATACAGTGTACACGGGAGATCCCCGACCTGAAATCCAAAAGTATGAACACACAAAAAAACAAATTTTCGTGTTATTCGTTCTATTCCAAAATGCATTTAATAAATGTATACATTATATTTTTTTTGTAAAACATTTTAATCCTCCAACATCTTTCTGTCTTACGGTTCATGTTTCATTTATATTAATCAATAATATTTGCGATATAATCAAAAGACAAGGTCAAAAAATTGATATGAGCTGTCAAAATTGGTCTTATTTTTCTTTTTGATATTGCAGGAGGAAAATCACTCAAAAGTAATAGCAACAAATAAACCGAAAAAAGTAATAGCTGCTACACACAAAGAAGAAATTGAGTGACAGTATTCTTAAGGTTAGAGTAATCGGTTCGTTAACTCTGTTTTTTTATTCCGTTTACTCCAATGTCAGTGTAATGAAACACATTTCTCCTTTTTGGTTCATAACTTCTCCTTAAGTTCTTAACATACAACAACATTCAATGAGCACGCTTTTCAGATCGCTTCAAAGAGATTATTGTTCTATTCAAAGAAATTATCATTCTAGAAGTACAGAATTGAAGAACTGTAAATGTTGGAAATCACGAAGTTAAGATTCAATCAAATATTGAGCGATTTTGACTGAACTCGTTACAGTTGATATTTGAAAGATTTGTGTGTTTGGTAAATTTATATTTGTGGGCTTTTTGACAAAATCTAGAATTGATGATCCATTTGTAAAGCAAAGATTTTATTGTTCAAAATCGTATATTTATTTATTTTGAATTTTCAGTTAGGCTAGTTTTTGTTCACCGGTAAGAATATAAAAGGTTTCTGGAATCAAAATAAAGTCATCAGTTATTTAAAAGCTGTTTTTGAAGTGAAACCTACAGAAATTAAAAGGATGAGATTTTTGGCAAATTTCAACACTTCCAATTTTTGCGGCCTTTGTTGTCGTTCTAATCCTTCTAATTTTGATAAAATGTGTTGGTGGTAAATTCTGTGATGGTTGATAACTTGGAATGATTAATGCTAACTTGGTGGCATTCAAATAAAAAAAATTAATTTTTTTTTGCAGTTTCATAACAATATATTTGTAAGAATATAATGTGATTTCCTTAAACTGAGTTCATTAGAATCATCAGTAATACCTCAATAGAATCAAATCGATTGTTGTCCACGTACTATGTTGCCTTTGTCGTCGGAAAACGTATTGTCTAAAAAAAACTGTACATTTATTGCATTTGTCCGATTTCAAGAATGTCAAATCAAACAGTCCGAATGCAAGTTGATTTTGGTGTTTTTCAATATGAATGCATTGTGCAATGTATACAACGAACGACAGGTACTTCGCATAGGTTTAATTATTCAAAGTCTCTATATTTAATACGAGCACATCATATAGTAAAATTCCGCACAATATTTTCAATTTTGCAATTTAAATGATAAAATGAATGGGTGGCATGAGAGATCCAGTGAGTCTTCGGTGCATGTGCACATTATGCAATGTGCATGTGTGTGAGTGTGTGCAGAGTGAATGGGCTCAATAGAACCGCTATGCTGCATATTGATTATTGATTCGAATCAATTAATTTTATGTGGCCAAAAATACATTATGGTATCGATCTAATTAATTTTAATGCACCATCTCACCGTGCCACCGCTATCCCACTTTGTTGTTGGTGTCCCTTTCAATTTTTTGCTACTTTGTCAATTTGTGTTTTGTTTGTACAACGCGAAAAACTAAAATCATTTTCAGCATCGAATATGAGAGCGCACGATAAAGCGTGAAAGAGAGAGAATGTGCACGCGGCTGCCACCAAATGTACGAAAAACCATTGATTTTCGTCGTTTTTCTATTTTCGGTTGTTCTGTTAACATAAATGCACTCGACGATATGGGTGTATTTTATGCACAAGCTAGCACATAAAACTGATTTGCGATTTGTGGGCAAGAAGAGGGAAGGAGAGTGGAATGCAAAAGCGGGAAACTGGCAGCCATGCCAATAACAAAACGTCAATTTACTAGTTTAATGAATGGCATTCGGTGCTCGGCTACATCACATTATAAAAATTTCGGTTTCAACATTGCTCTCGCTATCGGGGTGCAAAACAAATCTAATGTAAATAAATTTTTGATCAAATTGGTTCACATACAATGTGTTCATTTACTGCAATCTATTCTCTCACTCTCTCCCTCTTTCTCTTTCCGTCTCTTTCTCTCGGATACTGAACGAGATTTTAAATCGATTTGCCCGTGTCAGACTGTACACGATTCATTATTAAAATTCGTTATAAAACATCCAGCACACTTAACTCCATGAAATTAGAGATAAAATCCATTTGAAAATTCGTACGTTTTAAAACTAATTTCAATGATGGATCAAAGTTTTAACTTTGATGCAATACATAATTTTTTTTTTTTTTTTATTTCAAGTTTGGTGAAAATGCAATTTTCCAGCGATGATTTACATCGATTTAAATTAAATAGTCATTCAAACGAATTCGCCAGACCGACGATTCTGTTTTATTAAGCTATTTGTTTTAGTGAATTAGTTTTTGCTCTCTCTCCATCTCTTTTTGACTATCTCTCTTTTTTGCGCTATGTTTGCCACTTTATCGATACATGCCACTGCCGTTCGGGCCTCGAATTCCCATTTTAATATATTTGTGTGGTTTTTCGCATGTACACCGCATCGATTGCTGCTTTGGCCAGGCTTTGATCAGTATCACTTTGACCTGGGCATTTTGGGACGAAAATTCTTAAAATTGCTAACGAAATGTAATGAAACTAATTAATTGTGGTGGTCATTCAATTTTTTTTTTACCTCTTGCAATCAGTAAATTGGATTTGATTAATTGCTTTGTTCATTTCTCTGCAATTTAAAATTAGATAAATCGGTATTTCGTTCCAATCAATGGATTTGATTAGCATTGATATTAATACGAAACAAATGCTATTTCATTCGAAATATGGCTGGCGTCGCCATCTGTTAGAATTTCCAAGCGAAAAGTAAGAAAAAAACCATTTAAGAAAAAGTTACTTTCGTATTTTTCTTTTCCATACAGTTGTTTGTCTCTTTCTTTGCACGCGATTCTTAAAAATTGAGCTCAACCGCTTTCCTTCCACTTGAGAATGCTCTCTTTCTTTCGACATCGAGCTTTCACTGGCCCATAAACATTTAAGAAATTCCCCTTTTTTTCAAACACACACTTTTAAAAGATTCTTTATTGCCAAAGAAGTGGGAGCGTTGAGCAGAAAAACTGCATCACGTTAATGAAAGCAACCCCTGCGCCTTTATCGATTCATTTTCCAGTTTTTACTGTGTGCGCTCACAATTCGTAGCCACTGCGTTTGCTCCGTCTTACATGTCGTCGTAAGTAATTCTACTTGAGATTGAATGATGTGCGTGTGATGAAGTGAGACAACTACATGTTGTCAACACAAGAAAATGGAAAGAGCCCTGGAATGGTTTTTTTTCTCTTCGTTTCACAGAAAAATATAAGAATTGGAAAAGTTTCTCCAGAAGAAATCAGAAAAACAACCGTTTCTTTTAGCTTTGACATCCAGAAAGCATTTTTCTTTCGTGATATTTTTGTACTTACATTTGGTGGTTGGCAAGCTGCCATCTAGACGGCGTTAGGATCTGGTTTTTGACATCGTGGTTTAATCAATTTATTTTTTAGTTCATTCGAATTTTACCCGTCGTATCGTTTTTCGATGAGTTTATAAAGTACATGCATGAAAAAAGTGTTGTTTGTAGACTAAAATGTATGTGTCAGTTTGATGTATGCCATCTTTGTATCATTGGTAACATTGAAGTCCCCTAACCACTGCATCAATGCAATTTTTTCTATTGGATTTTCTAACCGCAAACCACGCCCAGTTTAACCGCAAGACCAACCGCAATAAAGAAAACTAAACGGTATCGCGCATCAACCCGATTGTTTGCACAGATTGTGGTTAATGTCAATGATGTGTGCGTGTGTATGTGTGTTTTTGCGGTTTTTAATTTGTTCCGGAGCGAGCAGTCCTTCATCTTTTTTTTTACTGCGGTTCATCATAGCCACAAAACCAATGGACGACTTTCACTCAAAAGAAAATGGAGAAAGTGGATTTTCATTCACGTATTGAATCTGGGGAAAATCAATGGCCACTTTCATATCATAAAGATTTTGTACAAGAAAGAAAAAAAAATGTGTAAGAGAACTAGAATACTGTTCAAGGCTATTTTACTATGGATGTTTGAATACAGCATTAACTTTACTTTCTTGTTATTTTTGATTTTATATACAAACTATGTAGGTTTTTGAGCCAAATTAAAATAAATGTATTATATAATTTTAACTTTAACTTTGCAGCTCCTGTGCTTTGAGAGGAATTTAGTTTAAAAAAAACTGCAACTAACTATTATATTCCCACACAGTTTCTTTATAGGATATGTATTATGTATTTATATTTGGTCAATGTTTCAACAAATAATTGTTTTATATCAAAACATGAAAAGAATCATTGCAGTGGTGGTCGATTCCTGTTTTAAGCCATTGCTTGACAGCAAAGGTCGATTGGATTGCATTTTGTCGTCATAATATTGCTAAAAGTGAAATCTCATGCGAATAGAGATACTGTATAGAACTCTTCCATATTTACTAGATATTCCTTGTTTCAATATGTTCTACAAGTTTCCTATTAAAGTTGCGAAAGTTACCCCAATAAGTAGCCATATGTGTTGGACGTTTTGAAGTGTTGTGTTGTCTAATTTTCAATCCAAGTTTCTTCAATGTTCATCTCAGTTTCTTTTCAACAAATCTTCATCTCCACTCTGGAAACTTACGCCAACAATGAAATATGAAGTATAAACACTTAGTGAAAATAGAATCGAATACCAGGCAGAAGTGCGTCGAAAAGTGGTTTACTGTTAGTATAAGCGTATACACAGCAATGCAACAAAAACATCATCATTACAAGGCCATATGAGGGCTCAGCTACCCAACATTCCGTAGACACGTACACTACACACATACATCTGTTACAATTATTAAGAGTAATCCTTTATGGAAAAGGCGTAAGAACAATGATTGAAACAAATTGTTTTGAGGAAACCATTTATTGGTTGAAGGTTTTGTTTTGAATCACTCTTAAAAACCCTTTATCGAATTTCCTGCGTCACATTGTGTGTGTTTTTTTTTTCCTGTTCGGACGATTATTTATTGAACGATCCATTGTGTTTGGGTTGCCGGAATATTGAGCCGAATGTTGGTAAATATATGATTATTGGCTAACGTATTTTTTATTAAGTTAGGGTCCGAGAACAAACTAAACAGAAATCGTATCCCAAAAAAGAAAATATACTTGAATGTTCGACGTGCATTTGGTGATCCTTTTTTTCGAGCATGGTCGTGTCTAGGCCGAGGTTGGCAAACAACCGAGCAAGACTATTACATCGAAAGATAAATGTTACGTTGAAAATTGCGAAAGAGAAAAAAATTTGCACACGAAGAAAGTCAAACCAAAAAAGGGTTTCGTTTATATACGGAATTTTTTTATTTCTCCTTTGAAATGTAATTTAGTGTTATTTGCGGACATTGGCTATCGGTTTTATGTGTAACCATCCATCACTCCTTTGGCCAAACGAACAGACGAAAAATTTGAAATCATTTTTTTTGTTCATCCAACACATTCATTTATTTTCGATTTTCCTTTTGTTTGAAGCATTTGTCTTATGAAAAATGGGACATTCTTCAATGTCTTATGCTTCAACCGCATTGATGATGATTTTTTTTTGAATGGTTTCTGCAAATTCATGTCAAGTCGTGTTTTTTTTCTGGTTGAATTGCAATGTAAGTCGTGTGCTGATTGTATTAAATCGTGGACGAACAGTTACAACATCAAGCCATTTCAAAACGAAGTTAAACACGGGCACAATTTAATTAAAACCAAGACTTGATTTATTGCCATTCACACTCAGCTTTGCACCCTTTCGCTGCGATTCAACATTTGCTAACACGACACTGGTTTCATGTTTCGATTCCTTAGCTAAACGATTTCCCGGAGAATTTCCCTCACGTTCAAACCGTCAACCGTTGATGTTTGCACAAGATGTGAAAACAAAATGAAGTGAAAACGTCGAAAAAAAATAAAACGTCGAAATACATGGAAAGATGGGATTGAAACCTGAAAAATGGCTGTTATGATTGAAAATGGCTCACTAATTCTCAGCACAATATTGAAATTGTTTGATATCAGAATAACAATGATCGATAAGAAAAGTTTCTAGTTCGTCCCAAACTTTGAACAAAAAAAAAACGGTAAAAGAAACAAACAAATAGCTTAAAAACCATAAGCAAAGGATGATTGATCTGTTGCGAAGGGTATTAAGGCCCTGGCATATACGTTAGTTTAGTGATAGAATTAAAGCATTTCAAATGTACAGAATGAAATTTCGAAAATTCCGTATCCAAAATGATGACAACATTTTACCGTCTAATCACCATTTTGCGCGCATTATCAAAGCGTTTTGCATGATTTGCTGCATGTTTGAGCAGCACAACTAATAAAATGTTAAAATCCTCTTTAGCTGCATGTATAATTTATTTTTGTGAGTATTTAGATGGATCGGTGGATCGAGAAAATAAACTACTCGGACGAATTTAAATCATTTTACAAAATAGCGATGATGAAGCAACTTAATATCAACTGATTTGCTGTATCGTATGTTCCGATTTATCTAAATTGTAAATGAAAATTCAGTTTATGCTAAAACTGTTGTGAATCCATGGCCATGTTTTGTAGCGAATAAAAAAAAGTGTATAAGTAAGTGAGTGAGAGAGAGACAGAACGTGACGGGTTCCGAAGCTTTAAAAGTAAATATCAACATTTTATTTAGTAGTTTAATACCCTTTTAGTCCGTCGCTCAGTAACGTAGTGGAATTTTAATGTCACGAAACAACGATGACAGTATTTATTAAATAAAATTTATGTATGCCACTTTCCATTCGACATCGTATCACTCACACAGCAGCACACCAAAGCACATTATATTACTCGCTTCAAAAATGCTGTGGAACAGCCAAGTTGAGTGCGTTCGTTTTTCTATTAAACGGTACCTCATCATCATCATCATCAACAGCAGCAACAGCAACAACAACAACGAGCTGTAATATTGGCAGCAACAGCAACAGCAACGCGATTCAATTCAGGCACAGGAAAATGTAGTTCCATGCATATCGGATTACTTGGGTGTATTGTGTCATCATTCCAAATACGAAAAGCAACGTTATTTTATTTATGTGCAACGTGAAATAAAACAAAATAACAAGAAAATGACTAGGAATCTCAATTTTGCTTGCTTTGCTTGCCGGTTTGCGCTATCTACTTGGCAGCCGATCGGTTGATAGAGAGTATTGTTATTTTCGAACAACCAAAAGCACTTTCAGCTTAATAAATACTTTGCTTGCCTTAAATGCGCTTAATATATTGTCAAAGTGTATGCAAAAATATTCGCTGCTATTTTCCTAATTTTCTGAGAGTAAAAAATTAAATGAACTTTTAAACGGGCGACCAACGGGAACAACAGCAACAGCAGTAACAGCAACAAATACAGTGCACATTGAATGCTTTGTATGCGTATGTATATTGTACTCGCATATACTCAAACCCCAAAAACTGAGCTCACGCTCTTTTCTCCAGAGCACTAAAAACCAGCAATAGTTTTATGTGTTGTGTTCTTTTAAGCACCCGTTGAACAAACAATGATGAAAACTGAATAAAGAAATAGCATTAGATGGAGAAAATGCTATTGTCAATCATCAGACAACATCTCTATCTCTCCTACTCCCCCTCCCTCTCGAATGGGAGCGGGAAGTAGATGTGATGGCAAAGTAGATCAACAACGATGAAAAGAATTCTATATTCTGTTTTGGATGCTGTTGTTGTTGTTGTTGTTGCTGCTGCCGCCGTACAAACAGTGCAAACATCAGAATTAATGAATTCATGCAAGGTTCTTAAACACTGCAAAAATGGAAGAGAGCAAGAGAGAGAGAGGGAGAGAGAGTTGAATCAGATTAGTAGCTAATTGTAAGATAATGGCATCAGATGCGATGCTTCGCAATCAATATTCTCCTTACATATCTAAGTTTGCTTGCAGATGACGGAAATTCCTTCGGCTTAAACAGACACAGAGACGCAATTAGCAATTCACAGCTTCGCTTCGGTGAACTGTGTTTAACCAGATTTAAATTAATATATTCGTCTTTATGTTGAATTTGGAATGTTCTTTTTACTTGCTTTCTACCATTTCCAAGGATTCCAAATGAAATAACAAAAAAAATGAAAAAAAAAAATGTATGGAATCAATTATATTTGGTGCAGTAAACAATAAGAATGAAAGCACTATCCGAAATATCATTGAGACATTTTGACATCCTTCTTGATTCCATTGAGAATGTTTACCACATTTTCGGATCAAAGCACAATGTCGGTGCATTTTTGGTACAACAAACAAGATTTAAATTCATTTGAATACCGTTTGGAATTTCATTTCTCAATATCAATATGAAAGTGATTGTGAATGCAATCTGAAGGAAATACGATTTGATGATGACAAACAGAACGTCAAAATGCGGACCGGAAATGAGAACGCTGACAGTCGAAAAAGAAACAAACGAATGTAGAAACGAAGAGATGCAATTGTCCACAAAAGGAATAAATAAATATGGAAAAACTATTCCTTCCTGTCGATTCGCGTACACAAAAGGTGGACGCCGTGCATTTTTTACTCTAGATGACTGAGCACTGTGCATGAGCAATGTGTGTGCCCTTTAATATTTGATGTTGCTGTCGACAGATCCAAAGAGCGGAAATATGTATGCATTGAAAACGCAAATATGATTCCGAGCATTTTGACTAATTCACAAACATGAACGTTACCGTAAACCCATAGATTTATCATGCTTACGTGGCTCGTTCGTTCACTCTCTGAGAGAATTCGTTCATCTCTCCATTTGTGCGAGTGTGTGTGTGTGGGTGTGTGCTTTTTTTTTGTTTCTGCATTTGCATACGATTATAAATTCATTTGATGAGTGTATATAAAATTCTGCGGAAAATATAAATTATCCAGCTTCTTTGATAGCTCTGGCGCACTGGATTTTTCACATCCCAAACTAATGCAACAGTGAATAAGAATCCCAATGAACATGCTGAAAATTCTAAAGATATGAATTTGTGGCCCATATTCAAAATGCTTTACTGAATTCTCCATATATTACTGTGCGTTATGCACACGGTGTTTCAGAGCGTATATGAACCGAACGAAAATTTCACACACATTAATATTGAATTCAAACGTATTTTTCTATATAGAGAAATAAAATACCCGAGAGGTTTTCGCCAGAAATGTTCGAAAAATGGCGTTCTTCACCATTGATAAAGATACGTAAATGCATATCATCATCTAAATAATTTAGCATGAATTTTGAAAAGTGAAAAAGGTAAAAATGAAGAGCAACCAAACAAAAAAACTGGGGAAATATTTTTCGAAATTCTCAAATTGCGGGCTCTCAATGTAATAAATATGCATGATGAATTTGGTGGCAACCGTATCTTACCAGTGATCCATATCGACCATGTTCATTGGTTATTTTATATATATTCCAAGAAAAATGCAAGAGAATATACGAGAAAGAGAGCGTTCGGCTTCGTGCTTGTGAATTTCAAATGATTTTTCTTTAACCTCTAAATGCCGTCGGTGAATAATCTTTCTCTCTTTGATAAAAGTACTCATTCATAAATAGTTGAATGGTTGCCATGATGTACATTGTATATACATTGTACACCCAAAGAAACCACCACAATTTCAGTTTTTACTCATTTATAAGGCTTTCAAAGAAAAAAAAACACACACACATTCGTTCTCTTTCTTTTATCTCAATAAAATGTTTGAACTTTAAAGCATTTTTCTCTCTTCATTTGACGAGTAAATGAGAATTTTATAATATTGGAATGAGAACAAGTAGTCAAAATGAGCGTAGGTTTTTTTTAAAGAGTGAAACACGGAATGAATACAAACGAAGAGGTCCTTCTTCCTAATATTTACGATAATTCACATTCAAACAAGCAACACAGCGAGCCAGAAACAGAAGAATCTGCCAGAGAATGACGAAAAAAACAAGTGAGCAATCGAACGTTGAGAGTCGTATTCACCTTGGAAATGCACTTAGGCGTGATTGTACTTGAAATTTCGTGTTGAGGGGTCTCGGTTGCTAACGATAAATCGTGATAAAGGTGGAAAACATTGCCGATGAAAAATCATTAGAAGCGACTGGTAACAGTGTCAGTGTCTATTGCATTCGAAACGAATTGTTCGTGGGCCCCGGCAAATTTTTTAGAGGGTGCGAAGTATTTCTCTTTCCTCTCTCTCTCTCTCTTTGACCGTTTACAACGAAATATCCTTGTTAAGCGGCGTCTTTTTTCGGTTGTTGGTTATCATTGCTTTTGCCATTTATTCTGTTGAAAATTGCTACAAAGGTGTTCATTAAGATGATGGTTAATTGGATATCAAGCAACATCGCAGGAAAGGAAGAAGTTGATTCATACAAAAAAAAATACCTTTTATTCGGTTTATTGTCGGTGTTTGCAATTAAAATGAGTCTGGTGAAGAGAAAAAAAAATGTGGCTTGAGTATATCTTTACCGCAGTGACGTCGGTTATAATTTTTTTTGTGTGTGTATCTCTTGACTACAGCCGAACTTTTTCCTCGTCCATCATCGTGAGGGACGATGTTTTGTGATTATTTTCTTGGAAAATTCACTACCATTTAACAGTAGTGAAAAGTTGATGCGCAGTTTGAGTTTACAATGTCATTTCATTTTATAGTTTGAGTTTTAGCCATTCCAATTATTATAACGGAAGTAGATGCCGTTCACGTTACGGAAAATTTGTACTGTGTTTGCCTTTTGAACCGAGCAAAAGAGCAAGAGAATCATGGTAAAATAATTAATCGGGAATGAATACGTTGAATGCCAAAGTACGAGAGCCATTCTCACAATAGCGCAAAAGCAACAACAGTTACGGTGGCGGCAACGTTGGCGACAGCAGTGGCAGTGGCAGTGGCAACAGTAACATCGAAGAGATGTGCACTGATGCGAAACATGGTTTTCGGGGTTATTCAATTAAAGTAAAATGGCACCCTTATGGTTAAAATGATAAGATGTTTTGTCACTTTTGTCCGTATTCCATCCACTTGGTTTGCTTTCACATTTGGCTCTTCGCACAGAGAAACACTGGCGCTGTGTCATCAATGTTGTGCGCACCAACAATGCCTGTGTATCTAAATGAAGATCTATCACTTTATGGATACTTTGTCCTTGCACGAATATTTATGTGTATGCTATATTTGCATAAGGATTATCACATTAACTATAGCTGTATAATATTGAGATTGTCTCCGCAGTCTCTCGATCAAAATGCTAGGCTATGGATAATTTTTTTCGCTTGGTTCTTCTCAATGACATAAAAACAATACGAAAATCTATTTCAATTTTACAGCCTTGTAATAAATGCTAGGAGCGTTCACGCTCATGCCTAACAAGAGCGGCGACAACAATTATTAAAATAGTGGAAATGTTGGCTGTGCAACAAAAGCACAAACACACTAAAGATGTTCGTCCAATTTTAATTAGAATAACTAAAGTGTGGAGCGAAAGAGAGAGAAAAAGAGAGAATCAAGTGAATAAATGAGAGCAAATACATTGCAACGGAGCGAGAAAACACCAGAAACTCTCACTCTGGCAGAGAGAAAAACTTTCCACATTTTGCAGCATTGAAACAAAGTTGGAAAAACTTGTGCTCATTGTTTCGTTTACTACGAAATTTATTTATTTTCATTTTTATATGTCACCCTCACTCACACTCTTCCGGTCCCTTTTCCTCATTGATGTTTCGCAGCTGAACTGCTTCAACTAAAATAAAAACTTATACATTCACCACTGTAAATTGTGAATGTGCGCACAGGTCATGATTCCATTATGCCAAAATAGTTTTAATCTTGTTTTATATACAAATTATAGATGTTTATATGCTCAGAGGTTTTTATACGCTGCATAAAACTTTTCGAATGGTAAATTTGGTTTGGCGAGAATGAGCTAGAGAGTGGACTAGAAAATGACAAGATATGCGCAAAAACCTAGAGGAACAATTTTTATGACGATAAGTTTAACTAAAACTAATTTAATTACTCTGCAGAACTCTTGTATCAGGCGTACATTGGCCACATGACATTCACGTGATGGCTCAAGAAGACACACTAACATTTGTACAGCAACTACAAACACTGTATATTCACTGCAAATATACAAATGATATTTCTATTTTCTTTTTTTTTGGGCGAAAATTTGCTGGTATTTTTCTCTCGCTCAGATTCAAAATGAATAACACGCAGATTGAATGCGGAAAGAGCACTTTGCTCATTATTTGAAAGCGTTAATTTTTAATTAGCATCCGACTGGTCTGTGTGTATGTGTATGTGTATGTTCTTTGATTTTAATCATTCCACTGTGATGACTTGGATGGAAAACACTTTTTTTGCTTGAAAAATTACTGGAAAAACCCGGAAAAGCAATGTCATTGACAAACATTTCGAAAATGAGCATGGACTGCAAATGATGTTGTCCACAAAGACAGTCTCATTTAGTCTCCGAATCAGATTTTTTTTGCTGTTTTTTTTTTTAAATTTTCATTTCCTTATGTGCCCGCATTCTCTTCCCGCCAACATTTTTAATTCTCATTTATACGCGCGGTATCACAAAAATGTTATAATTAAACACCTACTCATTATAAATATCAAATTATTATGCCATGGATTTAGTGTAGCTCGATGTTTTCCCCTTTTTCACAAGTATGAACCAACACGAAAATGTTGAACACACTGAAATCGGATCGATGGAGAAATTGTTGCTTGAAAAAAAATATTAATAAAGAATTTATGTATAGAGTATGAGTTTAGTATACTTTTTCAAGCTAACATTTTCTATGTATGCATCGAAATAAACCATGAGAGCGGTAACCTTTATTGCATGCGATGTGATGAAAGATTATTTGAAAGTATTTACGGATAAATTCAGGACAATGTTGGGATGGGCTTTTGCTCGCTTCGCTTCCTGTTTTCGTGAATCATAGAAGAATTCAATATGATGTGTAAAATAACGGAGACGTCCCAAATAAAAGCATTAAATCGCGTTAATTAATAATTACGAGCACAAAGCAGCTAGTGAAATACGGTGATGGTTGAAATGTTTTTGACTCGGTATGCGATACTTTACTCTACGATGGCTCAGCTTGACTTGGCTTGACTTGGCTATGCATGTCTGAACCCGAATTATCTACTCCATCGATGCTCTTTTTGCATACCGATATTTTGTTGCCTGAAATTATATTGGATGAGCTATTTTGGTCTAAAGCCACCTGACTCTAGCTCTCATCAATCGTACACATTGAAAGTCAAGCTGATCTAAGCCATGTAATATGATGGCTGAAACAAAGAAATGACACACGCTGTAACTGATTTTTCATCCAACACAACTTTACCGGAGCTAACCTTCTTTCAATACAAATTCAACAATTACCGTATTTATTTAACAAAAAATTTCCACAATAAACGAAAAAAAAAATGGATTTTTCAAACAATTTATTTTCCAGTTCGCATGGTTGCGTTTTTACCAAACAGTCAACATCGATCGAGAGAGGCATAAAGGTTTGTGTACGTATTGCAGCGAGAAAGTCTTTGTTGTTCATTTGGTTAATTCATAAAATGTATCCACAATTTATATTTTATTAAGCGATTGTGCGCTTTGCATCGGTTGAAATTCAGTTGGAGTGAAAATGTTGCTCGGTGAATTCTCCCGGTGATAAAAACATTGAGTTTAGTAAATGGTGCAATATTTTTAACATACAATTCCCTTTCAACGAGCAGATAGTGAAAGAGTTCGCTTTAGTGTAGAGTTCTTATGCCAAAATGCGTACCGTTTTACCTTTATTTATTGCGTTGAGGCAGCACGACGTGCAACATTGTCCATATAAATTTTCAATGTACTATATATATATTTTGCATCCGCAAAAACCTCACCTACGAATGTCGGTTTTTCGATTCACTCGGAAAATTAAATATTTTCAACACACAAGCAAATAATAAATTAAACTAAATAATGACCTCATTTTGTCATAAATTTTTGGTGTACAAATTTGCTTCATGAATATTTTGCGGATTCCTTTGTTATTAAGCCGCATTCTATTGCATTCGCCCAAAAAGTCGATTGAAACTTTTCAAATTTATTAAATTTAATGAAGAATCTCTTGATTAAAATAATATTTACATTCGCTTTATTGAAAAACCCAAGTCTTCTCTATAACGTGACCCTCTTTTATAAATAATAACGCTGATGCCGGAAACGTGAAGTTATAATCGTTGATAAATGTTGTATTGGTGAATCTTCAATGATTCGAAAGCAGTCGAGAGCATTGAGAAGCCGGTTAAGTGTTCGTGATGCTACTTTAAATTTGGCCATTACTTAAAAATGATATACGTATAATTTGTAAGTTGGATATTTTCCATGTTTGTATGTGTTTGTTTCAAGTGTTTTTCCGAACTTACATTGTAGCTCAAAACCAAATATAGAAAAAGGGGTTTTATTGTTAGAAACTATTTCAAAATAGACAACAGACATAGGGAATAATGAATATTCAGTTTTATTCTTAAATTAAAAATTCTATTTTTCTAACTGTGGTTTTAATACAAAGTTTGGAAAATGGTTCAGATTGAAGAATGAAACTTACCAACATTTAAGTATATGAATAATCCCTGTCTGTGCAGTAGGACAAAGATTTTCTTCTGCAAACATTACAGTCTACCAATTAAAAAGGTCAAAGTCTATCTGAAACTGCATCGACTATTTTATCATCGTACAAACTATCGACTGATACAAAGTTCATTCAAAGAAATATCAAACATGGGTCTTAAAAGTAACAATAAATTCAACCAAAGCTTACCTCACAATTGAAATGCATACGTAAATCGAACTGTCAATTGCATGATGCAGCGATCACAAAATGTTGTAATTTAGAAACTGTCAGTAAATGGAAAATTTTTGCAATCAAAGTAAAAGTTCATTTAAATTCGATTTAATTGAATCGACCAAATCAGTAAATGCATTCTCGTTCGGCAAAAACAATACAATAACCTGAAAATGGCACCAACAACACAACAATCTAAAGTAAAGTGGACTGGTTTGGACAGCAGAAAAAAGTCAATTGAAACCAAATGGCGAATGCAGTCGGCATAATGCAATTAGTTTTAAATATCGATTCGAAATCCATTCGAACACTAAACATTCAATCACAACGCTATTTTTGCTCGTTAATTTCAATACAGTACTATTTATTGAATTCAAACTTTATGAGAATGCAAACATTCACACAATTGCAACTGATTCCATAGATTTTAATTGAAAAATGTTAATTTAAATGCTTTTGAAGTTTGGTGGTCAACTTTTCAGTTGCGTACACAATTCGACAACGAACAAACAAAAAAAACACACACTTTCAATCCAGTTGAATGGTTTTGCACTTTTGAAACTCAAATAAAGTCTTACATTCGAAAAACCTATTCGGAAACTGTCATTTTCCAGAATTGCACAACTGTACAATTATTGTTTACTTAAGACAGAAAGAGTAAGTGTGGTTTTGTTGGTCAGTAAAAGGGGTTTATTGACATTTTGTAGAAAATGACAAGTTTCCATTGAAAATGCACAGCAAATTGAAGCCAAAAATTGTTCGTAAATGTTGATTTAAAGTAAAACCATTTTTCGAAAAGGTGAATTTGGCTAATAACTTTTCACGTTGCATTTTGAATTGTGGATTGAAAATTGAAATCTATGTAAAAGGTCTGCACGCCTGTCGAAAGTCAAATGATGAAATCCATCATTAAAGCCCATTTTATCGGATTGTTTGCATTTTGCAATTGGGTTGACAATATTTTGTGAGCATTTTCGCTTTTGTGTGTTAAGTAAAACAGTAATTATACGTTGAATATTGTGGAGCAACTTCAACAAAGGCGATTAATTATTGCATTTAAAAAGCGGATAACAGTACAATGGAAGAGATTTTTTTTGTGTGTAGCAGCCGTTGCTATTAAATGTTGAATCGAATTATTGTATGCTCGTTGGAAATCGGAGTTGCAAAAAAAAAGATCCATTGAAAAGTACTTTATCAAAATTGCTACTGTTCAGCGTTTAAACCGTTTGTTCAATGGGAAATAGCAATGTGCGGGGGTGACACACGTGAATGGGACGAAAGAGAGAGAAAGAGAGAGAAAATGTGATAGATCCCATAAAATTGTTGGTAGTACATAATTTATACACTGTAAGCAAACACCTCGAGGCGTTGAATCCGGTTTGGGAATATTATGTTGACACAAGCCATTGTGAAATTGAATGATGCAAACATCAGCCGCACACAGAAATTTCGAAAACGTCGAACGGATGACAATGACTACGACGTTGCACGATATTTGCTGGCGCGCACTCAAACACACACACACACACACGCCCGCCTCACCAATGCCAACAACAAAATCAAGTGACTTCAAAAACATGTAGCCGAACACAAAATTGTACGGTATGTGTGCAGTCGGTGCTCTTGTGCTTCATTTGCTCCTGTCCCTCTTTCTCTCTCTCTCTCTCTCTCTCTCTCTCTCTGTATGTATGTTTGCATTCGCTGTAATATTTACTATGCCATGTTCATTTTGTCTGCATGCGGATTTTGAATCGCGGCTATAGAAAATATGCTCATTTGACTTGGTGCGGGATTTGATGTTTGCAATACAAAAACCTTGCTATTACCCATCGTTTGTCGCCATCATTACCACCGGCAAGTGTATCGCCAACAATACCACCAACTGCCACCACTACACGACAGCCCGCCGTGTGCTCGACTGCTCCGTACTCGTACGATCAAAGCAATTGCCTTTGCACCGACAATTTCATTACATTTTCCGTGCTGTTTTCTATTCACCTCCACATCAACACCACTTTTATTTCACTAATTATCTAAAGGCTGACACATGAATCGATTTTCCATTTCAAATAGTTTACATGCAGAGCTAACTACAAAAAAAAATATCAACATCTAATTGTAGACCGTTTCTAATGTTATTTTCATAACGATTAGATAAAAGTTTAAGAATGTTGAACTTCTTGTCTTAAATTTTCCACTTCCACTAATTAATGGAATGAAGCCAAATTGAACAAATTCAACCATTTTAATGAAAATTAAATAGAATAAAAAAATATCTCTAGAAATCGGTCTAGACCATAAGTAAAATTTTAATGAAAATTCCTTCGTTTCGTAAATTGTATTGAGCATTTTTTTGCTGGCCATGGCTAAAATATAATCTCTTTCATATTTGCTTGAAGGGTCTAATATTCAAAAACAAAAAATTGAAACTTGAGCTCGAAACATCGACTGATTTCAGCGTTCTAATGAAAATCATTAGTACAATCCGAAATGTATCATATTGTTGGTATTGTTGGTAAAAAAACAAACACAGCACTCGAAATACCAACGTAATATTTGAACTTATTGAAGGAGATATACGTATGCAGTGGAAATTGTTTGAGTAATTAGTATCGAATGAGAATTGAAGCGCGTGTCATTGTGCGATGGGAAATCAATTTGCCAGCACTTTTGCTCATTAAATACGATGGCATCAAAGAACACTTCATCACACATCATTATCATTTATTGCCGATAATTGTATTAGACGCATTCATGTGCACTTTAAAATGAGCCATCATTTTGTACCAGAGTTTGATATTGAAGTGAAATAAATTACATTGCTTAGGTAAATGTTAAACGTTTACTGCTTGGAAACGTTCGAAGCACATCTCAATGTATTTATGCCATCAATTTCAAAAAGGTATTTGAAAATGCATTTTTTTTTTTTTTGCATCAAAGGTTTAAACTAAATCAATAGCGCTCATTGAAAACAGCTGCACTCTAAACATATACACGCGAACCACGGTCTGTGTACTCCTGAGACAAATTCTGTTGTATGCTTTTTCTTGGTTCGGTATTGTGCTGTGGATTTCGGTCAACATTGGACAGCTTATATTCGTTCACGTTTCAAAGAGGCTCAATTTAATACACAAAGTTTCTATTAAAAAAATTTAATTTGGACTTTAGCATAACCTTAGTTTAAAAGTGATGATAAAAACTAAATATTGTCAAAACGATGAGGATTACACTTCACAGAAACATAGCACACCTCAATACATCCTCATCATTTTATAAAATATTTTATAAGAACTGATATTTTTTTAAAAACACTATTAGAATAATGTTTTCAGAGCAAATGTTTGCCAATATATGAGTTTTCAATGTATTTAATAATAAAAATGTTTATCTCAAAGCTGTATTTGAATTTGAACTGTCTTTATAGAACATTGATCTGAATTTTTGAGTCTGCTCTGATATTGCTTTTTGAAGTATGAATATAAAATTCATTTTCAAGCTGTAATTAACTTTTCCTTGAACATATTCAAAAATAAATTGAATTACATTTATAATTCTGACCTTTCCGCACTGATATGAAATTCGAGAAAACTATTGAACAATTAATTCATGGTTTGATCAAAAGACAAAGCTAGGGGGAAAGAACGCTGTAAATATTGTGCATATATTGTAAATAGACATAGAGTATTTGCATGGAATATATGCAGCCTACAGATGGTGCACGTGCTACTGCAAATATATATGCAAATACGCGTGTAAATAACTGCATATATTTGCACATATGGCAATAGTTCATCCCCCCTAGAGACAAAGTATTGGTTTTGCAAAGATGACACGAAATATCCCGTACGTGGTTGGAGTTGAGTTTCCGAGGCAAAACCAATACTTTTTTGAGCACATTGCATGTGCGGAAAAGTAAAATCGGTTTAGAAAGTTTGCAAAGGGAAGTTGATGTAACACACTTTGGGAATGTTGAGATAAAATAACCTCTGAAGTTCTATGCAAGAATTCAATCAATATAATTCGTACAACCACTGACAATTTCGTTGTATTAAATTGCATCAAATGTTGCAATTTTGATGAGATTTGTGATGTAAGTAATGGTCAAAGCAACAAAATGTTCGACTACAGAACGCATAGCAAAAAATATTGCATCACCAAATCTGCTCAAATCTTCAATATTTCAAAAAAATACGTTCTACAGCTGCTTTAGAATTTTGCACGCTTCTTCTTACATAAATTGTTAATCCACAATGTATTCTATATCAGCTATAGAAAGTCTCATTATTGGACAAAATACACTCATATAATCTGACAGATCTTTTATGTGTGTGTGTGTGATAAGTTTGAAAAGTTTTCGATTTTTCGCAGCATGCAATGAAATCGAGTGCACGCATTCAAGCAGAAAATTTAACTTGTATGATCGCAACCAATGAAAAGTTTAAAAATTTACATGCTCGAATCTCTGCTATATTGAAATTTCAATTTTATCGTTCATTATTTCAAATTATGACAAAATAAAGTATGTGTTAACGAGCATATTTCCTATGCCAATTTTCAGATCGAAAACTTGATTTCAGATTTATTTTGGATAATAATGTGTCACCAAGCCAACGATAACCGGGAAATGTGAGCATCTGGAATAGCATACACTTCGGTAATAAATATTTGTCACATATCTTTCAAATTGAGAATCTCAATATGGATTCAATCTTATCGAACATATTGAAATACAATTGTTACCTACGGGTTGAAATGTGATTCTGATTCTTTTGGAAATTCAAAGTTTTTCAACGCATCGGAATAAGAAAACATGGCGTTTTTTTTTCTTCATATGAAAAACCAAAACCACTATTGGTGTTCAGGTCCTAGTGAATCCTTGACGGAAAAGTATATCGCGCAATTGAAATAACGTTATCCTTACAATTAACACAACAACAAATTATATTTTCGAATCTTAATCGCTCATGAAAGTTCTATTTTTAACCAAAAAAGCCGAAAAGACTCACTTTTAACCATATTAATCAATGTGTTACCAAAATTGATGGAAAGAAAATAGTAAAAGCCAGCAGGGTTTCAATGAATATTGATTGATTGATTTCGTTGCTTTTCCCAACTCAACCATTCTACAATGAACGCGTTCGTTAGTGTGCGTTCGTTTAAATCGAAACAATTTGATATCACTTTCTTGGGTCAAATATTAATATCACTTAACGCAAAAAAGGCCCAAATGAATTTTGTCTGTTCGTCTGTCGATGCAATCCATCTCCTAACTCAGTGAATGTATTGAATCTAATCGCATAATATTAATGATGCCTTTTATTAAAAAAACAGAACCTCTTCGAAATAGCACAATGTATCTGATACAGCAACGAAAATTGTATCAAAGATCCCTAAATCGGAAATTCGAAACGGCCAATTCGTCAGAGTCTTGTGATTTCGGTGCAAATGAGTACCATTTATCGTTGTATTGTTAGCCTGGCCCCAGTCTATATTTTTTTCTATGGCACGTTGCTCTACTCAGCTATCGAATTTTAATTTAACCGACATTTCTTTGTTTCATCGTGTCTTTCAATCAATTGCCGTGAATCCCGCATTGGTTTCCAATCTGGCCGTTTCAAGCTTGTGTTGGACGCCTTAATCATGATTAATATATGTTCCAATCAGATTTTCGTCTTGTCTTGACGCTACGACTGACTAATCAATGTTCTGTTGAATATAACCGCTTTCAAGAAGAAGAGGGAAGAGAGCGAAGAAGTGTGTGTATTGCGTCCGATTTCTCCGCTATAATTCACTGTGATGTAAAATGTGTGGATCGGTTGATGACACACTGCAATATGACGTTTTACCCTCATCATTTTTCATACATTCAACGTAATATTTCACACTACACACTAAAGCGTATTAAAAAAAAAACAACTTAAAAAACACTCGACAAGATATCGGATACAAAGAAACAGATTGTTGTGTTCAACATGTGAACAATGTAAATTCTCAAAACGAAATAAAAAAAACAGTTCACCATTTCAATTAGAATTGCTTTCAATTCGACAGACAAAAACTGCAGACATGCGATGGCATGGCGATAACATACAGCCAATAAAGCGATTAATTCGTTAAAAAATTGCGTTAAGAAGGAAATTAATCGTTGACCGCAGTTCTTAATCAAACGAAAATCACATATCCTCTGCTTCCATATGCTCGTACACACAAAAAAAGCGCACACGCGATAGAGAGACAGAGAGCGAAAAAGAATTGCAAAAGTGTTTTTTTATGTTGAATGTGAAAGGTTTCTACCGCATGAATTACGAATTTTAATGGGCTTGCCAGCATTTTTTTCTCATTGGCACGATTTTACAAAAAAAACACACACACACACACTTGGTACGCGATTAAAAGAGGATAAATAAAAGCTTTAACCGCATCGAATGCAAATCAATATTTAATGCAAAAACAGATTAAAAAAAGTGTGCTTGTACACTTGAAATGAATAAAAACGAAATTTATGAGGAAACAAAAAAGTCACCATAAACCAAAATCATCGAAATATTTGTGTGCAAAGTGCTTACTCCATTTTTTTGTTTGTTAGCAAAAATCCATGAGATTTTTTTATGTTGACCATTTCAAAATAAAATAAAAAATACTCTACTTTTTTGGCCATTTAACATTGGACTGTTTCGCCAATTTGAAAGTGCTATTTTAATTAATTTATTGATTGAAATTGGCAAAGCACACAATCACAAAGGGCGTCACACAGTATTTATTTTGTAGATTCATACACGGGGTTGCCAGCCCAACGACTGGTGATTGCAAAGCAAAACGACTTTCATGTCATATGCATTTCATTGGCTGAATGTCGGCTCCACACCGGTATGCCGCGAGAGAACGTACAATAAAAAAATGAACAAGCAACAAAAACAACATCGGCATCGGCATCGGCATCGTTCTCGTTTTGATGGATTTTATTTTTTCAGTGATCGCATTCGCGGTTGACATTTGATGGTAATGTCGATAATCAGACATTCCGTGGCAACAATGTGTTGTGATATGACTTTTTGATACAATGTTTGAAGCAGCTGATATTTGAATGTTTGGCGTTTTTTTTTTCTATTCGATTCAGAATATTTTATGCACTTTTTTTTAAAAAACCATTTTTGATAGTTGTTAAAATCACTTGCAGTTCACCAATCACGACATATTCACACCGTGAAAGTCAGGCTAACTACTCATAGCAAAATGAAATCTTTCACATCATTTGCAATTTCAATGATTTGCAAATATTCTGCGATAAAACGTTGCTTTCATCATTTTAAAGCATTGGACCGTTTTTTTAGCTCTTGAAGTTGAAACTGCGAACTGTGCTAACAAAATTATTCATCGTCAATAGATTTTATCTTTCGTTTGGCCGATTTATGCGGAGTAATTTCGAATTGTGCGGCACAATTCAAGTGTACAATTTTCTTTTCCTTCAAGTTCATCGCATTTCGCTCTCCACTCGTCGCACTGCAGCCAAAGAATAACAAGAAAAAATTGAACTTTATCGTTTGAATTTAACGACAGTTGTTTTTCTTTTTCTTTTTCTTCTCCTTTGCAACACAGTTTGTTCACTTGGAATAATTTCGTTTTCGCTACAGCATCTTCATTCTACCATTTCAAGTACGACTTCGTATCATTCTCATTCTCAAGTTTTGAAAACGCGTTTTTCACCAACGGAACATCAACCGAAGACGTAGAACTCAACTTTGTTTGCGCCGATCTATTAGTAAATCAATAAATTCCTAAAATGGAAACATATTGGTCTTATTAAATAAATAAATAGCGAATTTTATGCTTCGCTGATATTGTTGCCACTGCTTCTTTGTTGCCGGTGCTGCTGTGTTCACATGGAAAGGAACAAAAAAAAAAATTATATAAGCGTCGCGTGCACAACGAGATGAGCCGAGGGTGATTTGTTTTCTCTGTTTGCATTTTAGTTTGATGCTAAAAATTTACCAATGGATGTGATGAAAACGAGTACAAACGATAAATTCAATTCGATAAAAAAAAAATATATATATGGATGCTGAGAGAAGTAGGCAACTTTGTCGTCGTCCGTCTGAAGATGGAGAAAAATCGGTCGCACAAACAAGGATCACAAGAGGTACTGAAATATACACACAAACAACAACAACAACAGCAGCAGCAACAAAAAAGAGAGCGGTGAATAAACAAATCAACGGAAACCAAAAGAAGATTCGTATTTTAAATTTGTTGGGCGCGCCATAAACCAATCGAGCGCACACTCTCGATGATAAATACAAATGTTGATTGTGAGTGGGCATTGAATACGAAAAAAAACATCAGCTAGACGAATGCGACAAATATTTAAAAAAAGAAAATGCTGCAGAGACCGATGACAGAACCGAGAAAAAATGCGTACGCGTACAGAGACCCAAATTCCAAATTAAAATTAGTTGAAAAAGGCAAGACACAGTGCGACGAGTGATTCGTTTTGAGTGTGATGTTTAATTTGGTGCCAAAGCACACAGACCTTCGAGAGACCATTTCTCTTCCCTTTCTCTCACTTTCTCTATCCACAAAGCGCGTTTGAATTTAAATGAATTAGATCTGTAAGATGTTGTGTAAATCTGTCCATCGAACCACCAGAAGAAAAAAAAACCAAATCGACAACGTTTTTTTTCGTGCGTGTTATGGCCATTTCAATGGAAATGGTGAAACACCGGAATGCGACATTTATATCCCCAAACAACATCTACAGTTCAGTATACTTTATTTTCACACAAAAAAGCGTACAATCCACACAAATTCCTTGATATAATATATTTTAATCTGCCGTTGGAGTTTTATCCTTTATTTATTTATTTGCTGCTCATTTTGAAAAAAGGAAGGGTTATCTTTTTACGGGTGTCCCTTTTGAAAATGTTAATTCGGATTACACTCACGATTTTAAGTGAAAATCTTGAAATGCGTTTGCACAACAACAACCAAAAAAATACAACGCCATTACCTCTTTTTTTATTATTATTATTTTTTTCTTTTTTGCTCCATTCATTCGAATACGGATTACAATTGGTAAGTGAAACCGAGATTCATTTCAATTCCATGCCATTCGTCTTTCGTGTTGGTACTGCGTTTTTTTATCGTTTTACTTTGATCTAAATATCCAATGACAAGGGAAAAGAAATCCACCCATCAATGATGCGTATGGAAATTTAACCCTTGGCATTAACATGCAATTCGATCCATTTGCAGCCAATGCTTGTGACAGCATGCAAATGAATAACCAACCCAAGAGGCAAATGACCAAAAAGAATACAAATAACAAACGTAGCGACGAAGAAAATTTTATAAAAATGGGCAAAGACAAAATAATTATCTGTTTGAACCCATTTATTTTTTTAAAATTTTCATCGAAAAGGCCAATCACAGTTTGGTCGTTTGAAGTTTGCATAGGATGGAAAATGTCGTTTGTTATTCGAGGAAGTTTAATTTTTTAATTATTTTTTAGCATCTGCAGTAAAAAGAGGATGACACAGGACTTGAAATGTTAAAGAAGTTGGTTTGAATATAAATTGACCGGCAGAAGAATTGTCCAAAATAATTTTTGTGTATTTCCGGATCTATTTAGAAAAATATGTATTAGTCTTGAAATGAAGAATACCAAAAAAAAATTCAAAGTTTTGCATGGACATTTGATAGTTTTAAATGGTTGAAGTGCAAAAATATGTAGCTCAAAACCAAGAACACTTCTAATAATAGCGAATATATATTCAATACATTTGAACATTGTGAATAATGAACTGTCTTGTTTGTTACATTCTGATTCCATTCAAAATTCAAAGTGCATCGAAATGTCCAGTGAAATTATTTAATAATTTGTAGAATTGTCTAAAAGTGTTGTTCGGACTGCGGTTCTGTTTCCGCCTTTCAATTTAATTCAATTTTCTACAGCCATTCCATTAATCTAGTTACATTTAGTTTTAGTTGCTCGATAGCTAAAGTTTAATTTTGATTGGTCACTAGATTGACAGACATTTCATGTTTAAATATTCATTATTTTGATGTTAAATGCATTTTATTTTGGAAATGGCATTTAGTTTTGTTGAAAGTGTCTATGGGCCGATCAACGCCACCTGCGCCATTTTTTTTATTTTGTATAGTGTCAATTAGTTCGTCACTAATTTTTAAATAGAGTTAAGTCATATTTAGTGCATTAAAATGATCATATTTTAAATGAAGCAAAATAAATTTCAAACTCATCGTCAAGTTTTTTGATTTGCTTGAAAATTGAATAATTTAGTGTAAAACTGTTTTTTTTTGTGCTCAGTCTAAAAAAATGAATTAAATTGAATAATTGTGTTAATTGAATGAAACTCCATTTGCATTTGATGGCAACTAATGCAGATGACGTTTTTGTCTCTGTCAACCGTGATACGGCTTAGATTGAATGGGCTTGATAATGTTGATAATGGTTGGATGGTCAGTTGCGCTTGTCATTAGCATAAACAGTGTGTTTCCATGTCGATAATGATTATTTAATTTACCTCTCTGTGTCGCATGCTCAAAATAAATTTCGCCAATCCAAATTCATTTGAATTCGTTCATTTGTCCGAAAAAAAAGTTTGTGTTCCAACGAATTAATAAAAGAAACGATGTGCAAATCGTGCATCGCCAATCAATTTGATTTGAAAATGTGATTAAAAAGCAGGTCACACATATTTAAACTAAACATATTGACCCCTCTCATCCTCCGTCTGCCGTACAGCTTCTCCATTCGGTCAATGCTCAATTATTCAAATAGACTAATGGACAAATTGTTCAATTGGAAACAACCAAAAAAAAAAATTTATTGTTCACAATATACGACAAAACTACAAATCACAAATGAAACAATTTTATTTTGTATATTTATATTTTTAGTTGGCCTTTTTGTATTCGTGTGATGTCCGTTCGTTTTCAATTAAATGTGTTAGGCCAGCATATTTCGGGAACAATTTTTATTTCATTTTATTTTTGTCAAATTAATATGCAATGGCATTTTGCGATCGACGACGATGGTGGCGGCGGCGGCGGCGGCGGTAGTGGTGATGGTGGGCACAGTGAAAATGTTGCATGTGTTTTTTTCGCGTTGCTTTTTCGGCTCGACCATTTTCCATTTCCATTTTCCATTTAATTTTTGCCAATATATTTAATTTAAGTGATGTGTCTGTATGCTTTTAATGCGTGAAATTACGGATTACATTCTACTAATATCTATAATAATGGATAGGTACATATTCTATATGGTTGGATTTTGTGTTTATTTATTTACGTATAATCATATGTGGTGTTTATGTACAGAAAATGTCTCGTTTTTTTTGGAGTTTATTTTGCGTTTTTATTAGATTGAATCATGTAAAGTAATTTTGTATGAGTTGTAAAATCAATTGATTTAAATTGCCATAGCTCTTAATCGACGAAGCAATTTTCATGCTGTAAAAATTGTGTTTGATTCTTTTGTGAGATGTTTCAATTAAGACATTAACATGAGCATTTTCGTTGCGTTTGTTTTTGCTACATTTGATTTTGCTTCTCCTTCCGGTTTGCACTAGAGCTTCTTAAATTCGATATGTAAATCGTAACATTTCCTAAACAATCAATGACTTGCACATTTATCGGTACAAAACATGCGATTCATCATCTTGAATTGAGATATCCTTGCATTTATATGAACATGAATGTGATATAAATAGAGAGGGTTGCAAGAGAGAGAGAGAGAGAGAGAGAGAGATATGGATCTCGTAATATTTGGTTTTTGTTGATCATCTACAGATTTGCATTACTTAGTCTAAATCGATTGAGTTCATTTTACGAAATGCATCAATCTTTCTATGGTATTTACAATTGAATTGGTAAAGTAGATCGATTGTGTTAATATGGTCGCCAGACGTCTACGTGTTTCGATGTTCGGCATTTTAACGAATCACTTTTTGGCTTAACCGGACTCGTGTTGCTAACAATTTCAATGTCATCATGTGGACTGGGTGTACGTTTCGTTGATGTGACCGGCGGCGATGCGCTGGCTTCTTTTTCATCGTCCAAATGTGAAATCAATGTAATACTTCTTTTGGTGCCACGTTCAAATGTCTCATTATTTGAATCGGTACCGTGTGGATTTGATTGTGTCAAAATTGTGTCATTGGCATTGTTTGTACCGGGTGTCAATCGAAATCCATTGCCATTTGTTGATTGAAGTGATGATCGTAGCCAAGGGAGTTCATTGTAATTTCCCCCATACAATTGTGAATATAGCCATTGGCTTGGTTGCGGAATGAGTGGCGATTGCAAAAATAATTGCGCAGCCAATGCATGGTTTAGAGCATGATTTTGCTGTGGCAATTGTTGATGTAATGTTGGATGAGCAGAGGCGGCAGCAGCCGCTGTAGCGGCCGGTCTTTGATGCAAGTGTGTTTGGAAATTCGAAAGAAAATCACCTTTCTTTGTGTGTCGTTGGATAAGCGATGTAAATGCACCACCGGTGCCAGGCGGTTCGGTTTGAGCTTGCGGTATGGTCGATGACTGAAATGGCGATGGACTTCGTCTTTCATCGTCTTCCGTTGAATTGGCCTGGGTTGGTGAACCAGTGACCGATATGTTGTCATTTTCAAAATGTTCATCGTTCAAATTATTGTCATTTTCATCGGTGTGCGGTGGCGTCAATTGCGATGAATTCGTTAGTGATACATTGGCAGGTGATGAATTTGGACTGGTTGTACTATGCGGATTATTGTTATTGTTATTTGATGCGGTACTTTGATTGTTGAGCTGCGTTTGTGGTGTTGTGGCACCTGGATGGGAAAGTGGGATAGAGGGACGAACAGAGCAAAGAAAACAAAAATAGACCAATGTTTAAATCAATTCATATCGATACATTATATTGGATTATGTCAATCACTTACGATTTGAAAGGCCCAAGACACTTCGATTTTGATCCAAATGTAGCATGTGCGGGGGAAAATGAGCTGCGGCCGGCTGATGATGAAAGAATGGCACATGCGGAAAACCAGGCCGATTTGCTAAGCTACGCCATTCATGGCCGGCTGCCAAATGCGTTGGAATGCCAAAATGATGAAATCCTGGAAAATTGAAAAAATGATACGGTTGTAATGCAATAAAGCTGCTCTTTTGATTCGATTTCCAGCCAATGAATTTGAATTATTGTTCTATTTACTGTTTTCAATTTAAAATTTATGTGTTTGATAAATCAATTCACATGAAAACCTTGGCCTAGGATTTATATATAAAGTATATAACAAGCCATTAGCCACTAGTCAAAATGGGCTTCGAAAAACAACATTCTCGGAAAAACTGTTCATAACAAAATAACGTTTGTATCCGCTTGGGTTGATATCATTTCAAAAATTATTCATTTTCCAATTTATTTGAATTTTTTATGCATAAAAAAATACGCATCGAAATTTAACTCTCTGTGATAACGAAATTCGTCGGGAAAAAAAGAGCTAAACATGCAAAAAGCTTGTTGTGGCGCACCAATAATATAGCTTTTTGTCCCCACCATGAAGTGCTCGTGTACTGGCTCGAAGAGCTCCGCAAGTATACGACCATTATTTGCAATGATTTTTAACGAATACATACACATATTGGGTAGCATTTGTGTGCAAATTCAGGTTTACCTAGTAGTACTGGTGGCTAACCTTATATCACGCTACCACGATTTCCTTACCCGAACCGCATCCATATAAATAAACTTATGTACTCTCTGTCTCTCTTTCAGTGCACGATAAGCAGTGTGACTCCTTTTACGTGGAGCACAAATGCTTGCTGTCGCGCGCGCTATACCCAAAAGTATAGTATAGCCATAGTTGGATAGAAGTCAAATACACATATACACTGTTGCGGCATCTCATGCTCTCACCTTTCACCAAGTCTCTTTCTCTCACTTGGAATTTCTTTTGGTTGTGTGATGATATCGGTATTGAAGCTTCGTCTCTGTAGGTTGCTGCTTTGCAATGGCACAACACAACGTCTAAAATATAATATATTCGTCTCTCATGTATACATACATCTATATATATTCGATGGCATATTTCTCAAGCTTGTCTCAATGAAATACATATGCAGTCGTTTTGCGAATGGGAGCATCATTTGTGCGAAGCGCTTTTAGTGGGAGGTGAAAACAAGCCACGATATTGCCATATATGGCTTCACATACGAACCATGTATCACAACGCCTTTTCATTTCATAGCATTCATTATATCTCAACGACGTTACATTTTCTCAATCAATGGCTCAAATGTACTGAAACTGTATCATTCTTTTTTCTCGATAATTTTGCCGAATTGAAGAAGAATTTTGAAACTATTGACTCTTGGTTGGCATTGATATGCCATTTAATGATATAATGGGTGCACTAATGATCACTTTTAAATTATTTACTTTGGAATTTCGAGACATTTATCTCTTGGAAACCATTTGAATCACAAATAATCACTTTTCAAAGGGAAAACCGTTTCAAATGATTCGTCGAACGAGTTGTTTTTTTTGTGGATGTGGAAAAATGACAAATACTATCCATTTATTTGGCCAAAATCATTTCGTTCGTTAGAAATGGTACACAATCTTTTTGAGTTTCCATTTCCTCGAAACGAGCCCGACGTAAAATATCGGCGACTGGTAACAAATGACCTAATTTCTTAAACGAACCACAAAACTGCGCATTGCTGGTTCGTTCAGTAGCTACTCTGTTTACTGAAAATCAAATAAGGCAAGCAACCGAATGAAATGAGCGCCAACGTTTTAAGAAACCATTGACCTCAGTTTTGTTCTGAATAATTTCTCAACTCTCTCTCTCTCTCTCTCTCTCTCTCTCTCTCTCTCTCTCTCTCTCTCTCTCTCTCTCTCTCTCTCTCTCTCTCTCTTTTTCTCATTCGGCCGTATTCATTTGCTACACATTTGCTCATCTAATAACGAAACAAATATTTCAGTTTCCCAAACACAAGTGAAAACATTCTCAAAAACAAACCGCATTCATTTCAAATGACAAAAGGTTTTTCGCGTTATAAATGTGTGCTACAGAGAATCTCATTAGCTAGCGCCATGCTCTACATTCGAAGGAATGGTTTTGAACGATGTTCTTATTTGTTTGTTGGTTTTTGTTTTATGCTTGGTTTGCGTTGTGCTTTGCTCTGTTGTCTACGACATAGGTGTTGCAAATTGAACGTGTGCACAACGAAATGCTTTGTGCAAATAGTTTTATTCAAATGAGATTACCTTTTCAGATTATAATTAAACGAAAGGATCAAAGCATCACATGAAAATAAATAACAAAAAGCATAATACACGCTCGGACTGATGCAAACAGTTAGTGAGATGGCACTGAGCGTTTGGTTCGCACGAAAATTTTCATCATTCATGAAAAGTTTCTATTTCTTTATTGTCCTTCATTTCTCTGACGAGGATTACCGCACAATGCAATGCTCGGAATTAAAACTCTTTGCATTTCTTTAGATTTTGTAAACAACATCACTGGCACGAGTGTGCATATTCATTTTGAATGTTTCGTTTGGTGGGCGCACAGCACATGTATGTGCATTAAATGACGACACATCACAGGGATCGTTATCAATACCGTTACCATTGCCACTGTCGTCGTCGCCGCCACCGTCGCTGTTTTCCAAAAACCAAGCCAAATCAACAATATTACAAAGCACAACTATTGCATTGTTTAATTGTAGCAAATTCAAAAGTGGAAATTCAGCTAGGATTGTGATACTTACGACATTGCTCGTGTAATTCACAATTGCCGTAAACTCATTGGGCTGTGTAAATGTTTGCTTAACACCCGAACAGACTATATTTCAGTGCCCTATTGCCAACGAACATACAAACGAACCGACGAATACATACTTTATATAGATATTTAATTCGGCTATTTATCTAATGTATTACACTGCTTCATTTATGCCAGAGCACACGAGCTACAGAACGGATTCCGGTGTTTCCTTAAGTAACAAAGCATTTAAAGAGTTTGTGAAATTGGCGAAAAGTGTGATTATCTTGTGGAGACGAAAGATTCTTTAAACATAGGCATTCAACCAAGCGGCACCATAACAATAAGAGCAATATAGCATTCAATTGAGCCGCCGCTGCAGCTACAATAAAGCCATAATCATCTTCAATCTATAATGTATATAAAATAAAATGATAATGTATAAATGGCATTAACGAATGGCATGGAATGCCAAAATTTTAAAGTGAATTTTGACTCGCAACTCGTCGTCAAAATCATCGTTGTCATAGCCATTGAAATACGAAAGGCAGAGTGTGATAGAGTGAGATAGAGTGAGAGTGTGAGAGTGTGGCTCAAGACGCCCGCAACAAAGAATGAACCAAGTGGAAAAAGTATTGGCGCGTTGGTGTGTGCGGTGTACAAAGTGATTATCAGACAAATGATGTGCTCTTTATCATTTTCACCGAAAAGTTGCCATTGTTATTTCGGTGATAAATTTTAATGCCTTTACCCCTTTTTTGGGCTGTGCGTGCGTGTGCGTATACGTGTAGTATAGTCGATGGGTGTGAGTGAGTGATGGTGGCACATTGTAGCTAACGAGGCGTGAGTTTTTTGCTTAAATACCACACTCAGACTCCATTCCCATATTTTAATGTTGAATGCCGTTTTTTTCTGCTTTGGCTCAAGTCTTGACAGCATTTGTCCGTTGTAGTTTTTGGTGGAACGCGAGTAGACGATCACGTTTGGTGCGTATCATACGCACAACATTGAAATTTTTGGCGAAAATCCGAATGAAATTTATATTCGTTGTGACCACATTTACATAACGCGAGCGACATAGAGCACAACGGCGCTGCAATGATCTCGAAACTATTTGCCAAAAGCATGAAACCGATGGTTGAGCCAACAGTGCGGCTGTTGTTTTCCATGTTCGGTGTGTTTTTTTGTTGCTGTTGTTGTTTTTTGGGCTCGCATTTTTATCCTATTTTTAACACCATCCACCGTTGCTCCAGATAGATCCCCAACGCTTTCATCTCGCATAAGCTGTTACACAATTTAAATGTTGCGCATAAATGACATGTTCGCGCTCTTTCACCATTCGTGAATGTTCCCTAATGCGTGCGTCCCGTTTTCAAATGCTGGTTTATATACCGGCGAACGCATTAAGCATAGTTAAAGTGTATTTAACCCGTTTATTCCCAGTGTTTAGTGTTATTCACGACACACTTTCACACAGCCGTTTACAATTTATTTCTCATCTCATGGAGGCTAATGCTACTGCTGCTGCTGCTGCTGCTGCTGCACAAATGCTACTGAAATGATACACCATTTTTAATACAATTTGTTGGCATACGCAATGGCATATTCAATTATTGTTTCTGGTGCGAGAAAATGGATTTTCTTTTATACGGATGCCGCTTATGTTGACTTTAATGCTAACTCTTTCTCGCGATTCACACAAACGTGGCTTGTCTTTGCCATGGGCCCTACGGTGGGTTTGTTGTGTGGTATGGCGGTGGTTCAAATGTTCAAGCCAAAATTACGCACATGGATGGCTCTTGAAACCCAGTTGTGCAGCCACTAGACGAAGAAGTTCAGATGTTGTTTCGGCTCATTGTTCCATACCGAAAAATGTGCCGCATTAGGTGTGAACACAACGATAAGAAATCATTTAAATAACAAATTCATGACAAATATTCAACACTCTTCATAACATCAAGCGACGGATGGAATGTGACGCACAAATGAATTTTCGCCCAAATGAATGACAAATATTATGAATAAATGATGACACAGAATTTCAAAATACTTTTAAGATATTTTTGAATAATTCAGTTGGTAATTTCTTTTGTCACCCATCTAATTACAAATGTGTCAAACACGTTCGACACTTTCGATAAAATATTTTTTTTGAAGTGTCCGTGTGTGGGCGCACTTTTAATTCTTTTTGTTTTTTTTTTTCAATCCATTATCAGGCCGATGTACTGAAGGGGAGCATTTATTTGTGTTAATTTGAAATCAATTTACAGTTTGGTTCAACTCAAATCTCACCATTCTGGTAAATGATTGTTCTAGTTGCATTTACCTTTTATTGCTTGCTTGTCAGCTCGTTTTGATTTCATTCTTTTGTTTTACATTGTTTGAGACAGCGAATAACGGCATCGACAACGGCCTCAAATGAAAAAGTTACATCGAAGATATAAATCGGCATTTAAATGCTAATGTGTCCTCATTGCTATTTACACTCTACATTGTTTATCCGGCAACTTTGCCCTCGCAGGATTTTGTACGCGCAACGGCATTACATTTTGTTGGCATTGAATTAACAGCCCATTACAAAACATCGCACAATGACATCGCCTTCTTCAACCGATTACATGCAATGCAAACGTCTTTAAACCCTTTTTCTGGAGCACGAAATACAAAAAAAATAAAAATCCACTGTTCAACCGTTTTGTAATTAAAACAAATGACGAAATGACTAATACAATGGCTTTGAACACTTTCGAAGACGAAACAATCAACAACAACAACAACAGAAAAAGAAGGGAAGAAAAAAAAACCTACGAACGGCGTTGAAACGTGCTTCAATCAATGCCAATTGCAGTCGATTTCTTTTTGGTGAGCGTGGATTTCTTTTTTTGTCACTGTGTTACTTTGTTTTGAAAGCGCTTTGTTTTAATTCTTTGGTTAAACCCTTTTAACGACAATTCCATTCAGCTTTTGTTTCATACAATTAAATAAATTGGATTTAATATTCAAACACACGGAATATTTCCCATTCTCTTAGTTTGGTCGGTGGCAACACACGAGCATTTCTTCAATGTTGCTAAGATTGAAATTTCATTACTTTTCCGCCCAGAATATGGTCACACTTTCTTTGTTTTTGGATTTGTAAGTGAATCGAAGTGAAAAGTATATCCCATTTGTTTATTTAAGACTTTTTTAAAATGTGTGTGTTTTTTTTTATTCATGGGAAAGGCTTTTAATACTTCAATGCGTTTACCGCATTTTATCACCGCTATCGGTCAATCTGCCACAAGATCTAAAACCATTTTGAGAAGGAACCATGAAAGTCATGCATTTAAAATGCACAGTGGATATTGAATGTGAAGATTGAATACTGGACATTGGACACTGGTCACAGCCGCATCGAAACTTGAGTGCAAATCTGTCAAAGTTTTCATTATTTCGAAAAGGGTAACATTTAAAGTTGTGATGGTGTCGCACTTTAAAGTTTCTTCGTAAAATTTCATTGTCTTCAATGTCCATGCAGCAAATTACCGTTCATTGGTATCGTAAATGCCAAGCCAAATGCAAGTCAATCCCCCTTAACATCGGTACAAGTTCACTTTTCTTTTTCCTGCTGCTTCATTCTCATTTCTCTCCCCATTCGAATTTCTTGGTGGAAAATTTAATAAAACGCATGATAAAGAACTACATTATACAACGAAAAGCAGCTATACAGTCCAAATACACAGGGACTTGCTAATGACTTGAGAGTTTAAATCAAGTGAATTATGTTTGATGTCACATATGTGTTAAAACGGTAGCAACGGCTTGAAGTGTAAATGTCACGTATGTGCACATAATTTATAAAATTAAGATTTAAACAGGCCAAAATGGAAAAACGAGATGAAACTTTGGCATGAATAAATGACACTTTTAGGAGGGGTGACTAAAAACCACCCGAAAGTTTTGCAAATTACTTTCGAATGATAAATACGAGATGTGATCTACTTTTGTGTGTGAGCAACAAAACTTAACATTTTTCGCATAAATATTTCATGGCATGAAGATAAAATTGGGTTTGAATTTGCTTCGAGAATAGTAAGGAAATCGAAATAAAACCACGGCATGCCACTTTTTCTTGTTTTATTGGACGTTCAAAGTCAAATATCCGTACACATAAATTGATTGGAACGCATTTGACTTTAGTTGATCTAAAATGAGAGAAGCCAACATTTTATCAGTATATGGCAAAAAAATGAGCCTCAGTTCGAAACTGAAAAGTCAGTACAGTCAGTTTATCGCTAGCAGCGTACGCAGTGATTCCCCGGCATACTGAATACACAGCGATGTGCTATGAAGGGGAAGTGAACGACCTCTGTGTGATAGACATGCACTTCCCCTTCATAGCACATCACTGTGTATTCAGTATGGCGGAGAATCACTCCGTGAGCTATTAGCGTGATCTGACTGAACTGACTTTTCAGTAAAGAGCTGAGAGTCAGTTTTTTTCCATACACTGCATTTTATTACATTTTCCTTGAATTTTCATCAAATCTCAACTCTTGCTCAAAAATCGACTTTTCTACAGAACCACTCGCTTATTCTCGGAAAAAGCTTTATGTCACAACACATTTTGCAATGCAATATTTTTTTTAATGGATAAACCGCGCGAGTGACATTAAATTAAGGATAAATATGAAAATGTAGCCAAACGTGACTGTGTATGTTTTTGTGCTTTCACTTGCAACGGAAAAATGAAGTACGTTCAAAAGTGCGCTGAAGAATGAAATGATCGTCATTCATGCAAACAGCAAAACATAAACAAACTACTGAACTGTCAGCTCACATTCACATATGCTTACAATGTCATTCAATTTTATGGCAAAAATATGCGAAACATTCTATTTTTCGTTTTTGCCATTTCGAAAAACCCTCCGGCAGCAAAATATATCATTCCATAAAATTCATTTTAAACGCTTTTTTGCTTATCTTCACTTCCTTGACATCGTATAGTTTTTGCCATCCATTCTGCTATAATGTCTGTCAAGATAGAGTCTAGCTATCAGTTGGAGTAGTGTGTCGCTATCTCTTCCGTTCCGTGTGTATGTTTATGCCATTTCTCTCTCTCGTTTAGTTGTTTTGCATAACAAGAACTTTTCATCCATCCTGATGTATATAATTTTATTTAGTCACAATGTTTGAGTTCGCTCAACTCTCGGTTTTTCAAATAAACAACAAGCACATGAATACATTATAACAGTTTGAGCTGCCATCATTGTTGATCTGTTGACTTCCATTTTTGCTTAATTTGATTTTCGTTCTCATTCACTTGACAGCCAAATCACTTGAAGCATGAGAATATTTCCAAAATATATATTAACGAAGCAGGTGCACTTTTCGCTTGTGACTTTCACACAAATTGTGGCTGATGACAGTAAACTTATGACACAAAAAAAAGAAAACTGGAACATTTCAAGAGTTGCATAACCGGAGGACAGCATTTTTTAATTTAATTTTTGTCATAGTATATCATTTTTTTTATCGTTGTTTCTGATTTTAATAGATTTTAATACTGAAATACCAAGTTCAAAAATGAGTCATGTCCAGTTTGAGAAACAAAAATCTACTGAATATTCAATCATTCAAAATATGCTGAGCACATGGAAAATTCTCTTTTTAGCTATCGGAGCTCACATTTCCATTTGTCATATTCCCTACTCTGAATAAATTCTTTGTCTTCTGGTTTGAGAAGAAAAAAAAACTTTAAAGATTCGTCTTCAAAATACACTTGAGCTGTTTTCTTGTGTAAACTTTGTGCACTCAATATAAAAAGCATTGAACACATACCGAAGGCTCAAAGAGTGTGACTTGAATCAGAAGAAAAGCCAAGTTTTTGAATTGAATTTCAACAAGCAGTAAATTCGATAAGCGAAACAATACGAACTAATAGCGGAATAGAATTTCACGTATTGAATTAAAGAAGAACAAAGTTAAACATGTTCGAACAAAAGTCAAACGTCAATAAATCCACCCAGTTCAATCAAGCTACGGCTTCAGTTAGTGTTATAGTGAGTAGCAATGTTTGAATCACCCTCTCAATCTCCGAAGAATGTCATCATCACTCGGCTGATCTAATCGCATTTTGTTACTATATTTACGCACTACAAATTTATCCAAAACGAAAGAGGCACATATGGTGGAGCATTTGATAGATGCGAGAAATTCTTTCACAGCAGCAACAGTAAACGTAACGACTTTGTTTGTATTTTTCGTAAATAGACACCTAAGTCGAACGGCATATTTTCAGAAATCAGAAATTCGGAACCAATCTCGCTGGCATGGTATGAAATGCACAACGTACAAATTTACGCAATTTTCACCATGAATACCAAACATATTCCATTTCGCGGAGAGGGCTCAGTGCACACACAATCACATAGGCCAACCACGGCATGACATTGAAGTGTTGAGAAAATATCTCGCACAACAACAAAAAAAAAGATGAAAAATTTCCGTTTTGATGAAGTGAAGACGGCAACAATCCTTATGCCACAGAATGACTAGCAACGGGTCGCAGTTACTGTGGAAACGGAACAACTGTCGTCGACACGAAATAAACTTCATATTTATTTGAAAATTTGGTGCCGGATCCGTTCAATTGTGTGTACGAATGCCCTTGATATATGAACTGCTGCATTAGATTGGCATGCGATTTTCTTTATCACTGAATCTGAGCCTGAGACGGCGAAATAAAGACTTTTGTGCGTGAAATATTTCACCCAACCAACCAAATATGGTTCGATTGACATGTACAACGTGCAGCTTATATGAATTGTCTCTAGAAATAGCAAGCATTCCAAATATTATATTTTGGGTGTTGAAAAAAAAAATTGAAAGGGGCTGACTGAATGCTGTTGTGCCAAGCAAATTCGAATATTTTCATTTTGCATATTTCATGTGCGAATTTGTTTACAGTGTCTTTAGTTGTCAAGCACAAAACATATGGTGTTCGGGTGTGTTCCCTTACAATGTCATGAACAACGACAATAGAATTTACTTACACTTTGGCACACTCAAACACATACACACGCACGCACACAATATCAAACAGAATTAGGAGACGCTTGTCCCCCGGAACATTGTTACCGAAAGTTGATTGAGCCCCGGTATAGATTAAGTGCAAATAATGTTTGACATGTTACGATATTGACATGCAATTTGACATGTAATTGAATCAATATTATCATACTTTGCATGTTACCAAAGCATCTCTCTTACACAAACGCACTCACGTTCTTTCACTTACAGCCTATCTCTCCCTCCCCCTTTCTCCCTCTCTGTGTGTGCGTATGTCTTTCTCTGTCTTTTGCATCGGCTCAAAAATGATCGGTATGAATGGCATATTGGGTGATGCTGAACCAGAGTGTGAAACGACAACGAATCGACACCGAACATACCTTGAGTACACACAATATTTGCACGTTTCCAATTTGTTAGAAGGGTTGCTTAAGTTCCATTTATGAAATGAATACATACAAATACATATGTTCGATGTGTGTAAATATAACGGTATCTTTCTGAAATATGCCAAGCCGTTAAGGTGTCGAAAATTTGATTCACTCGAGCACCGAAACAATTCCAAACACATTTCGGTTTTTGTGCATTGTTGTTGTTGCCATTATTACTCAAATGCTACATCGAATCTAACATTCGCACCATGGTCCAACTTCGGTATTTTTCTACATATTTGATCTTCGTAGCAAAATTTCATGCATTATTTATGTAAAGTGTCTTATTGCTTGCCGAAGAGTCGATGAGTGTCGACGAGTGGTGTTTTGTGTTTATGTGCATTTTGTACACGTCTAAATGTTTGCCAAATAGATGTCGATTTGGTAAATTTAGTCGCACACCCAATGCTTTCCAATCGAAAATACCCTTTGAATTGACAATGTACGCTACTTCCTATCACGATAGAGCAAAACAGAAAAAAATGATTTGTTGACTTCGATATATGTGTGTGTTGGGGACGCTTGAGCACTCGCCCGCTTCTCGAGTCCGTATCACGTATGCTCTTACGCACATTTTATACAAATGTGTCACAATTTATACACTTTAATGCAATTATCAATTCACACATTAGCAATTGTTGTCATGGGACCTGTTTGGAATGTGATTTCTTTGGGCATGTTGTGTGTTTCAAGTCGAAGTGTTCAACAAAAAAAGGGGTTGCTTTGATTTGTGCAGGAATCTAAGGTGTGCGAGTGATACCGTGTTGAATGAAATTTCAATGGTGAAAGTTTAAATTTTCAACCGAAACATCGATACCAACCCGGTTTCAATGGACAAAATGAAATGGACTGCATTCTTTTTTTTTGGAAATTTGCAAATTTTTCAATCAAATTGAAATCATAGATAAAAATAATAACTACTAGCTACTGTGTGTCGAGATGGATGTGCGTTAAACATAAATATCCGCTCACGAATCGCCCGAAAATCGTTCAAATCGTTTTACCGCATCGGAAATCATATCGATTATAATATTCATATTAAACCCGTTTTGTCGTTTATACACGGCGCGACATAGAAATCCCAACACAAGCAGTCACATGTTTTATAATCAAAATGAATAACGTTGCAATATGATTACAATAAATATTGAAGTTGGATAGCGTCAGCTTTTCGATATATATTTTCACATAATGTATTGGTGTTGAAAGTCACACGTGTGCATCGCACACATGAATGTGATTATAATATTTTGCACGAATAAATCCCGACACATCGGTAAATGGTGCGATTTGTAAACGCACGACCAGAACGAGAGAACGGGCCAGAAAAAATGAATAACAACAACGCGAACTCATAACAAAAATATCGATTCTTACACCGTGTGTTTCGAAGTGCGAATGAAAAAGGTGTTAATAAAAATAGACACAACAGCTTGTATGAATGAGCTGTTTCGAGGATATTTAATTAAATATTTGCAAATTTTCAGTGTGGCATTTGAATGCACTTGAATACGCGCTTGCATATTTTGGGTGTGATTTTTGGTTTGCCAAAAAGTAGTAATTTCTCACTTCAACTGGATTCAATGACATCAATTCACCTGAACACACACGCTCTCACGCACTTACACTGCATTAAATCGATGCTTTATTGCTAGTTGTACAAAATTGATTTTTTGTTCAGTGATTCGTTAAATCAGGCGCATTATCTTCTTTTTTTGGTTGCTATGACGTCACATGTGAATTCGATTCGAAAAACAAAACACACACACAGACAGACATTTCATATTAATGGCCAGCTGCAGATAATGCGTTGCATTTATCGAGTCACTGATTGTATTGATGTGATGCGCGTGAAAGATGTGTTTGTGAATTTTTTTTTGTTGTATGTGTTTTGGTTCCTGTTTGAAAATTACCTGGCAATTTGAATGGTAATCCAGCCATAAGTGGATCAGGTGCAAAGCGCTGCGGTCCAAATGCAAATGGATGGAAATTTTGATGGCGAACTTTTGAGCGTGGCTCTCGTGGTCCATCCACAGTTACTTTAATCGCTTTTTGGTATGTTGTTACTTGAGCTGGCACCGTTGATATGCATATTGTAAGCGAAAAACTTTTCCCTGCAAAAATGAAATGTACACCAAAAATATATATATATGAATATTTCATGTGCGTGTATGTAAAGACAATGACAACATACAGAAGCGTGGAGTGGCAATGCTTTTTCGATCTAACAAATTTTCAATCCATAAATTTCGTTTGATATTATCTCGCTTAATAAATTATTAGCTCGAAGAAAACAATTTCACTCCGGACATAAGATTGAATTCATATGCTCATCGTATCTCAAACAAATGCACATGTTGTTGGACCCTCATTCCGGGTGGTGAATCAAAAACACGAAGGCAACAACATCAACAACAACAACAAAAACAAAATTGCTACGAAAACGGAACCAGTCAAGGAGAGTGCGAATATGAATTCAGTTTATTATTCCTGCATTGGCATCATTTTGCTATTTATTTTTCCGTTTTGTTGATAGCATCTCGTGATATGCGAACACCCGGGAACCAAAACAGATTTTTCCTTTCTTTTTCGCTTCAATTTGTATATATTTGTGTTGGGTATTTTGCTATGACTTTATTACGCATTCGGTTATTGCGTTGCTGTTGTTGTGGGTGCACCAAACCGACACGACACATTCCAAATTTATGTGCTGGTGTTAAATCATGTGTGTGTATATGTGTGGAAAGAAAAATGCGATATCTCACATTTTCAAATGCCAAGTGAAGATATGTATACCCAATACCCGGGCAAGAAATCAACACAACAAATAAAAACAATTGAATGAAGTCAAGAAAAAATTGATTTATGCGCTCGTTGAAAAGTCAAGAGGGTAAAAAATCGCTTCGATGTTCATCGAATGGCAAACAGTAACATAACACAAGTGAACGTGCAAGAATTTCTTTCCGTCGAAGATTAATACGAACCAAAACCTACACTATTCACAGAATAGTATTCTGTTGGCATTTTCAAATGAATTTTCTTATTCGCAAACATATTTCTTTGTTTTTCATGTGAAATCATCATGGTGATAATTCCACTTTTTTGAGGTTTCAAAAACAAAACGCAATTTTTTCGTTGGCTCTCAACTGATGTGATCAGAAATAAGAGACTTATACGGATTTCTCTTGAAAATGTCTGTTTCCGTTTAGGCAAACACCATTTTCTGTAACCTCAGCTTTGGATAATGTCAGGGGGAACGAGCAAATATCTATAAAGTTGGATTTAGATTCTTATGTTTTTTAAAAGCCTGAAATCAAGTAAAAAACATGGCATCGAGATTTTGTGTTTTCGGCACGCGTTTTCGGCCTCTGGCATAACAACAACATTTTTTATGAGAGCATCATGTTGTTTATACGACGAAGAAAAAAAAGCTGAGTAATTGGATCAAATGTCGAATCCAAGTGAACGAGAGAGTGAATTTTTTTTACACATCAAATTGACGGCCAATTTTTGACGAAATTGCTACAACAATACGGTTATGTATCAATAACCGTTGGATTCAATTCATCCGATTAATTCCAGTTCTTTGCTGTGGCTCAAAAATAGGGGAGAAATGGCACATCAATGCTACCCTGCCACTTAATATGGGGTGCGTTTTGCCGGGTGCGCTTTTTCTTTAGTAAACAATTTGCTCGTTTTTTTTTTACTTCGTTTTTGACAATCCTCTTCATTATGAGTTTTCTGAATATTACATTGTAAAAAACAAGTGGAACGAAAAGAAGATGAAACAAAAATGAAGAGATCGAACTAATCGTTCCATTTTTCACCAAAATCATGGCACAAAAATGTGGTCGCTTGGATTGATTGCTTTATAAAATTCGTTTCCAATTGCATCCATATTCGAATGTTTCGACAATTTTGTGACTTCACTATTTTCAAGTTGAAAGCTAGAACCATGGTTAAAGGTTAGCCACAGTCACTTTTATGCTATTCTCTTCACTGTGAGTATTGCAATTTTCGTTTTAACTAAAAACCTCAAAAACATTATTTTGGCACGTTGCCATTGGCCAAACAGCCGTCGCACACTTGCTTTTTCAAATGTAATATTTTTTTTTTGGCAAAAGTTGTTCAAGGATCGCTAGCATACATTTTAGTTTGAACTGAGCCTCAGTTATTGAGGTTTTTCACTTGGCCATTTCAATAAATCTCAGAAGAAACGTGATGAACATTATTTTTGACTAGAAAAAGTTTGCACTGAAACCAGAATTGCCCATAAATTTGAGTCTCGAATGAGCATTCAAGTCGATATCGAGTCGCAATGTGATTTTTATATGTCAAAATCAAAAAGAATGTTTTAGTCTTATCCTTATTGTAATGGAAATGTGGTGAAGCCATTGCATCCAATCTCCAGTTTTTTTTTCTCGGGAAAACAAAAATGTGTTTTGTAAAATATACCTTGTTAATTGCAACAGGAAAAAGAAGTTAAAAAGTGATGATATTCAAATGTCTGTCGAAAAGTGACTGCATTGACATGGACATTTGCCGAGCAAGTGAAAAATCCATGTCTATAGTAGTAAAAGTGTAAAAAAAAGTCTACAGGGGCTCCGTATTTAATGACGTACTTGGTTGTTGCTCCTGTTTTCTTTAAAATTTCCATTTTCATTCATTCGGATACTGTTTTGTATTCATTTCAGTATCAAAAGCGACAATGGTTTTTCTTGCAATGGGTTTTTTTTTGCAGTCAATGTGCGTCTAATGACGAAGGCGGCAGACATGCGTCAGTTTGTGATTATGGTGCGACAGCATGAAGAGAATTGAATGAGAAAAAAAACGGCAAGGAAGATGATGAGATTGAGAGCATTGTTTTTAAATAGAATTTAAGAAGTGAAATCCGAACAAGTCGTGGTGTCAGTAGATAGGGAGATCTTGACGAAACAGTAGAAAAAAAATACAACACGCTTGAAAATGAGGGAATTCGCTAAAAAGACAATACGAACGAGAGAGGGAGAGAGTGAGAGAGAAAAAAACTTGAGAAAATTATTACAAGATTGTAAATTGGTATTTATATTGTGTTTAGCATTCACTGCAGTCATCGATTTTTTTTTTATTTGTTGATGTGAACGGCTTCGGTTTCACCAGATCTCTTGTTGGCATTTGATGATGCCTTGGTGTCTTGTTGTATTTTTGTCAAGCTGATCTAAATACATTATTCGGGATTTTGTGTCACGTTTATGGTATTTAAATGGAAAGTTATCGGCAAATAAAACGAAAATGTGCACATTTCACGTAGGTCTCATTGTCAACCAAGCGAAATTGTCAGCAAAGCCGAGTGAAAAGAAACCGAATCGGCGATAGACGGTTAGTGGTAGAACGATACGCTTTTAACGGTTGATAAAACCCAAATTGAAATCCGCTAATGCAAATGCGACAATAAACAATGGATTATTCGTTTTTGTGTTCGTTTTTTTTTTGTTGGGTTCGTGCAATGAACGCCAAAAATTCAATTGAAAGTCATTTTACTTGAAATTTGACTGTGCCGACGACAACTACGGAAAATTGCCAATAATTCAATTGAATTTTGATCGTTTGCACACACCGACACTAACAAGACACCATCAATGTTTGTGGAATTAAGTTGTGCGTTGAACTTGCATCATCGTCATCATCATTGGCATCGGCATCGGCATCAGTAGTAGCTAATATTCCAAATGTGTACACTTGGCAACAAACACACAAACAAACGAATCCGGAAATAAAATCGACCCCAATCTCATCTTGGTTTGCTTGTTAATGCTCACGCTCTCTCTTCCGTTGTCTTACTCTATCTCTATCTCTCTCTTTCTCTCTCTCTCTCTCTCTCTCTCTCTTTATGCCTCACCATTATTTCAGCGCTCACAATCGACTATTTTAAACGGTTTCGATTTTATTAAATTTTCACGCTCGCGTGCTATCGCTCTTCCACGCTCCAAGCAAAATCGTAATTAAATTCCTTTTGTTTTTTCTTCATCATCTTGTTTCAATTGCAAGTCTTGTTAGTGAGCGCCTCACAATTTCTCTTGTCTTTCAGTGTGTTTACAAATCTTGCTCAATACATTCACAAATGTTCATCTCAAATATCGCCTGTCGACTTCCTTGCTTCCACATTTTCGTGCATATAAACGAACCAAATGAATCTGCAAACACCGAAACACATTTTGCTATGAGATACAAGCGGAATGTAAACGCTTATAAGAATAAATTCTGCTTCTTATTTCCACGAATTTTTGCTGTATATTTCATTGAAGAAGTTAAAAATAAATGCGGAAAAGCAAGGAAGTCTAAGCGTTGTTACAGCAACAACCAAATTTTCTGTACTGTTTTTTTTTATATCGTTTGCACTAATCAAACATTTCGAACTGTTCTACAATAAAACACATAGTCGAATATTTCATATGTAGAATGTATATGTTTGTATAAAATTTCATGCGTTTTCTGATTGCATTTGACTTTTGATAGCGCCATTTGCACAACAGTTTCTTAGTGGCTTAAACTAGCTTAAAACCTTCTTGTCCTGAAATTTTCATTTTGTTTCATGAATTCAATGCAGCTATATGCAACTCATTCATCGAATGAAAACTAGAGCAACCAAGAGATAATAAGCAAATCTAATGCCACTTTTGTCGGCTTGGCAATCAACAATTTTCCCATTCATTATTTTTTAGTTCTTCAAGCTCTGCAGTACGTAATCTACATTAAAGTAAGAGAATGTTTCATATACATAGAGAAAAATAAGTTGGAAAATATTTATGGTTTGGTTGTATTTTTAATGTCAAAATCATCTAAATACATAAATTTTATCGAAGCATCATCACATGTTTTGACATATCGATTATGATAGGTTAAGAAACAGATGGTGCAGTCGATGAAAATCGTTGTTATTGGTAAAATGAATATGTAAAAAAGTGGTAAATTTAATGTATTGAAGTCATTTTCTCATTAGAAACACCATTGAATCATAAATATTCACCACCTTATTTTTCGCAATCAATATATGAATTGTTGGAACAATTTCTTTCTGTGCACTGTTCTATCATTAGTAAAAAGAGATTGAGAAAAATGTATTTCCAATCAAATCTATAAAAAAAAATCATTTTAAAATATCATGTTTCCCAAGAATATTTCAGTAACTGAACTCAATTCAAAAGAATCGTCCAGAATATGTTCGTAATCTGTTCGAATTATATCTTGACTGAACCAGTTGGTAAAGAGAAATATACCAATGTGAACAAGTTTCTTACACAGCCATTTCTCAAGGCTTCGCACTCTGACCAACATTATCTTGAGGCCCCATGAATTCTCTTCACAGGGCTTATTGAATAGGATTCACAGAATATTTGCTGCATTTATTTCTTCTGAGAATTCGAATTACATTTGATTTGGTTTCATTATTCGAATGAATCCCGGCAACGTCTGGATCTGGATTCCATATCTATTCTTTGGTATAAAACAAAACAGTTTGGATGGCATTTTCCAAGTGTGTAAGGCATTGAATCAACAGAACCGATAGATATTGCATTTTATTCTCGGTTTTTCATTTTTGAAATGAATAGACAAAGCGTCTCGCCTCAATTCATGCTCTCGCTATTGGTCGGCTCCTTTATTATCTGTGAAGATGTTCGAATTAAAATCCACTTAATAAAATTGATGCACTATCTCTCTATAGAGAGATGCTAGTCCATTACGATGCTAAATAAAATATACTCGCAACGAATTCCATTCTCGCGCAAAATTATTAGCCGACTGATGAAACCGCTGTTACATTTATAAATTAGCATTTCTGGCAAAGGCACATTGATTATAATTATGAAATGCGCAGTGCGATACCGGCGACCAAACAAACCTCGACATCTTTTCAGCTATATGGTGATGAGGAGCATCACCAAAGAAACACAGCACTCACAAATCTATATTAAAAGGCACAAGTTTGCTGCTCACCTTTGCCACTCGCTTACACAACTTTTCATTGCTTTTATTATCCAGATATTTTGAACTCTTATTCTATAAGCATCACGATAATAATAATAATTCATTGCCTCTATTAATTTCTTCGACCTGAATATTTGATGGTGATGGTACACGAATTCTTTGGTGTACAGGTACACAGACCGTACTATTTTAACGTTAGGTCTATGTATTATGCCACTGTACACATCGTGTATATTCGGTCGTTCTATTCATTTCATGCACAGAGTGCGAATACAACTTACACAAAATATCTGACCGACAGCTGGGTGTATAATTTCACGAACCCTTTTAATAAATGCCTTTTCATAGAACACGTTCTTCGTTACCATAGCGCTTTTGAATGATTCTTGAGATTTAGCAATGATGTCCCTTGTGAAAATATACGAATGTACAAGCAGACATCCAAGTTGATTGAGAATCAGTCATTTGTCATTCATTTAACAGATCAATAGTAATTGAAAAGACAATTATATTCGAACTGAAATCGGTTGCCAATCAATTGCTAGGCTTTCTGTTATGTGTCCGCTTGAAATACGGCCGCTCGAGAGAATATCATACCGCCACTGAAATACTTAGCGACCATGTGACATTCATAGAAATGTTCTTCTAACGTCTAACATTTTCGTCAATTTTCAGCCATTTGTAACTGAAATCAAGTGGTTCGTAGAAATGACTAAACTAATGTCTAGTCTATTTGGCTAAATTTCACAAGGGTTCGTCATACTTCACATGGAATCCTATCACTATTCACTTTTACGTTGGCTGTATGATCGAGCAACATTCAAACAACAAAGAATGATTCATAAAGACTGCATTCTAACGCCACAGCAGTTTCACCTTGATTTCCAAAAACTATATTAATAAAGCGCTTTCCGTAAAAATTAATTCGAAAGAAAAGGCTGGTTGAGCTTATTATTGTTTTCTACATTCCATTTTATAGGTTGGAGTATAATTTATATTGTGCCACAGGCAAATATTATTACGTGACTTTGTAACCGAATTTTCCTAATTTACACCAAACACAACTTTACCATTTGACTTGGTGACGAATTTCATTTTGGTTTGTGACACCATAAGAAAAACTTTTCAAAGTGTATGTCATACGCTTCATATACATTGTAATTTCAGGTGCTATGAATGAAATGAAATTGTATCGCGTATAAAAAAAAAAATTGGTTCCGCAATTCACATTCAAAAGTGCTTTCACTGTGGGCTGATGAGTAAAGCGAAAAGAATAAAACGCGAAAAAAGAATTAGCAAACAAAGAAGTATTTCAAATAAAACGTTGAACGTCAATGTCTATCAAGTGCATCATTTGTGCCATCGCAACGGTTCAAGACATTGACGTAAACAAAAAATGAAACTCCTCTCTCATTCGGTTGCTACTTTACCAATATTTCGCGTGTACATCTCAAGTTCACATTAATGTTGCCATTTTAAAATTGTAATAAATAAGGTTTTTGATGTTTCTTTCATTATAATCATTAATTTAAGATGAGAGAGCGCGGTAACAAGTCACACAATGATGCACGTATACTGAACGTAAGAGCGTTAATTCGAGGGGTGAAATTGAACAACGAAAAAAAAAACACGAAGAAATCATGGATAGAAAAAAAAATGAGCATCTCATAAGCAAGTAATGTTACTCAGCATGTTCTTCGTCTGCCACCGTACAACGAACCTCACTTTTCAAAGTATACATACGCCCGCAAATAATATAATCTTTCACTTCGTCTTCTTTCATTTCGAATTATCTAACATTGTAATGAGTTCTTCAATTTTGATTTGTGTATTTTTTTTTTATTCTTATTCTGACGCTCTTGAGCAGTGCATGAGACTATGGTGAATGTTGTTGAATCCGGTAAATCGGATAAAAAATGATGAATGTAGAGTGTAGACGCTCTAAGAGAGAGAACGAGAACGCACACGAACAACAAGAGAAATGATGATGATCATGGAACCAAATTCATTTCAAAATTGAAGAAAATGTAAATAATCAAATTGTACCGTGAAAATCTATACACAACTTGTACACAAGTGGCTCTTTGCATTGAGACTTGAAAAATTGCGTGTATTTTTCAACGCAAATTGATTTTCTAGTCATTTAAACGTTTAAATGTGTTTCATTAAAAGTGAAAATAGTTTCTCGTGTTGCTTAATGCACGCGCGCTCGCGCCCCCCTCAGAATGTATTGGGTTTGTGTGTTTTGGTTCTATTTACCTCGTCCACTTCGTCCGACAAAGCGTAAATCGTTAAATTTTGCCACTTGGTTCTTCATTACAGCTGTGCAATTGCGTAATTCGCCGCAGAAATTCTCATCGTTGCCGGCCATCACGGTAACCAATGTGCCATCGTTCACTTCACCCAAAGCCACAACCTTGAATGCACCGGGTAGTGTTTTATTCGATCGCCAATGTGTCGGTAGCGTTGTACACACCTATAATTAAACAGAATTTCATTGGTTTTTTTTTAAATTCTTTGTCTCAAAATGCACATCACTTTGGATTTAGCTTTGGATATTCATGCTAAAAGCCAACTGGAACCGAAATTACAATGTGTGGTGAACCAGTTCGAACCAATTCTCCCGGATGCTCGGCCAATAAACTGTCAATAGTTCGTTCAGCTAGTTCTTGGGCGGTTAAAAAGCCATTGTTGTTTGTTTTAGCCGAATCATTTTTGTTTTGATTGTTATTATCATTTGTTGCGTTTTTTGTATCCATTGATGATATTTGATGGTTTGTTGTTGATGTCACTTCCGTTGATAAATGCATTTTTCTTTAACTTTTAAAAGAACTTTTCAATCACTCTTTCAATTACACTTGGGCTTTTTAAATATTTAGTTTGCTCAGAAGAGCTGGGTCTAATTCAAATGACGTTTTACTGAAAAAATAACCATTTAATTCCACCAATTTCTCGTTTAAGTTCATTAAAATAGGCAAGCAACTGTCTAGAAATATTTGGCGTGTCTTTTTTCTACGTATTATATTTCACTTTGTTTTTTTTTTATTTATTCGAATCATTGTTTATGTTCTGGAATTTTTGGATTTTTAGCACTGTATAAATGTTGCTTATTTTTTGCTGGTTTGCAACTGAAATAAAAATGCAAACGTGAATTATATTTTTAAATTGGATTGATTCGTTTTGCTGTAGAAGCATCGTCAAGACCAAAAATAAAATGATTAAAAAAAACATCTCAGTCTGTATGGTTCCATTTTTCGACAACTTGGAATAAATCATAAATATTTTTCAGCTCATTGAATCTCAGTGACGGCTTTTTAAATAGCGCAGAGCTCAGACAGCCCGATAAAGCTTAGCATTGAGTTTTCTATTGGTGAAATCAATAAATTTCGGCCTTTACTCAAGCAAACCACTTTACTGCATATGAATCGGCATATGCGAGACTTTGATTAACCATATAAATAAATTCTTTGGAATAGGCTCAATGCTATCTATCACCAAAGGAAAAATCACTGACTCAAACATTATTTGCACGTCTAATTTTACGATGTTTGGGTGCGTGTGATTGACATACAAATTTACACCCATTTCGATGTGAATAAACATCTTTGACATTTGTCGAATTGACGGTATATTCGAAAAGTGAAACATTCGGTTGATTTTTTTCTTTTTGAGTAACACCAAAGCACAGTGGTATGTTCAAGGCACACATGTATTCATTTATATTCAAATATATCCAATGCCACACAAAGTTCTTTGTGTTTTCACTTTACATTAAGAATGTCTGTGTTTGAGAGTGTGAAAATGTTCATGTGCGTGTGGGTTCTGTGTGTGGTGGTTTACATGAATAAACAATGTGACGACTTTTATTGACACTTGCAATCAAATGTTACTTCCCGAATGATTCGAATCTCACACTTTTTGTTTTGAGTAAGGAGATTGCTTTTGGCAACAAGTAAATGGTGCACACAATAATGCCAACGACAAAACTACACACTGGCACTTTCTTATGCCACCCAAATTGTTTGATTCAATTTTACTGCACGTATTTCGAATCGATTCACTTGCATTTTGAAATTAATTTCAAAGAAACTGGTAATTTTCACACATTTTGTTTGGGAAAATGTTGTCAAAGTGTACGAATAGAAAGATCACAACGGATACTTGACTGACGTGCTGCAATCAAATATGCTAATTGTGAAATGAATGGTTGCGTTTAAACGAAATGCCGCCAAACTCAATTTTCACACAATTGCGAAAATGGGTAATAATAATTTTATTGTTTATCCGGGATTCGGGTTTGATATGCGTGCAGGTGTGCAGATACAAACATGACGGCGCAAACAGCGGATTCAAAATGTCAACGCCACTCAAACAAATCTCACACATGCTATAAATAAGCTACTGTTGAACATTTTTCGGCCCACCAAAAGGTATGAAAATGAAATAAAAAAAAACTGTGTTTAGCATCGGTTGCATAAAGCCTGAAAGCGGCTAACGTATTATTTTTGGTATTCAGAAGCTCAAAACTAAATCCAGAGTCAGTGGCCAAAGTCAACAAATGTCCTTTTTTTCGTCGTTTGTCACGCGATTCAAAGCGAGTGTGAGCGAGAGAATTTCATCGGTGTTCGCTATTCGCTAGTCAAAAATTTTTGTTTGGGCATCAAATTTTTGAAAATGGCCATTGAACATTTTTCTCTGCCACTCACGGAAATATTTTCATCGCGGGGCAATAGGCTTTAAAATGTTGTGTTGGCGTACAGGTGTTTATCGGATGAAACCACACATTTCCGTCGACTCGTCGGGAATTTCAAATCAACAAATCCAACGCAAGTGAAAATAAAAGTGCAATGTCAGGACGAGAGACAACTATGCAAAAGCGATTCGGTGAACAATGAGAGGTCGACCAATATGAGTGCTGGAATAGAATGCTTTGCGAATTGCAACAACAAGAACGATAAAAACAACAGCCAGCGCACAGGCAATAGAAAAAAAGCGGCACTGAAGAGGAGCAAATCTGGTTGACATCTGCCACTGTTCAGTGGAGATAGTGTTATGCGTAGAATTTTAATTGGATTTTCACAGCTTTTCGCATCCCAAGTGAATCATTCACTCGTTCGCTTGTGCGCTCATCATATGAATGACGCTGACATTTCAAATGAGATAAAATTTCATTTTTCCTCAATTATGCACACACTTCCAGGTGGATTTTTTCCCTGTAGCTCGATGAGCTTGGACCCCATCCAAAATTTGGCTCAATTTCGTTTGCCTGATTTTCAAAACATGAGTTGAGTAAATATTTTTCGGTGACTAGTTGAGATTTGCATTTGGCATCGGCGATTTGAGACAAATGTGAAATATTTGCATTGATACCTAGCGGTCGCGACTGATTGCAATTGGCTCTCGCGCCAGCTCATTCATTCTCATCCCGTTTTATGTGCAATTTTCTCCATTGCATTTTAACGACGGAATGAGGGCTGTTTAAAGAGTTTTCAAACATTTTCATAATATTAGTTTGTGTTTGTTGAATGCAAAACTGCGGCCATCGATGTGTGTGGAATATGGATAAATTCAATGGTCAACGCACTAACCATTTAAAGCTGTCACATTTTCATGCATGCATTTTCAGGAGTTTTGTTTGCATTTGGCAGGATGTAGAGTTGAGTTTGAGTTTGAGTTTGGTTCGATCATGACCGTGCCCGAGCCACTGTGTACTGTGTGTGTGTGTGTGTGTGTGTGTGCTGTGCTGTGCTGTGAAGTGTACAGACAATTGCTGTAGTGGGCACAATGATGGCAAATGCTGGTTCTTTTCGAACCGTATTTAAAATCATGGTGCCGCCACATAAACCGCGAATCGGACTACAACCCCTTTTTCGCGTTCATTTCACACTTTAGTTTATTCAATGCGCTATTTTACTCGTGCCATAGACAACAGTATATTTTGTACACAACCAATCAATACACACACACACATATATATAGAGAGAGAGAGAGAGATTTACATGCACACCAGTCACCTGGAACATACACACACGAAATGCACGGCTGATTTTCCAAAAGTAGAAAATTACAAAATTCGGTTTAGTTAAAAATAGAATGCGTTTTATTTGCTCGCTCTGTTTGTTTGCGCTAATTATTTTTCGTTTCGTGTTTGGTTTTCGAGCCTCGCTCGTCGGTGTGTACACAAACATTTTTTTTTATTCACTCGCTCTCCATTAACCCGAAGCAAGTCCAAACAAGCTCGTTGATTCGATATCAATGCTAGTTTTATGTGTAACAACAATCTTACATTGAATGGGTGGTTTTGCTGATTTAAAGCTAGGCCGACCGAAACATGGTCCCAACAATAAAATAAACACACGCTCTCAAACTCACATGTTTTTAACATAGAACTACTGAACACCGTTACACTGCTCCAGCATTATGGTGTTGGAGCAAACAATTTCAGATTCGCTGTAAATTAGCTTATTTTCGATTTAATTGTACGAACGGTAAATTGCGCATCCCCAGCCGCATTCATGACAGAATTTCATTTTTCCGAAATGATTGCCTCGTAAACGGAATTTCGAAAATATTCGAAGAAATTTTGGTTTAATTTTATTTTTAGCAATTTTCACATTTAAAACCAACAATTTCCATTCTCCGTGGATTTTCGAACAAAAAATATTTAACCAAAAAATTGTTGTTGCAAAATAATTTAGCCGCAAAAATTCAAAAACTCACAGTTTTAAAATCAAAATTATTTAAATTATCCTTAAAATGTTCAATGTGTTCACTATAACAAAAATTTTTGGTTGAAAATGTCCAGTAAATACTGATAAATTCACTACAAAAAAAAACACTGTAACGGTTACAACTCTCAAAAATCGTTCATTTAGAACAATAGCGGAACACCACGATAAAACAAGTGGACACATTTATTGTATCACATCGACTGCGCGCACGATATGAACGCAATCGACCACATTCCAAGACTATCTGTGGTAAGCCAAAACGAAAAAAAATGCATCGTCTTCGACCCTGGTTGTCGACTCGATACACACGAGAAAAAAAATGTGTGGCAACCGAAAGACGAATAAAGAAAACGAAGGGAAAAAAAGCGTGCGGATACCCATACATTGATGCAAGAGCGAGAGAGCTCCTTATTTGATCGCATGTGCGGTTGTTGTGCTTGTTTTTATTTCGAACTTATTTGGTGCTTTCGAACGTCTTCCACCCCGCTTCAGCACACGGGCGAACCGACAGAAAAAATAGGCGAAATACGTTTAAAGTAGAAAGAGACGGTTTTTCCACATCTTTTTCCATGACACATCATCATTATCAAATAGAAACGGGCAAAGATGACGACAACTCGCTCACACTCGAAAGCCGAAGTGTGCGGCTGCTGTTCGCCCCCGAAATGGATAAAACAAAAAATAGCGAAAATAATAATATAAGAGAGCGAAACGAAAAAGGCGAAAAACACATCCACACACCTCTACAAAACATTAAAATACCCGAAGTACTCACCGAGTGTGCCGCACACTCTATGCCATAAAACGCAAACGCACACACAAAAGACGAACATTATGCGGAATTCTCACACGCGGTTACGAATCTTCACTTCCCGCCTCCACAAATCTAACCATTTTATATTTTTCATTTTGGTCGCAATAAGTTCACCGACGAAAGATGAACGAATGACGACGCGAAATGGTGCTCGCTTTGGGGTGAACGAGAAAGACAGAGAGAGAGAAAGAGAGAGAAAGTGAGTGGAAAAAAGCAGCAGCAATAACAACGATCACAGTAGCGACACTTGATGGAAAAACATAAGCAAAAATAAAACCAACACAACAACAATCATTACCAACACAACCAATCTCTCTTTCTCTCTCTCCTCAAAGCACAAGCAATCTAAGCCAACAGCATGAAATGTGTGGCAGAGCATTGCCAATACAAATGTCTAACACATTTTCTATACGACGAATAATCATATTTTTTTTTATTACTTTACGAAAAGAAGAAAAATCATCAACCAAACTGCAACAAAAGCATATACATTTCGAATGCCGCCTCGTTCACAATCGAAATATATTTTCATTTAAGCTCATCAATGTGAAACAAAATATATACCGCGAACCCATCACATTGAAATGCAAAATGTCTTTTTTTGCTTCTTTTTTTCATCATGCGCTTCAACGATAACAATAAGACGAATATATGCACATAACAGAGAAAGAGAGCAAAATGATAAATGCCGTGTGGCTCATCGTGCGCATAAAATATAAATAATCCAACTGAACCGAAAGAAATTGTCTTTTTTATTCTCTCATTCATTTTGGATGGATGGATAGCCCCTTGCTCCGCTGCCAACCGTTATTGCGAACGTTACCACCATCGCCACCGAATCGGGTGCCCACATTCGCCTTCATTACAAGCAGCTCGTTTGGTCGAGGCATACCAATCTTTTGCGGCCGAATATTGCGGTACCAAAGTGGAATAAACGTAAAAGAGACAACAACATTGACGTCAGCATCAGGAAAAACGGCCACAGCCACACACACACACACACACAAAAACTTCCCGACCGATGCTCCCAAGTGTGGGTTTTTCTTTAGCAACGACAATATTTTCGCCTTCTATGCTTTCAGATCTTCTTTATGTTTGTGTGCTTTTTTTGTTGTTGTTCTTATAGCCATATTTTTTCCGCTGAACTCCAAAAGAAAGCGCTCTATATATCTTATTTACTTGGCGCTTGAAGTGGCCAACAAAAAGCTTCCATTTTTCCGGTACGCATATTTATTTGATGTCAAAACTGTAGAGAACAGTATTCTGCGATTTACTGAATAAATCACAATTTTGCCACCTACCAAAAGAAAAAAAAACAAACGACAAACTCAAAGAAAGATCGGAAAAATTGCAAAACCCAAAATAAGGGAAAAAAAGCAACAACAGAAATATATTATACACAAAAGCAGAGTGCAGTGCGGGTATGTGGAAAAGATAGATGTGGCAATGAATGTGTGCGAGTGAGCTAGTGTGTGGAGAAATTCGATTCGAAAAGAAAAAGCACACATAAGCCTCAAAATGATGATTGTAGGCGGAGTCTCAATGGCTAGCTCATTCGGGATAGCAGATATACGAAAAAAAAGAAGTTGTAAGCGTGTGCATTTATGTGGCGTGCACATCGATGGTGTGTGCCGGAGTGCACAACAGAGACAGAGAGCTGCTGCTGCTTGGGTGCCCTATAGCGTGTACGATAAAAGTACAAAATATATATAGAACAACACAGTAACCACCGCCAAAGTAGTACATTTTTTCCCGGCCACATCGTCGTCGTTCGGTGGTTTCTTTCGTGGTATGCCACGACGTCCTCCGCAAACCTTTAAACGTCTTCTTCACCGATAGAGAGAAAGAGAATGAGCGCGCGCACACACAGCAACAACAACGACCCAAAAAAAAGAAAACCCAATGATTGCGATAACAGCAACCGAATCATTCGCCGAGACGACGTCGACCAAGGAATGAATACCACATTGAAGAAAAAGAGTGCGCGCGTGTGTGCATGGGCACTCACACTCACATTTACACACACCAACAATAGACCAACCAACACTAGTATTCGGCACAACAAAAGCAGCAGCAGCAGCAGAAGCAGCTATTCGGTGAAAAAGAAAAATGTGGAAAATACATTACAGAGCCAAATAAATTGATCCAAAACGCAAACGGCTGTCGGTTATGGCGTACCATATCGCTGCAATGATATTGCTTGTAAATTTAATGTGTCTACTTTGAATCGTTCGTCTTTAGATGCTTTTTTGGATGTTTTTTTTGCGTTTTTCAGCACAGCGTGTATGATGCGGCACACACCCATCTACACAATCGAGTCGCATCGAATCCAAGATGTGACGCAATCCAATATTCTTTCGGCAAATTCAGAGACCGTATAACAACTGTATCTCAAGAGTTTAACGGGAACAGAATGCTTTTTTACATCGTACTGTAAGCATTCTTCGTGAATGAAGGGGAACTGCGTTTACTTTTTTTTTTTAATATTCTTCGGGATTTTTTCTCACTAGATTCTTTCCATTTTGGGTATTTCAAGCAATTCTTAGTGAAAATTCTTATGATGAAATTCTTATGTTTTCTCCGCTTTAGCATTTTTATGCATGGTTTTTCTCCCACTCATATCAGCGTCGGTTGGATGCGTCTTTGACGTTGAAGGAGAAATTCTTTTTCAAGTTGCCACAAAAGAAAAACTAGGTAAGGAAAAATTCTTCTCAAAAAGTTCGAATCATTTTGCTGCAATCAATCCATTTGAACGCACGCTCGGCTCTATTTTGACATTCGTTTTGGGGCCAACGGCTTCTCAATCGAATCAGTTTTTTTACGCGCATTCAGAATGCATACTGAATTTCAGTGAAGTTATTCGATGCGCTTTAAATGAACTTAAATTCTCGACACTAAATATTTAATTTATACAAAAATGATACAAGACACATAAATCTGGCTGCTTCAAACAATAAAATATCAAATATATCGTTTTGAGATAAAAAAAAACAATTCGATGCGAACACATTTTTATATTTTAAAAGTTAAATGACATAAACCATCACATGCAATTCACATAGTATTTTGATGTGTGCAAACGATTGCAATAGGCGGCAAACGGCAGTAGATTTTTTCGTTGGTTGTTTTTCATTCGATTTTATTCGAATAACAATCTGTATTACCAGAAACAGTTACAGCTCCCATGTGTGTCGTACGGTCGAAATTTGTAGCAACATTATCTAAATGCTGAGTGCCAATTTTCCGGCAATCGAAACTCAGCAGAAAAAAGCATGTGCGATTTTTTTTCTATATTAAAGAGGGGCGCACACACGGGAGAGCGAAGACAACAACAACAACAAAAAAACGAGGGAAAAAAAGACTGCAGTTTTTTTTTATACGTTACTGTAGTTGAAAGTTGTGTTTGGGTCTGATGCACAAATTCTTTTATTTTTGGTATTGTCGAAAATCATCACAACAAATTCGAACAAAAAATGCCGAGATAGCAGGTGCTTAGGCGATAAAATGGGATTTAATGATACGAATCGAATATTCACTTCTGACACTGCTGTAGTTTGCATTTTAGTTCTCAACGAACAATTTTAGACCAAAAAGAAAAATGAGTCGAAAGAAAAAAAAAACAATCGAAAACACAAGAGCTACCATTAAATAATGGTAAACCAGTAAGGTTTTTCCAAGTGAATTGAATCCGATGAGAATTAAAAGCACAAAGCATAAAATCTTCACTCGTCGATGTATGGCTCTTTACAATTTACAACCTACGAGCCTACATAATTATATAATTTCACCCGCCTCATAAAGCCTATATCAACAAAATTGGTAATTTGTGTTGGCGTTGAACATGCAAACAAAAATCGGAGCTACCATAAAAAAAAATTGAAACATCTTTCGTTAAAATCAAATTTGAATTCAAAAAAGATTTTAAACAGAGATTTTCATTGTTTTTCGTTGTATTCTCATGGGTGGAAAAAAATTTCATACAAGAAAAGCAAAATGCGATGGCGAGCAAATTCACGGTCGATGTGCTCAGTATTGCTTGACATTCGATTCTATCTCCAGTGGGATCGATTTTATTGAAACATTAAGATGGAAATGAGATGATATTGAAATATTTATTAGCGTTACACAGTAAGCACATGTGAACTTTCTCCATTTTTTTGTTTGCTTGTTGCCGGGTTCGAATGAAGTCAAGGGTCCGAGAATTTATGTTTAAAAAAAGCGTACATCTGATAAAAGAGATGATTGGTGGTGGAATGATTAAACCAAGAGCATTACTCGCAGCAATTGGAGTTATTTCGTCAGCAGCACACATTTTGGGGTGTATTGTTTTCATTTTTTATTGCTCACATTCTAGCCATAAAAGTCACATTTCCAGTCTAATTCATGGTTCATGGGAAAATATGATAGTGTTGATTATATTTGACTGCAATTTTCATGAAATGGATTTTTTTTATTCCAAACATTGTTAAATGCATTTGATTCATATGCCAAAACGATAAAGATATAAAAACCGACAACAATTTGTTTAGATTGTATATTTTTCCGCAATTTTTTCGATTACTCTGCGATGAATAATAATGGCACATATTGCAGTAAAATATATATTTCGATGGCTTCTAAACAAATTCGGATAATGGCATTTCACAGTAACAGAACAATGTTAAAATGAATAGGAGCAAAGAATTCCAGAACGCTTGTATAAATAAAAAGTGTCCATAACGAGACAATACAAAAATAAAAGGAAAACTTTGGTCACACTCATCGAATACGAGATGAGATCAAACCAATCGGTGTGAGTTTATTCTTTTTGGTGACGATATCCAATTTTCAATGACCTAAGGTAAATTCACTGCTTTCTTCTTGAATTGTTGCTTCGAAATCCGATATAAAAACCCGTGTCGATGGCTGGACAAGAATGAACAATTCACCGGTTTACGTGTAGCTTGTAGTTTTTCAGCTCATGTCCTGTTTTATGTCATGTTCAAGTGTAAATTCGGTTGTGAGTCAGTGCAATGAACAACAAACCATTGAAGAGATAGAGAGATGGAGTATTTTATTAAAGTCGGGGGGAAATGTGCGATATCGTTCGGCAGCAACAAAAAAAAAAACACACACACACACAGATAGAGAGAGCGAGCATCAGTCTTAAAATGGCATTATTGTTATTTGCGTGTGCATATGGTTCACTGATGTTCACAATTGTAGGGGTTTTGTGAGACAACCAAATAAAAAAGTACTGATAGTCATTAAGTGACCCAATAAAAAAAAGGATACCATTTTCTCTTGACCATGCATTGAACCGTATTATACCGATGATACGTGCAACGATACTTAAAAGCGTCGTGCGAACAAACGTGGCAGGTGGCAGTGGTGTGAGAACGTAACCTATCTCCATCGTAAATGGTCCATCGTCGGCATCAAATTAAGTGTGTAAAAAAAATACAATGGATTCTATCGAATGATTTTCTTATACCCGATCGGATCGTTGTAATCATGTGACATCAGTTGATTGAACCAATTTGTTGTCGTTTTTTTTTTGTTGGTATTTTTCTTTCATACAACAGACGGACAGAAGGAACAACCAACAATAAAAGTGCTGTATTAAGACCAAATGATGCACCCACAACCTTTGTTCATGTCCAGCTACAAAACCGAAAATGATATCGATACTTGTTTTTCCATGTGCATTTTAAACATAAATTTTGCTTTAGTTGCTATGAAACACTTTCACATTTTTACGACAAACATTTCGGAGCATGTGATTTTACGTTGTTTTTTTTTCTTTTAATTCAATTACTACACAAACGATATCAGTTCCTTTGCAATAATCCAATTTCCGTTGGCGCTTATTTTACGTGAACTCACATACATTAATATAATGCCATTTTCAAGATCGACGCTATAATACAGATAATTACCCTTAATTCTAACTAATGTTTTACGATATATGAGAAAATGGATTGAATAACGTGACATGTTCATACAGATTGTACACCATACGATAGCGGCGGCGCAATGCGCATACATAATCATAGACAAAAATTATGCCATGCCAACGTCGCTCATTTCCTAGCAACGAAATTGAAAATTTAAAATAATTTATTATTCGCTTATTCAGTCATTTGTTTACTTGATCCTGTCACAAGTTTTTGTATGCTTTAAAATAAATTCATATGAGATCAGTTATAAGAGAACGATGCTGCTTTTGGTAGCTGACAGATGAAACTACTACATGAAATTCCTACAGCGAATATGTTCCCTTTTACGAGACGAAAAATAAAAGGATATTCTCAGTGAGATCAGTGTCGTTATGTGTTGATCTTAAAATGTTAAAAGTAACTCTGAAAACCATCAAAATTTATGTGCCTGAGATAAATTAAATCGAAGGCAATTGATGTTCAAACTTTGTTTGGTAAAGTGTAAATTACATTTCCGATTGTCATTTCCCATATATGAATTCACATCTCATTCTGCATCAACTCTTCAAGCTACTTTTTTGCTACTGCTTTGGTTTTTCTGGAGCATCTTATGATAATGCGAATAAGAAACGTGACAAGCTAATAAGCAACCTAGGAGTACAGGTATACGTTCATTTTCATTAAAACTGTTTCGAAAACCATTGACTTACGTTGAGATGTCGTTACTTCGGCGAGGGTGTATGACGGTTTTATTTGGGTCTTCAAAAGTTCATAGAAAAGTTCATTATAAATAATGAAAGGCTATTAGATTGCTAATTTTATTTTTCCGTTGAAGCATCAATTCAAGCACACGTGTTTTTATTATATCAACATATAGAATGCGTTATTTGGAATATAACAATATAATACATGAGCACACGCATATAAAATCAGCTTGATGTTCATAACCCATTTGCTTGGCGTTGCTATTATCGTCATCTTGAAACCAGCAAGAGGTGAGAGGTAACACGCATTAATATCTCCCACTCTCTTTCTCTCTTTCTCACACTCTCTCTCTCTCTCTTTCTATTAATTTACCGTTAGAAGCATCCCATTTTTCTATGTTCCGCACGCTATAAACCCGTAATGGAAATGTTCGTGTCGATGACGGCTGCTTTATTCTTGCGCTTATTCACACATTCACAACATTCTCATTTTCTCTGTTTTTAGCACGAATCGTGTAATAATCTATCTGCGAGATGATTTTGTGTAATCATATGAACGAAATAGCTTTTTGCATACCATTTTACATCAAAACATATTATATGGCATATAAAAGGCTCTTTGAACGCCATTCTCTTGTATACTACATGCTGAAGCAGTAATTTTTCCCAGTTCGTTCATGTGTGGGTGAAATTCATTATTGTTATTATTCCACATTTACAACATTGGCAAAAGTATAGAAATTGCAATTTCTGTTCTCAGCCGACACAACCCTTTTCTTATCTGATTAAACGTTTTCACCTTTTCAAACTAAGAATTTTGTTCCATTTGAATACAACATGAACCATACCATTTTTAATATTCGTTGAATGTTTGTGAATGTACCAGCATGAAATGACACAAAATGTACATATTTATTCAGTAGAGATTTTTCTTTTTTGGGTCGATTCTTTTATTCAGATCATGTCATGTGTTAATTCATTGTTTTACAATCGACAAAAGTGCTTTTGACATAATTATAATCTTTTAACCTATGACAAAGAATCAATTTCGGTACAGATTTTCGGTACAGAAACCAACAGGGTGTGTCGAGGTGTCTCGGGGTGTGTTGATGTTGTACCTCGGTGGATTTGAAGGCCTTACTATAACTTACTAGTCACAAGTACCAAGGCTAAAAAGATTCCATTTTACCTATCGACGTTTCACTTTATTTTAATTTATCAAACACACACACACACACACACACAGAAAAATGGTATAATGGTATATGGATATTTTGTAATGCAATTTTTCCCCCAAAACAAACCAAAAATTTACAAAATATGCACACCATTATTCTCAGTGCACACCTTGTATTCTTATATTCGTATGTAGAAGTAAATATTCAAAATGTGTTCATTTACTGAAGCACATATTGAGATGCAAGACATATCATATCTGGTATAAGCAAGGTTATTTGGTAATTCCGTTAGGTATTAGTTCTCTTGTTATGATTCAAGTTAAGTTTCCTTCATCAAAACTATTCAAAAATATAGAAAAAAAAGAGCTAAAATACTTCCCTTGATATGTTGTTTCTCTATTGTATGCTGAATCAGCTAACAATTCAGCACTGTATTAAAACTTTCAAACCAGCACATCGCAACGAATGCTGTCCATCCACATGGAAATAGTTGATGTCAACAAATCTTTTGTTTCAATTCCCTGTAAATCCCTTCCATCAATGTTTCGCCTTCTTTCATTTGATGAATAATTCTGATTGCATTCATATTAATGGCAAAATCTATCCTAGCTTTTCTAATGTGAATCCCAAACACAAATGCACATTACATGAGAATCATCTCTCTACTATATATAAAATGAGATAATCTTTTATGTTACGATGAAATGTTGGTGATATTGGACTAAAAGCAAGCTGGACGCTGCAGTTCTGATGAAAGGACAACATCAAAATGTGCGTTGGTGTTATGAACAAAAACGAGCTGTAAAATCGTATCGCCAGTTGATGCTGTTGGAAACTAAAACACCGATTTTCTCATGATTTACATGCTAATGTATGATTGCATGTGATATTCACACGAATTAAGTCATGTCTATTCTCGATACGAGATATGTTTGTAATTCAGCAGCTAAAGTTTCTATCGCTTAGAAGACCTTTTAAGAAGATTACTTATATTCTCTATATATATATTGTTTAACCATTCGCATTGAACTGATGCCATTATGCTGGTCGCTTGTAAAGAGGTTATTCCGTGTATGCTGTTTGTATGTTTGTGATGTTGCTTTATATGCGTACAAAATGTGCATATCAATTGTATTTAATTTCACCTTTTTCGACCCTCAACATAAAATGTTACATGGCAGATAAATAGAAAATGCTCCGGTACGTTGCACACACAACATTCACATCGATACAAAACTCAAACTTCATCGTTGAATGGATTCATCGTATTTTGCATTCAATGTAATATATTTATATATATAAATAACACATACAATGTTTAAAAAAAAAACTTAGAACAGTAACCATGTGCAATTCGTTACATTTAAGGACAGTATTTTTGTTTGCTGTTATTTTCTATTTATGTGCACGAGATTGATGTGGCTACTGAATATGGTGTGAGGCACTAGATGTTATGCATTAGCATACTAGCAGAGAGCACAAAAAATAGAGAAACTCTTTTCGAAACTTGAAGAAGAAATCGGTAAAATTGAAAATAAAGAACAGAGGAAATATCAAGAGACAAACACATTTGTTGTGCAGTTTGTTTCGAATTTGTTGAAATAAGACATTATTTCCCATTCCCGTGTACTTGTTGGCCACTTTGTGCCTGTCAACCATTCGAGAGTCGAAACGAAGAGAACGAGAACGAGAGGGCGAAAGAGAAGAAGAAAATCGTATGGAAATTTCTCATGAGAATTCAACCAAATGCCTGGACACAGCTGCAGGCTAAGAAATTCAAACTTTATTTATTTGCCATTTTCCAATTCATACATACAGTTTCGATCAAATGTACGAGCCGAGTGGTTATCAATAGATCATTTGTAAACGAACATTGAAATCGATACACGTATAGAGATTCTCAAATGAAAATGATGAAGTTCTTTTCCATTGTTCTCTCATTCTCTAGTTCTCTTGTGCTCGGTTTCAATTCCATTTACGAACCACACAGTGGACAGAAGTCAAGTTTCTCTTTTTCAACATTCAACACATATACACATGAAAAGAGAAAAAAAACTCGCCCCGTCCGCCAATTGATTTCAACGAATAAAGTTTAAAATTGCATTTTAAATTAGAATTGAATTGTCCTTCTCGTTATTCTCTTCGGCTGTGTACACGACAATGTGAATGAATTAAGTTCTGTATCGAATTGTAAAACTAAGTTTCGTTTATTAGAAAGAAATTTATCGAAAACCAGACATTTTAAATTAGATTTTCAGTGAGAAAATTCCTAGCTGGAAAAAAAAGTCACTCATTCTCGGCAAACAAGAATAAATCGAGAGCATTTGTTACACGAACAAGATCCAATTTCAAATGAAACCCGAATAGTTTCGACTCGTCGCAATACTCGATTCTCTCTCTCTCTCTCTCTCTCTTGCCCATCCCACAACTTTAACGTTATTAAAGTGCAAAAGCACTTTTTGAGTTTGCCGCTCATACATTTTTATCTTATGTGAATTTGGCTTACATAATCAAATTAGATTTTTTTTCCCAAGTTGGATGTGTGTAAGCTCAGATATTACAACACCAGGGTGTATCTGTATATGCTTAGTGCTGCATCGTTCTAAATCAATTTCATTGTATGATTTTAAATTTCATACAATGTAATGCTGGTGTACCACTTTCTATGCATGACATTTTTTGGGCGGAGGCAATAACTCTTACAAAGCTGAGGCAAGAATTTTTAGATTAAAGAGTATAATTTAAGCTTAATCAATGTAACATTTTACTAATTTTCAGAAGAATCGGTACAAAGGACTCCACTTTGTCGTTTGGCTTTAACGAGTAGCTTTCTCATAACCAAAAATGAACGTTATCGGTCAGAAATGTGACATGATTTCATGCCATTAAAATGAAATCCAGCATTTGTACAATTTCGGTATTTGAGCTGCTTGAAGGATTGTTGTTGACGCATTAACCAAAAATACATCCATACATACCCGAAACACACACACACATATTCACACACCAAAAACACACTATTTGACGTTGTACACCAAAAGCCATATGCCGCATGGGCTTACGTACATCATCACTTTTGTCACCACATAATTAAATTCTCCGACTAAATTATACGGTCAAAGAACGCATTCGATAAGATATACGTCTGCACAGCCCATGCACCGGTGGGCCGGTTTGAAATGCTTGTGATAGCAGGATGTGTAAATTACGATGTAAGTAGGAAATTCTATTGTCGGTTATGCTCAACGGTAAGTGTTAACCGAACCGGATTTGTCATTGATATGGCTGTTACTGTTGTTGATGCTACTACTGTTTCGGATGCTGTTGATACTGATGACGATATAATAATTTTCGATCGATTCAAATTTAATTTATACATTCGTGTGCAAAATCAGCTCATCCACCGATACAATGCATTCCGAAATCAGATTAGAATTTAGTTGCATATTATAATGTGCAGGGAAATTTGATACATTTGACACACCGGACAAATGAGAAGGTGTAGATTTGCTTACCATTCTCCTCACAAAAATGAAAATATTTGAAGATTCTAAAGATTTTAACATTTTATTGCAGGAAATTTCCTCAGTCGTAAGATTCACCTAAAGAAAACCAGATCACTTAACGCCTGACGTTAAATCAATGTATTGAATTTATATTGCAATTGAATTGAATAAAACATTTTCATGAGATGATAATTGTAACATTAATGAGAGCAATTTCGTGGTACTAAGTAACGAAACAAAAAGCATCATTGAGAGAAGACGCTATGGTGATTTGAAGGATCATCAGTACCAGGTTTTAGAGTCGACGCTAGTAACAGTTTAACATTTCGCATAACGAGCAATTAGGGGATGGAAATGATTTTGGAAAATTACAATTTATGTTCCAAAATCAACATTCAATCGTTGAAATCATTTGAATCATGAATTCTTGGATTTGTTTTAACTGCGAAACATGCTTAATTTTGACTTCACTCGAAAATTATTTGCTTTAATCGGATCTATTAATAAGTTCCTCGAAATCAGATAATTTCTTTGAATTTCCACCAATTTCAGTGCACTTCTCCAAAACATTCGTTAAATACTTAAACGCTTTGCTTCTGAATGTTGCTTGTCAATGCTTTTCACGGCAAAAGTTGTAGCAGTTGAAATTGTTTAACACCAAATTTGAGGGCCAGATGACGCCTGTGTCGAATGGCATTTGCATTGAAACGTCAAACCACCAAATCAATCGCCAGAAAAACATCAGTCGCATTGACAGACGAAGAACATGAAATTCGATTGAAGTGCCGTGGAACAAATTTAATTATTTATTTATTTGTGTTATAATTTCTCTTAAATTTATTATTTGTATGTGTTTTTATGTCAGTGTAATTGCACGATTTAGTTTTTTTCTTATGCAAAACCAAAAAATTTCAATCACAATGCAATTTAGTGCCAATTTATTGTAATCCTTTCAATGGAGTGTCAGCAAAAATTGTTGCGATTTTTTACATACAACAAAAAAAAATTCTACGCAAAAGTATTATCTCTGTTGAATGGTAATTGTTTACACACGTAACGGCAAAATAAGACAAATTTAGTCAATGCTATCATTCAATTGAATCGACAAAGTGAATATCTCAATAAGATTTGATTACATGCGTGCCACCACAGTGTTTTCGTGTTTACATTTGCATTTGCATGTTAATCTCTTATATTACAGTGGGAAAATAAAATTAAATGCAAATATCTGATTGCGTTGTGCTCATTTTTATCTGATTAGTAAAAATGCAAATGTTGCAAAAAACCCTACGATTAATTCATTAGCCAAGATTCAAAAATCACTAAATATAGTTGCACCGAGGCAGTTCGACGGTAAACAATTTGACACTGTGCGTTGGTGCATCGTAAGCGAATGGCGGCCGATAGAAGCGATAATCAGCCAACGGGAAGCCAATTTGTTGGCGAAATCGATCATGACGAAATTAGACACATTGAGGTAATTTTAAGGTGCATTCATTTTAAGCTCGACTCATCAAATTTCATAAAAAATAATATGTCTTCTTCTCTTTCAGGTGGTTGGAAAAGGAGCATTCGGGACAGTTTACAAGGCCAAATGGCGAGATTGTTTTGTGGCTGTTAAATATATTGAACCAGAAACAGAAAGAAATGCTTTTCGGATCGAGGTATTTATAGCCTAGAGATTTTGAGTTGTCATTATCTTATGGAATCTGTTCATATTAATAATATCACTTTATTCATTGCAGTTACGTCAATTATCACGTGTTTCGCATAAAAATATCGTAGCACTTTACGGTGCCTGCACGAAAAAACCTCACGTTTGTCTAATTATGGAATATGCCGAAGGTGGTTCATTATACAATGTACTGCATGGTTGCCCAAAGATATCATATACAGCATCACATGCAATGAGCTGGGCCCGTCAGTGTGCCGAAGGTGTTGCTTATTTGCATGCAATGCGCCCCAAACCATTAATTCATAGAGATTTGAAACCACCGAATTTGCTGCTAGTTGATCAAGGGCGAGTTTTAAAGATCTGCGATTTTGGAACAGTTACCGATAAATCAACACTAATGACCAACAATATGGGTAGTGCGGCTTGGATGGCACCTGGTGAGCATTGACGACCGAGATCATTGAATCAATTTCTAATGTTATTTAGATGAAATGTAACTAATGTGTGGTATTTGCATTGCAGAGGTGTTTGAGGGTTCAACATACACGGAAAAATGTGATGTATTCAGTTGGGGAATCATTTTATGGGAAGTGATATCGCGTGAGCAACCGTTCAAGAATATTGAGCTTGCATTTGGCATCATGTGGAGTGTGCACAAGGGTAAATATCACTGCTGCAGTCCATTTCTGCACACAAAAATGAGTCATTTTCAAGAAATTTAATGTAAAATGTAACACAATTATTCTCGTAGGCGATCGACCACCGTTAATAGAAGGTTGCCCAAAGCCAATTGAAGAACTAATGACAAGCTGTTGGGATCCTTGTCCCGAAAAACGACCATCTATGGAACGTGTAGTGGAAATAATGCGTATTTTATGCGATTTTTTTCCAAATGCAGACGAACCATTAGATTATAACAAATTAGACGATGTAAGCAATTGATTTTAAGGCGCTTAATTTACCGTTGTCAAGCTTAAATTGATTTTTTTTTCATTTATAGAATTATGACACGGCCAGTCAACATATCGTAGACACCAACCAAAGTGACATTTGGACGTATAACGATGAACTGCCATCTCGAACACAAACCAATCGAAACAGCAAATTGATGACAACAACCAGTTTACCAATTCAATCACAATCGCGAGACGAAATCGAATTATCAATAAAAGAATTTTCAAGGCTATGGCCTTCGAGGACTGAACGTGCGTATCCACACAGCTCAAGCCGATTTGATGATTCAAGAAATTGTACGATTGCTTCAAATGACCTTAAAATTTATAGTGCCAGTAATTATTTAAAACGAAATGGAGCGCTTGTTGCAGGCGGTGTTCCATTGCCACCTTTAACATTAGAAACGGAACCAAATGCATGGGATTTACCGTCATCAACAATTGAAAATCAAAACCGTAAGTTACAATTCGATTTTACAGAAAGATCTTATTTTTGTCGATTTTTTGTTGTTGCAAAGGTGAATGTTCGATCGATTTCGTAGACAGGTTCACTGTTCAGTGTACTTTAGGGTGTTTTTCATGTCTGAAAAATAGAAAAATAGTTAAAATTAATGAAAAGTGCACAAAATTCTATATCAGTTGAGAAGATTCATTCAGTAGTGCGATTGATATTCACACTTCCCGAGGAGGAAAACTGCAACAAATGTCTTACCTGCAAAAATGATCCATTGAGGCTCATCAGATTTTAGTCAATCAGTTGCTCAGGACGGAAACCGGTTGAAAATATGGAAAGGCCTCAGAAAATCAATTGTGCATACATGAAAAGTCCTATCGTACTGCGTATAGATACTATACTAACTAGCCCACAAATTTCAAGGCTAGCAAATTAACTAAACGTTAAATTTTGTTGTTGTATTTGTTGAAGCGGGAATTCTACTGATGTGCATTTCTTCGAGGTACTGGTTTTCTCCGTAAATTCTCATGGATTTGGTCACCCACCACCATACAATGACCTGTGTCCGAAAATGATGATACAATTGAATTAATTAAAACATTTCACTCTTCGAGTTGAAAAAATAAAGTTAAAGGTAGAGAATTAACTTTGCTGCCGCAATATCTCGATGCCATATTGTAGTGAACTCTGGTTCAACGTTATCTGCGTTTGGTAGCCATTTCTTATAGAAACGTTGTTTCTTTGGAACCAAACGTGTTGGATTTCGTTGCGTTAGAGCATCTGCAATGACATCACCAGCATTGCTCATTTCCTGCCATGTTTTTTGTATTGCCCGTCGCATTTGAAGTATTCTTTTGCTGACATTGCACAAAATGCTGGTGGGCAATCGAACACTACGATCCGGATGACAATTCACACACTTTTTGAAACGATCGTTGCGGATGTTTTGTGGAAATTGCTTAAAACATCGTGCGCAATGCTGGGATGTCATCCATTCGTCTACCCATACGATGACGCAGTTGGCACGTTTTTGGAACGCAATCAAAAGTTTTCGCATGCCCGGGCATCTGAGGTGTTTTTTTATTTTGATTGGCGAATTCGATGCGAAATTGGCCGATCCCATATAAATAAGTGCAGATTTATGATCAACCACTTCCCCAGCAATTTTGTCAATGGTCCGATTCGACTCGATGTGTTTGTCTAAACTTAATCGGGCATACGCTTGTGTGGTGTAAGCTTCGATGCCATCATCCAAGACGCGTAGCCGATGTTCAATGTATTCGAGGTAGCTCAAACCAGCTGGAGATGGCATCATCCCTATCATTCGAGCGACACGTTCTCGATCACGTTTTTCCTCGAATGTAAATAGCCGAGTCATTTCTTCTGCCTTTTGGTTGCGGACGCCTTGTTTTGCATCGAAATGATAGCGCTTGGACGAAATCGTAGTGTTCACCTGAAAAATGAAATGGCGAATTTAATAGGCGTGTTTCCATTATAACTGTTGTTACTCCTGTTTATTTACCTCTTCGCCAGTATTGATGTTGCGACGTACACAGGCAATGTACGTCCGCATCCCCGGGTCTATGCCTAACTCGGACCAAAACTCATGTTTGTTGTACATTGCGCGTACTGTTTCTATGGGCATTGCAGTTTGCTCTTGCTTTGGCATCTGATATTGAATCGACACAGATACGCCATCCGTTACAATCAGTGGCGTAGGAATGGGGGTGGTTTTGGGGTCAAACCCCAAAATTATTATTAGTAGACCTTCGAATTCGTCTATTTATTGAATTTCTTTGTTGTTTTTTTATTGAAACTTTTTTCAAACCTTTTATTAAAAAAAAATGAGTGCCTGGGAATAGAAATGCGAATAAGAGATCATTTGAGCAAAGGTGCAACATGAAAATCGTTCTGCCAAAACAGCATTATGATTTTGGGATTATGTTTTTACGAATACTTTCTTCATGCGTAGTTTGTATGATTTTTATGTGCACTTAACGTTTGGGTGATCTTGTACTCTCATTTCTATTCCCAGCCACTCTATTGCAAAATTACATTTATCAAAAATTACACTTTTGATTGCTTCGAGATAACCAAACTGAACAAATAAGAAACACTATGACGACTGTTGGTTGATGCTTACGCTTTTGGAGTCTCTGATCGAATGAGGAAATATTTGACATGTTTATCGAAAATGTGACAGCATCTGAAATCTCTGCCAAAATCAACGCTGAAATTCATTTTTGTTGCTCTGAGAATGCTAGCTGCTAACAATGAAATTTGTTGAACACAAAACAAACGATTTTGTAAACAAACAAGCTTGGCATTTGACAGCTGACTGCTGTCATTGCTAACTCTCCAAACACAATAATCAACACGGTTTGAAAATTTTTCGTTAAAGATTTCTTATTTGAAATGTATTTTTGGATATAAATATTGTTTTTGCTTTGGGAAGTGTGAATATCAATCCCTATGATTAGAGAAAGCCGTTAAATGCCATAGAATTTTGAGTAGTTTTAATTCAAAATAACTATTTATCTATTTTTCGGACATGAAAAACACCCTAATATACATTAAACTGGTCTTTAAACCAATCAAATTAAAGACTCGGCTTATGTCTCTTTTTGTGTCATACGGTAATAAGTGGAGATTAATCGCTCACGTCACATACGCATTCAATCGAAGCGGGCCTGACACACATGCGTTTGTATCGTTACAGTTTGGTTGCAAGCAGCCGGAATAAAAATAAAATGCGTGTATTCGAATGTTGCTTTCCTTTTGGTGAAATGTTATTATTAGTTCAGTCGTTTGTTATAAGCGCGATGTATATACAGTTGTGCATCGCGACACCAAAATATAAACCAAGGCGGAAAGCTGAACAGAGTATTTGTCTATTCTTTCCGCTGCTATTTGACGGAATGACTCATTCTCGTCGACTTTCAAGCATTCAAATGTTTTAGTCTAATTTTGTAACACTTGTTTTTTTTTCTTTGGATATATACGCGGTGCGCATAAGAAATCATTTTTTTTTTCAAGTCAATTTTTCATTTGAATTTCAAGTAGCCAACACGGATTGGATCTACGGTCGATGATTTCGTGTGATTTTATGCTGCTTGATTTATGCATTTTATTTTTATAACATCAAACAAATTGACTGTTTTCGGGAAATGGATTGATATTTGTTTTACACCAAAAAGATTATGATGAAATAAAAGTAAATCGTTTAAAAGATTTGCGCCTTGTCGCTACTAAATAAAATTAAATCGAACGTAAATGCAGAAAAAAAACGAATTCATCATAGAGCTGCTTGTGAACATTTGTAATGAGATGAATTTGCTTGATGCTTCCTTAATTGTTCGTTGTGTTACATTCAAAATAGCTCAGTGCAATTTAAAATCAGAATAGTCGATTTTTTATTTTTCTATTCTCGTTGAATCTATTTGCGATTAATTCGCTTTGAAATAACGCATAACCGATTTTATGGCATCGCTCTATGTTTAGGATGATAGAGAATAACAACCATGCGCAGAGTTATTGAAATTGAGAAATTTTAGTCTGTGTATTTATTCAAGACTAATCGATGTTTTCATGTATTCAGATTGAGCAACATTTTATGCTTGTTCAGCAATTAACACATTTGCAAATTGTGCAACAAAATTTGCTAATGTTTTTTCATGTAATGCTTACATTGTAAACGAAACAGTGAATTTTCTATTTTATATTTCACATTCGAAATAATTTTCGAAAGAATGATTCCGATTTGTTACGGATTCTTGATTTAGTCACGAATGATCAATTTCTGCGGGAGGTTCAAAACATTGAAGGCATTCAATTGTAACGTTTCATCAATTTATTCAAAAAAAGAAAAACTTTAAGCTTCAATCAACGCTGTGATAGAAAAGTGAAATCGCCCCCACTTTAACGAAGCAATAAATTTAATCCTCACACTTCCTGGAGATTGTCACGAAATGACGGGTAAAACCATTAATAAATTCGTAACCCAGTTTCAAACGTATGTGTGAACTAAACGATTCCGTTGAAAATTTATTAATATTTAAAAATTTCATCAGAAATCCATCGGTCGAGTCATTTAACCATTTAGACATTTAACTATTTAACCTATTGTTTGTGGCGACTTGAAAAACAGAAAATTCCACTGAGATCATAAATTTGGTTGGCTATTTGATGCCGGCTCGTGTGTGTCTATGTATACATTTACATTCTTCTTTTCTCTTCGCATTTGTCGAATGATTCATCAATCCAAAAATAGACACACAAACTTTTCAAATATGTGCTAACTGTTTTTTCTAATATACAACCAACCAAAAACTATGTACTATCAATGTTTTGTGGTGGGCATTTGTTCGTAATGTGATATTTATTGAATTCGGTTGTAAATCAAAACATTTAACCACGAGAAAATAATATGTTAACAATTCGAATACACATTGCGTTTATACATTCAAGTAAGATATATAAAGATGGACCACCATAGAAGACCGAATGTGATTGAGCTGGGGTGAAAAGTCTCGAAAACTAAAAATGAATAAAACATTTTTTTCCGAAAATCAATTTTATCCCTTAACATAACCTTCATCAAACGTGATACATTTTTTCCTTTGATTCTCCTAATTTCTTTTAAATTTCCTGAAAAATATGCTCTTGATATCCTCACGATGTCAGTTATCTCCCTTACCGTGTCTTTTCAGTTTTTCAAAATAATATTAATTTTTTATTTGCTTTCTTGATCAACTGCATCATTTGGGCGCCCAGAACGTTCAGTATTATCGCCTTCAATTTGAGAAAACCATTGAAATACGGCACTTCAAGCCATTCTAAGGTTTGATCAGCATTTTTGCCCACCAAATTAAGCAGTGCTCAACTAACACACGAAATTCGTTGTTAACATTTTTTTTTACAAAAGTCAAAATAGAGTCACTTGAATGATTGTAACTATTCATATAATCGACGAAATGTCGTGGAAATTTGGTACGATTTGATTGAGGTTGATATAACCCGTAACTCTTCACCCCATGTAGTAAATGAAAAACTAGGTGTGAATATTTTTCATTAAAAAAAATTCAAGCGCATCTCGTGTTGTGAATCAGCAGTGATCCAAAGGGAAAATCTCTGCGTTTAACGAATTCAATGTGCTTTTAATGATGTGAACCTAAAATAAACATCAATTTGCGTTGAAAATAGCCATCGCATACTAAATTTATACGCAAAATTTTCGAATATTTTCTTCTCGGTTGATGTTCTCGATTCAAGAATCTCGATTGCCACTTTTTTTTATACGCACAAATGGCGCGTAGCTCGCCATCAGACGTGACCATATTTCAATCACACTGTGGCCATTGTTGTTTGGTTTATTTTGAACATTGTGTGCGGCACCGCACATATGAACCGATGATTGTTATTCATTTCGTTTTTAAGTATCGAATACCGAATTTTTCATCGCAATAATTAGTCATTGTTTCACACTTTAAGTGCGAAAAATACCGAAATAAATATCAATTTTTCGTGCGAATAATCGATTTTTGGGTGAAAATTTCCATTCCAAAGTGGAATTAAATTGTGCGCTATTGCGTCGTTGCGATAATCTATTTTGTTTATTTACATTTCAAACAGCACCTCTTCCTGCCGCTTGCCCAAAATAATGTAGTCCGTTTTTCTCTGTGGAGAATCGGCAAGTTTTTTCAAGAGGCAAGACACACAAAAAAAAACACGCGAAAATAAACATATGTGTGAGCGACCGCAGTTGACTCATCACTCTCTTACTCGATGTTTGACTTTGTTTCACCAGTAGACGTCGATCGTCTTCAAAGTCGCATTCGCATTTCAGTGATTCTTGTGTAGCGTAGAGCGTTGTAGTGTGTTCCGTTGTTTCGTAGCAAACGTTAACATATCGGCTGTCGTAGTCGTCGTCGTCATTTTGGTCGTCGTTAAATATTTTTCTGAACTTTGCATGCATATTCGATTTGCAGTTAGCCTCAGTTGTGAAATGAAGCCTGATGATTCAGTTTGCTATCGGGTGCATCGTTCGTACAATTTTCGTGAAACGTTCAGTATGATTTTTGGCTCGTGTACGCAAACACTGATTTTGATTGTCAACCATTCAAATAGATAAAGCAAGTGAATGTGAAATTCATAGAAAAAAAAACACTTTCTCGATTTATTGAGAGCATTTGTTCTGTGTATCGTGGATGATATTTAAATCTAACATAGATTTTTTGTTTTTGTTTTTGTGATATTCAATGACACTGCAAGTGTTGAAATATGTTTTAATAATTCAACTTTCAGATTAGAAAATATTACACATTCATAAATTCTGAATAAAGCGTTGATGGTGTTAAAATACTAGATCAAATTTGTAGGTACGCTTAGACTGCCAATGGGAAATATTGTGAACATTGTTTTGTCATGAAGGAAGAAAAACAATCTTAGAACTGATGTTAAAAAAAAGACGCTTCTTCCATGCAATAAATATGAAAATATCTATTTTTGAACATTGGTTTAAATCCAGAAATTGGCAACGATTGAGCATTTGAACTGTAATGAATGATCGAGTGATTCGTTATTATTCAACTCATAATTATAGCTTAAGGTCAAAAGTGTTCTGAATCGTACATCCAAATTACATTGAAACCACCGAGTAAACTGAACAATATCGCAGTGTTAATGACAGTGAATGTGACTTATATATACACTCAAACTGACTCAAATGCTCTGGTCTCTGTTGCGCGAATATTTCTTGTTAAAAACGCTAATTGATGATGAAAAATATAAATCGCAAATAGAAAAGCAATTCGGGTGTCGTTTGCTCTCATACGCTAACGGATTGAAATGAGTCATCGTGTGAATATCACAACTACGATACATTCATAGCAAATAACTATAATAATTGGTGCGCAAGCAATTACTGTAATTCCGATGGTGTGTTTTTTTTTCGTTGAAAAATGTATAATGTTTTTTATTTGTTTTCATTTTCATGAAAAGTGAGTGTCTGCCAATGGTTTAGTTTGTTAAATTACGATCGATTCAGACACATGTTGCCAAATCATCGCACAGATTGATGTATTTGATTTTACGGCGAGAAAAGAACAAACAAAAAATACTGTAAAAGATTTGTTGCGCTTCTCTTTTTTTTCATTCTCAACTTAGTGCTAGTTAAACGTGTACTTTACGTGGCCGTTTTATTTCATGAACAAAAAAATTCACGTTGTGATGCAAATATATAATATTCGTTAGAAATTATTGCCACTTCGAAAACGAACGAAAGAAAGAGAATTTGTGACTGTTATGACTGCTCAGCGAATGTTATTTTAGACGTGAGATTTTAGTTGGGCCACAGAAAAAATGTGTGACGGGTCAATTACTACGATGGTCTCGAATCAAAGCCAAATGAGATATTGTTGGATTGTTTATTGTACGATTTATTTTGAAATTGTTTTTATTGTTTTTTTGTTTTGTTTCGAACAAAATGTCGTTTAAATGAATGTTTAAAAAATGATTCTTTTCTTTTTTTTAACTTACAGCCAATAGCCAAAGTAATGAGAGACTGTCAGCCACTGAAAGTAGATCAAATGCAATTGCATCATCAAGCAATACACGTACTCTGACCGGAAATATACTCAATAGCATCAATTCAACGACCTATAAAAATTCACCAAAAACACCCAAAGACAATTATGACGAATGTAATGATCAACCGAAGGCAGAAGCAGATTGTAGTGTCGATGATGATGATCTTGCCTCTGTACATTTAATGCTGGAACCACATTTGAGACCGGCTCCGTCTGACCCAAACAGTGATTTATCCAAACAAATATTTGATGAACATAAGCAACTTGCCAAAGAATATTTGAAGGTAATTTCAAGACTTGCATCTTGTGAACAATAATATTCATTGAGTTCGATTGAAACTGATTTTTTGTTTGGTGTTTTGTACAGGTTCACACGGAAATAGCCTACGTTACGAAGCATCGGGATGAAATTCTCTCAAAAATGAATCCAAAAGAGCGTCAAGAGCGATTGGAACTCTGTAATAAATTAATGGAAAAAGTAAATTTTAAACGAAATATAAAGTATGTTTGGTCATAATGAAACATGTTCATTCATTTTTGTACCATTTTCAGGAGGAACTTTTAAAATTTCAAGCAAATCTTAAACGACAATTAGAACTGATCCGAATGAACACGAGACCACCACCAAATAATGTGCCAGTATCGATTAATACCATGCCTATGCAGCCGCCGCCCATGCAGGCGCCCATGCAGGGGCCAATGCCCGGTCCTATGCCCGGGTCTATGCCTGTACCATCAGCTCCTCAAATGCCATACAATCGGCAGAACAGCAATTCAAGTATTGTTGGTAACGACGACGGGTGGGTGTTAGTTCCATCACAAACGGAATCAGATGCTTGAGAAACACTTTGTCTATGATTGAAGCTAATCAATATTTCGTATGATAAATTGCATGATAACGATACAAATAGAGGTCTTGCCCAACATGTTCTTTGGCTTGAATAATCTCTCAGGCCATAGCTTCCGGATACAAATATCAGCAATATAAGAAACAGAATCGAAGATTTGTGTGATAAAAAAAAATTCTATGACAAAACATGTTTGTTAATTATTGTAATTTTACTTTTGTATTTCGTAAGTTATTAATTATTTTATGACTACTATTATGTATTGATATAAACGAATTTTTATGCCATTAATGAATAAATTCTATTGACATTCATATTGACAAATTCTTGATTTAAAATATTTTGAAATTTTAATACTAACATACCAAATCAGGTCATTTCGTGTATGTCGACGACCAATTTTGAAGAGGCTGACACCTGTTGATGATGCGCATGAAATTAAGTAACAACAACGTATAACAATTCAGTCAGGCACGTGTTATGAAATGTGAGTATTCGCCACAACTCAAACGCATTTCCACTCCGTTAGTTTTCATCAGTACTCATATACCTGCTCCATTTGGAATACACATTTTGGATATATTGCGGCCAAAGTACGCCAAAACATTTCCCTTGTTTGAAGATATTTGAGAGAAGGATGGGTGGAGGAGGATGGATCAAACACAAGAGTAATATCCATGACTGAATTGAATCTGCTTATTAAAAATCGCCTGTTTAAATATCATACCAAATTCAGCAATAGCAGTATTGTACTTTGGAGCCATCCCATTGAGTGGAGAATGTAACAAAGCTTTCGATTAAAGCTTATTTGCACTTCACCCTGTGCACTTAGCCACTGTACAAACTAACCGCCAAAAAGCCATCATCGTATAATATTCATTAAGCCATACATATATAAACGGACGAATCTGGATGAACTATGCATCATTTAGTACCTACTGTTAATCAGCATAGCTGAGCTCATGCTATTTCGTCCTCAATGAAATTCCTTCAGCACAATTGTAATCCTTTCGTACTGCTTTCTGTACATAATCTGAATAAAGAAAATTCCTTCGTCCAGACATAAACACTTTATCACCACAAGAATTTCCATATCGTGAACGCTATTTGCACCCAAAAGCTGATACTTACATCACAAGCGTATATTTTTTGACATGAAATGTCAATCAATCTATGTCTATGTTTGTCGTCCATGCAAAAAATTGAATATTTAAATTAACAAGCAGACTGAAATCAGATTGAATCCTTTGATAAGGTCACTTGTATTGACATAATGATATCAACCAAGGATTTTAGTCTTGCTCTGAATTTGTACAATGTACACTCATGATTGAATTTAAATAGATATATATTTTGTATGTTTAAAATCATAAATTTTTATGTCATGTTTTATCTATTAAAAATACAATTGAGCAATGCCCATGTTTGTGGTTATCACTCAAACTCATCGATGTTCGATAACATCAATAAATGAGCTCACGATCGCATGGCACGTGTTTAATACATCAAAAAATGAAAAAAAAAACCAAACAATAATTTTCCTCATAACATTACGAATGTGTATATTTCCACCCATTTTCAGTCATCTGCTTACGTATTGCCAGTCTGATTATGAAATTTATACTCGGTATGCTGTTTGATATATGTTTGCGAGTGCCATCCATCTCCCGTTCGTGTCGTTTTGTGTTCTACTTATGTTCTTTGGTCATTTTCTCTTTTGAAGCCGTAAATTGTGACTGTGAATAATGAACATGAAAATTCAATGGAATTAAGAAAGCAACATGAATAAAAAAAGATTCACAAATGTTGCATAAAGAAAAAACAGATTAAAAGACCAACTCTCTATTAAAGGAAAAACCACAATAAGCTATTTTTTTTTTATTTTTGCTGCCCGCTTCAACGAATGATTAAACGCTACACGAAAACAAAAAAAAACTGAATCGATTGTATTCACATAGTTGTGAATGATGGGGCGGAGCTCAATATTCCCCAAATAATTGAAAATGCTTTAAAAATTGCACTTAATTGGCATATTCAAGTGCGTTGACGGAGGCGGTGCTTCAAATCGTTCATTCCCTTTTTTAACACTTGTTGCAACACATTCAAGCCATACACATGCGATGATGCATGAAACACTGAATAATGAACAATGAAACAATTTTTGCTAGCTCAGCCAAATCGATTTCAAAGAGAAATCAGCTTTATGATAATTTGTTATAGAATATTTAATGCATCAAATCAGTTCAACAAGTCGTTTTTTACGCAGAATTTTTCATTTTTCTTTTATCAAATTGCTCCTCAAATTCAAATCACAAAACCCACATACATAAATAAATTGCAGCATATGTTACTTTCAATAGTCCAGATCGAAACAAAGAAAATACAAAAGACGAGAAAGGCGTGGCCAGCGTGTTTACATTACGTATATTTGTGTCTATTGTGAATGGTTCATAATAGAATGAGCGCATGCCAAAAGACGCTTCTGTTGAATGTGTGGTGTGAATCGTTGAAAGGCATGGCTCACATCAAAAACAAATGTTTGAAAAGACATTTTTACTGTAAGCAAGTTCAAATGCTGTGTTTTTTTTTAATTGAGCGGTATAATGCAACGTAGTAAAGCCTTCTTAAGGATACTATTTTAAAAGACTGAATCTTAATATATTAAAGGCATACGTTTTCATTTTAAGCTTCACATTGATGTCACGATAAAACCGCAAAAAAAACAATGTGCGTAAATTGGGTGAAACTAGAAATCGATTGTTAAGACACATTTTTAAAGGGTATATCTCTGGAGACGTCTACTTCATTAAAAATATAAAAGAGAGAACAAAGAAAATGTCGTGCACAGCATGAAAAGTGCACTCGTAACCCACATTGATCGGTTTATCAAACTCAAAATGGTTGGTTTTCTATTGATGCCATGGCCATGACACTTTGCTTCCACAAAAATCTACAATTAACTCCGTTACAATTGAACAATTATAATGTCAAGTCAATTAAAAATAAATAATAAATAAAATTGTATCGCACACAGACAGAGAGAGAGAGAGAGAGAGAGAGAGACAAACACACACACATACACACTTTTGCCACAACCCAAAAAACCACTAACTGTTTTGAGGTTCGATGCGGTTCCTAATTCACTTAGAATCTGTGAAATATAACTTAAACCGCAGTGCACACAAAAACCTACAATGTATGTAAATACTAAGCACATGGCACAATTCAACGACCAACCATGCACGGATAGGCCATCGATGTAGGCACGTACTCATTCATCCCCCCATTTCAGAATGGCAATGAATTGTAAATATTTCAAATGTCTTGACAACAATTTTTATTTGTTACATTTTTATGATTCCAATGCGGAAGTGTTCGTTTTGGTTCTTTATTCATTTTTGATTTTATTTTATGGTAAAATGAAGTCGCGTGGCATTTTATTAACTTATGGTTTGAAAATTGATAGAAAATAAAATTCGGAAAATATCACCAGAAAATTGGTTTGACTGATTTTTATGCGCAGAATGCAACCGAAATTTTTGTTTGAAACTACTTAATTTTAATGATGCTGCGGTCTCAACTGATTCAAGTTTTAGATGATTTTGAAGGAAAGACAAATGGCCAATGGACTGGATCAACGGGTGAGGGGTATTCAGTTTTTTTTACCGATGCTTCATTTAATCAGAAACTTGTTCCGTAGCCACAATTAATGTATCAAGTCATCAACAGCGACTTTTTGAGTAGCAACAGATCTTGCAACAGACGCAACTTGAATTGGACATGTTTTCAATTTTCTACGGTTTTCCCAACCAAAAATAGCTTCCAAACACTCATTTTTTTGGTCAATTTTATTGTCTTTTGTCGGTCATGACTAAAAAGTCACTGCTTTTGTTTGTTTACAAAATGTTTGTTTACCATTGAACATTTTAATCGAAGAGCTCTATCGCGATGTCTCATCAAATGACTTTGTGCTAGCCAACTGAGTACCGTGTTAACGGAATTTTCGGCCAAGAGACTTTGTTTATTCACTATTTTATTTGTTATTTGTTATTTATTCTGAATTTTTATCAAACATACGTCAGAATGTTGGTTTTTTATGATGCCATTTGCTGTTTTTTGCATGGTTCAAAAGTGGAGGTTGAAAGATAAACTGCGTCAAAAGGCGAGGAATGAAACTATAGACTTCTATAGTCTGGAATGAAACGTCTGCTAAAGTCACTTCAGCAAAGTGCTATGAACTTCAGATTCAAACTTAGTTCAGAATATATAAAATAGTAGCATGACTTGATTCAATTTTGTTCAAAATGATGACTGTGAACCTGTATCGAGTTCTAAGAACTTTGGTGGGAATTCGATGAATTCAACTGAATACGCTTAGTTTATCGTGAGATTCAAGCAAAAAATAAAATCCCCTCTAGGAGCGAGAATTTTCGAAGCCTAATATCGGTCAAGAGTTGAACCAACCGAACCATCTGATCCCATAGATTATCTGTGATGGTGTCATATGTGACTCAATGCGGTGCGGGAAAGCTGTCACGGTCGTGTTTTTACCATCAACAACGTAAAACATAATGAGTCAAATTGTTCAATGTCACCATCACCATTTCCAAATGATCAATGATAAAAATGTATGGCGATTCCAGGTCGATCGGCTTGAGTCTAATTTTAGTTGGTCTTTTTTCATTGAGCCATTGGATTTGGAATTGAGTCAGAGGGTAATACGTTTTGGGTTTTTTTTTCTTTTGCAACTTTACAACACTAGCCGTTGAATACGTCGAAGACGTAGCGCACAACGTTCAACTTAGTGTTAAATAACTTATCGAACTTATACACACAAATGCCATAAGCGTTCCATGCGTTAAAACTTTATGATAGCAAACAAGTAATTGTACACAATCGAATCCATATGAGAAATCGGTAGCTAAAATATGAAAGAGAAGAAAAAAAATGTTGCAAACACATGTAAATGCAGTGACGCGAAACACATGGACATATCAACACCCGCAGCCGCTGCTACAGCACAACAATGAAACACACACCAGTTACATTGCATATACACATCGCTTGAGCCATCAATACACACCGAATAGATACACCAAGCGAATGTGATAGAGACGGAATGCACAACATAAGCGAAACACACACAGCACACACAGCACACACAGTACACACAGCTCATAATACGATACAAACGGTGTGAGCGGCAATACAGAGCCGTACACAAAGCACAAACCACTGCTTGAAACCGAATCAAGTGTTTATTTGCGTTTAGTTCGTGTTGTGATCACTTCATGTAAACAACAAAACGTCTATCGCTCGTGCCGAACAGAGAGTGTGTGTCGTTTCAATAAATCTGTCTGCAGTTTCCATATTCCAATGTTAAAACGTACCGATTGATTGTTGGTGTGCATTATAAATATATCAAGTGTTTTGATTTAAATCGCTTAGTTAAGACAACATTCGCTTTGATGCGGATTTGTTGATACGTTGATGTGCTTCACGTAGCGCTTTTTTTATATGAACATTTATTGGTATCTTGAGACTTATTGACAACGGACGTGGACAAATTCACGCATTCGAATGGACAATTCAGTTGAAAAAATGATGATGAATCAGTGCGACAAGTTTGGACGCACGCAATAAACATTCAAACATATTTTACGAATGAGATACCAAAAACGATTTAAAACACTCACATAGTGCAACTGATCAAACTGAAATGTGTATTTCTTGAGCAAATTTATATAACAACAACAAACAATTCAAACAATTCAAACCATTTTTACACTAGAAAACTTGTATACAACTTTAAAATTTATCCAGAAATTTATGTGAAATAATTTCAAAAAAAAAATTACTAAAAATATAAAAATAAATGTAATTGATGTGTGTGCGTGCGTATTTGTATTTGTGCATTTGATCCAAGTGACGCAGTCAATCAATTAAATTCTGTGCTTTTAAAGGTTACATTTGCAAAGCGTTGAAATTAATGAGCGCAACATTTTCAACCAGTTACGTAAATGACGAATAAGTTTGCCGAATTCCATGAACAATATTGTCATCAAAGCGCCTGTCTCAGAAATAATTACATTTCTCATCTAAAATACAGCGAAACAAATAAAAGACAATAAATTAAATCGAATGCATTTGTTGGCGTTTCAAATTAAACACAAAGTAAATTTCAAATCAGAAACAGAGAAAAACAATACACATCTGGGGAAGGAAGAAGTGTTAAACGTTGTTTATAGAGTCATTGCAGCGCAACTAACTGATTTTCCCACAGTGGCAATTCGCTTGACTTGAGCTTACTGTCGTGGAAAGTGTAAAATTGATTTCATTGAATAAAAAAAACAGACATTTAAAATATAATTTAAACACAATTCAAAAGACAAACAAACACAAGTGATTTTAAGGGCTTTCTGAAAGACAGTTTTTTGTGTGTTTGATCGTTCGAAATTCCGTCAAAATAGCTCCGAACAATTCATCCCAAATGCATCTGCCAACGGGACCAACGGCAGTTTATCATCACTTGCCCAGCTCACCGCCGCAATCCGATTGGAATTCCAATATTATGCAAAACAGTAAATCAAATAGCGCCGTTGTGGATTCACAGCATTCAGCATCGGGGACTACATCACCGTTGGGATCGGCCGGATCGTCACAAGATCTCTGGTGGACCGAACGACTTGTACTTGAGGCGCAACAAGAATTCCCAGGCGAATTAGGTAAATTATAAATGACTTGCTTATAAACGTTCCCTTCTCCTGCTCCTGTTGTATTTTCAGTCATTTTTTTGTGAAAACCACATCCGATTTAAATTCGGTCTTCATTATCTCTGTTAATCAAAGTTAGCGAATAAATATTCTGTGTGAGAAACAATAAAACTGGCGAGAAAAAAAATCAATGGATATTTCCGTTAGATTTGTTTATTGATATTGATGAGAATGCGTCAATTACTTGCTGAGTGAAATGTCCCTGCTCAAGGGCTTAAAGGCAGTGTAATGCAATACTCTTGATGTCCATGAAAACAAGACTTTTCCTTTTTGATGTAACAACCTGAAAATGAATATCGACACATCAAGTGTGCACAGAATGCTCATCGAACAGTATCCATTTCTGCACGGTTTTTTTGTGTGTGCCTTTTTTTATATTTTAACCCAAAGAAAAGTGCTATTATTTTTCAATAAATAAAAACTTTAATTTAAAAAAAAAAAGCGTCCACAATTCGTGTAGAAGGTACAAGGTATAACATTGTACTGTGATTTCTTCTGCTTGATTGCCACTTTTCGGGTAGTCACGTTGCTCGTTCAGGTTTCGGTTACTTGATATTTGAGCCCAAAATTATCCACGCTACGCTTGTACCATCATCATTCAATCGAGAAATAATTTCAGTCTCTCGAAACACATTTGCATATTCACACGCGTCACAATAGACATTTCACACAACATAAGTACACAATTCACTCTTTTATTTGAATTTCAACAACAACGACAACAACAACAAATGATAATTTTGAACATTTATTGCAGTTCGTACTGGTAGCCCATATATTTTGTGCTCGGCTTTACCAAATCACTGGCGTTCCAATAAAACTCTACCCGTTGCATTCAAAGTTGTTGCATTGACTGATGTTGGTGATGGCACCATTGTTACAATACGTGCAGGAAATGATGATAACTGGTGCGGCGAACTACGAAATTGCACAGCCGTTATGAAAAATCAAGTAGCCAAATTCAATGATCTTCGATTTGTCGGCCGAAGTGGACGTGGTAAGTTTAACTTTTTTATTCTATAAAAAATAAATTCTTTGCCTAATATAAGATTATGTTGAATTAGCCCAATGTTTCAATATATGTTTTTAAATTGAATTGTTCTCAGAAGTATTTTTTCGTTGAAATTAAGAGAGTTTTAATGGAATTCTCATACATTTATAGAAATTTGTTACCAACCAGACTCACTCGCTCTCTCTCTCTCTCTCTCTCTCTCTCTGTGTGTGTGTCTCGTTGTCGATGTTGATGCTAAACCTATTTTAACACTCACTTTGCCAAGCCATCGATTGTGGGTGTGAGTCGATTAGTACCAAAATTACGCATTCAAATAGACTGACGGCTCGAGCGTTGTTGTACATTGCGCTGTCGTTCAGATTCGTTATCAGCAACATTATGATTTGACTGTCAATGACAGGCAGCCGAGATCATTTATATCATCACATTCACATGACTTCAATGAAATGTAAATGACTCTGGCTCTCTCACACCCAACCTAATCACAACGGCAGACCATGGTCGAGACAATGCTGCTCGCATTGTTGGAAGCTGAAATACTGAATTTTAAGCTCACATCTCACTGTTTAGCAGAATCAATTCGAACTGGAGCATACTATCGATAGTGTTTTTTTAAAAACATTTCAATTTTAAGTTAAAAATTCAACATTGAATTAAAAATGTATGCCAAAGTTATGAGAAGTGTGATGGAAAATGTGGCTCACTGACGGCACGTTTTTCGAGCTCAAACGATTGAATTCAACAAAAAGCACTTTGAAGGACACTTCATATATTTCTGAGCACAGTTGAAGGCGATGAAAAAAAAATCCTTTAGCGCAATTCAACAGTCATTTCGATCCAAACATAATGCCGACATTTATGACACATGGAAAAAAACGACGAATGAATTCGAATTAATGGAGCCATCATCAACATCGTCATCACGTTAAAAACAAAATCCGTTTTCATTAAACTCAGCAGGATAAATGCTGCCGGATTTTTGTTTTTCGTTCAAACAAAAAAAAAGTATGACCGTGCGTTTGATTTTCTGACTTTCAATAAAGTAACAATCATGGTTTGCCCAAAAATTTCTTAACTGCTCTAAAGTGAATCGAAAAAAAAAAATCAATGGAAATGTGATGGTTTGGCTCGAAATAACTAGTTCAAATGAGCAATTCATTCACCGGAACCGTTTAGTCCGAAAAATGCTATGAGCCGAAAACCACACATACAAACAACAAAAACAATTTATTGGTTGTTTGGCGACGATATCAATGTCACTATTAACTAGGGTATGAGTTCAATCGAGAGAGAGTGTGTTTTTGATGCCAGCGAATGCATATTGCCGTTCGTTTCGTATAGTATACACGTTCGGCAATAGCAGCATCGATGGCAGCAGCTTTGCATTTTTTTTGTATTCGTCCCATTCATTGGATCCGTGTGTGGGTGTGAGTTCGTTGTGTTGTTTCACCAAATATTAGTGGAAAATATTCAACTTCATTATTTATAAAAGCGTCACATCCGGGGGTGACATTCAAGCCGCATTAAAATAATGGCGAAAATATTGTTTGGCGGGTTGAAATATGAAATGTTAACAAAACAGTAACACAACCCTCGTTTACTTGGAATATTGAAATACACAGATTGAACTTGGAGCGTGTACCCGTGAGCCTCCGATAGACCATCACAATATTTTCAATTTTTAACTCTTTTTTTTAGTTGCTGTTGTAATCCTGCGTAAAATTGAACACACCCTGAACTGAAATGAATAAAAAAAATGATACGAAAAATTCCTGCCGAAAAAAAGAGCTGAGCATGAAATTTTTGGCGTGCGTTTGATGTGTTTATGATAACGATAATGACTGTTATTTCTCGGCTATTTTTATCATCGAACAGAAAATGAAGCGAATAAAAATAGCAATTGGCGGCCTGCAAAAATACCGTTTAATTTACTATTTATTTATTTGGTTCAACGGCCATTCGGATCTCTGAAATGTGTTGCGCTTGTGTTTCGTTGTCTCTTTGTTGTCTCTCCATTTATTTTGATGTGAATTGTGACAGTATTTTATACCATTCATACAAATCTCTGTTATATATTGGTTAATTCATCGTGGATCGGATAAAAAAACACAACACATTGTTACTTTTTTAGTTGATTTCATTTAATAAATATGTGTGTGTTCACGGTTCAGCATGCATACGAAATGGGTATTCGGTTGAATTCAAATAGAAAAACCTCAAAATATCACTCAACTCAATTTAATGCACATACATTTTACTGTGCATCGGTTTGATTTGGTGCAATTCAATATCCCTCAACCAAAGTGCATTCACATCGGCCATTTGCCCGATGTAAATGTTTTATTGCACTCTCTGTGCAATATCCATAAAATGATACAATTCAATAAATACAATTGATGTATGGCTTGCCATTAATTATACAAAAGGAACGGTGATATTATTGTTATTGTTTATTTTTTTTGTGTCGACCAAAACTATGCGCAAAGAGAAAATCATAATTGAAGCTGTTTTTGGCTTCGAAAGTTTCCAATTTCCAAATACCTCAGGATTAAAAGTGAGCGTACGCATTTCGCTACCGAGATTCTAAAGGCAACCGAAATGGAATTTAACGTGAATTAAGGGAAAAACTGATCAAACGGTAGTTAGAAAACATGAGCTCAAATTCGATTCGAAATTCGCATCGTATGATACGATTCGTATCAAAAGATTTTGGAATTGAAAGAGGAAAAAAACACGAATCGAAACAAAACACACAGCCATACATACAAAACTTCCTCCTTGTGGCTTTGGCTGTTGTTTGTTTGCGGTTTTTCATCGTCTTTTAACCATATCAAAGCAAACAATCACGAAAAAGGGGATACAGATTGCAAGCATACAAGCACAGGCTTGACAATATGGGCTGGTGCAATCAACACGAATCGCATTCCGTCATTTTCATCATTTCCATATACCGTTCGGTACACAGACTTTCGACGCCTCAACAATGCTCATTCATGCACATACCCAGAAATACCGACACTTGTGTACACTCAATTCATTCTCAATCTAATTGGTATATTCGCATCGTATGCACCAAAAATCCATCCAAATTCAAAACAAAAATTTCGCAATTTACCGTTTCGAAGAGTAACAATGGGTAACATCACAAATTGATTCGGTTTATTTAACCTGAAAAACTTTGTAAATCTTCGATAATAGCATTCAATTTATGTTCTGAATAGCAACTTTGTTGAGGCTTTTCAAATTGCATGAAATCAGAGCGCACAATCGAATGGATGTTACCGAAGATTCCAATCATACACCCAAGCTTAACTCTGTTAAGTTGCTATTTTGTTCCAAGTTGCAACCAATAACCGGCGATTCGTTTCGCATTTGCATCAATTAATTTTTAAACACATTTTAAAAATATATCCGCCCAGAATGAGCGCGCTGTGACGTATGTGCATCGTTGCGAATGAGCACAAATATACATTCATCCGATGCTCGTAAAAATGAAAAGAGAAGCAACGCCATAAATAACAAAATATACCATTTTAATGTTTATTTTCAATAAAATCATTGTTGAATATATGCTTCTTTTGCTTGCGCTCATCGCACTTTCCTCACTCTTTGCACTCCATTTTTTTCTCTCTGAACCACACCAACGAACACACACACACACACACACACACATTTTTAGTGCCTTTATTTTGAGCATCGGTCGTAAAATCCAGCGTCAATATAATAATGCCATTTTATTGTTTCATCTTTGTGTCCAAATGTTACAACAAAGTCAACTGAATGCTACGCCTAATTAAATGCATTCGCTCGGCCGAACCGAGTGAAAAATAACAACAACAACAATTCCACTTATCACCCATCGACTGCAAACGAATTGGAGAGTAAAATCCAATCTGCCTGTATGAATGAATGTCTGACTTTCTTTTGACACTCGTATTGTTTGGTGCACCTTTTGCACACGCATAAATCATTTAGTTGATGCACATTTGCGGTATCATTGGTCTATGATCGTTTGGTATGCCAAGCCGAAATTGTCAACAATATTTTGTTTTTTTATTTAAAACAATAAAGAAAAACTACAACAACATTTTGCCAGAGCTTTGGACCAAAAGGTAACGTCTTTTGCAATCTTTATCGTCAAAGTTTTGCACAGCTTAGACATTTTGTCTGCATGAATGCTGAATGAATATGAAATATTTGCGGTTTGCAAAATAAATTCAACTAGAGCACACACAGGAAATGATATACTCTCTTGGCATCTTGCGTTTCGCTTGAGTTTATTCGCTTTTCTCCCTCTCTCTCTCTCTCTCTCTCTCTCTCTCTCTCTCTCTCTCTCTCTTTTCATCCACGGAGGGTTTCAATTTCAGCGTTTAGTTATTCCTCTTTTTGTTTCAAGACACCTTTTCTTTTCAATAATAGTCGTGGTGTGATCGCTTCTAATGTTCCACCGTGTAGTTCTCTCTGTTTTTTGTCTCAAAAATCATAATTTCGCCGCTTTTGAAAACTCACGGCTCAATCGCTGGTGGATGTATTCATCTACAACAAAAGAGAATATTGATTGGTGCCCATTAAAAGAACGAGTGTATATGAATTTTGTTTGAAGGATTTATTACTGTAAATTTAACACCTAATAATAATAAAAAGTTGAAATATTAAAGAAATTACATCGTGCCTGTTTCGTCGTTTTTTTTTTCTTTCTTCACGTCGACACATCACTTCATTGGCTTTCGCCAGATGCACAGCCAACACTAAATGATACACCTTCCATTAATTAAACGTTGAAATGATGAATACAGGGCCATTGTTTCTGCGCAAAAGAAGAAAAGAAACGCGTTTCATTCAAAATGGATCATGGCATTAATCTGAGAAATGTTTCGCTGATGAAAGAAACAAACATCAAAATCGTAGGCATTCAATCACAATAGACATAGAAAAGGAATGATCTATTTTATGCTCAATATAATTACATTCAATTAAATTCTGACATTGTAATAAGAGAGAGACAGAGAGAGAGAGAGGGCAACATTAAAAAAAGGGCATCACTCATCACACATTTTGATGATGATTTCTTTGTTGTATTCAGCCCAATTGTTTTTTTTATAAACGTTTCAACCACAAATTCGTGCCACCATTTACATCCCATATGATAAATGTTATAAAATTTCTACCCAAAAATTCCATACACAACGAAATATTTTCTTTGCATACCGTTGACCCACTTCTGATGACTTCAGAAACACGAAAAATATGGGAAAAACATAACGGAATCTCCTTTTAAATGGATTGGAGTAGATAAAAGCATTCGAAAAACAAGAAAAATCGCCAGAGTAGCCCGAACAATCACTAATTGTGATGCCTTGGTGCTGTATTAAATATTAACCCTTCGATTTCACGAGTTAAATAGACAAAGGATTAATAGCTTTTCAGAGAGAAAAAAAACGATATAAAGAATTATTTTGAGGCTCTAAATTTGAACACGATATCGTGTTTAATTTATCAAGTTGAATATTTTTTTTCTTTTCTCGATTACTTAAAAGTAAGACTCGAGTGAAGATTAATACCTCATGAGGCAACGATTTAAAAAAGAAACACGCTTTCGGTTTGTATAAAGTATTTTCCTTTTATGTCGACTATTCATTTCTGTCTGTTTAAGCGAAATCATAAACGAGATTAATAATCGTAAATAACTTCATTATTTACAACCCCATTTCTTTGACGGTCGCATTTTTTGAACACTACAAATATTCCTGGCATTTATTCACGAGAAAGAGAATTTCGAATGCTACTGCAGCAAATGGAAACAACAGCAGCCCAGACTTTATCACTTATCGATAAAATTGTGCGCAATGACTACTGTCTCTCTGTGCTGCGTCCCCATTTGTATGGACAAAGGCATTTGCACGTGATCGTCATATGTGGTTTTCGGTCGGTTAATTTTAAGTAAATAAACGTAAGCCGCTTATGAGGATTTTCATGTATTGAGAATTTGAAAATAAAAAACAAACACAACAAAATGTAATGGTGTGACGGGTTTTGTTTTCAAAAAATATTTCTAGGATTATTTCATCGACTTTACTATTTGCAAACAAATTAATGTTTATCTTTGAAACACGTGGACACAAAACAAGCATATTATTTTTTTGAAAATGTTCAATATTGTTTGCACAAAAGACAAAAAAGACCTTCAAAGCTGAAATGTTATATCATATTTCTCAATCTAATATAGAATTGTTTTGTTTCTAGTGTCAATTTCTTTCGAAATGAATGACTTTGATCCTTTGAAATATTGAAAAATTCAACCCTTGTTTCCAGTTTGAAAAATAATTGAACGCAAATTTATCACATTTTTTTTTTGCTCCAGGTAAAAGTTTCTCAGTAACCATAACGATATCGACAAGCCCACCGCAAGTCGCAACCTACACCAAGGCAATCAAAGTCACTGTTGATGGTCCACGCGAGCCGCGCTCAAAAACATGTAAGTAAAATAATTGTTGGCATTCCCTTTTATTTTCACTCAGGGAATTTTATCACTCAATGTTTAAAATGTAACAAAATGAACTTAAGATGAAAATTAATTAAAACTCGTATGAGATAAGAATTGTAAATACAGACAATGGCATGAAGCATGCCGAAGACGGAGAAAGTCGAAATCATATGATGGAAGCTTGAAATGTGTGCACAAACTGATGCACATATGACAGTTTGAAACGGGTGTTAGTTGATTTACAGGTTCTTAGCATGACGCCTTACGAGCTCACCGAAATCAATTACACAGCTTGCATGCAGCCAGTCGAAATCACAGTCACGCAATGTGCAGCGTTACTTGTGATGTAATGATTCACAATTTACAGTGTTGCATGCGGAAATTATAGTTGCTACCGATTGAAATCGTCCTTTATGAGAGATTCTATGTACACCTCACTTATCAACTGCAACACATTGGATTTTCATAGTTTGAAATTCGTCTGTTGCTTCGAAATTTCTAGTTGAAAATCAGCCCGATAAATTCGATAATCTGAAAATTGTTGCTACTTCGCATGTGTGTATCCAAAGCTAATTATCGCTGTTCGGAACCGAGATTATGACATTTAATTTAATTTTTTTTCCATTTATCATTGCTCTCACTCGAAACAACAAGCAAAAAAAATAAATAAATAAACAATTTCTCAAAGATGTGATAACATGCCTCGAATCAACTTTGCAATACATTTTATGTGAGACAAAGTGTCTCGTTGAATGTGATTGCTTCTTATCAGTGACCAAAACCAAAGCAAAAAAACTGGCGAAACCTCAAAGTGTTTTATTTTAATCAAATGATGTACTCGTAATCTGTCAATGTCTTCCGTCATCTGGTAATGAGAAGTTTTTTTCCATTCAATGTTTATTTTCAATTAAACAAATTCGTTGCGATATGCTTAAGCCTGTACTTATTCGCATTTTATCACAATATCAACATATTGGAATTTATTTTTCGTAAGTTTGATGTTATCTGAACTAAAATAAATTATTTCTCATTTGCACTGGTTGAAGCAACACAATCGCTAGAAATCTTGTAAACGGATTATATTTAAGGAAGTAATTGAATTCTTTTGTCGTCATCGCAACATTCACATTGGAATAAGCTAGTCAAAGTACCTTCTAGATAACAAAAAAAAGTCTCTATTTCATCGTGGGAACGTTTAAATTTCTCGCTTAAATGTCTCATTATCGTCTCGATAAGGCAGCTTAAACATGGGAATTTAAATCATAGCGGACTTTTTTGTTGTTGTTATTATTTTTCTCATTACAATTTGTGTTGCATGTTCTTGCAAGTTTCGAGCATTTTTGTATTTTTCTTTTGTATATTTCTGAATGCTACGTGTTTTTTTTTCTCAACGGATACAAATGAATTTGCCAAAAAATTTGGCTAAAAATACACATACGATGATTTCATGCGAGTGAATTTCTCGACTGACCAAGCCATATGTTGCCAGTCGAACGTAATTATTTGCATACGATAAATGTATTGAGGTCTTTGGTCTCCCAAAAAAAAAACAGAAATTATCCATTTTAATGTCTAATGCAAACGTCCATCATAAATATGATGTACCGGAGGTTTGGCACAAACGCAATTACACTTTTACGTTTTGAACGCGTGCGGCAAGTAAATTTTCGCAACAAAATATGACCAACAGTTGGCTTGATAGTTCAAAGTACTCTCAGTTTCAACCACTCTTACTGCTTACACATTCACTCCGCTTGATGGTAATAATGTTGCTTTCATTTCGTTAAAAAATGTATTTTGTTGCAATTGGATATTATTATTGACCAGTCGGTTCGATTTTATTGTTGAATTGTCTTGAAAATTATGTCAATTTTCGGCTCATTTCAGACTCACATCAGACAATTGAAAACAACAAAAACGATTATTTCTGCGTAAATATTGAATGTTTTTGTTAATAAAGGACTTGGCTTTTGAGCCAATTGGTTTGAGTTTTGCCGTTCGAATAAACCGGACCGAATATTGTTGGTTTTCATTTAAAATTCCGCCCCCAGATTTTTGTTCGTCAATTTTATATGCAAATTGCTGACCAATCGCAAACCATATTTTTTTCTATTTTACCACCTACAGACTGTTTCGTTTTTTTTTTATAAATATTTACGAATTCCGAAAAATTGAACAAAACTGGAATTTTATGCGTTCTTTTTGCGATAATAAAATTTCAAACGCCAAAGATTCACAGTAGACTGAAGTTGAGTCATTCGCAACATCGTCGCCAGTATAATGACAGTGTGTGTGTGTGACCCTTTTATCTGAAAATCTCTAGCGACCTGGGTTTTTGAATTGATATTTTAAAATTCAACTCCGAAAAATAAATAATCTTTGGATACGATAAAATTAATCATCAAAGTTTACTATATGTTTCAAAACTTGTGACCAATTCCGTTTGGACGTTAAAAAATTAATTTATTGAACCGGAAACGCTCAAAAATGTTGACATCGAAATCGTGGCTGATTATTCATTTAGTATCATTCGATGACATGCATAATGAACGAATTACTAATGTTTCAACTCGTTTTTCCACTCACACACCCAGGCCAATTGCCGATTCGAATGGCTCACTGTTTGACGGTCAATGAGCTATAATTTCAGCAATAAACACACATTTATGCTGCAATTGATGTTAGCGCAGTTATTTGTGAAACCAAATGAATCATTCCGTATATAAAATGACGAGAAGGGAGAAGGGGGTTGAAAGCGAAATCCAATCTCGTGTGTTTATCATCAACATCTGAAAGCAGCAGCAGCAGTGATGATGACGGTGGCGCTGCATGAATGCCGGATTTTCATTTGTTACACACCATTTTGTGGATGAATCAGAGCACTTGCAAATGTAAAGCAACATTCGCCGGTGACATTCAATGATTCCATCTAATTAATTAGTCATCTACGCAAAATGATGAAGCCGACGAGAAGAGTCTTTTATTAAAAATCAAGTGGGTTGATTTGCCAATAGATTACTTGGCAATAGTCACGTGGGCTGGGTGAACATATTTTCAAAAAGCAAAAGCCAAAAAACAAAAAACAAAACACTGTTTTGGCCTCGGAAAATATGATTCCTTTGTTCATTTCCTGCGTTCGATTTTCTGAATAATGAATCGAATGTAAATCATTGCTTCAAACTGGGCATTACCTATCTTTTGCAGGCATGCTCACCTGACAACATACGAATACCATCCGTTCAATTCAAAATACATTTCCGAAAAGTAAAGTGCGTGCTCTGGTGTGATTGAGATAGAGATAGAGTTAGATTTGATTTCGATAAATGTAAAATACAAAGAGAGAAATTGACCATTGACCGGATGTCGGTGTCGGATGAGTTTTCTGATGATTTTGACACATATATAACAATATATAAAATGTATAAACCGGTTGCACATGGCAATGAGCAAGAGGTGAACGCAGTAAAATGCATTTATTGGCTTTATATCCGCTATTGCAACACATTTTCTCTACTTTGGCTTGACACTGACTTGTTCATTTGATATATGCGAATGTTTGCATTTTACCCGAAAAATATTAGTGACCTGTGTGCGGTACGTTGTGCTTATGTGTCATTGGGCTCAGTGTGTGCTTTGCAATGACAATACACACGCGCACGCACGCACGCACACACCATCCACATTTACATTCGAGAAAAAAGACTCTCCGAATGGCAACGTTATCATTAGGCCATAGGTTGCCACTATATTACTTGCATACGTTGAATTGCTACGAAATCGAATCGCCAAAAATACAATGTTTTTAATCATTATCTCGAATGTCATGTGCAAAATGACAAATCAAAATGAAAAAGACTGGCTTGGTTCGAATGCCGGTGCAGCGATTCTATATGCATCAGGCATCCACACCGCACTCAATGTACATATATTGTGTCAGCTCAAAAACATGTGCATTTACGATTGAAATTGCGCATAGTTTTTCGCTCGATTCGAAACGTTTAAAACCGGTGATTGTGTCATCCTTTTGACTCAAAATAAATGATATAGAATCTCTCGTATTCTTGCTATTTTCCCTTTTACTGTTACAATCCACCATTAAATGAATCGTTGTTGTATGCTGGATTGGATTCAGTTCATTTTGCATTTTACTCTTCCGAAATTTTCAATGTTCAAAATAGCCAATTTTATTGTACCGACTTTTCAATTGTAAACGGCATCGTTATGCCGCTGCATAGAGAGAGAGAGAGAGCACAAGATGAATGCAATTTGGAAACGCAAGAGATAGTCCGTTGAATGTGAAACACATTAAATTATAATGTATCGTTGGCTCGACATCGTTTGCATGCTGGCACATTGGTCGTGTGCTATTGCACAAAAAACGCCACAAGAATGATTTGAAGGTGTTATTGGAATTTTAGGACAACACACACACACACACACACAGAGAGAGAGAGAGAGAGAGAGAGAGAGAGATAGAGACATACAAAAATGCATGCACGCACGCAATATTGCCTGCAATTATGGTGGGCTTTTTGATTTTGGACTCGGTGGCTTTCGCCTAAAATAAACAATTGTAACTCGATCCAAAACCATGTGGATGTGCTACGGGTTCGCTTGTGCTCTCTTTTTGCACACCATTTTAATGCCCACTGAACATAATCTCAAAACAAATTGTAATGACGAACGGTGAAAAAACCAATCCGTCACCTGAATGAAAATGAAATAGTTTCCTCATTCGATTGGATTTGCTTTCGGTCTATATGCATTTCTGGTGTGTATTTGTGTGAGTCTCTCGCTCTCTCTCTCTCTCTGTCTGTCTCTCTCTGTATGTACAGTCGAAATTCTTTGTATTTTGGTGTGAATCGAATGAATGGGCCGCCGTCCGACGACCGCAAAAACATGAGTGAAAATACGGAATCTCATCTCATGAACAACACTAGCATAATCATTTCCTGTCCGGATAATGAGTTAATTCCGTCTGCAGTAAATGCGTCTCTACATCCATCCACACGGATTCTATATCTCTACCACCACCAATGCGCTCCACTCTTTCCATTGATTAGAAAATGTTCAAAACCAAAAATTCATTACAGCGGTTTGGACATTTCAAATTGTTACCAATTCGCTTGTTCATGTTACAAATGCGCATTTATTTGTGTCGAATCATTTTTTTCCCTTCTCATCTCCATCCTTCGTGTTGCTGTAGCACACTTGCATTTAAATAGTACGCAAGCTCTTTAAATAGGGATGCATAGTTATTAGCTGTGCGGTAGGATTTGTTGGCCAAAATAGCGACAAAATGATTTACTACATTCGGTCAACATGAAGTTCAATGGAATAAAAAAAAATATATATCTCGAGCAAATGAACGAACGAATGTGTATACATGCACCGAATTAACCGCAGAAAAATGATAACAAAAATGTTCGAGCTAACATCAAATCACTCAGCCATGCCACATGGAAAAATGTTCATCTATATTTTCCTGTATCAGCTGGCTTTATTAATCTAATCTATTATTTTTGGTGTGTGCAATACGGGGCCAAAAACCCACAAATTGAATTGCAAATGCATTTAAATGCTTCCGTTTTGATTTTTGTCATTGAATTTAATATTGTTAACCACAATTTCTATCGATATCAAATTAGGCCCGAATGGCAGCCATCCGTTTCGGACGTTGGGCATTGGTCAGCGACCATTTATAGATTCATCGTTTTCCAGCCACTTGCGCGACCTAGAGACATTCCGAAGAAAGGCACCATCATTAACCTCGATCCCAGCATCCAATCCAAATGCAACCGTCCATTCAACAACAAACGGTCTCATCAGCTCAGATTGCCAGGGCTACAAACCCAATGCACCACAAATTCAAGGTAAATTCACCATTTTTCACGTTGATTTTCAGATTTGATACGGGGTTTTTTTCCACAGATTTTCATCATTTTTCCACAAATTCCATTGACACAATGACATTTTCAAGTATTATCCAGAAAACAATTTAACAAAAAACAAATGATTAATTATTTCAAAGGCATCAAGTATGCTGCAAAGATGACATGAATCTTTTGCTTCAAATCAATTAGGAATATATGTGAAATTCTTAATCGATTTTTCGCGAATCTCATTTATTATAATTCCACGTCAAGAAGGATCATATTGAATGTTTGCTCACGTGTTGGTTGGAGCCATTGTGTGTCATGCATTCATACGATGCATACCGTCGAAAGTATGTCACAGCATAAATGAATGAAAAACTTCCATGCCATTCATGCCAACCAATCCCCGATAAAAGCGAACAAAATTACGGCACAGGAGAAATCAAAGGGGGAAATATTAATGAAGATTTCACCCAACAAAACAAAACATTTTACAAAAACACATAGTTCAATTAATTATCTTCTTAATTAACTTTTAGTCGCATGGCTATGGAGTCGTTATGATTGTGCAAAGGACTACAGCACAATGTTTCTTCCGAAGAAAAAAAAAAGAAACATGTTTTGTGCTAAATCAATTTAAAGTTTTAGTCAAAATATGCTTTCATGATTTGTGACTTCCTGTCGTTCAAAATATGAAACAAAAAGTAAAGGGGAAAAAATCGTTTTGTTTCAATGGCGATGTGTGTGTGTGTGTGTAAAACCTTATGAATTTTATTACTTTAACGATGAATTCAAGCCAATGAAGATTGAGATGTTTTCAGTTTGCTCGCTCCACTCCCGCATTTCTCTGTGTGTGTGTGCGAGTAGCAGCACACACTTTGAATCTTATGAATTGTTTAACGAACAAAGCCAAGAACGAAGAACATTTGTCATATTTATGTTGCGTGTAAATATCTTTGTGCGGTTTTGGCTTAAATTGTAACCGTTAGGCTCGAGATTGTTCGAAGCTCGGCGTTAATTGTATGCTGCAGATGCGATAGAAATCTGGCCACGTTGAAAGAATGAAAATGGATATTTGCGTGTTGATTCTGTAGTCTTAAGTCTTGAATTTTTGTGGCAAATGATGTTGATGTGTCTCGATGACAGTTATTGCATTACACGACTGTGTTAGTTTTTTGTTTTATTTTGTGTCTCTTGGCCATTGTGAATGAATTGCATCAAGGCTCATCGTGGTACTTTATAAATATTTGCAGCTGAACTTCATTAAAGTGAACTCGGCATGCATTAAATTGATCTAGAAACTATGGATCAAATTCCAATTCGTACGTGCTCCACAATCACTTTTTTTCATTCTGCCCATCATTGAATGTTGCCCGATTCTTGGCAATCCGACACAAATGCACGGCAATGATTCAATTCAATAAGAAAAAAAGAAACAATTGTATAATGAGGTATTGTCGAGGTGCAATCGATACATGATCATGATAATTTCTATTGGTAGGGAAATAAGAATGAGGAATTATTTGCTTCTTTTTATTCGTTTCTTTGATTCGATTTCAATCAATCGACTCGCAAAATAGTTCAGCGTTCGATATTATTTTACCGATAGTTTTTAGCAAGCGCCTTGCACACTCTTTTTTTTACATGCAATTGCAAATGATTTCAATTTATATTTTACGCTTGATTTGATTTGCTTCTGCACATTTCGTCTTTACACATCTTTTTTCTGCGCTTTTTTTTTGCTGTACGGTTTTCAATGCTTGAGTTGGATTTTTTTCTTGGGACGTTTTTTTTTGTTGGTTTCGATTCTGAGGTTGAAATCGTTTTGCATTAAAGATCTAAGGTCTTTTATCTGCGTCAGTGTCGATGATAAATGATAAAAGTGTTTTGCTAAGGTCAGTTTGATCAAATGATTTACTTGCTACAAAGGTCACTGAAATTGAATCGACATCGAAAATGCCGGCACGTTCACTACGCACAATAATTTACTCTTTTTCAGGTCGTGTTTATGAATGAAGTAACATCGAAACTGATTATTCTGTTTTGTTCTGTTTTTTTTTTCTCTCTTGAATATTGATCCAATCAATCCAATTACAAAAGGGCTGAAAAGCGCGTACGAATTACGTGTTAACCGTGTTAATTTCAGCAGCACCGAACCAAACGAATTTATTTTTTACGTAAACATATTTTATTCTCTTCCAGTGCACTGTGCATACAGCATGGGCAATGTTTGCCGTCCATTCTGACCGGCGGAGGCATTTTTCTCCAGGCTAAGAGTTAAATGCACGTGTTGTTGCCGCTTCGAAATGTGAAATAAAACAAAAACAAGAAATTGTTCATTTCATGCGAATGCAAATCATCAATTGGAACCAATCAAAATCATCAAATAATGAGTATTGAAAATATTCAAGCAACTGTTGTTACTGCCGCTTCAGCTTGTTATTGATTCTCGCGCGCAAATCGTTTTACACTCTCGTAATTTGTAATTTTTATTCGCTTTCTTATTGAAATTACACAATTCACGCGTATTTATATCGTGCGCTCCCTACAAACAGAATTCAATTGAATATAGTCAGTTTCGATGTGAAACAAAAAAAATTGGCTGAGCCCATTTGGCCATTCTTTATTAATCTTAATTTATTCAGAAGAAACAGTTTGCGAACAGAAAAACAATGCATTAAAATGTTAAATCTTTTGACAAAGGGGATTAAACACTGTTGAAAAAGAATGATCCTCGAAGGCACGAGTAGTCTTTACGTGTTTTCGTTGAATCGTCCCGAGACCCAACGTCAATGTCTGATTTCAAGGAATAACCGTTTCATAAAGTCATTGTTTACGACGTGGCGATTGGTTTGATCTCTTCATTCCATTACAATTCGTGTGATCATGTAAAATTGCACCTTCCGAATATAAATACGGCACATATAAAAATGACCAAGAGGCAAAAGCACAGACTTACGCAACCAACACGCTGATTCACGACAAATGTTCGGTGTGTTTATTACATACGTTTCATTTGACTTTTGCTCATTCTATTCATATATATATATATATATTTGGTAAATCGGTCATTCGCTGCACCAGTCACTTTTATGATAAGTGTACAAATCAAGCCGTTCCCTACGCTTGGCTTAGGTCATACAACCGGATTCTTTTGCGTTCAAATTTTTTACACTTTGTCTTACAATATTAACACCAGCAAGAACACAAAAAAAAACACATCGAAAATTATTCATTGTCGCATTATTGTTAAGACTTTTATTGATAATAATCGTCATTGTGATGAAAATGAAATCAAACGGTCTGACATCACTGGCGAAAGAGAAACGAAACACATCGATTCTTATTCGCAAGACGTTCAAATTTCATAAATTGACACCCAACTAACCGAAACCACAACCGTCACCGAAATGTTATTGATCCCGTTTTTAATTAAAATTCAATCAGTTTAATCGAGCAATGCATGACACTTTCCATACTGCACTAATTAACGTTCTCATTAATTAAACGACGCTCAATAAGAAATTTAAAAAAAATCCCCGCCTTCATTTATATTTTTAGTTTGACTTTGTTTACTTCGGTTCTAAACCGAATGAAACATTGTGATGCGATGAAAAATAAGTGGTTTTACGTGAAGTGTTTCGAATCATGAGAATTCCCATGCCTCATACTGCTTTATCCAAATGAAAAATTGCGTGCCGAAAAATACACCAAAAATCCCGAAAATGCGCACCGTTTTATTTTTCAGGATTTAAAAGAGTGTAAAGTGCATATTTGTACATCGGAATGGAACAAAATAAACTGCACTTTATCTGGTTTCATGGTTATTTGGTTTCTCTTTACAACGGACTGTTAGCAGGTTGGAGGTAACATGCTGTGCCTTCACCAATGCAATCAGCCTATCGGTTTCACAAATTGATTTTCTACCTGTGAATTTTCGCACCTCCTCACAGCAAATCAAGGACCCACTTCAATCTAAATCATCTGTTACAATAATATTTTGACACATTGTATCGATTCATCCATCAAAACAAATCAAAAATGCGATTGATATTAGACAAGTGAATATTCGAGTCCTTTTTTTTAAAAGAAAGTTTGATATAGGAAGCAATCTGTTCGATCCAATCCGAAGGATCCGTTGTTTTTTTTTCTTTCCTGAAGAAATTTGAGTGCTGCACGTAAAGCTATAATTATATCAAATTAAAGCAGCCTATTATTTATCGAGCATATTCAATGCAGCCGAAAAGCACAGAGGCCGCGTGTTGTATGGCTTTTGTTAGCTAATTTCAAGCCGTCAATCGAAACGAAACAAGATAAAGTAAAATCTGAAATAAAACAGTTTCTGTTTTCGGAAATTTGGTTAAAGTTGAAAAGGCACGAACGCATATTGCATTTGAAGCACATAATCATTATTGGTATTGTTTTGAATTTATACAATGTATTTGGCCAATTTTCAACCTGAAATTCGAGTAAGTGAAATTCCTTTTTGAATACGAGAAATTCCACTTTTTTTTTCTCTCAATTATAGTATTTTTTCCATCAAGTTATTGCTAACTGTGCCTCTATTCACTCTTAGCATTCGAGAACAAGAAGACCACCAATTTTTGTAGTGGCAGACTTTTCTGCCTTCAAACCAATCAATTATGAGCTCAACTTCACATAATGTGCGAACCAAAAAAGAAAAACAAGAAACAGTATATTCTTTTTAGCCGAAATTTATTCGAACTGATGAGACGATGAACTCTCAATTGTTCGTGTACGATTCATCCGTAATTATTTCTATTGTTATGGCCTATGCACATTGCACAGTGTGTTCTGTATTCAGCATTCCTTTGCATTTTGCATGCTTTTCAATTCACGCACCTTTTTTTTCTATCTTCCTCCGTTTTCTTCAACAATTTGTTTGGATGGTACATATGGTTCGCCTTTGCGCTATCGGCATTGGATTCGTGTGCGCTAACCACTTCAGGTCATTTTCCTAAGAATAAAAAAACGCAACACACAATTGTATTGCCCAATTTATCGTCACTATAATTTCTCTTGTTGATTTTTCACAACAGAATATTTTTTTTTCATTTTTTTTTTTTTTGGTTTTTTCTCAACTTCCCGATTGCAGAATATGTTTTTTCCTCTGTTTTGTTTTTGTGTGTGTGTCGGTTCGAAATATCTGGATACAGTTTATTGACGGAAAAAATTCTTTTTTGGTAATCGAAGGCCAAATTGCGGTGGTATTGTTCCGTTAGTATGCGGTTAATAGCATCTGTTATTTGTCTTGAATATCTAACAGAACCGAAACGAAAATTATTCAATGGAATCCGTTATTTCTTTGATGTACCATCAGGTCAATATCGAACCAATTGACATGCACTAATTAATTTAAAGAAAATAATTGCTTTGTGCGCCTGAGTCATTTTTAGCCACTTTTTGATGGAAAACATCAATCGAATCCAAAATTTAATATTTTATTTTTTAAATAGTGAACTAACTCGCAATAAAATCTCAAGTAAAATCTCATAGGAGAATTTCTCATTAAGAAGAGACAAACATTTTTGTGTGGTCCCGTCGCCAAAGTCTTGATGATTGAACAAACAGACAAAAAAAATATAATCGGAAGTTTTCTAACATTTTCTGGATACATTTCAATTATTGCAATGGATTTATTTGATTTACAAATCCTTGACGAAAGGTCGTTTGCCGTACAAATTCAATGATTAATCACTAATGCATTTGTAATTGCAGTGTATCTCAGAAGTTAATGGAACACAATTCCACCTATAATGTTTCATCGACAATCGAAAATTTAGACATTTTCTTGAGCCTTAACAAAAATTCAACAATTTTCAGTCGAATCTTCATTCATTAATCATTCCCATTTGCCCATCCAAGTCATCAAGGACGAACGTTTCAATCTACAAATTGCCTTTGAAATCGAATCCATTCATTTCCTGTGATTCTGCCGTTTTGTTCGTTTTGGTAAAATTTCTTAAAAATCTAAACTGGAAAGAGGTTTTAATGTTATGGCTAAAAATAACATCAAATGAATTAACCAAAAATTTTATCAGTCCCAAGAACTGATCGAAAAATGATCACTAACTTTATGGTAGTGCTGAAATATTCGAAGAAATCCAAAAATTTCATTGTTAAATACGAGAATGAGACAAGCAGAAATCGCGCGTCGCACAAAATGCGAATTCGTCTGAAATCCAATCGAAATAAATAAATGCTGTTTTTTTTGGTAGTCTTCATTCTTTGCCAGGTAAAAATTAAACGTGAAGACATAAAAACGAAAAAAAACATCACTTTTTTCCATAAGTCCTGAGAATTTGAATACGGTCATTAAATTAGCTGCTGTTCATAGAAGGCATGTAAAAGGATGCGAAAATAAACAATACCAAGGAATTCACGCATTAGATCATTCAAATATCAACTAGATTCAAGCAGAAGCGAGCAAACCAACAAACCGTCGCTCTATTTCAATCTGGAGCAAATGGTTTCCCTTTAAATAACCTCACAGTGACACTGAAAAATGTGGTGATGATATTTGTACGGTGTGTGTGTGTGTTTTTGGTGCAAATTCGGTTAGCCGCAAACATTCTTCATACACCTATTTTCAGATGATTCACCAAAAGCGCAATGCTGTTTCGTGTGCTCCGGGCTCAAGTTCGAGGTTTTTGCGATTTTGTTAGATTATTAAGAAACTGCGCTACCGCACACCAAAAACGCCACACAACCAAAGTGAAGCGAAAACCAAATGTCGGTGGCCGAATAACACACAAAAACCATTCCATCTCGAGCCCTAACCAAATAAACGAATAACACTTTAATTTAAGTTAATATTGTCAGTTTACATAAATTGCGGTTTATCCGATCGACAAATTGACCGACGGTGTGCAAACGAGAGCGAAATGCGATAACAAATGATGATGCTAATCGATTGTCCAACTTCTTGTGTGCCCTTTGGTTGTGTTCTGCATTCGGATCAATGGATGCGTGCGTGTGTGTTTGGAGTGTGCACATTCAATCTCGAATAGCGGCCATGTGAGCCCATCGCTTTGATTCCATTGCATAATAATGATATTTATCGGCCAGGGAGTAGTTGTCTACACTGTAAATGTGGTGCTGTGTGGTCTGTTTGAATGCACCGACACATCAAACTAGATTGATTTCAATTCATTTATCATGGCATCAAAATATATACATTCGAAAGACAACAACAAGCAACAACAATACTCATCGAAAATGAAATGAGTTGAATAATTTCCGGTAGTCAGTGTTTCGTTGTGTCCATCGTCCACACAGACAAACACTGTGTCACACACATTTCGTTTCTTCCATTTTACGTTTCATCATACGTTGTTATTACAATAAATGGAAAAAAGTGCGATTAAAAAAAACATGGGTTTTTGTCAACTTCAAATAACAGAAATGAAGCGCCATGTATTTTTAAAGCGACGGAGAAACCAAATACAACTAATTTTTATGCTTGAAAACCCAAACAATTGGAAATTTAGAATGAAATAGTGGGACAACTTTGTGCAAAATTAAAATTTATTCTAATGAGGCGACAAACTGAATTAATGGACACCGATTTTAAGCAGTCGAACGAAACATTAGCAAGATTGTGAGAGATCGGAGATTTCTTTACACACCAAAAATAGCACACACACACACATCAAATAAACCTGTTTTCGAGTCATCGTGTCTTTTTTGCTGGTATATTTGATATGAAACAGCTGGACAAAAGACTCGCGTTCATTCATGAATTTGACAAGGTGCGTTGCGTATTTTTCGACTAGAGTCTTAATGTTTTAAATATTACGTTTCATGAATCCAGCGGTAAAACGCATGCACGTCACTATTCTGACGCGATTCACTCGCCCAATAAAATAGACAACTCATCAAAATGCTTATCAAAAACCTATCAATTCATGGAATTGTCAATTTTATTCGCTGAATAAAAGTGATTATTATTTTATCCATTTATTAGTCACAATAAAAACTTTATTTGAAGTTTACCACTACCACGCTGCATTTATTTTGGTTTGCGATTGCAAGTGAATGAAATTTCCTTAAAACGTCACACATAATTGAAATGCCATAAATAATTGAATGCTTTAAATAATAACTTAATTCAATTGAATCATTCATCGATAGAATTTTCCAAATTGGCGACAAATTATACTGTCGCAAATCTTACTAATTGGTAATATCCAACTTGAAACTGAGCTGTTGCACAACAGCGGGCTAATTTTCGTGAGCAAAAGACACATTTGCAAAATATTCATATGAGAATTGACATATGGTTAAATGCAGCTCAATTATTAGCTGCGATAATAATAGAGTGCATTATTAGAGGCCCTGGACTCATCGATATAGCATTGTGCTTCCTAGCTCCTCTTCAGCCAATTTTTCCAATTCTTATTTTCAAAGCATGTCCATAAAATTTCACATTGAACGTGATATACAATAAAACATTGACACCAGAATCTCACCTCAGTTTCAAATCAATTACCAATCGTTTAGATTAATAGAGCCGTCTCCGTCGGTGTCTTTAGTACATCATTCAATAAAATGTTTTGTTGTTTCATGATTTGAATGCGAAACAAGTTTGAGATCCAAATCAAATTGTGCAGAGCAAAAAAAACGGAGAAACATCAAAAACCCCATCGATGAATCATCGTTTCGAACATTTTGAATCGATCAAAATGAATTGTGTTTATGTAAATGAGCCATCAGGTGAATCAATGTGTTTCATTTAATTCGGAAATTCGGCACAATTCTCGATTCAGACGTGATTTTATGAAATATTACTATTTGAATTTTCGATGAAGCATTGAAGCAAGCTAGGTCTCTGAAGAAATTGAAAAAATAAGTTGGGTTTTTTTTCATCAACATGAAATTGGTCAAGGGTATGTCTTTGACACTGTGGACTAAAACAACTGCAATTATAACTTCAATATCACCAAACTCCAACTCAAAGCCTTTATAATTTGATGCTGTGAAACAAAAAAAAATCGAATTAATTCTAATTTCAATTTAGTTTTTATTATTATAACGATATTGGCACTTGCGTTTTGCTTCTTTGGCCTATTGCTTTTTATTCCCAATAAAATTTATTACTTTTTTTTGTTCGCATCGCCATTTTCTATGCAAGCGACTTCTTGTTCTCATTCAGAGAGCTTAACTTTAACACTAATATTAATTTCATGGCAATAAATCTGTGAAGCGTTAATAATTATGTGCAGAAAATTTGATATGTCACTAAGAAGCAAGCGATATTAACGACACAGCGTACGGCATGAATAAATAAATGAGTGATTGGTTTTTATAGTAGGTAGGTCCAGAATGAATAAATGAACAAATAAAACAGAAACAAGCGCAACTTGAACGTGTAATGTTTTCAACATTGCTGTGTGCAGCTGCAACTTAGGTTACTGTTTCTATGGAATATACATTTTTTTTCTTCTCTCTCTCTCTCTCTCTCACTCTCGGCTAATTGAGTTGGTACAATATCATATTTTTTTGTGAATATTTTTCAAGTAAATCAGATCGTATTTACGGCGACAGTTACTGCAACTGATTTCTGATTGAACGCATCTCCAAAGTGTGGACTTCTTTTCTGCTATATATTTCTTCTTTCCTGTGCACGCAAGATTCATGCAATGAGTTAACATTTGACACAGCAATACAATTTGAGTTTTCCCTTTGTTGCAATTCATTCAATTCTTATTTTATAGCATCACAAGTATTCGCTGTATCGATTACAAGCAACGAAACGGAAAATATGGAGTGCTTTTTCATCATAGCAGAAAAAAAGCCATATGAATTCAAATTTAAACTGATTCATTGTGAAATCGAAGCAAAGAAAAATGATCATGTTCTCCGTTTATTCATCGGTTTTTTTCCTTAAGTGATACACAGCGGCACATATTAAATGTCAATCGCGCATCACAAAAATGAATTTTAATTTTACATTGAACGCTACAGTTATTCATGTATGAAATCAAATAGAATCTTGTTTATGAAGTGCAAATTTATCCATTTCACGCAGATTTGAGCCCAGTTTTGACGGCATTACCACTTTTTCGCATGCTTTAAGTCTATCAATCTCAACAAATGAATGGAAATCAATCATCAAACAAATTGTATTAAATATTCTTAATTTTGTTATGTTTCAAAGAGGAAGCGGCACATAAATGTGAACCATTTTATTCCAAATACTAAATATTCCCATTATTTCATTGCAGAAAATAACTTAATGGGTGCAGCCGAGTGGACAGGATACACAAATGCGCCGACATACACACCGTATTCGACGAATGCTGCACTGCCACAGCCAGCAACAACCACAGCATCATCTTATGGATACGATTCAAATGCTGGAATGGCTGACCACCACTCGAATTTCCACATTCCAACAGGTACTTTGGTTGAAACCACATTAAGTCCTCAGCACCTATAGCTACCATCTACAGCACATATGTTAATTTTTGACTTATGTTTTCTGCTTACTTTCAGTAATCTCCGAAATGCAAACATTTTACTCACCAGATTATCATTCCACTAACCATCTAACACCAGTGGTAAATTCATCAACACTGATTCCATCGTCTGGAAATAGCCCAACGAATGCAATTGCCAACAATTCAGGTTGCTTGACCAAATTCAATGACATCGATGCCTTAAATTCAAGCTATCCAACATATAACAATTGGTCAAATGGTTACAATAATTATCAATATGCAACTCCAACCGCTGCAGCGGCGGCGGCGGCAACAATTCAAACAACACCAACTCAAGCTCAATATCCACCGGCGCCACAAGTTCCACATGCAGCACCAGCAATGCTCATTTACCCACAAGTTTACTCAACGGTAAACCAAAACCAGATCCACTTACATTTACATGGAACGGATAAAATTGAACAATACTTGAATTCGAATGAGAATGGTTTGAGCCTAAACTCAGCGCGCAACACGAGCACCGAAATTGGATTGAGCGGTGGCACAGAAAATCCAAATGTGATAATGGAAAATGATGAAAGTGATGGACATCATCATCGAAGCGAACATGAAACAGCCAATCGTGATGAAGAAGTTGGCGATCCAAGCAGCGTTTGGAGACCGTATTGAGTTAAATTTCAATTTTAAATGTAACTCTTTTTTTAAATATACTTTTATTTTAAGATACTTGTTATTGGTTTAAAAAGTTTTTATATGTTTTTCAATGTTCTATAGAAATTGCAGACTTCTCAAACAAAAGCATGCATATTTCAAATATGAATTTTCATAGTTTCTCAACTCTTTTTTTTAATTACTTCATTTTAATGCATACTTTAAGCTAAGGTTATGTATACAAAGAAAATCACAAATGCGACATCATTAAATTACATCGTATAATAAAATTCGTTAGACAAACAATGGATTATTGTGGAATAAAGAATGAAGACTTGCAAAGCTATTAACTCATCAATACAATTGTTAATGTTAAGATCAATTTCATTATTATCTCATTCATTTGCATATTTATTGTTTAAGTGAAAATAAAATCTAAAAAAAAATATATGAATAAAAACGGACAACAAATATGTAGTTAATACTTGAAATATTAAACTTAATTTATAACATTCCAAACGATCTTTGTATGTAAACATTCCCATGTAAATATGATTCAATAAAATCTTTCTCTCTTTCAATCACTGCCCGATCGGTTTTGTTTTAATAGATTTTTATTTACTATCAGCTACCCCTCTTTATGGACTGGATTCCTTTGGTGCACATTCATACTTTCTACGCGATATATGCAAAGTACACTTTTGATTCATCAAAGTGAGTCACTTGAAGTGACTGACTTTTTCAAGGTAGGACCTGAGACCTGGTGACGGCGTTTAAGGCAGAAAAGTAAATTGGAATGTTACACAACAAACCGGAAATCTACTTACTAAAATTGCAATAAATGTAAATTGTTTGAAGTACGAAGTACGATAACCAATGAAACTTCAACTCCCGTAGAATTCAGCTGAATTAACATTTTAAATCTTCAAATAATTACAATGTTAACTGAAATTTGCACACAGCGCCATCTAGCAGTCAAAGTCATAAGTCCTAATAAAACGAAGAATAAACTTCTGTGACAAACGATTGAACGATTCAAATAAGCTGAAAAATTTAAAACCTATCAAAATATTGCCACTTTTAATAAATTGCTTAAACAAATCTAAAATAGACAACGAATGTTCAAGAATATTTCCTTGATTTGATGAAATGAACGAAAACAAGCTTTAAGTTTCGTTGTAAACACCTAAAACGAAACCAGTCTGAAGTTGCAGCTTTAGTTGTCACTGTTGACACTTTACTTTCATTATTTTTATTGTGAAGTGCGTGTTAAATCGTATTCGTCTGAATTTGGACAGAAACAAAGAAAAAAAATCATCTCTAATTTAAATTGAATATTCGATTTCACATTCAAACAAATTTTGAAAGATGACTACAGCAGCTCGTCCAACATTCGATCCAGCCCGAGGTGGAACTGGACGAGGTGAAAAAGATTTAAGTGCTCTTTCAAAGCAGTACTCAAGTCGTGATTTGCCAGGCCACACCAAACTCAAATACAGGTAATTTTAATATTTTTTGTTTCTCATTTTCACGTAATTTCACGCATAATAAATGTCGTTTGTTTATCGTGTTAAAACAGAGAACATGGTCAAGGAACATCGGAAGAATTGCGTCAACGTGATTTCCGCAAAGAATTGGAAGAACGTGAAGCCAAATCAAGCAGCAGCAGCAGCAAATCAATTCCAGCTGGTGTTCGTCGTGCCATTGAAGCGAATTCAGCACCAGCAAAGAAAGCAAAATTGGATCATATATCAACAGCAAATTTAGATCAAGACGATCCAATCGATGATGATTCTTCGTCATCCGATGACGATTCAGATGACGACACTGCAGCGTTGCTCGAAGAATTGAATAAAATCAAGCGTGAACGAGCTGTTGAGGCTGAGAAAAAAGAACAAGAAAAGAAACAAGAAGAAGAACGCATTCGAATGGAAAATATTTTGTCTGGCAATCCATTGCTAAATTATTCAAGCGGTAAAGCTGGTTCGTCAGATAATATGAAGGTCAAACGCCGTTGGGATGATGATGTTGTTTTCAAGAATTGCGCCCGTACGGAACCAGAGAAAAAAGGTGCATTCATCAACGATTCACTTCGTTCGGAATTCCATAAAAAATTCATGGAAAAATACATTAAGTAATTTTATGCGTTAAGATTTTTATGTTAGGATTTGGACTTCAACTTGTAATAAAATATCACATGAATTCCCTTACATTCGCTAAAACCCAATAAATGCAAATTATGGAATATTCAAATAAAAATAAATAGCACAATCGATACTCGGATAAAAAAAAATGTGTGACCGTTTCTTTTCTTTTCAATTTTCCAAATGTTCATCCAAATTCAAAACATATAACAAAAAGTGTGTTCATATCTCCAATATATTTGACATTTCATACTGTTTACATTTTTATACAATAAAAATTTGGTGGTTATGTTATTCAGTTAATAATCGGAATCAGTGCAACTTCATAAAGAAACAGTTCCATAACAATGAATGGTAAATATTTAAAAACACAATGGAAAAATATAAAAGAGGCAGCGAAGGATCCATTCACTTATGGTTTGATTCTGAAATTGATGGCATTTGGTACTGGATGTATATTATACCGAGAATTTAATTATAATCAAGGTAAATAATAATTATTCGATGGAAAAAAGGCGAAATTCTTAACAACATTCTCTATGGTATCAGAATTCAGAGAGCGACTCAATAATAGACTGTCAATCTTTACTGAAGTATATAATGAATTGTCGGGCAATTATTTGACAACCACGTCAACAGGAGACAGAGATGAAGCCGATAGTTCAACAAGTACAACAAGTGCGGCAACTGCAACAGCTGCAACAACTGAAATTAGTCTAATCAACCAATCAAATTCAACCGCTAACAAATAAAAACTCTATGAGTGGTATAGTAATAGTCCAATGATGATTATAAATATGTGATTAATTTAACGAAAACTTAAAACTTTTAATACCATTCGATTTATCGTAATTGAATACTTCGTAGTTATCTGCTTTGTTGAATTCTTCATCACATTTACAAAAATCCATCTTCCAAATCATATCACAGGTCCATTTCTCATATATAAAAATTAAATTTCAAGGTCCAAAGGCCAGTGTATCTTGTCGATGCTACCAGATGCAGCCACATGATGGCATGGATTTTCAATTGCAAGTGGATTACAACTACAAGCATTTGCAACAACACGAAAACTCTTGGGCATTCCAATGAGGTGTGGAAGATCCGAATACGTTTTGGTTTTCCCATGCTCAATTATGTATATTTCATTCTAAACCGCCCATAAGAATTCTGTTTTACCTTTATTGAGCTCAAACGGTTCGTGATATGCAGTCAAGTTTCAATTCTAATTCTATGGATTTTAGTGGTATTGCGTTATCACCTTCGACCTTCGACCATCAATTTTGATTCAGCGTAATTTTACAAGAGCATACTTGGGTCGATGAACATTTTTATTTTGAGACTTTGACTTCAACTTGTAATAAAATGTCACATTTAATACAACAATAAATGAAAGTCATAGAATTCAACGTAAAGTAAGAACTTTTGCTTTTGATTTTCTCAATTTTCCATCCAAATTCAAAACAGATAACATAGGTTGCGTTCGCATCCTCAATATATTTGACATTTCATAATGTTTACATCTTTACACTATAACAATTTAGTGGTTATGTCATTCAGTCTATAAGCGGAATCGGTACGATTTTATAAAGAATCAGTTTCATAACAATGGATGGTAAAACACAATGGAAAAATTTTAAACGGACACTAAAGAACACATTCACTTATGGTTTGGCTCTGGAATTGATAGGAATCAGTACTGGATATTTGTTATATCGAGAGTATAAAACTAATCAAGGTAAATGTTATTGTTCAATATGAAGAAGGAAGAATACAAAATCCTTAACAAAATCCTTATCAATGTCAGCATTCAGAGAGCGAGTCGAAGATGAATTTCCAGCCCTTACAGAAGCATATAGTGCAGTGTCAGGCCTTTATTTAACAGCAATGCCAAAACGAGTGAGAGATCGGATATTAGATGAAAAAGAGGACGATAGTTCGACAAGTACAACAAGTGCGGTGACTGCAACAGCTACAGCAACTGAAAGTAAACCAACAAATGAAACAAATCCAAACACTAAAAAATAAAAACAATATGAAATGGTATAAGTAATAGTCCAACGATTATAAATATTTGATTTATTTAATTGAAAATCTTAATAACAATTTATTATCATAATTAAATACTTTGTAGTTATGTTCTTTGTTAAATTCATGATCACATTTTACATATTTCCAATTTTTAAATGAAATCACGGGTTTATTTCTCACATACAAAACTACTTTTCAAGGTCCAAAAGCCATACTTTTTTCTCGATGCCACTGCTATAGCCCCCCAAGCCACCAGATGCAACCACACGATGACATGGAATTACAATTGAAATTGGATTACGACCACAAGCATTTGCAACAGCACGAAAACTCTTGGGTTTTCCAATGCGTTGTGCAAGTTCTGAATAAGTTCTGGTTTTTCCATACTCGATTTTATAAATTTCATTCCAAACGGCACGTTGAAATTCTGTTTCAGGCGGATTTAGTTCAAACGGTGTGTGAAATTCAGTCAAGTTGCCTTTAAAATATGCATCCAGTTCTGATTCAATGGATTTCAATGGTATTGCATCATCATCTTCGACTATTGATTTTGAATACAATTTGGTGAGATGTTCCAATTCACGATCTAAATGTTGAGAATCGGCATTTTTTATCATAAGCACACTCTTTTCATTGGATACAACAATCAATGGTCCAATCGGTGATTGAATAATCTTTGCTTTGAGAGATTTGTTATCAACATCAAATACCGTTTCGTATTGCTTTAATATATATCGAACCGCTTTCAATGTTTTAGTTTTAACTTTACTCATTTTTGATGAGATTTCCTTCGAAACTACAGCTTTTATCTCTTGCTTACTTAGTTTGAAATGACGTCGTTTTTTACCTGCGTTTTTGGAATTTGCTTTTCCCTCCTTTCGTTTGCAGACAAAAAAAAGAGCGGTAAGTATACCATTATAATGGTAGGTATGTTCTCTCAGTCATTTGACATTTCATTCTACTCTGTATCGCTGCATGGTTATGTCATTTATTTTAGATTCAAATCAAAACGAATTTATTTTTTTTATAATACAATCGGCTTTGATTGCTAAACATATACTCATTCTTAAAACCTTTTACGAGTACAATTTCTCGAGCTTCAATATCTTACACAAAGTAATTACACAAATGACAGAGTTTTAGAATGAGAAATAAAGAAGATAAAACACAAATAAATTTGTTTCGTCTTTATGCGGTCTTATCAACAAAGTATTTTTTTTATTATAGATTCAATGTCAATTTTGAAGTATTGAACATTTTACAAGCATGAATATTTAACAGAAAAAAAACAAGCGACATTGAAAGCCTCCAACAAGAAAAATCCTTACAAAATTAAATATTTTATTGAAGTCTTAAATTAACTGTAACAAATTTTTAAACTTTGAATGAATTTGGTGCATAAAAATATGAGGAACTAAAATTGTTCAACACGAAAACTTTTTATCGGATCATTTTTTCGGTGCAAATTTAGTTTCATGATCCAGTAGCCAGTTTCGTCTTTCGATGCAACTATTCTTGACACTAGTCTTGCCAGCCGACATAATGCGATGGCACGGAATGATAATCGACATTGAATTGCGACTGCAAGCGTTCGCAACCGGTTGAGCGCCATTTGGTTTGCCAATACTTTTAGCCAAATTGGAGAATGTAGTGGTTTCGCCATAGGAGATGTTACGCAGTTTATCCCACACCAATTTTGTAAATTCGGTTTCGCCAGGATTGAGTTCAAACGGTGTATCAAATTCTGTCAATTGTCCATCAAAATATGCCTTTATTTCAGATTCGACGGTCTTTAGTGGTTTGACATCATCTTCAATTATTGCTTTTGATTGTACTTTTATCAAATTTTTCATTTCACGATCAAAATGTCGACTTTCGCTGAACATAAGAAACACCACCGATCGTTCATTTGATACAGCCAGCATATGACCCAAAGGTGTTTCAATCAGTTTCGCTTTCAATGGTTTTTCGTCCGGTAATTTGTCTAACAATTGTTCGTACGGTTTCAAAACATCAGACACTGTTTTTGATTTGATATTCTTTGATTTGCTCATATTTACTTGAAATTTTTTTATACAGACACACTGCAAACCAACTTTTAATACTTGTGATAATATTTCGACAACAAAAACAAAAAAACAATCCTTATTTAGTATCCTTAGTATACTTAGCTTTAAATGCGTTATACAAATAACGTGAACGGAATTTTGGAATATGAACTTTCCCACCGAATGATAAACGAATGATGCTGAATTGTCAAACGGCTGTACAACGGATTTTGTGAGTGTATATGTGCTATACACATGAACCATTGTTGTATTCAAATATATTATAATCAAAAAGCAAACTTTTTCTTTGTGGTAATTCGTTTATCACGACCGTTTTAGTCCTAATATTAAAAGTTTATTGCAAAAGTTAATAGCTAAAGGGAAATTGGGTCATGAAAACGAATTTCATTTAAATGGTCAAATGAAAAAAACTTCAGGTCAAATCGGAATTTAGAGAGCGTATACGAGAGACTGCTGAAGAATTCTCTTGTGATTATTTAAATTTTAATAAAATGAGTAGATGAATTACGCATTAGAATTACGTTACGGGTTAAATCGGTCTAGAAATGCAACTCATTGAATTTCAAGACGATCAAACCAATAATTTCTGTTATCGCCTCCATTCCGTACATTTCCGTGTACATGCATAACAAGTCTCACATAAGACCGCACTGAAAAAACTCATTGTCAGCTAAATCAATATATTTTCTTTTGTTCAATGTTTACAGTTATAAACCAAACAATTTTGCTGCAGTTCAGCGAACATTTTAAAAAACAACGAATTGTTTTTTTTTTCATTGGTCAAATATAATACTGAATGCCTGTCATTTGGCATACCGTTTCAATTCAATTCCTGCGAAAGTGATTCGTTTCGGGTAACACTAAATAGCTTGTGAATATAGACATTGGATTGTAAGCGACACAGAGAATAACATCACATTAATAAATTCATCATCGACTGAACAGTACTTCGGAAGTAGGATTGAAATTAAAAAAACCAATTTTCTATCATTTACATACAAATAAAATCGTGTTAATAGTGAACCTCGAACATTAAAACCATTAAAATTACACATAAAGTCCTTCTTTAATGCTTTTATCACAAATTCAATTGTATTTCGTTTGACCTCCGGATCTTCAGTTTGAATACATATTGTGTCAGTGAATTCCGCGCACTCAATATCAGTTAAAGGCATTTCCATCAATTGTTATTTCAACAATTGTTGGCTTCCTAACGCCAATTTCTATTAAGATTGTATTTTTTTTCGTTCGATTGAATTGGTTTTTTTATTTAAATCTCGGAAATAAATAAAATCATGCATAAAACTAAAAACGACTTTGAAATACCATTTGACATAAAAAATGATCTGGTGTATTGTCAACGAGCTTTGACCAATCACATTTTATTTCACCAGGTAATTTTACTGAAACCAGATGTTTAGAATGTAGTGTAGATTGTCCCTAGCAAGGCTATTGATGTTGAAATTTCCTCTGAAGATTTCTTTTGGGTTTACTTGCTATGGAATAATGATCTCAAAGTTGTATGAAGTGAATTCACTTCATACTAAATTTCATCTTGAAATCTCTTCTTCAAATTTATTGAATAAATTTTAATGAATTGAATCGAGATAATATTTCAATTGATAACTTTGACGTGCATTGTGTACGTGATAAACGGAAAAATGCTTATCTTTTAATGTCACATTGATAATTAATAAATGCTTTGTCCTTTCCCACACAGAAAATAGCATCATGCGCATCTATGTCAAAAATTGTAAGTTTAAATGCGATGAATCATATTTTGTATAATATGTATAATTATTTGACTTTTATGTTACAGCCCGAGGGAAAATTTCGAAAATCTCTGAAATTAGTTGAGAAAGAAATTATTGACATTGGAGACGAACAGGTTGGTTATTTCGATAAATTATTATTCAATTGACGGAATTTCTAAGTGTTGCTTTTAAATAATTTTAGAAATTACTATTCAATCGGCTAAGATTTTACATTGACTATCATTTGCTTATGAAAAATGGCAAATTAAATGAGCGTGAGCGTCTAACAAGCTACGTACGTGATGAGTTGCATAATTTTTCACGTTCGAATAGCGGTGATGTAAAGCCAATTAACGTGCAGCCACGTTTAAATGAGGATGCTTTATACACCAAGTACTTTCGTATTGAAGATCCATTGGATGATGATGCATCAGTGGGATACAGTAGAGAACATTCAAGTGGAAATTCAATATCTGATGATATCAAAACGGAGACAATTTCCGAGCCAATTTCCAGTTCGGAAGATGAAAAATTGGAGATTTTAGTACAACCAGATGATATACGCGTTGAACAAAAGGTTTATGCTGGGCCACGACAAAAGGCATCAAAACCGACACCGCTCAATATTTCAAATCGATCGGCACAACAATCCCTATTGAAGCCAATACATCAACGAAAAATCGAAGATAATGAACCGATTGCCATTCAAGTTGTTCGCCCGGAAATTGGCATAAAGAAAATTGACGAGCCACAAATCGAACAGAAACCGCCACAGCCACAGCCACAGCCACAGCCACAGCCACAGCCACAGCCACAGCCACAGCCGGCCGCAATAAGTCTCAGTCGATTAAGACTGGCGGCTGCTCTTTGCAAAGCAAAAGATGCCAAAAAAATACAAACAACACAAAATCGCACGCAATCGAAATCACCCGATCCAGTACCACCGCCACCTCTCACAATTAAATGTGACACGCCATTGTCTTCATCACAGTCTTCGAATGCTTCATCGCCATCGGCCGAATTGGAGCAGCTTAAAAATGAATTAGACCCATCTGAATTAGGACAGGAAAGTTTTTTGCGATTGTTTGACTTGTGTACACCAGCTCATACAGAGTATTTGATGAATCGACGACCCCAACGAAAGAAGCGAACCTGCACAAGCACCGAACGCATGGACTTTCATTATGGCAAATTTGAATTATTCGAAAGGCAATTTTCGAAGCGCAGCAAAAAGCAATTTCTCTATTCACCGCCGGCTACACGAGCCAAACGACGTGTTGCCAGCAATGGAAGTAATCCACAATCAAAAGAAACTGCTGCTGCATCGAAACGAGCCAAAGGTATCAAAACAAATGCATCATCCAGCTCGTCCATATCATCAAATGGATCGAACAGCTCCGAAAGAGTGTGTTTAACTTGCTATAAACGAAGTAAGTCCAATGTTTAAAACATTATTTTGGCTATCTTGAAATCCTTCAGCGGTATTCATTCATGTTCATCTCATTTATTTTTCAGATAATCTATTAAAATGTCAAAAATGTTGCGGTCAATATCATGCGAATTGCCATAACTCAGTGATAGACGCAGTCACACGAAAAACCTACTGTCCATTTTGTGTGCGGCAACAAAAATTGGGAAATATCAAACTGAATAGCTAATCCGCACAATCATCTATTTTATGTACGCTGAACACGACATTTTAACATTTTTTTTCTATTATGACCGCTATCAAGTATATAATTTAGATAGAGAAAAAAGTCATTGAGCTCTAAATGAAAAATGGCTTTAGATTATTCCAAATTAAAATATATGGATACGATTTGGAATGGATATTGCCTTAAAAACGTCATCATTTTACAAAGAAAAGTTCAAACAGTTTTCTTCCATTAGTAATATTAAGCATTTCGATACGCTAGCCATAAGGTTTTCATATCTTAAACAGTTACATAAATATCTCTATTTGTATGTTTCTACGAAGACTTGATTTGTATTCGATAAATAAAGTTAATCAAATATCAATAACAATACATAGGCTTGCAGGCCATGGTTTCATTTGATCGGGAAATATCCTTGATGTTTAGTCATTCAACGAATCATTCATCTCCTATATCATTGTTCAAAATGTCATTCAGTCTATTTGTTATACTATAAACCAGTTTGTTGGCGCGTCCACTTGTCAAATACCTGAAGCAACAACGCCAACGCAAAATCTATACTTGACAATCTATTGATAAATTTGATAATTTTCCCAGATGCATTTTTATTTGGCCATATCAATTCAACATTCAATTATATTCAGATAAAATGAATAAAAAACTAGCTCATAAATTGTGTTTTGGATCATTTTTCTGTTTTTAGTATTGCCACAAGTGAAATATCGCTCTCACATATGAAATACATATATCACATTCATATATTCAATAGCGGGCCCAATTCACACATTCAACTCACGTGGTTTCATTCAATGTCAGTGTAAAATGTGTACGTATATGTGTGTAATGTGTATACACATCGCACATTTTGAATATGTTTGCCCGCAAAACCTTCTTCTTGTAAGTATGACGTTTCATTTGATTGCATATACAAACGAATTTCACGTTTTACATTTTTGCTTCGCAACATTATTTTATGCATTTGATTTTCTTTATCTAGAAACAACAGTTCGTGATGAAAACACATCAATAATATCGTTGGATGGCGACTTCCATATAAATGCATGCAATTCATAAATTTTTTCAAAATTCTACATAAAATATATTTAAAAAAACATATAAAAAATTATATTAATTGGCATGAAAAATGTGTTCAAATGTTTAAAAAAAAATGAATGAAAATATTGTTTTTTCTTTACTTGAGTAGTTTGAATTGTATTTCTTTGTACTGACTCCAATATTGGCTTGATTCTGTACACAAAGAAATGACTCTGAGCAAAACCAAGGTGCGAGTTAACCATGGTTGAATGATGCATGATTTCATTATTCTTCTTTGTGCGTATATTTTATGCGTCTCTTTTAATGTTTGAGGTCTTGTGTTATGTTATACTTACTAATCTAAACACAACTCAATACCTGGATGAGAACAGGACATCATCTTTATATTATGATCAACCTTTTACTGAATTTGTTACAACATGACTCATATGCTAAAATGGCTAAACTGTTTAATGTAAATGTTCATGCAAGAAAATATCGTCGAAAATATGAAATTTTACGTATTTTTATATTCTTTTGAATAATAATTTGATAATTCATCCAATAGGCTTTAATACAATCCAAAAAATGATTGCTCTACACCAAATTTCTCTTTATTGATTTATATGTATTCCAGAAATGTCGCAATCATTTTATGTCCTTCATTCGAATTTGTTATGAATCATTTTGGTTTAAAATTTTAAATAGTTGACCAAAATCGAAATTTAAAAAACGATGAGAACTGATTTGCCTCTCGGTCATTCATTATGAAAATTTATTGTTTTCAATTTAAATAAGCATTGAAATATGGATGAATGTATTCTTAGATAGTTGATGACGATCATTGTATTATTTCGTTATTGGTTATTTTGTCAGCATAAACAAATGAAGTCATTCCTTACGTTCATTTCACAAAATTATTTAACAAATTTTCCACTATCCATTGGTAATAGCACATCACGTTGCAGCACAATGATATTTTTTTTGCGTTGAAAAACTACTAACTTTGTGACAAAATATCAATGATTTTGCGCTAATGTATGTCTGGTCATAGCAGTGGTCATAACAAAGTTAATGCATACTTACCTACAACAAAGTGATTCGTTCGATACCAAATTGAAGGTGAATAATAACAATGAATCCATAGAAATGATGCACATTTTTGGTCAATGAGCTGTTTATTGTGTTTAAAAGATTATTGATTTGGAAAGCGGAAAAAATCGTATCTAATTAAATTAAAGGCATTCTGTGTCTGGCATTTTGACTGCCTATAAAAACTGGAGCATTGTGAAAATGATTTGTCAAATCAGTACTCACCGTTCAAGTGAATACAGTGCTAACAAGTGCTTTCAGTGCAAATTTTATTCAAAAAAAAAAAAATCCAAAACTAGTCAAAATGGTTGTTAACTTCAAAGTTTTCAAGAAGTGCTCACCAAATGGTAAAATCACTCTCTATTTGGGAAAACGCGACTACGTTGATAACATTGCTTCGGTTGAACCAATCGAAGGAATTATTGTTTTGGATGATGAATATGTACGTGAAAAGCGCAAAGTTTTTGGTCAAATTGTGTGCTGCTTCCGTTATGGTCGCGAAGAGGACGAAGTGATGGGTTTGAACTTCCAAAAGGAGCTCTACTTAGTGTCGGAACAATTGTTCCCAAAACAGAAAAATGTCAGTGAGCCAAGCAAATTGCAAGAACGTTTATTGAAAAAACTTGGTCCAAACGCATTCCCATTTACGTTTCACATTCAACCAAGTTGTCCGGCCTCGGTCGTTTTGCAACAAGGACGTGAAGAGGAAGGAGAACCATGCGGTGTTTCGTATTTTGTGAAAGTGAGTTGATTGACATCGAATAGATTTTATGACGAAAAAACATTTAAATCACAATTCGATAATTGATATATATATATATACGTAATTATTTGTAATTGTTTCAGGTTTTCACTGGGGAAAATGACACCGATCGCACTCATCGTCGTAGCACTTTGACTTTGGGCATTCGCAAAGTTCAATATGCACCAAGTAAACAAGGATCTCAACCATGCACTATTGTGCGAAAAGATTTCCTACTTTCACCGGGTGAATTGGAATTGGAAGTAACATTGGATAAGCAATTGTACTTCCATGGTGAACGTGTCGGAGTTAATATTGTGATTCGAAATAATTCAAACAAAGTGGTTAAGAAGATTAAGGCCATGGTTCAACAAGGTGTTGATGTGGTTTTATTCCAAAACGGTCAATATCGTAATACGGTCGCCTCGGTGGAGACTAGTGAAGGTTGTCCAATTCAACCAGGCTCCAGCTTGCAAAAAACCATGTACCTCGTACCATTGCTTACCAATAACGCTGAACGTAGAGGTATTGCTTTGGATGGCCAATTGAAACGAGAAGATAGTAATTTAGCTTCAACCACTTTGTAAGTTTCACTGTGCAAACAATTTTTCTTTCATTTCATCCAGTTCAACTAAAATTTCTGACACATTCCTTTTTTATGCAGACTTTCGACACCTGAAAATCGTGATGCATTCGGAATAATTATCTCATATGCTGTTAAGGTTAAGCTTTTCTTGGGCGCTCTTGGTGGAGAGGTTTCTGCTGAGCTACCATTCGTTTTGATGCATCCAAAGGTGAGTCTAATGATTTGTGAATAGTTTGTGTGAAATATCTTCTTCATATTTTTGAATTAAAACTGTCCGTTTTTTTCACAGCCTGGCACTAAACCAAAGGTCATCCATGCTGATAGCCAAGCTGATGTCGTTAGCTTCCGTCAAGACACTATTACTGACCCACACTATGTTGATTAATTGCACAGTTTCTCGGAATATTTTTATCATGTCAGAAAATGCAGATATATAATTATTCAAACATCACCCCAAGTTCGCAAAATACCAACTAAAGATCTCATATTTGGGAAATGTGTTAACTTGGAAAAATATATTACAATAAAGATTCGTTCAATCTACCTACTTATTTGATCGAATTATAAACGCTGGTGTATTATTTTTGACTGTTAATACATATATTAAAATGAATTTCCTATTGTTCCCGATGTTTCTTCGACCTCTTCCACTGTACTAGACATTTTCTTTAATATTTATCTATCTATTTTACCTGATGCATGCAAAAGAAATTCAAAACTACACTATTTTATGGGAAATTTCTAGCCAAAACTCTTAACGAGATGGGATATTTAAACAAATAGTTTATCAGCATGCTGAATCCTGCAGCATTTTGAAGTGCAGTTTTCAATGCAACTTAACGGGTTATCGGCAATGATTCACCACAATGAATCTTTTCACACCAGAGATCGGGGCTGGCTTGCTGGTGAGCAGAAATGACACATCCAGTGTTCCTCCTCCTTGATTTTGTCGTTATCTTGATAAAGATGAGATAATTATCTAAATATTGAAAAGTATCTAGATAAATTTCAGATAATTATCTTATCTTTTTCATTTTAGATAATCTTATCTGACTTATCTTGATCAGATGAAAGAAGATAGCACTATTGTCTCAAATTTTTACTAAAAGATTGAACAAAACCCGAAAGTAGTGAATTTTATTTTAAATACAAGCTCTAGCTTGTATTTGAACTGAATTGAGTTGGTCGTTGATTGGGCTGAATATCGAAAATTTAATGATTTGAATAATAACAAAATTAGACTTTGATTTTCATTTACTTTGGTGTAATTTTCGCGATTAACTTTCAAATGTGTCGTTCATAGGAAAGCAATTACAGTCAGTAAAAAAGTATTCGGTCACCTGTTTTTTCTGAAATGAAATTGATTTTTTTTAAAACTACGACATGTAGCTCAAAAGTTCCATCTCCATAGGAAAGATCAAGTAATGTTATTAAATTATGTCTACATTTAACAAATTTCATAGAAGCATATTATTTTTGTTTCATTCATACACAAAAATTGACTTTCCATGAAAGAATTGATTATTTGAATAGTTTGTTTAGTTCTTCATTTAACCAAAACAACGTGTCTTATTCAAAACATATAAGTACAGTCTACAATTTGATTTTTCGAGCTAATATTGCTGATGTCTGAATTTCACACTCAGCCATCAACCTCAAGAAAAAAATAAGGTTTTTCCATATAATGTAGAGATCGAATTTTTGAGCTACATTTCAAACAAACATGTGGCCGAATACTTTTTTTACTGATTGTACGACAAATATTTTATCAAACGAGAGATGGGTGCTAATAACATTGTTTTAAAAATGCCATCTGACAATACCTTGGTGAACTAATGAGACTGAACTAATTCAATACATTATATTCCTTGCTTCTGTATATGAAGTTGGGAAGTGTTTAGATGTTAGTTTCATTAGATGGCTGTTAAGTTTGATTTGGTGACTTCACAATGCATTGTTATTCGTAGGGCCCACCTCTCGTTATCAAATCAAAAATTCAAAATAAACTTTTAAATTAGAAGTCGAGTGAGAACGCACCACCAATCAACGATGAAGATTTTTGTTGGGCTTGTTTATAAACATTCGAATCCACATTTTTCCAATTTTTTATTCTCGATGCCTTTTCGAACATTTATTATCTCAAAATTATCTGAAAATTGCAGATAAGATAGTTATTTAGATAAATTATCTTGGAACTGCACACATCCATTAAGATCGAACTGTCAACGACACATGTGTGCACTTGAACCCATTATTTTACGCAATACAAAGAGTTTAGTGTGCATACACAAAAATGCATATATACGTTCGATAGCTAGCTATTTGCTCTCAGTTCAGCTGATAGCTATTCAGTGGCGCCTGTTTTCAATTTAAGTATAATAAAAATAAAATACCAACATAATCATCAATTGTCGCAATGAAGTGAAAATATGCATTAAATGCACACATGCACATGGAATTGTGTTGCGTTTTTACTAATACATTTTTCTTGTCTTGGTTTGCATGGCAAAAGCTGATTTTTATGTTGCACTTTTGGCTGAGTAATTATAATTACAATTGTTCATCAAGTAACAACCATGCTCATTGGAATCATCACCAGTGACTTTTGAAATGACCTTTGAAATGACACTAACTCTTTTAAACGTATTCATTAAAGAGTCTTTGAATTCATTAAAGATGATTTCGAATACATTTTTAACTGTAGTTAGATAGAATAAATAGGTCTACATCCATAAAGAGGTCACTGTGCACAGGGGAAGGGTAGACCTGGATGACCCTTTAATAATTATTATTTTTGATTTTGACCCCCAAATTGGTTACACAGAATTATTTTTCAGATCAAATTTACACTAGATAGATGGACTTCAAGGAAAAAAGTTGATTTGCTAGGATTTTTCGTCAGGAAATCATCCTTTTCATTACTTTTAATTTGAGTAGAACGAAAACCCCCTTTTCAATTTGATTTGGCGACCGTGCATCACATTGATGTAGGTGCCTTGCCACAGCTATTATACGGATACACGTGTAAAACATTGAATACGAATATTGAATTACTACTTGCCACAATATGTGTATATTCCTTATGAATTTGGGGAAGCTTCAATTAATTCAAAGTGTTCCGATTCAATTTTTAGTAAATTATCAATCCGTTCATTTCAAGCAAATAATAAATATTTGCTCTCCGCAACCATTATTTTCTAAACAATAGTTTTCGATTTCGGATTCATATTTCAACTTCAACCCGCATCTGAGGCTTCAAAAATTTAATTTGTTTATTCAACAACTTCACAAAATCCTGAAACATTTCAAAAATGTTAAACAGCAAACTTAACGTAAATAAAACATGAGTATCTGTCGATTAGTTCTGTTCGCTACCGCCAATAACAAAATGGCGTTTTTTGACATTTCAGGTTGTGTTTTCAATTGACTCATTTCTCTTGTTTGCGGTAGAAAATTGTGCAAAGCGCAAGGTTTCGGTCAATAGTTACTTGGTTTAAAACAAATCAATACTCAACAGTTTGTAAATTAGAAATTCAAAAGAAATTATCACACACTTCTAAAATGAGTTCGAGTGAATTGCCACCGTTGCCAGAGAATGAAAAAACGTATGCTGGAATACCTGAGGCCGTGTTTGTTGTGAGTAACCTGATAACCTGAAAGAACTATGACAACTATTTTAATTTCGAATTGAATAACCGTATTTATGGTTCATTTTAGGATGATGTTGATTCATTTATGGCATTAACAGAAAATGAGGGTAGTGCCGATAAAGTATTACGCCGATTGGATGAACAGCACAGCAAATATAAGCTAATGGAATACAATTTAAGTGCTCGTCGGCGCAAACTGAGAATGCAAATTCCAGATTTAGCCAAATCGCTCGAAATGGTTGATATTTTACGAGGACAAACCGAAGATAAAGAAACACAATTTCTACTTAGCGAACAAGTGTTTCTAAAGGCAACCGTTCCACCAACAAAAACCGTTTGTTTATGGCTCGGTGCAAATGTCATGCTGGAATATCCATTGGATGAAGCAGAGGTTTTGCTTAAGCAGAATATGACATCAGCCGAAACCAATCTCAAATGTTTAGAGCACGATCAAGATTTTTTGAGGTGAGAAATTTGATGTGATTAATAGCAACTATGTACAATGATTTTAGTTCTAACGTAAAATTCGTTGTTTTAACAGAGACCAGCTGACAACAACTGAGGTGAATATGGCGCGTGTCTACAACTGGGATGTGAAAAGGCGTCAATCAGCAACTGCTGCGAAAAAATGATTAAGCGCCAGCATGTCACGAGATTCAATAGAACAACTAGCAACAGCTACACCGGTGTCTAGCGACAGTTGAAAATTTCGATTTGAAAATTTTATTCAATGTTTAATACATTTAGTTCAATTTTCGTCTAACACAAACACATTTTTTTTATCAATTCAAAACTGTTCAGATTAACATGAGCATTAAAAGGCAATTTTCAACGTAATCGAATACATTTCAATACTTCCACAGTTGTTACATATTAAACATTAAAATGATATTTTTTTTTGGTTGTTTCGATGATATTTCGAATTGAGCTATTTTCAATTGAGCTTATTTTATATCAGTTCGCTAGTTTTAAAATGGCTTATTATTATAACAATATAACAATATAACAAACGTGAGAATAAAATCAACAATTTATTTGCAATTATATTCAAATCGAATACTTTTAATATATTTCAGTAAGTTTAATGTTACCAACTATCTGCATCAAATTTGTTTCGATATATTCATTATTTAGAGAAACAGAAATTAAGTGAAAATAATATGCTGATGAACAAGTATTGATTACTTGTATAATCTTCGTCTAGTTCTCTCGAATTGTTGTATGAATTTTAGCGACATATTTACAAGGCTTGAGAAAAGACACCAATAGAGAAATAGTAGTTTCGACAGAAACCTAGAGAAAAATAGCAAAATTAGCGTATCAAAATCGCCATAAGAATAACATTGCCATGTATTCGTTACCATAAGTTGCATTAAATCAATTTATTTGATATGGTGATTTTTATAACGGTAAATTTTCGATTGCATTTAAAGTAGCGAAAATGAAATTTGTGTCATTCCCCATGTTATAATGCAGCCAAGAATGGGCTCTATGAAGTATTTAGTAAATACTGTTTACAGTAAATTAAGTGCATCAACATTCAATTTTTTTTGCTATCATAGATTCAATTCCTATTTCCTCTCGTCTATGTATTGAAAACCGAATCATCATATTTATAAACTTACCTCTCCAAATATCCCAGGATGAGGATATGCATTGAGTGGCTTAAATGAGTTTTTTAAAATAAGATGGCAAATAAAATGAAAAAAAAATGAGGAGTTCTGGATTTCTTCTTTTGTGCCGTGAGATTTTTTTCTGCTGTTGATATAGTTTCAATACATTCATTATTTCCTTTGGTTCAAAAAGATATGAGTCCAAGTCAACAACAATTCTTATATACTTCAAAACACTCAAAAGTGTATTTTTTGGTGCGCCACTGGGAGAACTGCCGTTCTCCGTGATAGCAAAAACGCCCGAAAACTTCAGCAATTTGTTTGGAATTTTTTAGCATAGGGTCAGTTCCAATTGCGAATTGTAAATTCTGGAGAGTATTCGCATATATGAAATAATATATCCAAAGCGGTAGTATCATTCCAAATTGGCGAATTATGACTTTAAATTCGATTGCAATATTTTTGTTTGAAAGTATTACAAACCGTCATAGCTATGACTATTAGTAGCTTACTTGTGTGACACAAGTTGTGTCAGCAATATTTACCAAATTTGACCAATCTAAATATTCGAATATCACAGTTTTGCGGTCATCGTTTATGTCGGTCAAAATTAATGACTCCATAGTTTTTGACAAATTTCTCAATATAAATTTTCGAATTTCTCAAATACAATCCTAGGGGGAAATCGCTAAACAAATAATGCAAAAATTTTGCAAATATTGCGAATAGAACAAATGTTGGAGGTATATTTGCAAGCATTTACATAGCACCATTCGCATCATTCGCACTATTCGCTGCGCACACACACACTGACAACTTGTTTGAATTGTTTGTTAGTATGCGCGCAGAACTACGAATGATACCGTGTAAATACGCTTGCGAATACGATTCAAATATTCGCAAATGCGTCGTCTAAATGCGAATGGCGAATAGCGATTTCCCCCTAGATACAATCGTATCTTCATGAAATTCAATTTTAACGATTTGGGTTATCTACTTGAAGTTAAAATTCAGTTAATCAAAAACGTCTATTTGAATTTTTTTCACAATTATCGGTTTTCAAACCTGAATTACAGTGTAATATATTTTTTTCACTGGAAAACATGAATGTTCACATTCATAAAATTGTTATAGACATGTTATGAACCAAAGACATAGTTTGGTAAACATTTGTGTTTTGATTACAAACAATTGGACTGTCCTCTTGAACGTTTGTATGGTATAATTTTGACAGAGTCTTAGCACAGTGAAAGAAAAGCTGAGGCCAACTTCATGCTAAACTGATGGCTAACAATTTGAAGACAGTAGACGTTTGAAAAAATGGAATAAGTGGCCTTTGGCTTTCATTCCTTTAGTAATATTCGTTAAAATGGCAATGTTCAATTGCTATTTTAAGCATTAATTTAAATCATTTCATTCTTCAGATTTAACCATTTTTTATCATTATTTATTTCAAGGTTCGACACTTTGATCTGTGAACTCTCCCATACTCCCCGTATTAGATGTGTGTCGTACTAGATTTATCATTGATTATCATATATTTGGATGTGTCATCGTTGAAGATAATCTGAATGTGAAATCACAAATGCAGAAACCAGGTTTGTTGATGGTTACCATAATACGTTCTGTGCACTTTGACGTTTCCACAATAACAGTGTTATTTAGCATTTGGTATTGTACATTTGAAGCGGTAACTCAGACACGTCGACACATTTAAGCACCAAAAAAAAGAACAACCAAGAAATGTTCGTGTGTTAATGAACATGTCAGTCCAGAAAATTAATCATAATTGTTTATTAAGAATCGTGATTTTGTGCAATTAGTTAGACAAATCAGTTCTTTTATGTTGGCATTTGAATACACAATCGATCAAAGACTGAACAAAGGATGATGCGACGCGGGCGTATACAATTTATTAAAATAGCAATAGGTGCAATAATTGTGTTGGCGGTATTTTACCTCTTATTTTCGAATCCAAATGCACATACGCGTGCGAAGCAAGCAATTTCAGCTAGATTCACAGCCAATAAGCCAAGGGAACGACCCGTCTTAGTGAAAGGTAATTCATGTCATTTATACTTGAAAAGGTGATCCAACTCATGCACTTGTTATTAGACCTATGGCCGCACATATTCATAAGATTTACAGGTTACTGCGTTTAATTCATACCGATTTCAATTGACAAGAAGAATAATCAAGTCTTATTTTGTTTTATATTTGGAAATAGAGCTTGGAAATTATGAGCCAAAAGATGTTAAAAAAAGAGAAGGCCCCGGTGAGTATGGTGAAGCGTACAATTTGCCTGAAGACAAACGAAATGCTGCCGATGAATCAGAAATGGAGTATGGAATGAATATTGCATGTTCAAATGAGATTTCACTCGATCGTGCAGTGAAAGATACTCGCTTGGAAGAATGTAAACATTGGAATTATCCAATTGATTTGCCATCAACAAGTGTTATCATTGTTTTTCACAATGAGGGTTGGTCCGTACTATTGCGAACAGTTCACTCGGTATTGAATCGCACACCAAAGCATATTTTGCACGAAATTCTATTGGTCGATGATTATTCCGATAAAGAGGACTTGAAAGACAAGTTAACCAACTACATTGAACGATTCAATGGAAAAGTGCGACTGATTCGAAACTCAGAACGTGAAGGTTTAATTCGTACACGGTCGCGAGGCGCAAAAGAAGCAACTGGTGAAGTGATTGTTTTCTTAGATGCACATTGTGAAGTAAACACCAATTGGCTACCTCCATTGTTGGCTCCCATTTACAATGATCGAACTGTTATGACTGTCCCCGTTATCGATGGAATTGATCACAAAAATTTTGAATATCATCCGGTTTATGGTGATAATCATCATTATCGAGGGTTTGTATTTTGTCTATAGAAGAAAAAAATGGTGTGATTTTTGAACATTATTAATTACAATTCCTTCTTTTTACTATAGAATTTTCGAATGGGGCATGCTTTACAAAGAAAATGAAGTTCCACAACGTGAACAAAAACGACGAAAGCATAACAGTGAACCGTATCGGAGTCCAACACATGCCGGTGGCTTGTTTGCAATGAATCGAGAATTTTTCCTTGAACTTGGTGCTTATGATCCGGGACTTTTGGTGTGGGGAGGCGAAAACTTTGAATTAAGTTTCAAAATTTGGCAATGCGGTGGCAGCATCGAATGGTTTGTTCATTTAAATTACACAATTTTATTGGATTTTTAAATATCTTTTTTTTTTTAAATAGGGTTCCATGTTCAAGAGTTGGTCACGTTTATCGTGGTTTTATGCCATATAATTTCGGTAAATTGGCTAGCAAAAAGAAAGGACCATTGATTACAATCAACTATAAACGTGTTATCGAAACATGGTTTGATGATAAGTACAAAGAATATTTTTATACGCGTGAGCCATTGGCACGATACTTAGATATGGGCGATATATCGGAGCAAGTGCGATTGAAGGAAAAATTACAATGCAAAAGCTTTCAATGGTATATGGACAATGTTGCCTACGATGTCTTCGATAAATTTCCACAACTTCCGGCCAATCTCCATTGGGGCGAATTAAGATCGGTTGCTACAGAGATGTGTAAGTTTAGAGCATACTCCTTAGAGAATAAACATCAACGAATTGCAAAGACAAATCCAACATTTGATAAAATCTATTGAATTTTGCTTCACAGGTATTGATGGAATGGGACGATCTCCACCTTCAATAATGGGACTGCAGCATTGCCATGGTCATGGGAACAACCAGTTGTTACGTTTAAATGCAGCTGGGCAGCTTGGTGTTGGTTCGTATTGATTTGAATTAGTTTTATCACATGAAAAATAGTAAATTAAATATCCAATTGATGATGAGACAAACAAAAAATCGACTATAAAATTAAATTGCAACCTTCAATTACAGGTGAACGATGCGTGGAAGCAGATCGTCAGGGAATCAAATTAGCATTCTGTCGACTTGGAACGGTCGACGGGCCATGGCAATATGATGAAAATTCCAAAACTCTGTTGCATAGAGTACACAAACGATGCCTGGCGGTTCATCCACAAACGCATCAAATGTCATTGCAGCCATGTGATGTCAACAATGCATATCACCAATGGACATTCCGTACGATTCGACCAAGCTGGGCTCGTGATGACTAAATAATAATCGGAGCATTCGATCTGTTTTTTTTTTTTTTTAATTCTTTGGTTGGTTGAAAGTTAGAGTGATAAACAAATCTTAAACTAATTGATAAATGTAATAGAGAAATCTTGCATAGCAAGCAATAGCCACTTAGGAATCTCCAGCATTTTTGATTGAATGTAAAGAAACAAGTTGCATAGACCAACAAAATTTCACAATGATTTAGCGATGCATAATAGATAGATAAAAGTGATTTTACAAAATATTTATTGAAGCAATGGAGATACTAATCGAATTAAAGACTTTCGTTTTAAATGAATTTGTATATTTCTTATTTGAAGATGACATTTTTATATATGCCGTTAGTAAAATAAAACACACAATCAGATTAATTGCACAAATGAATCATAATTGGCTTCTGTTAAAAGTACTTACCAGATTCAACGACTGACTCCATAGTTAATCTAATTTTTTTTAAATATCAATAAAAATACCCTGTTGATTTCAAATCTCAAGTTTGTTATATATTTTGCCGTTTTATGAAAGTAAATTGCTTCCTTTTGACCCATAGCTCGAGCTATCAGAACACATGTACTATGTGCTATCACTGCAGTGATCATAGTTTTTATGAGTTTTCGTGTGCTTCCAAACAAACCTGCCAAAGACTATGAGCGCTGTGGAGTGTGCACAGTGCACACAGTGTGTTCCATTGCTCCCATTTCGTAGGATCTATGTATAGTTCGATCTATAGCTGTAGTTCGAATGTAGTGTGAGAGAAAGAGGCATATAACATAACAAGAACCATTTTTTTTTTTAAATTACCTCCTGAAGGTATGACTCCATTTCATAATGAATATCTCTATTGATTACGTTAGATAGAGTGAATCTTTTAGCTGAAGATCAACAGAAAATTCATGTCATCATTTCTTTCCGAGAGGACTTTTTGACTTTTCGTCACCTTCAATAAAATCCCATTTAATCCTGATAAATAGAAAAAGCCTCAAGGAAACTGAAGGATATCAGATCATATAATCTGTGATTTGTAAAAGATATTCCACTAACTTTGACCTTCGTACAGAATAAGCACAAGTAGCAGCAACAATTTTTATATTTCGTTAAAAATATTGTCGGGATTTGTAGTGAACCTTTGGTAATAAGTAGTTTTCTATTATAGCAGCCAATTGTTTTCAATAAAAAGAAGTTTATTCCAAAATAACACACTTTATGGTTGGTTTGTTGTTTTATTTTTTTTTTTTGCAAAATCGCCGGTATAACAAAAAAAATCTTCAAGTATAAAAAAAGGGGAAAAATATTATTTGTTTGTTTAGATTGAACATGTCTTTAACATAAAATCAGAGAATTCAATCGCAAATTAACGAATGTGACTATTTTTTGTTCTCTTGTAATTTTTCCTTCATTTTACGCAGCAACACATCAAATGAATCACCATCATCGGTCGATAAGTTTGGCGTTGTTATCTGTGGAGTCTCTTCACGATATGTTGTATGGCCAGTATTATCTAATTAAATAAGACGGTCACGATTAGTTAGAGTTGAATTTGATAGCAGAAATTTGCAACTTAAATTCGGAACTAATATAAAAAACACTTACCCAAATCGAAATACTTTTCACGGCAGAATGCACGTCGACCACCGAAACTAACATCATAATGACTAATGGCAGGATTTTTTGAACTATCATCAATGGCAGTGTAAGCATCACCTGGCCGCACAAATGTAACGAATCCATACCTCATTTTGGTTCTGTCAATGATATTTGATATTTTTGTCAGGCTTATTGTTTGAAACCCATTAACTAAGGTTACAATTAAAAATGTTACTTACTCTTTGTAATGTATGGAAATATGTTTCACCTGACCATACACCGAGAATTTGCGACGCAGCTCCTCTTTTGTGATCTCTTCTTCAATTCGACCGACATAAACAATTCTTCGCTCCTCTGAAATTTTATTAAATTATCGTAATTAATTTTCACAATTCCCACATTATCAATGTTTATAAATAAGTCACAAACCTGGTGAATTGGTTCGTTTTGATGCACCCTGTCTGTATGTGTTGCTACGTTTCGAGTTGTTTGAAGTTGTACGTTTTCGATAGTATTGATGATCATCACCATAATATGATTTGGAAGAGCTACCACCATAGCTATTCAACGATCGTGCCGATGCACTTGAAACGTATGTACTTGAACTACTTGATGATTTCGATGTACTTGATGAATCGGTTGAGGTAGTTGAATTATCACTACTGCTCGAAAGCGAACGACTTATGGTGCGATGTCTACTTATATATTTATCATATTTCGATGATGAATAACGACCCGATTCACATCTCATGCGTTTGTGTCGTACAGTTTTGTGTTCCATAAATTCTGAATGACGTGATGGTCTTTGAATCATTTTCTCCTCTTCATCGCTATAGTAACTAGACTCTGATAAATGGCTTCGACCGCGATAATTTCGATGTGTTCGATTTTTACCGTCCGAATGTAAAAAGTGTGCTTCATTCAATCGGCTGTCTCTTGGTATGCTATTGGTGCGCTTTTCATTCGATATTGATTGCTTTTTGGATAACGGTGTGAACTTTTGCAATGGTGGAAATTGGAAATATGGATCCGTTTGAATTGATGTTGACACTCTCATTGGTCGTACTCGATCTTTTCGCAAATGCATGATCACTTTATTCTCACCATGCTCCTCCTTTTCATCGACATTCTCTGTAACATTTGATGCATCTGCATCTCCATTGATTCCTTTAGATTCTTTTTTACCATTTTGTTCAATGCAGTGGGTCTTCTTCAAAATAACATCTTGAATACTTGATATCAATGAACAGCATGAAATTTTCGAATTGGCCTTTTCAACGGATGTTTGTATATCGGAAAGTAAAACGGTTGATTTAACCGATTTTATTTCGGATGGTTGGATGAATGATGCTTCCGGTATCGAAATGTCAGTGTTGCAACCCATTGAAACGATGATAATTTCTTCATACATCGAGTTTCCCACCAAATTATTAGATGGCTCATCATTTTTACTTTCACCATTTTCACGATTTGCATTATTCTGTGCCTCGTTTTCCGGTTGTTCGCTTTTCATATTTTCAATTAAATCATCTTTAACACCAACACTTATGTTATGACTCATTTTTAAACTCTTTCTTTTTAAATATTCTTGAACGTTTAATTTTCGTTTTGCATTTGATTCAACTTTATTTTCGTCAACGGTCAGAATTTCGGGTTTGACATCTTCGTTGACTTCTTGCGAAACTAACACATCATTGTTCACTTTTTCCGTTTCATTTTTGATTTGATTTTCACTTGGGGGCACTTTTTCGACTTTTTTCTCAAACACTGGCAGAACTTTACACGGTTCATCTGTGCATTTCGGAGCAATAGTTGCCGGAACTTTGATTTCACTAGATGATAAATTATCATCTGACGGTGCCTTGGTCTTTTCGGTTGCAAACATTTTGAATTTAGCCGGATTTTGTAACAATAGATTCGATTTAATTATACGTTTCTGCTGTTCCAAATGATTCTTTTTGGCTACCAACGATCCTGATGATTTCGTCTTTGGCACAAGTTTTGCATTTGTAACAAGTGCTTTCGCGAAATCGGTCGAATCCAAACTTTTGCTATCGATAATAACTGGCTTATTGCAAGTGATTTGTGTCTTTCTTCTAATGTTGACGGTTCTCTTTGATGACTCCTTGATGAGTCTTTTGGATGGTGGACTTGTTTTCCTTTCAATTTTTACTTGAAGCGGTTTTTCTTTAATTTCATTAATTCTCTTATTGCATTCAATTTCGACTACTGAATCTTCCTTTTCTTTACTAATGACTTTGGGCAATGGTTCTGGTTCGCTATTTACATCAATATCTGTATCGGAATCAGAACTCGAATCCGAATCCGATTCATCGGAATCCGTATAAATTTGACGATATCTATCGTGCTTATAATATGATTTATCACGTTCACTATTATCACTCGATTCAGTACAATTGTAATATTTTGCGGTGATTGCAATATCTTTACCGCGACCTACACCAACTGTTTTAACTGTATACGGTGCCACTTTAGTCGTGTTCACTTTTTCCAAGGGGCTAGACGGCACCGGTGCGGTCATTGTTTTAAGTAATTTCGCTTTATTTATGGGACGATCCGAGAACATTTGCTGCATAAGCATATTTCTTAAGCCCTTTCCTTGTCCGGTCGGTGGTGCTTTGGTGATATTCTTTAAATCTTTTAATTCTTTGCGATTAACAATTTCTTTTGCACGATCTGGTAATTGTTTTGACATTTTAGCAGTTCGCTTCTCCGACGGCGGACACCATACTGGATCAGTATTTTTCTGTGATTTAACCGCTTTATTGCGTTTACCATCATCGATTGCCGGTTTGATAGCGTTGCTAGCACTAGTCTTATCATCCTCATCACTGTCATCACTCTCGATAAATTCACGCGATAAATTTTTCCTCTTGCGGCGATTACTTGCTGGTGTTTTAGTTACTTTGTCATGGTTTGCATTGATTGGTGTACGTGACACATCGCAAACATTTTGATCTAAATGTGTAAAATCACTCAATGATTGTACTCTCATACGTTGTCGAAGATTTACTGCATCATTAACCGGCGATAGCAATAATGATGTACTCTCACCGCCAATGTAACTGGCCAAATCGAATTGATGGTCATTTTTGAATAAAATTTCATCGTCCTGTGGATCGATCGGAAAATCATCATCGATATTCAATGTTATTATATCAAAATCATCCGTTAATATTGGTTGTAATTCGAATGGTGTCGAATCCACTGAAGCACTTGTAGATGCTTGCATCTCCTGTTCATCATTATCGTTGCCTTCGTCCGAACCCGAATCCGACGATGTATAAAAACTATTTGGATCAATTGCTATGATCTCAATGTCCTGGAATTAATGAAATTTCAAAATGTTCAATCGGTTTTGACATCTGATCTGAAATCTGTCACTTAGACATGACAACACTTACTTGTAGGTCATAGTCATCATCAAATTTTTCATTGATAAATTCAATACCGTTATAGGTGTTGTTAATGTTTTTGCCATGTATCGCAGCTGATCTCATTCTGTGACATAGAAAAACATAGACATTAACATTTCGAAAAGTAAAAAAAAAAACACTATTTCATTTTCTTAATTCTCGTCTTACTCAGATTGTTCAGTGGTGACTCCTGACATGTTGTACGCATAATTTTCGAATTGAACGCTTGCATTACGTGCTTCCATTTAATCGTATCAACCTACAACATACAAGACATATTGTTATTGTAATTTCAGTACAACCAAAAGGTATGAATTTGACATTGACTGGCACAGATCAGGCAAAAATTCCTTACTACACACATGACTGATCATTCTACAGCACAACAAACGAAATTTATTTATAAACATCGAATCAATGATAAAATCTCATTTAAATAAACGTCACGAATCGACGTAACATCATCACATACACTTCATTTGTCATATTAATTCGATACGATTTCTTAAAAATAAAATGAAATTGTTTATTTTAAAGTTCACTTTAAAAATGATTCAAAATTAAATGATTACAAACAAAGTTGGCACTGTTTTAAATCAATCGATTTTAGATGAAAAAAAAATTGAATATTGTGAAATTGGAATAATTTGATGATCTATGTTGATCGAAAATTGATTATGGTAAAATGATTCAAATTAGGTGAATGGAAAATGTTCAATAGATTTTTCAATATTTTACATTTGATTAAAATCAAACATTTTTCCTGTACTTTATTATTCAAAAAAAATAAAATATTTTTGAATTTCATCACTTATGAAATCGTCGAAAATGGCGCGTTAGTCCACCTACATTGGACTATTCTACGGTGAATATGTAAATAAACACGTTTCTATTTGTCTTTTGCTTCCTTGTATTTTTTGTGCCCATCTTTTGTAATATATTTATGATTTCGTATGAAAACAAATAATAGAACAGATGTAAGAAAAAGAATCGTATCGAATGGGTTGACCACGCGACTATGTGTAACACACACTATTTTCGAGCATATCGAACAATCTTATGTAAATAGAATTCATGTGAGCCACATTCTGTACAATGATTGGATTACGTGACTTAAAAAGATGCCAACGAAGTAAAATTGACGAATTTTGAGTGCAACAGATGGTTTAAATTGAATTTAAAATTTCGAATTGTATTTGCTTTTGCATTTGTGCAATATATATGATGATCTCGCGTGATGAGAACATCATAACACGTTGTCACAATGCTCCAATTAATCAGTTTCAGGAAATAGTTTTATGTGAAAGTCGAGTTGATAGATAAAAATATCAAATTCGATATAAAATTGAATAAAATTCAACATTCACTTTGAATCGATTCAATTTAACTTGGCAATAAAGTAACAAACTTTTAACAGTCCGAATGGTATGAGTTTTGACACACAACATGAAATCCATGATAACCACGTTTGTCGATTGTTTGCAATCTATCGTCACATAGCATGCTTCAGTATGCTACACATACAGACAGGTTATGATTCGTACCTTTCTCTATTGCTCAAAATCTCCGTGATGTTCTTTCCGAAATTATTGTCAGGATCACACACTGAACTGATTTGATTGTTTAAATTCTAAATAAACTTCCTAAATATGTTCAATCGACGGGGCTATATTGACATAATTTATACTTCACGTGTGCACAGCACACGCATCAAATGTTTCGATTGCAAAATGTAATTTATTACACAAATAAAAGCACTTTTTTTTTAAAGAAACGAGTTTTAAGTCCGAAATTTCGCTGATCTGTTGAAATGAATCGATTAAATTTCACCAATGTGTTGATATATCCATAAAATAAATCAAAGCACCGTTCTTAGTTGGTTTGGGAATTTTTTTGTTCCCTTCGATTTAACCGATTCACGTGTACTGAAACCGACAATACACCAAGAAAATCGCGAAAAAACTAAACTTACTCGTATACACGTTGCTTGCACACAGACTCAATGCTACATACACACCCATACATTGATACCGTAGAATGAAATACATGTATCAAACCGTTTGAGAGCTATATTCTTCACTGAAACGAGGAAATAAAATGTTAGGTTAGACCAACAACGTAAAGTGGCTAGCGGGTGTGTAATACACACACACACACACTCATGCATTCAGATAGACTTGTGTACAGCTTCAGCACCATTGTTGAGGTAAACACAATGAAGATAGAGAAAAAACGTGCTCTCTGTTGATATTTATACCCTTTGTTAATGGTCGTTCACATTGAAGCTCGCTTAAGGGACATGTGCGAACAAGTAATGTTCGCAATGAAAATTGAACAGTCTGTTTGACCCATAGGTGTGATTAGTTTTCTCTATAGAGAAGATATATCTATGCTCTCATATATTAATATTTTATCATTTCTTACATTCTTCTACTAAAATATCCCCACAGATCAAGCATCTCTTAAACTTACCGGCAAAACGTTGACATTTCAATGTGAACCAGCTATTTTGACACATCGAAACTTGTAATCTCAGTCAAATTTGACATTTCCCAATCAACCAAATGTGTACGTAAAGAGTTTTTTTTTTCATTGAGTAAAACCTAGAATCAAAAACGATGAACGCGATGCAAAAAGAAGAAACTATTCAGGCTGTGCTGATAGCCGATGCTTACGATAAAACTCTTCAGCCATTTATTAGAGATGGAAGTCCGGTAAGTCTAAAATAATTTTAATATTCATTTGTTATCATTGTTCTGAAATGATGACGCAAGTGTAGACCAATATAAAGCAATACTTTCCTTTCACAGAGTCTGATTCCGCTGGTAAATACACCATTGATTGATTATGCTCTGGAAGCGCTAAACAGATCCCAAGTTGAAGAGGTATTTCTATTCGCAACGAATTTTGTGGATGATATTAAAGCTCATGTTCGGTAAATATTTAAATTATTTATGATGATCAGTGTTCACAATCGGGCCATGTCCAATTATTTTTTTCCGAGAATCGGGCTAAAATTTCGGATCTATCTGTTTTGAATCAGGAATCCAGATTTTTGTTGGGCCTGGAAGTTCGGGCATCCTGAACATCTTGATCGGCCTCTTTGGCACTTTGGGCCCAAGGCCCGATTGTGAATTGTGATGATAACAATAGTAAACATGAGCAAATAATCTAAATTCATCAATATTTGAATGTTATAGGAAACGAACTGCGGAAAAATGTACTTGGTCAATTCGAATGACAGTACAAGTGGTTGGATCCGATGGATGTCACAGTTTTGGTGATGCTTTGCGAGATTTATACGCCAAACGGCTTCTTCGAAAGCATTTCATTTTACTAGGCGCTGATACAATCACAAATACAAACCTTTATAATATTCTCCAGACTCACATGTAAGTCCATAAGCTTCATAAATTCGATCAAGAGCTTTTGATTTTCATACAATAATTCATTTTGACTAATTATAGAAAAAAGTATGCTTTCGATGAAGGAACCTCAATGACGGTTGTGTATAAAAAATCCGCACCTGGTATTTCCACTGGTCAAGAAGTAATCATTGCAAATGATGCTCGAACAAAACGTTTACTGTTTCATCAACGTGCTAAGGCAAAACGAGGCCGAAAATGTGTATTTCCATTAGAAATTTTCACCGAAAATGCATCCGTTGAAATTCGACATGATTTAAGTGATCCAGAAATTGCCATTTGTTCACCATCCGTTCTATCATTGTTTGCCGATAATTTTGATTTTGAGACTCGAGACGATTTTATTCGTGGTTTATTGATTAATGAGGAGATTTTGGCGAGTACAATTTATGTATCGGAATTACCTAGCCAACAGTACGCAGCAAAAGTGAAAGACTGGCAAATGTATCGGATTGTTAGGTAAAGTTGTAACAAAAAACTAAACCAATTAAAACAAGATTATATTAAAGAATTTATTCGATCATTATAGTCATGACATCATCAATCGATGGGTATATCCGTTAGTTCCAGACATGGGAATTTGTACCCTACAGCAAAACTACATGTTTTTACGAAATAATGTCTATCGAAATAGAACAGTTCAGCTTGCAAGTAGTGCCACTTCACGAGAGAATGTTGTTATCCATGAAAATTGTAAAGTGGCCGAAGGCACCGAATTGGTGAATGCTGTCATTGGAAGAAACTGTAAAATCGGTCGAAATTGTGTACTAGAGAATGCATTTGTCTTTGATAATGTTGAAATTGGAGATAAATGCGTGTTGAAAAATTGTGTGATTGGTAAAAATGTGAAAATCCAAAACGAATCGGTTATCCATAATGGTACTGTTATTGGAAATAGCTGTGTAACTCCACCTCAAACGACAATCGAAAAGGAGTTTGTTGTTGCAAAATCGAGTACTGATGAATACGATGATGGTAAGCCAGTAAATTTTCGTCAAGTTTATCCATTGATTTCGATTTAACGAGTTCATCTCCCTTGCATGTAGCTATTTACAAGAAAATCGGTGATCACGCATTCATTATGCAAATCAGCGAAAGTGTGAATCGTGTTGGTGGTGGTGGTGGTGATTCAGATGAGGAAAGTGTATGCAGTGAATTGGAGAATTTGCATATGACTGACATTGTTTATAAGTATGAAAGCAGCATATGCAGCACAAGTACCGATGGAACGGCATCAAATCGTTTGACACCAATACCTGATGATGCCAACAGTGAGTTCCTCTCTCTCAATCCATAAAAACTATTCATGTACGCCCAAAAAAAATGAGCCACATTTTTCATTTGCAGTTTTCTTGACCGAAGTAATTGATTCATTGGAACGTGGTTTTAAAGAAAAAACCGAACCCGATTACCTAATACTCGAAATCAATTCATCACGTTACGCATACAATATGTCATTATCGGAAGTAAATTTCTATGTGGTTAAAGCGCTACTTAACCTGTATCCAATCAAAGAATCAAATGGAAATGTTTTAACGGCATTCAATCAAATATTTGCACAACTGCATGGTGTTCTCAAGAACTATATTCGTGGTCCGCAAGCGATGAGTGATTGTTTAAAAGCAATTGAGGTATTTTTCTTTTGCCCCGGTTATTTGATTCTCTTTTGTTCACTGTTTGTTATATGTTCTAAATGATATTTCTGTTGAATCTTCAGGAGAGTTGCCATCAAAATGAGAAGCTCAAATCGAAAATTGCACAAATCATTCACTTCCTGTATGACAAGGAGATTATAACGGAGGAAAGTATTTTGTCATGGCATGATGAGCTCGATGATGATAAAGAATGGATTCGAAACACAATGGCAAAGTTGATTGAATGGTTGAACGCATCAAGTGAAGAAGAATCATCGAGCGACGACGACGATGACGATGAATGAAATTGAAATTAATGGTGTAGAACGGACAATATGCGTGCTGTTACTGCGTTCAGGTCATGTGGTTATGTCGGCCTCATCTCATCTATATTACAACGGTGTTGCTGTTTCTTTTTTCGCTGTTTATTTTTGCTATATTATTAAAACAATTCAGAAATAATGAGAAAAAACACAATAAATCCCAAAAAAACACAAACCAATTGCACTGTGTGATTTTCATTTTCAATGTTTGATTTTTTTTCACTTCATTTTTTCCACTTTATTCATATAAATAAATTATTACTTTTTCTTCCATCATCTAGATTTCGGATGATAATAAAGCCTTGCACGGTACTGTACTTTTACTTTAATCGTTAGGCACTATTCATAATGATCATTATTTTATTCCAAATTATAATCTATAATATGTCTATTTCATTTGTTTGTTGCCATTTTCGTTTGTGTTCGTTTTACCTACAATTAAATATTAGTGTTTTTTTTGTTCGATTTCTTCACGGTATGTGATCGGTCAATTTGTTTGAAAATACAATCAGAATAAATAATCATAAAAATGATATGAAACAAAAAGAAAAAAACAAAAAAAACAAAATACTTGGATCTTATAAATTATAACAGATTCTACCTAAGAATTAAAATTCCCGACGTATCAAATTCGATATTTTGTGGTAAGTGCATCTAATAAATCTAATACCTAAATTGCCATTGTAATATCACTGGGTCTGTAAATGGTGTTTTATTATATTTTGTTGTTCAATTCGTGCAATCCATCTCATTCGTATGCTTCTGATTTTTTGTTTTCTCATTATCTTCATGCATTTTCTGACTCTCTGTGTAATTCCAATGTATAGAATTATGTTTAGCGTAAAAGAATTGAATTTGCAATGTGCATTTTAGTGCATCGGAATCGATGTTTATGTGTTTTGTTTTGATTTTTTGTTTTATTCCACTTATTCTATAAATACGAGTGATCGTTTGATTCTTTTCGGTTCTCATTATAAGAGGAAAACAAAACACAATTGGATTTTATTGGTGTATAATTTGAACAGTGGCTATCTTTAAACTTGGTTCGTCCGCTTTGTTTAAGCATTCGCAATAAAAAAATGCTTTGATTGGAAGCATGTTTCTGCATAAATAATAATAACAACCTAATTTTACATGTGTATTCCTTTTGCAAATTGCATGAGATTCCATTGGCTGCATTTGTATGAATTTGCGGTTCGCTTGAGATGTTCATTTATCGATGTTATCGTTTTAGTCAATTTTGTTGATTGCTTTATCACTTTGCCGTTGAGTTCGTGATGCGAACGGAAATGGCAGCAGAGGATTAAAAATCGTACTGATCAATGCATCTTCATCGTCAGCTTTTTTATAGCCCCACATTGACATTGCTTCGTTGCAATGTGTTTGAATTCGTTGAATTTCACTAAAACCTAAATCACGCATCCAATGAAATGGAGCCGTTTTGGAATCACGGAATGTTGAACTCACACCACCGATATCGGTTCGGGTGTGTGAGTCCAAAAACTCTTCAACATCCGCATCAAATGGCAACCCGTAAAAATTCAATATATCTTTTGTCACCTTGAATGGATCCAACGATAGATCCTCATATCGTATTGCTTTGAAACGTAATGGATATTTTTTTATTAAGATTTCGGCCGCTTTGTAATCGGCCACCATATCACTGCATAGGATTGCCGGATCATCACAATCGGGTTGACCCGGACACCATTCACGATGCTTACGTGATTGTATGGTACCGCGTGGATCACGGACTAATAGCACAATTTTTATATTTAATCCCGGATCAATTAACAATGGCTCTGAAAGTGCGGCACGCAAACGAACCACTTTCATACTTTGAAATGGAAATAGACGACAAAATGGATTTAGAAAATTTGCATCGAAACAAAATTGTGGATACAGTTGACAATTTCGCCACAACCGATGATTATGGGTGAAGAGAAAATTGTGACCTTGTCCATACTCCAGATACGTTTCGAGACCTGTATAGTTGCATTTTAACAATTGACGCAACGTATTGACCGCTTCAGTTGACTCCGGTGGATCACGCACCTGCATGATGTCGTAGTAGAGTAACGGCTCATAATGGTAATAATTTCCAGGCATCGCATTCAAAATATCGCCAAGAAATGTTGAACCCGATCTCCAAGTCGATAAAATCACTAGAGGGAATACAATAAAATACAGAGTTTATTTTTCTTTAGTTTCATATCGTACAATCTTTTGTGTTAGAGCAAAAAGTTTAAATCTATAATTACTATGTACTATTATTATGAAATTGAATGTTTCCATGTGCATATGTAGAACACGGCAATGCAGTGCCATGCTACCTAGTTTTGTCATGCTGACTCTTTTGTAGTACATAAACATTGTATTTGTTTTTGTTTTTGTTTTTTTTTACAGTACTTTGTAATCAGTATTTTCATGCTATTCAATCGCATATTTACACAGGTGAATGGATGGCATTTTTGCTGGAGAAAACATGGTTGTTAAATAAATATTTATCTATCTAAGATCAAGTCAATTTGTTGTTTTAACTCTTACAACAATGCATTTATCTATGCACAGTAGCTAATTTTTATTTATTTAAATCGCATGATGATCTCCGACATAAAAAATTATATGGAACAGTTTTTTTCCCATTTAATTGAAAGTAATTCAAATAATAATTGTTGTTCAAACTCACCACTTTGAAATGGCTGTCCATTGGTTTCGGGCGTTAGAGCTGTCAGCCCAATCATTTGTTCTGTATATTCAAAATCTTTCATTTTTGATGCGATACGCTGACGTTGTGCATCAATAATATCTTCAATTCTCACGGTAGTGTTAATAAAATTGGTTGTTTCGGCTGTAGCCGATTCCGATGTTTGAAAACTGCCAGCAAATTTTCGATTGTAATATTGTGATCGTTGTTCAGTATTGTGCGGATGCATGATATGATTATATTTTGCACTATGCCGATTACTATTATCAAATCCATTGTTACTATTTGGATAATTATTACTATTTGCATAATTCGACTGATGATGATATTGTCGATGTGCACTGTGCAATTTAATATTTCGCATAAATTCTTCGGGTGGTGCCGATGAAAATGGAGACAACGAAATTCGATTACTCGCATAGATCAATAGAATGCATAGTACAATGAAAATGAATAATGCGGCCGGATTCAGTCTTCGTGCCATTTTCCCATTGATATTGAAATAAATAAAAACAAAACACACACTAATTCAATCAATTATTTGCTACAATTCATTCACTTTAGCACAACAGCTTGTATACGATGTTAGCCTATTTTTATTTCGATTTTTCCCACGAATCATTCAAAATGCAAGGCAAAATGCCTTGTACTTTGTATTGGAAGAAGTCGTTGTAAATGTTTTTTTATTCGCTTAGATTTGTATTTTTTAATGTTCATTCCTTTGCTAGGTACACGTAATTATTAAATTGTGCCGTACTTTCCATCCACATTTAATATTCCATTATGGTTCTTCTGTTTCTTGTTTTTTTGGTCACCTCTTTTGCAGTGTACAATTTTATACACGAGCACACACCGTATACAATATTTCGCCGAAATGTGTTTAATGATTTATGACTATTTTCTTTGTAACCGCTTGTACAAAAGCATCAACCATACATAACAATTTATTTTAATTACAGATTACACTCTATTTGCCTAAATTTAGGAGTTACGTTCTTATTTCAGATCCATTCAGAGCATAAGGTGTGCAACATTCGCAGTCAATACTGCTAAAGCTATAATAAATTATAATTTTTGATGTGAGGTCATCATGTTTGAAATTTTAGAATGCCACAAAAACACGTCCATAGCACATCGTTTGTAGTTCCAATCACTTCACATTGTTGTCCATTGTATACGATTCACTTCTCAGTAGATACGCAAATGCAAATGCAAATAACATTTCAATCGGCCTCAGTAGCTGATATGAAGTTACGATTCGATGCTAATTAAATTTTACATTCCATCATAAAATTTCAATATGCAATATGCAAAATGAAATTAGCTATCTTCTGTGTGTTCCTACAGCCAAATAATCAGCACTTGTCACTTGCTCACTGTCTTTCCTTTTTGTCACCATTTTTTTTTCATCACTCTCTTGTTTGGTTTTATTTTATTTCTTATTTTTGTTGTTGTTATTTCTTTTCTATTCAATCGAAAATGCCGTTCCGTAAGTTCGCAAATGCCAGTTTCTTATGTGATGTTGTTTAGCTGCTGCAGCAAGTTTGACATGATTTCTTTCACTAATCCATGATGTTTCTACATTCACCCAATTTTTTGTTTCATATTTTTGTGTCACGAGATATTTGCAACATAAAACACACACAGCACCACCAACATTTTTACGTGTTTGCAGTGAAATTCATTATTGTTCTTTCAGCCTTTTTTCCCATCCGCAATTTAGTGTTGCTTTTTCTCTTCTCTTCTTTTCTCTTCGTTTCTTTCCTTTTCAACTTCTGCTGTATGTTGAGTGTGTGTTTTTTTTTGCGTTTTGCTGTGCAGAGCAATAGAAAACAAATCACGTCACGAACTCAATGAAAACATGTGAGCGAGCATTAGGTTTTATCGTATACACAAAAGAAAACGCTTTCAATATGTTAGTTTAGCTAGTTTTTTTCTTTAAAATTTGTTTTTTTGTTGTTGTTATCCATTTCTTTCTATTTTTCTTTCCGTTTCGGTGACGGTCCGGATTGAATGACGAGAACGAACTGTTCGAGAGATACAAATGAAATATCAAGACCGAACATTACATTCCGACTTTTATGAAGTCGCGATGCGCGTATTTTTATGTCTATACTCGCATTGCAGCTCATTCGTTTGTATCGAAATGACACGTATAGCATATAAAATCAGTGTGTATGCGTTTGACTGTTGGTGCGAAAGAGACAACCATATGATCACTATGTGCTATTCTATGCTCTGCATGAGACCATCCTTCAACTGGAATAAATATTGACTTTATGAAAAACGTTGCACCGAATTTTGCTCATTTATTTGGGATTTTATCTTTTTTTCAGGGTAAATTGATTTTTTGTTGTTCTTTAAATCGATAAAAATTGGAGACAAAACCAAACAAATATTTATTTGATTTGAATGCATTAAAAATGTTTAATTAATACAGTCTTACAGTTATCTATTAATTTTTATTTATGCTTTCTTATTATTCACTTCATTAAAATTATTTGCATTCTTCGTGATATGGCTCAAGCTGACGGAAATCACGCCATGTCGGCGGATACGAGTTCAAAAGACGATTTCCACATTTTTTACATGGTTCGCTGAAGAGCTTCAAATAGCTGTGCAACCAAGCCTGAAATATATACAAAGAACATATTTTATAACATTCAACATTTATTTTATTTGAGATTAGATCTAGGTCCAACATAGTTGATGTTGATTTGATACCATTACCATGAAAAATTTCACCGCCAAATCGGGCAACGTTGGACTGTAAAAGTGAAGCATTGCTGAGTGTGTATGATCCTGAACCTTACGAAAAACTTGATGCCTTGATTCAGCCCATAAATCATCGTCAAACGTTTCATCGTAACCTTTTACTGTGACCCATTCGATCATGATTCCCTTAAAAATTAGAGCCGCTTTAAGCACACGACCCAATTTTATCTAAACAAAGGAAAATTGTTTGTCAATCATCATTTCCGTCTCTTTTGTCTTGAATGAGATAAAAATAGAACAAAATACCAAACTAAATGAGCTCACTTACATGAACAATTGCATTTGTGGCATGAGGTCGAGTTATGTTGATAGACATATCATTTAATGACCGTTCGATATTGGTTAGAACACTGTCGAAGTGTCTGAAATAACAAAAATTAATTTTGGTATTATCTGAAGCGGAGATTCCGCATGACTTTCATTTGTTGTTAAGAACTTTTAACTTACGTCGATGGTATGTTGTGGCTTGAAACCAACGGTCGCCGTCTTTTGTTTGAGTTGCTGTTGTATGACCGCTTTAAAGAGTTTGCATGTAAAACTGTGGCAGCTATCGAACCATAATCATGAACCTGGATAAAGAAAAAAAATCACATTTTTAATGGTGATTAAGGGTTCAGTAGGTAAAAGGAAAAAAAACGATAGAAACTATCCGAACCTTATCAATCCACTTGTAGCTATTAACTAATTGCGAATACAATGCTTGGCGATCTTGTGATAGTTCTTGGGCTAAAAATGAAGAATTCCCCAGCGTAAGTGGAGCTGGCGGTGTGCTAAGGCTGTTTATAGTTGATTCTAGGTCCCTTCGATTTGAATTTAATCAATTTAGGTGGAAGTCATTTAAAAATTAATATCAATTTCCAAATAAAATAATGATATGTTTTAACCAACCGTAAATGTGTGTTAGCCGATGTGAGTAGCTCTTGAAGTTCATGTAAAAACTTATTTTCACCATGTTCTTCTCCATGCTCGATACGAATTCCGCCACCGAGTGTTTCAAATATTTGTCCGACATTTGTTCGTAGCAATTTTAACGATGTTAACGATTGATGTAATTGTTCCATTTTATTTTCTTTACAGAAATGGACAAAAAAATTAGAAATTTGTCGAAATGGATATTGTTGATAGTATAGCCGGGCGTCACATAGGCCATGAAGTGTCAATGATTGACGCAAATGATGATCCCTATCGGAAACCCAACCGCAACGTTAACAAATGACATTTGTTCATGTATGTTGAACATTGACAGAAGGCAAAACTTATCACTGTCTTCGTCGCAAACATAGTGCTTGTTTTTCAATCGAAATTGTAATTTTAAGACCGGGCAGAAAATAAAATAAAACTCCAAAATGGGTCGCCGTTCAATAAATACCACGAAAAGTGGTAAATATATGAATCCAACGGATCAAGCACGTAAAGAAGCCCGAAAAAAGGAATTGAAAAAGAATAAAAAGCAACGTCAAATGGTGAGAGCGGCTGTGCTCAAAGGAAAAGATCCGGCACAATTGATTGAGGAAATGGAAAAAATCGATGAGATGGGTTTGTAGCAATTTGTTAAATTAAATATGTTTTCTTCTAATCTGAATGTTAATATGTGATTTGAATTTGATTTGAATGTGATTTTTCAACAGAGTACAATGTGCTGCAGCCATCACCATTGAATGAGAAAGTATTGCGTGAAAAGCGAAAAAAACTTAAGGAAACATTCGATCGAGTTATGCGACTCTATGTAAGTATTTGAAGAGGATTTTGAATAGTGAGATAAAACCATTGGCAAGTAATACTCAAATACTAATTTAACTTTTAGCACAACGACGATCCCGAGCTGTGGGCCGAGTTGAAACGCAAAGAAGTGGAGTATGAACGTCGTCGTAATAAGCGTGTTCAATACTTTGAAAGTGTTCGAACTGCTCAAACGGTGCAAATTGAAGATATTCCATTGCCTGATGTGTGTGAAAAGACTTCAGCTCCAACAGCACAGCCGCAAATACCATTTGGATCGTTGCCGCTACCACCGAATTTACCACCTCAAGTGCCCCCAGGAGGCATTCAAATTCCGCCAAGTATTCAATCGGCTATTGCTGCCCATCAAAAAGCACAAGCTGAAGAGAAAAGTGCAAGTGAACCAAAGCGAAAAGAGCCCCCAGGTTGTCCACCGGGTCCACCGCCCGATTTACTTTCAATGCGAGACTTGGATTCTGATTATGAGAGTGAAGACAGTGACAGAGGACGACGATCACCGGCGGTAAAACGATCAAGGTCCAGACGATATTCATCGGATCGAAGCTCAAGCCGCTCCGATAATCGTAACAGTGAAAGTGAACCTGAAGTGGATGTACCAAAACCAACTTCAGTTCAACAACGCATGTTGGCAATAGCCGGTCAAAAATACGACGATTTCATGAAAGAATTGGAAAACGTACACAGTCAATCGGATGATCGACAATCATCAAAACATAGCGATAGAAATCGAAGTGATGATGATAGCAGAAGTGATGATGACTCGAATCGAGACAGTGATGAACCGAAGCAACGTTCAGCTGAACCAAGGCCTAATGTGCCAAACATGAATCAGAGAGATGGAGACAATGCATCGCAAGCACTGAGAAAAGAAAATCCAGCGGCCATTCCCAATTTGTCGTCAGTTCCGGCACCACCCATGCCACCTCCAATGTTACACAAAATGCCGAGACCTCCCCCACCACCAATGGGTAATTACCAGAAATAAACACATTTTTTTACCTCCAAAGGTCAAAAATGTCACATTTTTCCCTATAGAAGACAAAAACATCTTTATTGTGGAATAAATACAATATTTGACATTTGTTTGCACATGTTGTGCGCTGTTAATAAGATTCAAGCACTTTAGGCAACTGTCAATACTAGAAATTCTTGAATACTGGAACACATGTATTTTTTCCTTGGGGTGAAGTTGTGATTTTGGACCTCCGTAGGATAAAAAATGTCTATTTTTTCATTATTTAAAGTTGAATCAATTTTGATGAGTGAATTATTACACTTTTCTCGTTTGCAGGAATGCCACAAATGATGTTCCGACCACCACCAATGCGCCCTGGCCTACAAGCACTCGGAATGCGTATGCCGCCAGGTTAGTCAATGAGTCTGTTCAATGTTTCATATGGCACAATATTTATTAACGATGTTCTCTTTTGCAGGTGGTCCAAATATGATGCCACGATTCAGAATGCCTCCAGGTCCACCTCCTGGTGCTCCCCCAAATAGATTAATGCATCCGCATCACAATAAGTTTGGTCCACAGCATCCACCACCACAACAGCCACAGGTTCGTTTCTACATTTCAAAGAAAATCTCTTCTGTCTAAAGATCAATCTTGTTAATTATTCTATTCAATATCGTTAATTTCCTTTGTAGAATATGATGCATCAACCACCAAAAGATACAAAAGGCATGACGACCATCACAGCCAAACCACAGATTCGTAATCTCAGTGCAGACGTGACCCGTTTCGTTCCATCTGCATTACGAGTGAAACGTGAGGATAAGAAACCTCAAAAGCCCAAATCATTCATTAATGAGTATAGTCGACAGCAGCAAAATGAAGCCGCAAATAAATCGAATAAAGGAACAACTAAAGATGATGCTTACATGCAATTTATGCGAGAAATGCAGGGTCTTCTATAAGAGCATTTCATTTGATTTGAGTGTTTTTTTTTTAATTTTTCATAAATTTCGATACCATAATAAATTTAATTGAGCAATGTAAGAAGAAAATTCAAAGAAAACAGTAAATGACTTTTAATAACAAGAATAGCTTGCCGTTTCTTTATTTATGCTACAGTGCATGAAAAATGCTTAAACAGTGTCAAAGAGAGTATTCAGTATGTGTCTGTTTTCTGTATGGTTTTATCCATTTATTCACAAATTGTATCAACAAATATACTACAGATTATCGGCAAAACAAAAATATAACTAAATTGTAGCGTGAAATGTTCACGTTGGCTATTAAAATGCATTAGTTTCGTTATCACTGAGTTATTTTTTATATGGCGTCTTCAAAAACACATTGCAAGCCCAGTGACCCTTTGGTTTTTTTTTTTTTTCATTTGACACACAATCTTCAAGCGAATTTCATATTGCCCAGAAACGAATGGAGTATTTACAAGCCTTTGTTGTACCATGCGTATTCAAGGTTTGGCTTTTGCTTCTTAATAATGTCTTTTACGTCTGGCTCAAGATCGTTAACCTGTTGAAATTTTAAAAAAAAGTATAAAAATTACTTAGTTTTACTCAATGTGATGACAATATACATTTTCACATTCAATTTTTAAGAATATTTTGTTATACCTTAATGCTGGCCATTTGACTGAAGAAAGCACATCCCAATGGAGTGGCAAATATCAAAATAAAACCAACCAAACCGGTTTGAATTGGTGCATTTGCCCATGGATACCGTTTAAACAAACCTCGGTTTGTCAACTGCTGTACCACAATTGGTGTTAACACTGTTAAAACAATTAGGAATAATTTCAACATTATTTCAACATCTACTTGTAGTGAAGTTTATTCAGATATACGCACCCATTCCGGGCATAGCCATGGCGATACGACTCGCAATAACCGCGCTGATGCCTTGATAAGCAGCTTTCTTCGAAGCAGTGTCTAAGCTTTCGTACTTGTCATCGACTAAAGATATGCCTTGTTTCAGCTCTCTAAAAATGGGCATTTAAAAAAATTAGCGTTAGAATACTCTTTGAAAGGAGAGAATACTTTCTGACTTACTGGATTCGCATCATTGGAATGTTAATACAATTTGCAGCTGCCACAGCTACAACGGGCACCAAGCGTCCGATCAATGGATTCATTTTCTAGGAACGGTAGAGGAATCACAGTTTTGAATAAATCGAATTGTAAGATTTCAATCATTAATACCTTAGTAAGTCGATTCAATCCAAGAGCCGTTGTCAACGCTCCTCCCGTAGCCATTACATATGAGGTCAAAAGTTGGCTGTTTAACAAAAATAAATAAATTAAATCAAAATAATCAAAATAAAAGTAACAAAAGTCTTTTATTACTTTGTATCAATTGGTGATGCTCCTGAACGATTTGTATAATTCACTAGCGCATTAAAAGACTGATTGACCCATTGCCAAAATATGACAGCCGGTGTTGATTTGTAGAATGTAAGCATTGCTAACCACGAGATAAATATGACAAATGGTAATTAAATGTTGTGTATGTATCATTTAAATAACCAAATCGTGTTGATAAAACTTACAGCCAGTAATCAGTGTGTTCATTGGAACTTGAGCCGACATTCGTCCAACGATGATCATTTTTTCGCCGGTATCTGGATGAAAAGCCGAATCGTACAAGTATTTTGCATCCCATAGATCATCAACCGTTTTGCACCCTTCAATATTGACCTTGCCGGATTTGTACTCGCTAATAATGCGTTTTGCATTGTCCAAATCGCTATCACTTGCCAATATATTCAATGGGTTTGTCAGAAGAAAGAAATGCTTTGCGCGATTTATGTATGTGCTTTGATCATATTTTGGTTTTGTTAAATCAACTCCACTTGGTAAGCTCATGTTTGCTTAATTTATAATGTTTTTTTTTTTTTTTTTTTTGGTCTGGATTCTTACTTAATCGTACTGGATTGTTTTGACCTAAAAGGAAAAGAAAGGAGGTGAAAATAAACAACCAAAGGTTCATATTCGGAAAGTTTGAAGTTGCATAAATTGAAATGCAAATGGTTTCACATTAAAATGCAATAATATTCAATGGTAAAAATATGCGACATACAAATTCACGACGTCAATAAATAAACTGAAAATATTTTATATGTTAAATTGTTGATGTTTTCTAAATGGTTGAGATTATTGCTCTTTACGTTGACTAAAGCCACTTTTAATTCTGTTTTCTTGATCAAAGTCATAAATAGGTTTGAACCATATAAGAAAGCAACTGAAATACGACCCCCTGTATTTGATAATCGCTGACTAGCCAAATTTACACATAAAGCTTAGCAATCGTATCAGTTTAACCACGACCTTTATTTATTTATTACACTCCGTATACTCGATTCGAATGTCGTCCGTTCGAAGTCTATCACTAGCAGTGACATGCGTTCGACATTAGCGCTTCTTTAAAATCGTTATCAACAATGTTTTTTTACTCTAAACGCTAGACAAAAACAGATTTCCGCTATGAATTTAATTCATACGCAAAACTAAATTGGACTATGAATTTATTTGGAGCGGACTTAGAGCAGTGAGAGTAGTTCATTTGTAGCTCATCCCATGTAAAAAAGTACTCGCTATAGCTCAGTTGTAGTGCTTCTCATTCTCCTTGGCATTGATTAGCAGATGTATGCGAATGATTTTCGCACTTTAACCGGCATTCATATGGATTTAGATTGGAAATTCAATTTGATGTGTTAAATAATTCATTTGATACGATTAAAGCCAAATCGGATATTTGCCAAATGACATTCAATTTCACCGATGATTGAAAAATCATGTCAAAACGGTCGCATTTGTGTTTGTTTGGGGTTTCGTAGCGAAGTGAAGACACACATCTCTATGTAGTCCATAGCTATTACCGTTTGGTACGTCAACCACTTAAACGAATTCATTAATTTTAACAAATCCGGATTATTTGTGTGCAGCAGACATAGTGACACACACATTCAACTCTCGATAAGATTTATAGAATGATAGCCGTTAGTGTCGTCACGTAAATTGATACCAAAATCAGTGACTTCTATTTTCGACTGCTGCATTCTATTAGAGCAGATAGTAGCGCGCTACTCTTAATCTCATTCAAAATATTGTGATACGAAATTCTTTTGAAAACACACAAAATTTCCTAGCTTCAGAATCAACTTTTGGTGTGTTGATGCTCATTTTGTCTATTTTTAACATTTTATATTTATTTTGTGTTCTGTGATATCGCATATTATAATCGCATAAACAAAAATTCTCGTGACAAAATTCTTTGCCCACATTTAAAACCAAAAAAAAGAATCGCGATATTAACGCATGATAATGAATTATTCTAGTCGGTAAAATGCTGCATTGCTGTGAATATGTCGTATTGCATAGCAACTTCATGTGAAAACACCTGTTTTTGGCACAATCAAAACGTGGATAACTAGAGTGTCTGCGCATGACCATACGGAAATGAAGAGCTTCATGTTGACTCTTTGCCACAAGTTTTTTATCTCTGTCTTTCGTTTTTTTTCCCTCATATGATTTACTCATATTATTCATCATCCTTTCATTTTCTTCTCGCACAATTACCATTGTAACCATTTTCACTTTCAATTGTTCTTGCACGTTAATGTATCACCATTGTATTTTCTCTGGACCTTGATGCAAATGACTTTTTTTTTACTTCTTTAATTTTTATTGTTCAACAAAGACAATGGTTATTAGCTGTTTTCAGTCTTACCCTGAATGAGTTTGTCCTATATTTTAAAGGCAAATATAGGCAAATACAAAAAAAATTGTTCCTGGCAGTTGATGGTCTTGTTCATAAATTGCAAAGTTAGATTGCTGGCTTGTGCACTTTTTAAAGTAATGAAAAAAAAACACGTTTTGTTATATGTTGTTGTTCGTGGACGCTAACAATTTTTGCAGCACGAATTTTGCAACACTTTTTTTTAAATATATTTTTAAATCGTTATCACAATGCTAATTTTTATTGAATCAATTCAATTCACAGCAACGATTCTTTTATTCTGTACTATATGCGTGTACGATTTGCTCGACCCGTACCAAGCAAATGAATTTCGCTTAGATTCGTATCGTGTGTGCCGTATGCCTTACTGTGTGCTACTCAAACGTGTACATACTGGAAACAAAAATGAATCGTTTTGACGCTCCTCTTTGCAGCTTATTCTCATACGTTTGAAATTGTGCGATTGTATTGGTGTGACCCTAACAGAAATGCTGATTCTTTGCAAACGAAAGAATATATATATATATATATGTGACAGTATTCAAATGATGAAAACAAACCAGTCTACTGGTATATATATATTTGCAAATGAATTTAAGAAAAGACGCATTCGAATAAACGATTTGATTTGATTTTATTTTTATATGTGTATTTGTTCATCTTTATTATTCTATATATTATAAAGAAAATATGCTAGCTATTAAAAAAACGAATATTCGTTTCTTCAACGAATCTAAAACAAAAATACGATTCTTTTTCATACGCCAGATCGAATAACAAAATTGTTAACCTGAGATTCATTTGTTTTTAGTATTTGTCCATGTTGTTAGGTTAATGCCCATTTGTGATTTCATAATTCGAAAATTGTTGTTGCTTAAAATGTACTGATGATACACTTGCCGTATATCAAAACCGATTTTCAATAGAAGTTCGCGTAACTGACTTTGACATTCAGTGGTGACCATTTCAACGGTATTAAATTGAATATCGATTGCATGTTTCATCGCTCGATGTAACAGCGGCTCAGCTATTTTATCAAAATTGTAGTTTGATTGAACGCCAAAATGGCTTAGCCATCCAGCACCCGGCACTGTACGATGTTCTTCCATTGAAACGGTTGCGATTACTGTGCGTTTCATTCGATTTACTTCGTAATCAGTTGAATGCAAACGACTCTCGTGAACAATATCATAGTCCAAAGTTTCGCCATTTAAATTAAGTGCCATTGAATATGGCTCATAAGCTTCGGCCACCCAACACGTTTTTATCGGATCCTATGCAATTGAAATCACATTTTTCAAAAGATTAGAAAGAAATGTATGAGTTAAACAATTTGATATGAAATTAAAAGGTGAATTTTGCCTGTTAGGTGAAAAGTTTAAATGAAACCTACATTGGACAATTCTAAGGCCTTGGCCAAATACGCACTGTAAACTGAAACATAAATGATTATAACAACAAGTGGTATCGACGAAAGGCATATCATTAGCGGTAGGCCAAAGAATATAAACATTATTGCTGCTACCAACACGACCAATTGAATAAATATCTGAAACGAACAGAAATCAACAACGAAATTGGTTACTTTAAAATGTAATTTTGATACGAGAAGAAAGTAACAAGACCACTCTTTCATACATCACAAGTAGATATTTACCTCTCGAAACAAACATGATGTAAACGCATCGAATGCAAATGACATCGCATATTGTTTAATCAATTCTTTTCGTGACATCATGTCTGTACTTTCATATTGTCTGATCACAATAAACGGTCGCATACTTGAAACGATAGAACGATTTACAAACAAAACAAAACAAAAACACGTTGACAAAACAAACAATACGCTCAAAATAAACAAATCTAAAACCCAAAAATAAAACACTTCTTATCGTTTACATGTGAATCGAACCCTGTACATAACACACATGTCAGTGTCACTGGCGTAAATGTCATTAAGGCGGGGAAATGATTATTCGTTTATGTATTTCAATAGGTTGTGATATTCGCTTAAATCTTTTGGTTGGTGATGAATGGAAGCAAGTGCACAGTGCACAGATATGTAAACTATGAGAGTGGAGTAATGTGAAATTTTTAAAATTTAAATGTGAGACAACGGAATCTTTCACGTTAACAATATCGTTAATTGTTCTTGTCTATGATCTGGTGTATGTTCCAAGTTCCGAAAATCATTGAAATAAACATTGTTTAGTCATTTACAGCACATAAAATCTTCCGATCTTATTCATTTCTTTATTTTGAATAGTTTATTTTTATGATTTCTGGAATTTAGAACGTAGTACGGACACTTAACAGTTCGAGTATACAAAAAGGTGAAAATATGAGAAATTCAATGAAATAATTTAAAGGCCTAGATTTAATAGTGCTAAAAACTGGCAACGGCATAGTCGAATAGGGAAACCGTAATGTTTCGATTACTACGAACTTCGTAGTACGAAGTACAAATATAAAATTGTACGTGCCGACTAAAATACTCTTCCAAATATATATTCAGAGACTTACTACTTCAGAGTCTTATCTCTAATCAGCAATACAAAAAATGAGTTCAAGCGAAATAGAAACAAGTTTTGACGTAATAATTATTTAAAAAATCTATGATTTATTATTCAACTAAAACCATGTACCTTACTCTCTAATCATACAGTTATCACAGATATTTATTAAATTTCAATTCAAGTGAAATCGCTTAATCGTAAGTTTGATTTAAGGTGGCTATTTCCTAATCAATGACGATCATCGATGTTTTTCTCCTTAATCTAGTGTCTACCCAGGAAGTAGCACCATTTCAGATTCAAATTATATGTTATCTATTTACCTCAAATCTATTGAAGTGACTTCATAATTTCTTCATGACTTTTGCCCTTTGTTTCGGGCAAATACAAAATGATAAATACAGCGCTACTCAAACAGACACATGCAAACATATACATACTGCCATGGAATCCAAGTAAATCAGTTAAAAATGGCAAGTATTTTACATTCAAAAATGTAAATATCCATAAAAGTGTCATACAAAATGAGACGGCAGCGTCTTTAATATTCTCAGGCATTATTTCCGAGATGACTGTTAGTGGTAGCGATTGAACACCCAGCGATGAAATGAAGAAAACCCAGGAAAAACTAACCACTGGAATCCAGTTGAAATCTTCGACATTGAAATCCCATGATTTGACCATCATATACGCTCCCAAAACTATTAAACCTAATGCTGTTCCAATACTTGACACTACAAGCAACAGCTGCAAAAAATTTAAATATTCAAATGAGGCACTTTGTTTTTCTCAATGACCTAAAGAAATTGTACCTTTCGTCCAGCCCGATCAACAAGATGTGTAGATAGAAATGTTCCAAACAATTGTATTATTCCGACAGCAATGGCAGATGAATTTGGATTCAAACTAGAACCAGCTTCTTTAAATATATTTGCGGTGTACGCGGTCATTGCTGTGCTACCGCTGCATACATTTAGGATGATTAAAGCCACTCCGATGATGATTGCTTTACGAGCAATTCCGGTTGTGACGTCAAACCAGCCCATGGAATTTGTGTTGCTATTTTCTGGTTGATTGTCGCCAAGTATATTTTTCAAGCTATTGACTTCAATCTCAAGTACTTTACGTTCTTTATCTGTGTCGCCCATATTTTTATAAAATCGAATTGAACTTTCCGCTTTCTACGAAAAAATAGCGTGTGTTAGCGAATTTTGAGCCATCGATTAACATTCCATTTTTACTTACGATTTGTTTATTCTTTTTAATGAGAAAAAGTGGTGATTCGGGTAAAAAACAGAGTGATATGGCAAATATGATTGTAACAATAATGGCGAATTTGGGCATTGCATAAAAATCGAAATAGTTCCCAATAATGTAGGCGAGTAAAATTCCAGCATTTTCAGTTAAGACCAATGTTGAAACCAAAGTTCCTCGGACACTAAAGAAATATTTTCTCATGAACAATCATTTAAATTGTTATTGAATTTAAAGTTTACATTTACCTATCATTTGCTATTTCAGATAAGAACAACGGAATCATTATGTATCCACCACTGCCAATGAAACCGCCCAAAAATCGAGCTGCGTGTAAGTAATAATCATTTTGTGCAAACCAAATTAGTAACCAGCATAGCTAAAAATCGAATGAGTAATTAATTATTGATGTTAAATTGTTTATTGAACAAATCAATACGTACAATCATTGGAACGGCGATGATAATTAGAGGTAATTTTCGTCCAAATCTGTTAGTAATATATCCGAAGAAAATATTGCCAACCAGACCACCTATTGCTAATAACGATGCAAACCAAGAAGCTGTTTCCATTGTAATTTTACCAGATGATAATGGCGTTTCATCGGACGTAAGCAAAAGAATGGTGGGGCTAGGCCAACCTTCGAGCACGCCAAACCCAACGGTGAACATATTTACTGCGAAAATCCAAGAAAACAACCAACAAAATCAACATAGAGCAGAACAAAAATATTTTTCTATTTTCTTATTTACCCACAAACGCGGTGAGATATTGATACTTCACACTTGGTTTCTGCATCGTTTTCGTTTTTATCATTTTTATACCGTGAATTATGCAGTGCGAACTGAAGGTTGTTTAGCTTCCTAGCTTTCGAGGGCAACTGTCCAAAAATTTGCGAAACCTGAGAATATATTGTGTGTATTTTGAAATGTTTTGTTGCTATTGTCATGCGAGTGGCTCTTATAATTCTTCGATAAAAAAAATTAATTTATTGGACGCAAAAAGTAAATTCCTATATAAATCTTCATGCCACGTCAAAATCAACACTTGAAGTTGAGATTTTAATTTATGGTATTGACACAGTCTATTGTATATTTGGATTTTTAAAAGTGTAACGGACTCTAGTGGGGCTATAGCCACGTTATTTTGAACCACTTTTAAAGCGTATTCGTACAATAATTTAAGAATTCTGAATTTTACTGATTACATCAATTTTAACACTTTGTATTGGGTTCAAGGATTTAGAAATTGATACCGATAATCAAGATAATATCTTGCCATTACTGTTCCAAAATGGATCATAACTAACAATTTCTTTTTTTTATTGACGAATCAACCGATTTTATTTTAGTTTTTTTCTATCAGTACGTAGTATAAAGTATATTATTTAATACGCTAAAATCTCTAGAACATATAGACATAAATAAGCGAAAAACGAAGTTTCCATTTTTTCGCGACGAAGAAAACAAAAAACTCATCATTCCGACTCATTCCCATCATATGCTCAAAAAATTAGAATAATGTAGAACATTTAACTCCTTCCGAAATTCTAGTTAAAACAAACACGTGCATATCAATTTAGTTTGTTTGTAAAGTCATTCCAAAAAGTAAGTTTGAATATAGTTGAAAAAAGGGGTATAATTTGTCAATAAAACAAAATCTCAATTCAGAATGTAAGTGAGTTTCTAGAAAGATCATTGTATTAATTCCATGGTGGGCCTCAAAACATCACATTTCAATACACTATCGATTAAAATGATTCATTTTCCTTTCTTCATGGATTTTTTTATTTATTGGTCACCAGCGGAAAAGCCATCAATTAATGCATATACTAATTAGACGATTGGCCAAAAACCAATCTCGAAAACTTTTCTAAAGTTTTCACAGCAGTTTTTCTACAGCGTTTTTCACACGGTTCAATTCAATTTATCGATTCTTATTAATTGTTTAACGATGATCTTCCTTACAATATTTCATTAACTTGAATGTTTCTCAGTATTACCAGCTATATAAAAGGTAGCTATGAGTACACTTTACTTAGTTAACATTTTAAATTGAGAAGGTACACTTTAAACTTGAAATTTGTTGTCCAAAAACACTCATCAGGACATTCAACACAAAAAAATAATAAAATTTTCACTTATTTACGCAGTTTAGAATTATAAACACGTAAAATGGTAATGACAACATTTAAGGTGTTTGAACATAATCAAGCATATTTAGCACGTCTGGGAATTTATTCGTATTCTATAACAGAACCCACAAACGAATGTTTCAAATCCATTCGCGCTTATTATGTATTATTTGTTGGAGTTTCTTGCTTAATTACATCCAGTGCAGTTTATGTTTATCAAAATTATAATGTATTCGGAGATGCATTGGATACATGTTACATTGTAATATCTGGTTTTATAAGTGGAGGAATGTTTCTCAACGTTGGACTAAACATGATTAAGGCCAAAGCTTTACATCTCAAATTACAGGAAATAGTTGATAATGGTGCGTTTAACATTGTTTATTCAAACTCTATATGAATCCAGATGTTTTAAATGCTTAACACATATTGAACTCATTTATTTAGCTAGCGACCGTAAAGTGTACGACACATACTGGAAACACGAGCAAAAATGTCGAAAATACACAAGATACATGGTTAATTATGTGATTTGCCATCAACAATTATTTGTTGCTGCTATGATCTATTCCATTTATTGCATTTGTATTGGTAATTTCGATACATCGACATGGAGTTTACCATTTTATATGGTCGTTCCGTTTGATACCTCAAACATTTGGGGTTGGTACATTTTATGGTTTATTCAATTCAATACAGCTCTATCTTATACCCTTCCCATGACCTCGACAACACTGTATTTTGTGTGTTGTTGCTTCTATATTGGTGGCATTTGTGATCATTTCGAATTAATGATGAATTCCGTTGATGAAACGGTTATACGAAGCAAAATGACGAACAATCCACAGAAATTTCAACAAAAACGTCGTGAAATCAAAGAGCGTCTTACCAAAGCGATTGAAATCCACATCAAAATTGACGAGTAAGTTATTTGAATTGGATTTGAAATCGCTTTAATCAAAATCAACAATAATTTGAGAAAATCTGTTTCTTTTTTCAATTTAAAAATTACTCATTTTTACTCTTAAACATTTTCTTCTCATCTTTTGTTAGAGTATTCCGAATGGCCGCAGATATAAACAGCGGTACAATATTTGCACTTCTTCCTGCAAATGTCATATACCTAGCACTTGCAATGTACAATATGGAACATGTAAATATTTTCATCGTGTGTACCACATTTTTAGCAATTTAAATAACTTCTGCTTATATCTAATCTCTAGTCGCCATTTGATATGGTTTCATTTGCATTTAATTGGATTGCAATAATTTGTTCATTAATTTGGCCGTATCTAATTTGCTACTATGCAACTTATGCAACGAATCGTATCTCAGCTGTTGGGGATATTGCTTATGGTTCAAACTGGTTTGAATATCCTACGGAATTACAGAAGTATATGGTTTTGTTCATTGCCCATTCAGGTGTGACAAACTATTTCACCGGATTTGGATTGGTTGGATGCACTTTAGAAATCTTTGGAAAGGTAATTTAAATGATTGACTATGATAATTTTCATGCGTTGAATGTAATATATTATATCATTATTCCATTTTTCAGCTCCTAAAATCATCTTGTTCTTACTACATAATTTTCAGACAATTATCCTATCGCTAGATCGAGAAAATTGAATAAATTCATTTCAGATATAATGAGATGTTTCTTCTGAATTGAAGAGTAAAAAACCATAAATCAACATTTCGGTTCAAAGAGACAAAAGTGTCGTCAATTTTGATTTCATGAAAGGAGTATAATTATTTATTTGACTTTCTGTTACTCTGTTTCATGAAGTATATTATACGAGATTGATTTTGTTTGAATATTTTTGAATGCATTGAATACAAAAGTAGACAATTGCACACAGTTTTTGAATTCATGTGAAATATTTATTAAATATGAAAAAATATTATGTACTCACCTATTTTCACATCAGAATTAAATGTTCAGTATTTATGAATATGATATTTCTCTCTCTCTCTCTCTTTCCATTGCTAATTCCACCACGTTAAGATCATAATGCATTTGGTTTAGCAAACACACACAATTGATGCGTACCAGAATTTCTGTTAAATTAATAAAAGGGAGGTAATTTGAAAAATCCATTCCTTCTCGTACATGCGTATGAATCCGGATGATCCCAAAAAATGTCATTGTCTTCGTCTTCGTCGTCATCGTCGTCTGTGTATGTGCGTTAACACGAAACTCTCGAACCGAGTTTCAAATCCCAAAGTGTCAAAAGCAAATTTGTTCAGAATTTTACCGGATGTTTCTTATTTAATGTGAGCCATGTTGGTCTAGCCGCTCCAGAGTGGCGTGCATTCAAGTGCCTGTAAGTCGGGTTTCCACTAGGGTTTTCAGTACATTTTTACATAAAAACTGATATTCACATTTTTGACTCTCCTGACGGTATTTTCCAATGAAAATTCATAAAGTTTGCGTCATTTGAAATTCATTCAAGTCCTCTTGATGTTCTGATTATTCAAATAATGCACAAAATGTATCTTCATGCCGACAAATCATGGAATATGAATACGTGTGAAGATGTACGAAATTATAAAAATAAAATATATCTTAAGAAATGAGTCTCAAATCGCAAAGTGAAAATGGCCAATTTATTTTATTGTGTCACAGAATGTTAATAATTGGATTAACCTCCAGATGTCGTTTGATTTGGGACAATAGACGCCTGAAAACGATATTTATGTAATTTAGATGATTTCAGTCGATTAACAATCGATTGCCAGTCGTTTTTTGTCCCAATTTGACCGTTTGTCAAACGACTGTCTGTTCAATCGTTTCATTTTCACAAGGGGAGCTTAGATTGAATGTGTTAAGTTGCCTAATCTTTGGAGAGCAATCGTTCTCATCTGTTAATATTTGACGGAATCATAAATAATGACTTCCATTTCAGCCCTAATTCGATTTGGCCTGTTGAAGACAGAAGATAGAAGACAGTTTTACTACAGAGATGTCTTTCAAGAGGAATAGAATAGACGAACACAGCCATCTGACGAATAAATGTTTAATGCGTCAGCAGAAGCATTAAGAATCACACCCAACATAAGTGGAATGTATATTTGATTTTAAAATGATATCATTTGGAGTAGAAGTAACTGAACTAAAAAAGGTTATCACCAAATGAGTAGTTTGAGTTCGCCTAAAACGAAAATTCAATTCAAAAAATTCTTGGGTATACTTGGTTTATGAGTTTATTTTACTGTAGAGCATATATCGTTAAATTTATTTTCATGTCGTGTATGATTTATAATTCTTCAGTTTGGTAAAGATCAAATTGATTTACTCTAAACAGAAATATACATCATGATGGCTGACTCTTGATTCGACTAATCGATTCCGATTGATTGAGCTGATCAGCTTGATTTGGTGGCTTTAGTTGATCGCGATTGAAGACATCGTTGCTGAAATTAGAACACGCGTTTTCCTATTCGGTTTTTGGTTGTTTTGACGATTTTCGCCTTTTGGTCGTTTTAGCTAAAAATCTTGATTTTCGCACCAAATGTGGTTTTCCTTCGGCCATCATTTGGTCTTCCCATACTTTCAGCTCACCTCTGCCAAGAAAATCCAATTAATACTTTGATCTAAAAGAATGCAACCTTCAAATGTGATTAAAGTACACAAAATACTTACTCGTAAGCATCAGCAAGTTGACGTGCTTTTTGATTGTAAACCTGCTTTTGGTCATCACTCATTTGACCCCATTCATTTTTGAAATCACGTGCCGTTAAATTCGTCTCCTTGGCTTTAGCCACCGCAAATAACATATATGACGTTAATGGTCTCTTCGGTTTGCCCAATGAAAGTAATTCGTTTTTAAGGGTTCTCTTTTGAGTTGCATGAGTTTGTATATCTCTTTGTTCTTTTTGTTCGTCTTTGATTGCTTGTTTTTGCTGCGGGGTTAATTTATTCATGTAAGCATCACGAAGTGTCTTGTATTCCACCTAGAATGAATTGGAAATTACAAACTGAGATACAAAATATTCACAAGATTCAATTATATATCTGAACATCAGATTAGTTAGATGGATTGAATCGGAATCGGAATTTTTTTAATTGTTCAAACAATTCGATAGTCCAAAATTACACTCACCATTTCCCTTTTGTATTCTTTGTTGTATTTTTCTTTTTGGTCTTCGCTCATTTGTCTCCACTGTGCACCAACCCTTGCTACATATTCATTTTGAGACTGTGATATTTGCTTCAATGCCAATTCATTTTCCTGCATGAATCGAATATACCCGGTCAATGGTCTCTTTGGTTTTTCAGGAATTCCAAGTTTCTGTAGAATTCTATTGAATTTCGATACATTTGAATAGCAAACAATCGGACCATTTGAAACACTAAAAAAAAACAACAATAACAACGACAAAACCTCAAGTATTTTCCTATGTTTTCAATTTTTAAAATTTGGTTTTGAAATTTACCCCAAATTAAGAAGACTTAAGCTACGACTTGCAGTGTGAAATACACCGTTTTGTACGAACTTCAATAGTGAAGCCATGCTTAATTTAAATTTTTTATTCGACCGAATGGATTTTTCTGCGTGGATTCTTGCGAATGTTTTAGCGGCAATTGAATATCAAAGCAAAGCTGTGAATGTTGTTTTGATTTACAAAATGTCAAATTATCAGCCATTAATGTGAATCATGCTTTATAACTGACAGATGTGCGATGGGATATTTTATGAATACCGGTTCTCACGCGCTAGTTTCAATTCATTTACAGTAGAAAATATTCTTTTCATATTCTTTATCCGTACATAAAACCAAATAAACAAATAATATAATTCTATTAAAAATTATGTCGAAAGTATTTTTTTCAATTCGGATACTTCTTTGATGCAATCTTTTGTTAGTACTTCAACACCATTTTTTGTATAAAGAACATCGTCTTCAATTCGAATTCCAATGCCACGAAACTCTTGAGGAACATCCTTGCAATCGGCTGGAATATATAAACCTGCATACAAATGAAATCAGAGTGAATTTAAATTTCTGTATCGTTCGTTTGAATAAAGATACTGTGGAATAACTTACCAGGTTCTATAGTGAACACCATTCCCGGTGTGAGTAATCGATTACGCTGTATCAGAGGAGTATCATGAATGTCCATGCCGAGGTAATGTGATACATGATGCGGACAGAATTTAAATGCAGCCTGTCGTGCTGATTCCAATTCACTCAATGATTTTGTTATCACACCAACTTCTTGCAAATACTTGCCCAATCGATAGCACATCAAATCAAATAGCTGATCCAATGTCACATTTTCTATCGATGATACGGCATTCAACAGCTCTTTTTGTATGTTGTGAACTACTTCGTACAGCACCTCTTGTGCTGGTGTAAATTTTCCATTCACTGGCCAAGTTCGTGTAATGTCACTGCTGCCCCTCTATATTCACAAACTGTTTTATTTATATCCAACACATGAAAATAAAAAAAAACATAGATCAAAGACTTGCGTGAGAAACAAAACATTTTAAATGCTTGATGAAGTTGTCCATATTTAAATATTGAATTCCATTGATAGTCACACTGAATGTTTGAGTTAGACGAGACATCCAACAAAACTCAAGTTAAAACTCAACTTGAGATCTCAAGTGTGCAATGTGAACTAGAGTGCGCCAGTGCGAGCGAGGCGTTTTCCGAGCCTGCAATCCAAAATACGGTTGTAAATCATTTGTATTCCAGTTTTGATTATAGCCAGTGTTATTCAAAGATAATGAAAGTGAAAACGTTCGGGACTCGCACTGGCGCACTCTAGTTCACATTCATTGTAATATGGCATGGACAAATTGTTGAATTATTTGAGGACTGTGGAACGACAATATATTTTCACAAGCGCCACGTAAAATGTTATATCAGTCATTTTGTGGGCAGGATCTATTAGTGCGCCACTCTGTTTATACCTCGTTCAGAGGTTTTTCATCTTATATTCACATACGCAATCAATCAATAAAGTTCATGTTTTATTTGTGGAACTACTACACCAGTCATTAAATGATATAAATAAGTAAACAAACTTCTTATTCTGGTGTAAAATTGCGTTTTATTCGCAAACGTTTTCGAAAGCCATGCTTTCATCATCAGGCGAGCTGAAAAACTGAGTTCAAATAAAAATTACATCAACAATGTCTACTGATTTCAATTTGAAAAAACAATAATGAGTTCAACAAAAATGACAAGTTGAATGACACAAAATGTAAACATTAAATTTGAAAGTACATAACGATTGACAAAAAATGCATGGATGTTAAATTAAGCAAATGAGTAAATGCAATCAATATTTCCCATCAAAAATGTCTTTGGTGCTTAGCTGTTTTGAAAACTTACACAATGATGTTACTTGTGAACTTTGTATGTTCATATTGTGTCTCTTTGTTTTGTAAATATACAAGTTTTCATAAGCATCCAAATATTGTGGCCTATTTACCTCTTTCAAAAGCCTAAAACCAGCGAATTGGTGTCCATTTTCTAACATGTGATCGGCTGGTGTTGATTTGCTGATTTGCCCCTCATGATATGATTTATAATGTTCCGAAAAACGCTTTTCACATGCCCGACAACTCTGTCCGATATAAACTGAATCGCAATCAGTGCACAATTGTCATTCAAACATACTAGACATGTACTGTATTCATTCTATTTCATCTCCAACAAAAAGAAAATCGAAAGATATCGTTAAATCGTTTAATCGTGTGTTTGATGACAGAGTTCTTGGGCACTTCAAACAAAACTCGTCATGGTAACAATTTTCTATTGGATTTTCTTGGCAGAGGTGAGCTTTAAGTATGGGAAGACCAAATGATAGCCGAAGGAAAACCACATTTGGTGCGAAAAACAAGATTTTTAGTTAAAATGAACAAAAAACGAAAATCGTCAAAACTACCAGAAACCGAATAGGAAAACGCGTGTTCTCATTTCAGCAACTATGACTCCAATCTCGATCAATCAAAGCCACGAAATCAAGCTAATCAGCTCTTAATTTTGGCAGGAAACGAATGATGATCATTGCATTAAACTGGAGAAATAATTCTGTTAAATGTCACCGTTGTATCGCTCAGCAAATTTCATGGCGACGTGCACTAAAGTGCACATTCCGTGCTTTAATACATTACATTGTATAAAAAAAGATCATTTTGCCCGTTTTCAGGCCCAATATGAGACTGAATGAAATTGTTCAAGAGCAAAATCAAATTCCATATCAATGCGGAAAAGTCAGGATAACGAATGTAATTCAATTTATTTGATATTTACTCTAAAAATAAAACACAAGATAAAAACAAAATAAACTGACATTGTTATGATTAAAGTTGTATGTATTTTATACTAATTTTGATAGCACAATAAACAATCATTTTAGATTATCGGCAATTTTTCTACATCTTTTGATCGCACGTGCGCCGGATTTTATTTCGCTTATAAAGTGGATTCTTGGATTAATATCGTTTATCTTGATGATATAATCTTTGGAACGTATTGGTTTATTTGTTTTTCGTCTAAACTTTTTATGCAACTGTTTCAGTTAAAATTCACCCGTGGATATACTGATCCAGTTAAACCTAGTCCAGTAATTTTGTACAACGAAGGTGAGTTATTGTATTCATCAATATTTGACGGATCCATAGTATTGAAAATTGTCGATGAAACTGTGGCAAATAATATGTCCATATTTGGTCCACCGAAAGCTACACCACTACATCCATCATGGGGCAAATCAGCGATAGCTTCGGCAGTATGCGTTCTGAAAATAATAAACAAATTTAACGATTTCCTTAAAGAGCATTAATATTAGTGAGTGTAATTACATCGGATCGATTTCCCAGATTGAACTATTTTTGTAGCTGCAAGAGAATAATTTACCCTGGTTATTGGCTTCTAAGCCGAGCAAACAGCGATCTGCAAAAGTTTTATTAGTTAGAATGTTATATATAGTAACCAAGCTGGAAATTATAAATTCCTAATTGCTACAATTCAATAATTATTTTTGAATTATTTGTTATGAATTTCCATTTAACTCAAATTAAGTTGTTATTAACTAAAAATCTTGTAACGCTTCAGCAGCACACAAGATAACAATCTGAATTGTTTCATTTTTCACTGAATCTGCATAGAAATTCGTGGATTGCTCGAAAATCCATAGAAAATGGCGTAGCAACCAGAAAAACTAACGTGATATTTGTGCAACTGGTTAAAGATAAGAGCGCTTATTAATTTTGGCTTTAAGTTGTCAAAAGTTTGCTCCTCTTCCGATGAACAAAATTACGCGATAACAATATTTGATAAACCTACCGTTTTTCAACAAACATATTGTTCACCGAGTGAGGAGCGAACTTTTGACGCGTACTCTTGACAACCCAAAAAGCCCAAATTAATACGATTAATCAATGTGGAATTGAGGAAAATATGAAAACAAACAAACAATTGATTTCTTTTTCCAGATTCATTTACGAATAAAACATTACTGATAGAAATTAGTTACCGGCACCGTTGAGCTCGAATACAGTAGTAACTTCACCTAGAGTAAAGATAAGGAAATGTTTATTTGAATTCTGAGAAAATATAATTCAGGGTGCTCAATTACAGTCGCTATTACAGTTGGCGTCAAACGAACTTATTTCAACACAACTGTCGATATGATAAACCGTATGATTATCGAATGCCCATCCGGAAGTAACAATCAGTCCAGAACTGATTTGCTGAACTTTATTTGCTGTTGAGTATTTGAATGTTGTTGCATTTTTCGTGCCACCACAGATCTTGGTTGGTTGGAAGGTGCCACCATAAAGGTGTCCCTGTAGACTTTGACGTGAATTGCCCATGGCCATTGTTGAATCATCTTCTTGAACTGTGAAGAGTGTGCTTTTGTATTCAGCCATATCAGACACTCCATCCCATTCAACGATAATTCCATCATGGTCACAACCAACGACATACTGTTTGGTTGGATTCTCACAATCGCCAATTGGCAGAATGAATACAGCCGATGCACATTTATCAATGTAAGCTCCATATACTTTGTCTGTGTTGTAATCATACCGGAAAATAGTCTTCTGTTTACCAGTTGTAACGTAGTCAGTGTAAAAAATGCTTTGCGTGCAATTATCCCAAATAAGGCCAATGGAATCGTTCACTCTTGGCGATGAAGCCACCGGAGTAACTTCATAGCAGTACTAAGAAATGATTATTCGAGAGTTTAAGTAACTTTTCTTCAGTAAAATTTTACAGTAAAAATTAATTTCGTTCAAAGAACACTTACGACAATGTGAGCAAAAAAGCTCAGAAATATAGCGACATTCCACATTTTCTTGGAGTGAATGGCAGGCAACTAAATAAAATATACTCAACGGTCGAGTGAAAATGTGAAAAGGGTAAAAGATACTGGGATCTTTTATACCATTCAATGTTGATTCAGGCGGCACACAAATGATTAAGTTGAGCATTTAGTCCAATAAAAGGGCAATTAAAAATGTAATTCGTGATTATTATACCTATGTTTAAGCTTCATAAGTTGTTGATAAGCCTGTGCTGTTTGTTTTTCATTTGAAAAAAACAAAATCATAATTCAAAAACATTGTATAGTCAACGAAACAAATGATAGGGAGATCATCTTATGTGGATTTTCAGAGATTTTAGTTCATTAACAGCGGCGATCTTAGTTCATTTTAGAAATGAATTAATACCGCCACGACATTATTTCATATTTTTAAATTGCAAGCGACATTATTGCATAGCTCAGATGGCTGAGAAATAGGAACTAATGTCACGCGACTTTAGTTCATTTAAGAAAAGAAATAAAGTCGCCATAAAAAAATTCACTTAAGTCGCTGAAAAATTGCACTAGCGACATTAGTTCATGCGACCCTAGTTCAGTTACCCATATTTTGAATGTCACGTGGTGTTTACTTCGGAATTTATTTTTGGAACGTACAAGTGTATTGTTATCATAGTCTATTAGTAAACCTATCAAAAAAAATTTATACGAATTCACATATACAAATAGATAAGCTTCCGTAGATCACAAAAAATCTACTCTAATGATAGAGTTCTTATGATGATTTTTCACCCTTCAGTTTTTGGTATGCTCATTTCATTAGTGTAATAAGCAAATATTTTACACTCAGTAAACAAATTCTTGGATAAATGTCGTTTACCCCGATTATATAATATTGGGAATACTTGACTATATTTTTATTGTAGACACACACTGAAAAAGTGACAAAGTAAAGTAATAACTTAAATATATATTCTCAACAATGTTCAAGCCGATGATACACTCACAAGTATCAAAAACACTCAATGAACAGTATTCGGTGTAATACTAATTCAACTTCCATTTAGATCACATTGAGACTTAATGGGTCAAAATGCAGACTTCAGCGTTCCATTACAATGAAAACTAATTGGAAGTGATAGAGTCCATATTGAAAATTGGCTTGATTTTAGCTTATAAATTCTTAGATTTTATATAAAATTTTCGGTATATTTGTATTATTTATTTTATTCAGTGACAGGGTATGCGCTAAGTTGCGCCTGCATATGTGTTTATTATTTACTTAAGATCATATAAAATCTACTCTAATTGTATGCTACTCTTAATAGCGCCATAAACTTTTGAATTTCACTAATAAAACGAATTCTTGGATTAATTTCGTTTACCTCGATTAGATAATTTACTCTAAGCTTCCAAGTTGAGTAAATTTTACTACATTTTTATTTTATGTGTAGTATTTCCGAGAGAAAACAAGGGAAAAATAGCAAAATTTAACTATAAAATCGCCATAAGAATAACATTGCCATCTACTATTTCTTATAATGATTAAAGCAATATATTTATTACGGAGTGCAGAAATCACCATTTGAAATGCATTGACAAAGTGTATTTTATACTGAGATCCTTAAAACAGTAAATTCTCGGTTGACCGAGATCTCCATAAGAATTACATTGCGCTTATACATTCCTTATGGTGACAAACACAAAATTCGGGAGTTAATGTCGCTTTCCTCGATTAGATAATTTTGGAAACGTTCAACTGTATTTTTACCATTGATACGCATTGAAAAATATATTTTAATGATGCGTATAACTATAGTTATATATAAAATTATTTGCGTTGTAAAAAGTAAAGTGTAAATCTATGATGATTCTGTATTACATTTGGAGATTATTTCACAGAGAGAATTTTTTTTTTAAATGCAAAGAGACGGAAAAAAATGGAAATAATAAATTAATAAAGAAGTAATTCTCATTTATTTTAAGTTTAATCAAGGTTCAGGCTTTTGTATGAAGCGCCCGTAAAACCTAGCCCAGTAACTTTGTACAACGAAGGAAGATTATAATTTTCAATAATATCTTTTGGATTCTCGGGATCAATGACTGTCGATGACTGTAGGGCAAATAATATGTCCTCATTCGGACCTCCAAAAGCTACACCACTACATCCAGCTTGGGGTAAACTAGCGATCTCGTTAGCGGTATTCGTTCTGAAAATAATAATCAAGTTTAACGATTTCTTCGTAAAACATTGGTAATCATAAGTGTACACACAAGCAATTCCATGCACAAGTATTGAAGATATTATACCAACTGTGTATAATATACGGTATTAAACCACTTTGGTATAAAGATGTATTGGTTTATACCGAATTGGTGCAAATGTCAAACTTTCTTTATGTAGTGTTTTGAACCGCAAAGTTTGACATTTTTTGGCGGTTCAAAACACTACATAAAGTAAGTTTGACATTTGCACCAATTCGGTATAAACCAATACATCTTTATACCAAAGTGGTTTAATACCGTATATTATACACAGTTGGTATAATATCTTCAATACTTGTGCATGGAATTGCTTGTGTGTATTACGTTGGGTCGATTTGCCAAATTGAACCATTGATATAACTGCAAGAGAATAGCTGTCCCTCATCATTTGAATCTAGACTGAGCAAACAGCGATCTGCAAATATATGAATAGAAAGAATGCTGTAAATACCCTTCCAGCTGGCGCTTGATTGTTAAAATATAGCTATTTTTTGATCTTTCAACTAAAATAAAGTTATGTATTATACATTCTCATTAGAAACCGTGCAGGGTCCAAACTTAATCATATACTATATGTTTTTTTCAGGTCTCTTGGTCGAGTACTCTTGAGAAATTGTGGGGCCGCGAACAGACAGTGTTAGCCGACTTTGACAAATCTCCGAGTATTTCACGGACTGTGATATTTCGTATTAGTTTTCTGTATAATGTCCGAAGTGTGAATAGCTACACACAAAATAATCTGGCTTGAGCTGCTACAGGATTTTGCTTTACAAATACCAATATACTATTCAGCAAATGTGAAGATTACATTACCTGAACCATTGAGGTCTAACACACGAGTCGCTTCACCTAGAGTAAAGATGAAAGAAAAAAATCTTAATTTAAAATTCTGAAAAAAATATAATTTTGTACGTTCAATTACAATTGCTGTCACAGTCGGCATCATAAGAAAATATTCCAGCGCAACTGTCGATGCGATAAACCTTTCCAGCATTATCATCGAATGCCCACCCGGAAGTCATTATCTGTCCATCATCAATTTGCTGGACGCCATTTTCTTTTGTGTATTTGAATGCTGTCGCATTTTTCGCACCACTACAGATTGTGGTTGGATGATAGGTGCTACCATAAAGGTGTCCCTGTAAGCTTTGGCGTGCTACATCCATGGCCATTGTTGGATCATCTTCTTGAACTGTGAAGAGTGTGCTCTTGTATTCAGCCATTTCCGATACTCCATCCCATTCAACGATAATTCCAGCGTGGTCACAGCCAACGGCATATCGATTGGTACGTTCATCGCAATCGTCGATAGGCAGAATGAATGTAGCTGCCGAACATTTATCAATATAAGCTCCATATACTCTGTCTTTGTTGTAATCATATCGGAAAATACATTTCTGATTTCCAGTCGTAAAGAAGTCAGTGTAGAACATGCTTTGAGAGCATTTATCCCAGATGAGACCAGCGGAATCGTTTGTTCTTGGTGCTGAAGACACTGGAGTCACTTCGTAACAATACTATGAAATGATTATTTGATAATTTTAGTATCTTTTCTCTTCTCTCGTAGTAACTTTAGTTTCGTTCAAAGAACACTTACGACAATGTGAACAAAAAAGCTCAGAAAAATGACGACTTTCCACATCTTCTGGGAGTAAATTGGGATAGGCAGCTGTAAAAACTATATTCAACGGTTAATTGAAACTGTGAAAAAGGCAAGAGTTGAAGGAACCTTTTATATCATTCAATGTTGAGCCACAGGCGCCACACAAATGATACAATTGAACATTTTTCTGTATGCTTAATTACACTGTGATTAATAATTTAATTTGAATATTTGTTTAATTCACATTGATGCTGATAAACATATATACTCTTTGCCAAAAATATTTTGTTGTGAGTACACTTTAAGCGAACTTAAACGAGATTATCACTTCTTGAGGATATAATTCCTTGAATATTTTTGATCAGGTAACCATCTCGGCATATGTGTTTACTATTCGCTTATCCATCCGATAAGTCTCGGGTGATCATATAGAATCACCTCTAATGATGATATGCCGCCCGTTGATATATAGTATGCTACTTTTAATAGCGCCATAAACTTTTGAATTTCACTCATAAAATGAATTCTTGGATTAATGTCGTTTACCCCGATTAGATAGTTTTGGAAACTTCAAACAATTCAATGATTACATACATTTCGTATTGCCTGCGAGCCATTTTGAGCATTCATTGAGAAATTTAAAGCATAGAAGTGGAAAATGGAATGAGAAATTGGTAGAAGGTCTGATAATTTCCATACAAAAATGTAAACTCAAAAATTGCTATTTTTCGGCCAAATTTCTTGGATCGAAAGATAAACCCTTAAATAAAAAAGGTAGAAATCATTTGTTTCCGCGAGATTTATGAATTGGAAACAGTATATATTCGTTTTTCATCGAAAAAGTCTCATTTTTTGAAGAAAAATCGTGTTATTTCTGCTGTTTCTAAACTGTTGGCCTGTACTATATATAGATATGTATGTGCAGATGTGCACATTGCACGCACACCGAAAGATATTTTACCAACACATACATAAGTATATAACACAGATTTAAGATGTGTATCCAGTGAGTTCGCAAAAACGTGTTTCCTAAATATGGGAAAGGGGTGTCGTATCTTGTTACATTGACAAATGGAGGCGTTATTATCATCACTTATTTGGCATTTTCAGCAATAGAAATAAAAAAGAATAAAAATTATCATTTGAATGCAGTGAAGCTAGAATTTTTTTCACTAAATTACTTTTAGCAGTAGAGTAGATTAATTCTTTTTTAAATACAAAACGGATTCTTTAATATCACATTATGTTATCAACATTTGAAAGGTACGAATGTGCATAGTCCTGTTCGATATATGGTTCAGCTTGAAAGTGGAGAAATAAAAGCTTTCATTTTAAACTTAAAGTGGTTTGAATATACGCTAAAAGAGGGGAAAATATCGTTCGACAGAGGGAAAAATTCAGTCAGAAAGCTCATTACGGATATACAGTTTTGTTTTTGTAGTTGCAAAAGTTGGAGAGAGACTTTCTCCATAGACTCTCGCAGACACAGTTGAAATTCGCAAATATTTCTACTTGTCTTCATTATCTTTAATTCGCTTCAAATTCCTATCTCGATTATCAATGATTTCCACAGAACTGATAAAAGTTAATACATTGCCACCAAAAACCGATCGCCTGCAGGTTATTCAGAACATCTGCAGCTTTGATCAAAGAAAGACTTTCTGAATTTTTGTTCTACTTTAACTTTACCGATTATTAACTATTTCTGAAAAGAATAATGATACAGTCATACACCCACTGCCGCCAAAAAAAACCATCCAACAGTCTCGCTACGTAAATATAATGGACACTTTGAGCGACCCAAATGGTGGGCTCCCCATCTGAAAATCCAAACTAAATTTTCAATTATGTTTTAACGAAATTTGTTTGTCGCTTTAGAAAAAAGTGTTAATATTCACATTCATTGGAACAGCGATGATTATCAATGGTAATTTTGGATCAAAATTGTTTATGATGTACCCAAAACTAATGTTACCAACGAGTGCACCCATTGCAAATAATGATTAAAAAGTAGCTTCATTTATGATAATTTTTCCAAAGAGTAGAGATGTTTCATCGGGAATGAATAAAATAGTACTGGGACCAGTACATCATCCGAATACCCCAAACCCAACAGTTATTCAATTTACTGCGAACAATTTTTTTTATTCGATACTTATTATAAACAATTGTCATATAACTTAATAAAGCGAAATACTGATTTTTGGTCATTGTTTCTTTTATGACTGTTTTTTACTATATTTGCCATTTAAAAACTAAATGTTCAAGTGAGAAGTCCTATGATTTTGAATGAAGACTGTGCAAATAAAGAAGTTTGTGCCAATTTCACTTTCCTCAAAAATATCAATAAAATATATTTTATTGATAAGATAACGTTCGATCATCGAATAAAACTCCACATAATATTTGAAATTTAGTAGTTCAAGAGTAAAAACGTGAGAGATAAATTAACGGACTTCTCCAAAATTGTGCACATTTCAAGCGTATACTTGAAAAGTAGAATTTTAATTGTGTCTTAATCTTGTTTTATCGAGTGGAAATTTTAATTTCTCACTTAATTAGAACACAATTGAATAATTGAGAGCTCTATTAAATACTTTAAGTGTCTTTGTCCACACATTCTGTGTTATTGAGACCTTTATTTGACAACTTCGTAGAAGTTAGTTTTCACAAATTGCATTATCATTGTTGACCGTTTATACACTTGCGTGTGGAATTTTCTTATGTCTATAAATAAAAACGATGAATCGCTTCAAATACAATATCACATGGTATTTATTTATTTCAATTTATGTTCCATCGGTTTTATTCCAACAATTTGGGATGAAATCGTTGATATTTCATTGAATAAAAGAAGTTGAGAAGACTAAAAGTCGCAAAAATGACTGAATTCTGCTACTTCTAAAAAAAATGCAATCATTTTAAAAGACAAACCCAGCCAACAAAGTTAATTGCCGCCACTGTTAGTGCTGTGAATGTTCATCTGAATTCGAATACATTCATCTTTCTCCATTACAGTATTACACTGAATACAGTTGATACTTCACAGTGCGAATAGTGGTGGCCAGTAACTTTGTTGGCTGCCTCGTTTGTGGGGATTAATTATAGCTGTTTGCACTGGCACTGGCACTGGCACCATTCACAGTACATGTGAATGAGGTGCAGTGAAAATAGACTTAAATTCAAAGTGAAGGTAAGTGAATTATATTATTCACTCAAAAGGCGACAACCGATTGAAATTTGAGTAGATGATTGCAATCGAGCAGTAGGTTTCTATTTCTTAAGGTTATTTATTGTATGAAACATCTCTAGAAAAATCTTATTCTACGACAACACTACTTACTATTTAATCATTTTGCGATTAGTTATCGGTAAGAAATCTTATTATTTATTCAAATAAAAATTGATATCAACGTTATCAAAGAAAATTATTTTCAATATGCAATTTATCTATTCAAGTTAATTAACTTGTCAAGTTTTTTTCAAACCTCTAATGCGTTCATTTTGTATAAAAGCTTAAAATATTCAATAACAATCTTATTTACATCGATAAATTGAAAAGAAATCTATTGAAGTGACATCATAATTTCTTCGTGGCTTTTGCCTTTGGTTTCGGGCATAAATAGAATAATAAATATGGAGCAGCAAAGACAAAGTCCCGCAAATATGAACATACTCACATGAAGTCCAATCCTTTCGATTAAAACTGGTAAAAATTTTAAATTTATAAATACAAGTGTCCATAAAACTGTCATGCAAAATGATACGCATGCATCTTTGTTCTGTTCAGGCATTATTTCAGAGATAACAATTAAAGTTAGCGATTGAATGCCCAACTCTGAAATAGAAACCGTCCAAGAAAAGCTGGCAACTGGAATCCAATTTATTGCGCTGACGTCAAAACCATTCGATTTTAGCATCACATATGAACCTAATACGATTAGACCTAATGCTGATCCAATGCTTGATACTACGATTAGAAACTGAAAAAGAAGACCAATGAGTTAAAATGACATTTATCTGAAGCAGCTTTTCAACTTAAATCTTGAAAAAAGAAACACTTTACTTTTCGTCCAGAACGATCAATCAGTTGTGTTGTAGTAAATGCACCAAGTAATTGAATGACTACGGAATTGAATAAAATGACATTAATTTGTTATACAAATTGAAAAAATTCAGACACAAATGGATTCGGTTACCTCCAACAAATATAGTAGACATATTTGGAGATAAATTGGATCCAGTCTCTTCAAATATATGCGCTGCATAGTTGGTCATAGTTTCACCACTAAATACATTTAATATCACAATGACTAATCCAATAGCGATCGCTTTTCGAGTAATTCCAGTTGTTACGTTTGACCAATTGAACGAACTTTTATTGCTTATTTCTGTTTGAATGTCATTAATTGTGCTTTCTAATTTTCTGATTTCCAATTCAAGTAGTTTATGACCTTTATCGCATCGGCTCAAGTTTTTATAAAATCGAATCGACTTTTCTGCTTTCTATCGATAAATAAAATCGCTGATGTCTTATGAGAGTTACATAAACGTGATTTCGAACAAAAGTGACGATTGGGACGAGGGAACAGTGCCTCATTTTGCTACGCAGTACCTTTGACTCCGTATCGTCACTTTTATTCTCAATCACTGATCAAAATTTATTTTAACTTACGTCTTTTTTGTTCTGCTTGATGAGAAATAGTGGTGATTCAGGAAAGAAATAAAATGTTATTATGAATGTGATGGTTAAAACAATTGCAAATTTTGGAATTGCATAGAAATCGAAATAGTTTCCAATTATATATGCAGTTACAATGCCAATAGTTTCAGTAAATATTGATATTGAAACCAATGTTCCTCGGATCCTGAAATGAATTACTTATACTCGAATTTTGCTTGTATTTGAAGATTAATTTGAATCAAATGTTACCGATCATTTGCAATTTCAGACAAGAACAGCGGAACTATCGTGTATGCACAACCACCAAAGAAACCGCCCAACAGTCTTGCAGCGTAAATATAGTAAACATTTTGGGCAAACCAAATGAGCAGCCAACTTATCTAAAATTTAAAATTGAACTTTCAAAAAATGTACTGAAAGATGTAAATTAGGCAATACCCACAATCATTGAAATTGCGTTGATCATTAATAATAATTTTCGTCCAAAATTATATGTAACGTATCCGAAACAAATATTACCAATTAATGACCCGACTGCTAACAATGATACGACCCATGACGCTTGCTCCATATCAATCTCTCCAGACGGCAATGGAGTTTTATCAGAAGTAAGCAGAAAAATACTCGGACTAGTCCATCCTTCAAGAACTCCAAACACAGCGCTTAGCAAGGTTACTACAAATAAACCGTTGAAATTGATATTCGTGTCAATCTAGTATGTTCTTTATTTACCAACTAGAGCAGCAAGGTATTGATTCCTCGTACTTTGTTCTTGCAAAGTCTTTGATTCCTCTCCGGGCATATTTTTAAGTAAATTCTTTAAATTGACCGTTATCCAGCTACGAATGAACACTGAATGACGTGAATAAATCGTGATTGAAATTCAATTGCAATCACGTTTATCTCCGCTTTATCAATGAAGAATGCATTGATTACTTATATAAACGAATCTTCCTTATCATTAAAAGCTGCAAAACACTTGACATTTTGATATCTATAAGCTATTATTTTTAGCTCAGAAACGTGATAGCTGATTAATAAGTTTCCTTTAAATTTCACAGTGTATGAAATTTAAATATCTTTTAACCAGTAAACATCCCTTATGTTTGGTTTTATTTTGGCATTTTACTGTAATTTGATCAAAACACAATACGATCGGGTCAATTTTGTTGAGGATATATTTCAATTTTATGGAGCGTTTCCAGATGTCCCTTTTGCCCGAATACTATTCCTTTAATACCACTGATTTAATTCGAGCTATGTATAGGATTGACGAAATTGGTGCCATGAAATATTTGTACGACGCATATTGCTTAGAATATGTATGCTTGCAGGGCTCACAAGGCCAACCACACACATAAAAACACTGTACTATAAGTATGAGAACTATGGCTCCTATTTCATAGGGTCTATGTATAGAATGAACGTATTCACTGTGTAAAACTTCACAATTCACGTCAGAATTGCAATCTATTTGTTGATTGCGTATGATTATTATATTGATAGGATATCAAATATTATAAAAATATTTATCATGAAAAACGTGAGTAGAATGGTTTTTGGATGAAGATTCAATTTATATTCGCCGTTATTTATGACTATTGTTCTTCATTAAAATCAAACTTAAAAGTTCTTTCAACTACACGTGTTTCTCTTATAAGAATATGATATTAACAAGGATAAAAGAACTGTTCAGTTTACGAAAGGCGTACGCAAACTTGAAATGTGAGAGCAGTACATTTGAAGTTCGCGTACATGGCCCATACAAATTTGATATGTGCGCATGTGATAATAGTTTAAGAAAAATTCAACAAAAATGTCACCATTATTTTAAAAACGGATTACAATAGACGTTCAGGACTCTTGACCGGTTTGCGTTTTGGACATTTAAAAGAAGGAGTAACATTTCAATGATTTTGCTTAGCTAAAGCACAAACCATACCTTTAAAAAGTATAGTAGAGTGTACCAGCAGTGTACAAATATTACCCGTTCTTTTTCAACGTGTTCAAAAATTCATTTTAAACATTGATAAACGCATTGAAAAGTATGCCTTATCCATTCCATTACCATTCACTCAGTTTTTAAAAATGACACCCGTTGCGGTACTTCAATCATGTTTCATCGTAAAACAGAAACATACTCCAAATCGATTAAGATTTCATGATAATTAGGATTTCTGGAAGCCTACTGTATTTTAATGTGAATCAACACATTCGGCATATATTTCTAACAGAAATCTGATTTTTCTTCTCCCTGATACACAATTTGAGTAAATCAGTGTTGACTATGATATTTCTACGTTACTGTACTCATTTTAATCTCGTACACATCTTATGTACTTTTACCAGCTTCCTAACCCTCCGTGGAATACATTAGTCTGGCCAGACCTTTTTCGTTCTCGATTGGATATTGAACTAATTCTGATAAACCTAGAGACTTGAAACTCCTGGACTTCTCCCAAAATTTCATGTTCTTTAATTTAATAAAAAAAAGAATCCGTTTAGTAGAAGTTAAGTTATGATGACGTTTTGGTGTTGATGTCACATACGATAGTCATGGGTCTGGCCAGGCTCGGAACATGTATTCCAGAACAAAATTAACAGAAATATTCTGGATGAATAGTATACTCGTGTATACACGAAAGAGTAGCTTGATATTAACTTGTTTTTGACTCCATCATTTTAGTTTTTTATTAAAAATAGTAATTAGCATAAACAGTAAATTTAATGATAGAATTCAAAACATTTCTTCAATATCGTCTTGCCATGACATTAACTCCGTCATCTTTAATTGGAAATATTCATTGAACACGATTGGTACCGAAAATTGTGTAGTTTTGAACAACAAATGAATTGTGTAGATTAGAAAGATGACAGGTTGAGAACTTCGGCGTTTAGATAAGTTTTGCGTTCTGATGAAACATTTTTTCACGCTTTTCGATACAGGTCGGAATTTCCAATTAACAATCTCGAACAGATCGTTTGAATGTGCCAATATGTCATATGAACTTGTGAAAGATCGGCCATTCAAAACATCAATCAGTTCTAATTAAGACGTCGATATAAGCGAAAGTTTTGTTGGTAAACGGCTGTTTTGTTGTACTATGTGGGATTTTGTGGGATGACTCATTTTAATTTGATCATATAAATTCGAAAAGTATCATCTGTTTTCTAAAATCATCATAAACAATTTTAATCGTGACCATCCAAAAATACAAAATTTTTCAGAAAATGTTACTAAAATTACCATAAATCTTTTCAAAAAACATCAATATTTTAAAATAGCAGTAGAGTAGAACAGGCATTTTGACACGAGGAAAACTGTTTATTTGGTCATTCGTCACCTATAGTGACTAAAATGAAATGTAATACATTTTATGTATTTTATACTTCGTTCTAGTCAAATTCATATTTTTGTTTTGAAATTGACTAATGGTTTCAAAATACTATTTGGTATGTCTTTTGAATTGGTATTTTAGTGTGAAAATACAAACGAAATTCAAACTATACGCAGAACCCAGAATATACAGGTAAAATTTTCAATGAACAATTGTTGTTTAAACAAATAATCAATGCTATTGATAAAGTCATAAAAATCCTTTTAACGGTCTCCAAGAATCCCAGTGTTGGAAATAGCTTGAATATAGATATCAGCGAACATGGATATCATACGTATGTTAATGGCAGTGAATGGAATCCTTCTGTTTTCCCAAATAATAAATATCAATGCGCAAGGTCAGTGCAAAGAATATTAAAATAACATTTAGTTCAGTTCAGTGTATTGGTGTGAAAGAAAACCGTTGACTGTAATTCACAATTCTTTTGTTTTATTCCGAATCGTATTGAACGTTCAGTAACACCTCTTGGACGCTTGCTTACCCCCGAAGAGGGATGTGGTATTTCGAACGCAACAAATACAAAAATTATTGGTGGATTCGAGTCCAAGTCTGGTATATTAACGACGATTTTTAAAACGATGAATAAACTAAATTCAATTCCTTGGCCATTTCAGGTGCATTTCCATGGATGGCAATGCTCATTTATCCGGAAGGTGGTCGATTATATTATAGATGCGGTTAGCGTTTAATGTGTTTTTTTTTCAACATCTACCTATCAACTAGAACATAATAATTTATTCTCACAAACAGTTGGCACACTAATTACCTCACGGCATGTCTTGACTGCTGCCCACTGCGTTCTTAATAAGTTGTATGATGAACAAATGAATAATCAAACTGAAATGTAATTATAACTAACACTGGAATTTGTAAATATATTTTGACTCATTTTGACAGAGCATACGTTATACTTGGGATGCATGATATCGCGTTAAAGGAAAAAGTTATTCAATACGTAAAAGTGAATCAAACAGTAAGTCATATCAATGCCAGTTTTATATCAGATAGCGGGGATGGAAGATATGATATCGCAATCATAACTCTTCAGCAAGATGTGATACTCAACGGTGTGAACTTATCAATGAAAAAAACGTCTTCAACTCGAAATTAAACACTTTTTTATTTCATTCGCATAGATCGTGTTCGACCAATTTGTCTACCATTGACTGAAGAGCTTCAAACTATATCCTTAAATAATTCGAATCCCTTTGTTGCTGGTTGGGGTTATAACCGAATGGGCGGCCCGCATTCAAATTCGTTAAGGCAAATGCAAGTTCCTGTTGTTGACAACGCTTATTGTACCCAACGATTCATAGAATTCGGAGACTATACAGAAGATAAAATTAACAACGCTGTGCTTTGTACTAAAAGTGTGACCGGCACTACTGGCCCTTGGAATGGAGATTCCGGTGGTCCAATAATGTTACCAATTTTATCAAATGGAGCGTTTCGATATTATCAAATCGGTATAGTTGCTTACAAGATGAACATCATTGTAGAGGATTCAATAACTGTTTACACGCGTATTTCATACTTTATGGATTGGATCAATGAAAATCTTGGACAACAATAGGCAAATGCAATAGCGCTTTCAATTCAATTTCGACATTAACTGTCGATGTTTTATTAAAAATATTTCAAATATTTCATTAATATTCCAATTAATTTCAATAAAATTTACAGCAAATCGATTTGTTATTATTAGTTGAATGTATTAATAGAATTCTCTTTGATATATGTGTAGGTTCATACTATACTTCTACCATATCCGTCACAGGCCAGAGGTAAGCTTCCATAATTCTTAAGCCCAATGACAACAGTAAATTGAATCCAGCATTCAATTTACCCCAAGAAAAAAAATTATAGAACGAACAAAGTGCCTTCAATACACTTCCAAGAAAAGTCAGAACTCTCTTTTTACAAAAGTAAATCTCATTTCTTCCGTTTCATTGTAGAAATGTAAGAAAAATCGTGTTCTTTATTAGTTGAGCACCATTGGCAAAGCGTAAGGTCTGGTCGAGTATAAGTTTTCTTTTTTTTAACGGAACAAGCTGAATAAATCTCCATTTGTCGATTGGAATTTGATTAAATCTGTAATATATTTTAGGTTTATATGTATACAACACAATAAATTGTGAAAGGCGAATGCATTGACTGTCAATGAATGAAATAGGACGAAGTCTCTCCCAATGGGAGAGCCTGATACTTACATTCTCGAGCATGATACAAATCAGGTTGCATTGAATTTATTTTCCCCGGTGATTTCTTACGTCGGTCATACACTTTTCTATCGAATCAGGTTGCAGGTGCACCTAATACGCAATACGATATTCGTCGCACAAATGTTCAAGTTTTTCGATTTTTCTCCTGTAAACTAACAAACTAAATAAAACTTTGATCTTTGGTCACATAGTTGATTCAACTAATTTATTTCATCAATCTCATACATTGCCATTAACAAAGTAAGTTCACTTAAATAGAAGTTTTTCTGTTGTTTTTTTATTATATATTCTCAAACTTACTAATCATATATTCAAAGAAATGTCCCATTTTAAATTAAATAAACATATAATAGGGTTGATGAGTTGTAATGTAATTCCAAAATCAAGAATAAAATTCCATAAAGCATAGCAATTTGTAAAAATGATTCCATTTGCAACATTTTAACTTCATAAAAAATATATTTAATCAGTTCTATTGAGACAATTTTGCACAATTTATACACAATTTCATTTTCAACAACATTAAAGATTAAAAAGTCAAATAAATGGTTTTTGGCTACACTCCGAAATAGCTGCGCTGGGATTTTTTTTTGGTCAGTAAATGGGTGCATTAAAACTGCTTGGCACTAGGACAATGCATAGTTAAATGTGATTGAAAGAGAGAAAATGGACTCAAATGCAAAAGAGAATGCTGAATTTATGTATACTTGGGAAAACTCACAGAAAAAAAAACAAAAGGCATTTGCCATAGATTAATTGGAGCACAAGATAATGTGCAAAATTGTATGGTTTTTCTATGTGAATTTATCTGAAAAGATTATATGGGACTTATGCAAACACCGTCTTCGTCTACATCTAAAACACCCAGAACTACTTATGTGTGTGTGTGACTCCAAGGGATGCTATGTTCATTATTGATTTTTTTTGTGCAGATTAAATCACAAATTCACTTAATTCGAAGATCTGGTTTTATTATTTCAGCATTTGGTCCATATTGTTTTTTTTTTTGCTTAATACTCTGGATGGATGAAAAATTCTACCTCATTTTTTGTTGTTTTCTCCTTTTTTAAACCTACAGTGTGTGCTATAATATGATTGGTGCTACTAAATGATTACAAGTTGTTATTGATTTTTGTAATCCATTTGGTGAAGAGAGAAAGAGAATGAAAAATGATTTGCTTGTTTTCTGCTTCATGTTTCTTCATTTAAATAATCACTGCTGCGAATAAAATGAAAAATTGAACATGAACTTGAGCTAGAAACAAGAAATGCTAACGCTTTAAATTCCATGATTCGTTGATTTCAATTTGATTCGTGCGATGCTGTAATGCCTCATATCGAATGCAATTGATGTGATGAAGCTCAGTAGAAATAAATCATAATATGCTGCCGAATATATTCTATCATCAAATAATTACCGCATAATGATCGAATTCATCGATTGTGATTCCATAAAATTGGCAAACACCATAAATAATGATGACGTTGATGGATAATATATCTAGTGATGGATGTGTGCGTGATTGTGCACTTCTCCAACTTGAATCATTTTGAAGAAAAAACTTGACCAACATTTTATGATTTCACTTGTAATCAAGAGAAAATAACATTTTTATCGAAAATTTATTACTCTATTTTCTAGGACAATGAAGTTCTGGTATTGGAATCAAACATCAATTTAATTATACTGGAGTTGCTGGAGTTGATGGCTCAAAGTGAGTTATTAGGTCAACAAAGGTGACGCAAAAAAGAAATTGAATGTGAAACATGAAAATCCAATAAATTAAATGAACGAATCAAATCGAAGTGTTGAAGTTTCTATCGCAACCAATACAGTCCATTTATCCAAATTCAATGCAAAATAAAAAGATACAATTGATGGCTCAAGTGAAAACTGAATGAGGAAGCAGACTCCATGAAATCTTTGGTTTGACTTTTCTGTTCAATGCGAATTATCTTGTTCGTAAATTCAAATTGAATACAGACATCATTCGGATGCTATTTGAATGCTTTCGCAGCAAAAAAAAAAAATGTAAACATAAGAACCAAATGTTTGATGTGTGTACACATGAAAGAAAAATGTGTCATCAATTTTCAATAGATCTTAAGCTTTGCTTAGATTCGGTTAACATGACGACGCATTTCGACTAGAAGACATGTTAAAAACCCTTCTTTCATTTTTGCCAAACTGGTTGGAACATGGTTCAAACAAGTATTATCAATCTAGTAGAACCAGCATATCACGTGACATTCATACAAATGTGAAGCAATTCCAAACATTTGTTTTTATTTTCATTCGTTTTGTTCATTTTTGATGAGTCTACATGACAATGCAATAAATCCGGTACGTTGTTAAAATTCGTTCGATGTACTTATCGTACCATCAACACTAAGCATATTTCACATTAGAACTCTTTTTCCCTCGCCATTTTCTATGTATACAAATAAATCTTGTTGCTTACACAACGACTTTCTTATAGTCACTCTTTTTTCCACACCCAACAAAAAAAAACGTTCAATCGCTTTTTCTTCTACATTTCCTTCGGTTATTTGTTTACTTGAAAGTTTTTCATCGCCTATAGCATCATTTTGCCGCTTTTCTTGCTATAGCAACTTCAGCGATAAAAAAACAAATGAAGCTTCACATTGCGCCAAGCATTTAATCAGTTCGTCCCGTTGAAAAATTACACATTCAAATGTTGAATCCATCGTATGACAAGTTTTGTAATGTGCTCGTTATTCGTTCATTCGTGAGCCACATAATTCAACATAAAAACACTCTCTGTTTTGCACCGTTCGTGTTTGTTCATGCGTTTTTTTTCTGCTGACAGCAGCAATTTGTTGGTTATTTTACTTTGCGTTTCTCAAGAGTGAAAATTTGCCATTGTCTCACATAAATAAGTGTCAATTTGATCTCTGGGTCGTTTTCGTCGACGACGACAACAAAACAAAAAATAAATCTTTCAGTTATCGCAGCTATAATTTCTACATGAATAGTTCTGTGCGTCAAACGCCCATAAAATTTCATTAGTCGTCTTCAGCAAGTTAATGCATGCATACGTTATAGACCAAGTAGACCGAATATAATGCCGTGCACATTTCGGTTCAGCTGAAAATCAATTTTGTTGATGATTTTCGCAATGTTTTGTTTGGCTGTTTGACGTAGCAAGCAAAATTCAACGTCACAACAGACTGAATGGCACATTTTGAAATAGTCAAACAGATACGTTGAGGTTCAAACATTGTTGTCAATGTGTCGATTCATACGTATTGATTTGCAGTGTCTCATCTGCAATTCGAAGCTCGTTAAATGGTTTCTAACAACTCGTTTAAATGCTTGAGGCTCTAATTAATTTTGATCAAATTGTCGAAACACACCAAATGAATGCTGTCGATTGTATGAGGTATGCTGGTTGTTGGTTGTGGCACGTTTTTCACATAACAACCACTCATCAGCCACACACTCTTAGGGTTGAGCAATAAATCTGTTTTTATCAGCAAAAAGACTAATGGTTCGTTAAGCCAATTTTGGATCGTTTATCATTTTACTCATCAATTTTCGACATATATTATGAAGATTTCTCGGTTGTCTGCAATCAACTAGATTTAACCAATCCAATGTAAAGCAGTTTTTCTCACATTCTTTTTCCACTTTTGGTTGAATATTTCCTCAATGAATGAACGTACTCAACAAAATCCTGTTGAATGGAAATCTGAAGTATGGTGTTAATGGAACATAAATCCGCATGCAATTCATATTGAAATAAGTTTCTATTGAAAGGTGCACGTTCCTGACGATTCTGACAGTCCAAAGTTTTCAGGTATTTTTTTTCCTCACTGGAAATTGAAAAGACATGTGAATCATGCACGAATATTTCTTCAGCGTACTAACGATAGCGTTGTGTACTTGCTGATTCCAATCCACAAGATTGGATTTTATCTTTTATTCAACAGATGTAAGTGGCAAACACTCGCAATTAGGATTGGTTCAATTTGGTTGATTCGTTTAAATCAGCTTTACCTTTTAAAAAGCATTATGGTGAAAAAGTACCAGCATATTATTGTAATACATATTGGCATTTTTATCCGATTAAATGAGCGCAATACAACAAGCGACAGCTAGTTGTCTAAACTCATTTATGGAATTGAATTGAATGAAATAACAAAAAAATAATATGAAAAACATAAAATCAATAATCCGACGTGCCCAAGTCTTCATCATATAAATGATATTCGAATTGAGAAATGGCCTTGAATGCCAGAATTGAGTAGTATCCAAGAATACGTTGCGTATTCACACGCTTCGGTTGGTACATCTTTTGTGTTTTATCTCTAAAGCATTATAGTGACATCATTTAAAAAATGATTTATATAGAAAAATTCAGTGCCGTGAAAATGTCTCTACTAACGAGAAAATGTAATATGCATTTAAATCTCGTATCAAAAGGAAGCATCAACTGAAGCAACAAGCATTAGCATAAAACATTAAAAATTCAGTAGCAACAACAAAATAACATGAAAAAAATGTACATCTGTCGCCGGCAGCATTGAAATTGAAATACAAACTGCTGTTCTACTTCAATTCCCCTGACTCGCATTCAAATTAGCTGAGACAATCTCAGTATTCGCAGAATAGCAATTTTCTGAACTGCTTCCAACGTAAATATGCTTGGAAATGGACTTTTTCAACATGAGCTATTTTTTTTTGTTTACTTCTGTCGCAAGCAAATATCAATTTATTTGCACAGTTCAATGATTTTTGAAGAAATAAAAAAAAAGTAAAATAAAAAGCTCTTACAAATAACCGAATCCAATTATTGGTTTCATTTCAAATTGAAATTTATTTTCAAAATTAAGCCGACGCGTTGTTTAAGTACACTTCACATTGGATATTCCGAGCAGCGTGTCATCATCATTGATTGGTTTAAATGAGATGCGCTTCGATAATAATTAAACGTAATTAAATGTTCCACAGCATTGATATTCATCAGCATCACCACATTCGGTGTAATGAATTTGGTTATCGAATAAAAATCATCAATTGACATTTATGTGAGCGTTTTCTCCATTTCCTTCCGCCCAGTGAAATCACTCACTTCTCTACATTGTAAAGGATTAAATAAAACGATTCGAGAGAAACAAGCGGTAGAGATAGAATCAACCATCACAGAAGAACTTTTTAGCGCGATTATATTGCTGATCGCATTAAAATAATTATTTGTATTGCACTTTCATTTCTCATTACATGACTTTGTTGAATGAATAACTAGTTAAAATGGAAACATCCAAGAAAATAATGTGTTGGTTTTTTTCGCTCGCATAATGTGAAATTGAAAAAAAACAACATTAAATAATTCAGTGAGTTTTCTCTCCTCGTACAACATTCTAAATAATAGATGAAAAGCAGTGAGCGTGAAAAAAAATGCAGTTCGCGTCCGATGAAAATCGAAGTAAAACTGAGTGAATCTAGTGGAAAAACCAGTTACTCAGTCACATTCACAAAATAACAAGCACAAAAGCAATGAATAGTATCACATTTCCATTATTTTGTTCTTTCAACCATTATTTCTCTCTGTCTGTATTTTTTTCTCTCTCTATTTTATTTCGCTCATGTTTTCTTCGCTTCCCGTTTTCTCTTGGCTTTTGGTTTGCCAGAGAATGGAAGAGATAGAAAGTGAAAATTGAAATAAAAAGTGTTCTGAGTATGTGCGGCAACGGATGTCGAGCATTAAGCAAACAAAACGTTTATATCCATTTCAAATTGCATTGAAATTGAAAAATATTCACTTTTGCTTGCCGTTTTACTGGCGACACACGCAACATGGACACTGAAAAAAAAGGAAACTACGTACGCTGTTTGGCGTAATTTTTGACTTCCTGTGCATTTTAAATGAACTGACGCATGAAGCGTACACACACACACATCGAGATACACATTTTCAGTTTTCTCTCTGTGTTATGACTTAACTTATGAGCACAAAAAAGAGTGTTTTTAAACAATCAAGCTAATATAATCTGAGAATTTTTTTTCTCGCCATTTTTAGCTTGTTAGCTTGTCCGGATGAGGAAACGTTACGCTTGAAGCTTGAAACGTAACAGAGCTCCCTGCACCGGGATAAAAGGTTTCAATGTCCAAATTCGAGTGGATTTTCATTTATTTTGTGCATTTTATGGTGGTGGCCTGTGGCTCGTCATGAATAAATCGTATAATTTTTTTCCGAAAGTCTGCTAATGCCTGACAGTCCACAGAGAAAATTCCAGCACATTTAATGGTTGTTGGAATTTTTGATCGAAAAAGAAATAAAATGTGAGGTCAACGCGTTGTACATAGTTACACGGGTTCATACAACATTCACAATTAAAATGGCACATTTGATTGGGATTTTATTGTGTGAACAAAACCAGTGGAAATTCGTTGAACGCGTCAGTGGTTCCGTTGAAGAATTTTCCAAAAGAATATAATACCGTTTCCGTGGCAAATTGTAAAACCACAATATGAATGCAATCCAATTTTTGTGTCTATACACAAGAACACGTACACAATAATTCGAATCATTTAAAATGCAACGTCATTGTGACCATGTTGCATGGACTCATGTTCTCTCCATAACTTTGGCATTTCATACATATTTGTTGTCTTTTTTTCATTGTTGCTGTTGTTGTTGTTAACAGCATTGTTATGTATAGCGAAATAACACGTAAAAAAAAGTTGCTGGTATCAAATTGCAAAGCGACGAATACACAGTACAGCGGGAATGAAGACAAAAAAAATCGATGAAATATCTCCCAAATGCTTTATCAGTCTTATTCACGTGAAATAGAGAGAAAAACTTTCTCCGTATTCTAGGAAAGTTGGTGTGGTTCATATTGAGGAATGCATTTGTGTAGCATGTTTTTGCCCGCGGTGAATACTTATTTTTTATACCGACCAAGAACGAAAGTGGACAAGAGGGAGAGAGAACGGAAGAGCGAAAATAAAAATAACAACTATCGTAGAAAAATAAAGATAACTCCAACAGGATATGGAAATGAATGTTGAAATCAATTGAAATAACGAAAAAATGCTTCTGGAGCAGAGCAATTGAGTTGTATTTTACAAGTCTCGGGTAGAGCTTTTTTTTCAGCACCTACGTCGTTCACTGTGGATGTGTGTATTTTCATATGAATGGAACTTGTGGTAATTCCATTGTTTCCCTCTCGACTCATTTCACCATTTTATTTCAACTTGAATTTGTATGCAATGATGAGTATTCGAACGCATTCATCTGTCTGGATGTGTTATTTTTTCTCTGTTCCACTTGTCGCACTTGCGTGTTTTTTTCGCACCGCAATCTTACCAGTTCGTTTCATTGTGGAAAAAAAACAGCGAACAACGCATTTTTCCCATCAAACGGATTTAAAATGACCTCCGGACACTGATGAGTTTTCATGCAGAAATGTAGTGGTGGCATTTTAATTTCATGTCTTTTTTTTCAACAACTTTTTGTTTTTATTTGATTCGTTCACAGTTTGCCGTTTGCTGGGGTGTCATTTAATTAAAATTGATGGACGCTTTTTGCCACAATGCAATTTTTCCCCCTCTCACAAAATTCGTACTGTGTTTTTTTTTTCAACACACAGCGCGTATACGCGCAGTATATATGCTGGTCTCTCTGTAATTTTACAAAGAAACTGAGATGTTTGCACGTTATTAGAAATTCTCCATCTCGCTAATTGGATTTTCGTGCACAAACCCAGTTAATTGTTTGCGTCTCTCTTTCGTTTTCAATAAATGACATGAAATGACATGTTTCGTTGTTGGTTTTTTTGTTTCTCGTTTTGTTGGCCTGTGATTTGGAGATGATGCGCGTGCGACCGTTCGGTCGACGATCTCTTCGTATGTGTCAAAGGAACATCTCGATAAACACACAAGCCACTAACTTGATTGAGAATTCTTATTTTTAGACTTTGTTTGTCAGCGTCGAATTCATGTTTCGAACCAAAGTATAAGCTTAAATTTTCGAGCGTGTATCAACCTATGACCTCAATCAATTTGATTGTAACACACACAAAATTGGAACGCTCTTGCAATCGATCCCAATTTCCTTTGGGCCATATTGAATTTCATCAGGTTTTATCACTTATTGGAATTGATGCAGTTTGATGCTATATACACAACAAAGAACGAGTTGCTACAAACGTTCTGTGCCCTTCAATGATTGACACGCGGTTCAAACTTTTTACAATCATTGTTTGCACATCGGATTCTAAAACCGTAAATCGAATTTAAAATTTATGTCAAATACGATTTGAACTCGTATTTGTGGATTGGAACACGATTCACATCGTTCGATTTGGAATTTGTCGACGTCACCCTCGGTGACTTTATCTCGAACACTTTTTCATTCGAATCGAACAGATTGTGAAAAGCGACAGTCTCATTTTGATAAGTACAAGAGAAACGTGAAAAAAAAGACGCTCGATGTCTGGACATGATGATAAGCGAAACGAGTTCGTCTTGACATTGAAATATATTCTGTATACAGTCACTGTTACCACTCACTGTTACCACTCACTGTGTGCTACTCCGACATTAGCTCATGCTGCTAATGCTATGCTTCATGTTTTATTTTTCATTTAGACCACCCATCGACGGTTCGGTTGAGAGATGCTCACCAAATTGAAGATGCAATAATAATAAAAAGACGTGAAAAAGCCATTTCTATTCAAGGAAACAAAGTCACCATTTTTCTTTTTGCAGAGTTTTAGCATTTTCAAATGTATAAATTTTCATTTTGGCAAAATATTTATGCGAAAATGTAGCACAATGTTGATCAAGGAATAAATTTATTCGTTAAAAAGGTTTCATCAATTTGAAGTGGTACAGTCGAAACATCGACAGTATTTTTGAAATAAAAAACCCACACACAAGCAAGCTTTTGTAAATCAACATGAATCTAAGTTCAGACTGGTCACATTGAGTTGCCAGCCCAATTTGTGCTAACATTGGTTAACCAGTTGAACCGTTTGGTTGGCCTTGATTAAGATGAACATGTGCATTTGAACCAGATTCACATAAATAAATGATAAAACCACAATTTTGCCATTTCCGAACGGGAAAATTGCAATTTGAAATACAATACAAAATACAATTGGTGTGTAGGCTGACGAGCAGCTGCAATTTTCAAACCGGCCTGAAGCTGAACAGCACCGGGATTAAAAACATAACATAAGATATTAACGACAAACATTGAGCATTTCCATTATACTAGCCACATAATCCACCACTTGGTTGCAAGCCAAGCGATTTATTTTTATTATTATGTTGAACATAAAACTGAGCCCAAGCCAGATAACAAAATCGTTGATCGTAAATTTAACAAGAAAAAAGAAATGCAATTAAAAATGCTCGTTGCTGTAATTAAGCAAAACGTGAATTGCTCAAACATTTTTCATTTCTCTCCACTTTCTCCCTCACATTTTTTTCTCAGATTAATATAAAAAAGAGTTTCATTATTTTAATACTGCTTTAGGTGCAATGAATATGAATGATCTTATCGAAATATAAGTAAAATCGTTGCATGACGTATCTAATGAATGCTCTTTTCTTCTCCAGCTATGTAATTTATGTGCAGCAATTCGTTATTTTTTTTTTCATCATCACTGCAGCTTTGCTGTACTCTTCACAATATGCACCAAGTAACCAGAGCCCGTATAAAATATTCCACACATTTACATTGCAATCCGTTATATCGATGGAACAGTTTATCTATGGAAACTTAATATATTGGTTTTCGCAATTCATTATTCATCAACGTGTGAACAAGTGAACAATCGTTCGATATCCGCATTTCATGCAATTTAGAACAAGTCTGAGCATATGTCCCAAAGCTAAAATGTGAACTATTCACATTGGAAATTTCAAGCGAATGGCTCAATGGCTGAACTCAACAGTTTTACTCATACGCAAAAATCATTCATATCAAAAATCATCTATTCAGATCTCATTCAATCAATATTTGTACAAAACACACAGAATCATTGTTCAATTCCATAGATTCCTTGGATTCTATACATAAACTTGACCGCATTGTGTTCACATTTTTTGTGTGTGTGTGGGTGTATGTCAAAAATGTTTACATTTCGCACGTATGCTTATCTTATGCTTTTTTAAATGGTTGAAAAAAAATGTGTGTACAAACACTTCTTTAGTATTCTCATTGAAATTCTATGGTAACGTCACTGATGCTTCTGGATTTTGTTTCGGTAGTGCCATCACTGCTCCTAGCTATAAAAATAAACAGTCAACGGTATTATTCTCCAGTGTGTATGCGCGCACGCTAATTCATTGTTCGTTCAGTTGCTCCATTCGTTCGCACGTTTAGCTGTAGAAAAAAAACCAAAATATGTGTGGTGATGGTATTGGGCCGCTTGGGGTCACAAAACAAATATGGAAAATGTGTCACGTTTTCGTCGATTAGAAAACGTAAACTCGATGTTTAAATTATGCAGTAACGTAGTATTCACGATGCTTTTGGCATTTTTCGCGTGCTATGTAACATAATGCCAGCGTAATAAGAACAGCTATCGCAATTGCCATCCCAATGCTCACCATTATAAGCTCATCGTTGATGCCACTGTATGATTTACCTGTGTTGTTGAAAAAAAAAAAATGAAAATTGAGAAACACAAACCGAAAATTCGATTAGATGATTTGCAATATCCTTATTCTATTAACATGATCTTTTAACATCTCTCCCCGGTGAGTAATCTGCTGATTTCGACGAAATGTAATGCCCAACTGACCGGATAATTTGATATGCAAATGATTTCAACAACGCAACCAAATATCCTTCATTGAAATCACAAATTAGAGCCGACCAACTTGAAATTGTGAACGATGGTAAATGTTTTTGGGTTTTGGGGTAAATGAAGCAAGGGGATTTGATTGCGCTCAAAGTGTTTTGATCATCCAAAAGTGGATGGAATGAAAAGGAAACTCAATACTGTGACACGTAATCCGCTTATCGAAAATGGTTTTAAACGTATGTATTGAGATTAACGTTTCATTCTCCAAAGACCATTTGGCACGTGTATATCAATCGGCAAATGAACGAATTTTGGATGCAAATTTTACATAGATTTCCTCTTGACGTTCACACATTTGATGTTAGTAGTAACTATAAATTCGCAATACAGTAAACAATAAATAAACATGGGTCTGCAAAATGTAATAGGTTTTATGACTGAATTCAATCGAATGGCTATGTTTAATAGACAGCTTGTGATATTTATTGCGTTCAATAAAACGAGAGCAAAATCAAATGTAGAAAGGTAGCTAGTAGCCAGCGTGCAGCTCATAAATATTGAAATTTATTTGCAGTCGAACAAATGTGAAATCAATAATCAAGTGTGCATTCCACTGGGGGCCTGTCTTAACTCAAAATCAGCGCCCTTTTTTCTGTGTGTCTAACTCCATATGTTTGGCATTTCTGCAATTGCACGGAATTATGGACCTTGAAAATAATTCTATGATTCGATGTGTTCAAATGCCCAAGTTTCTGTATTTTATTGCAAGAAACCAGCTAAAGTTTTCAGTTTTTATTGTCAATTATAAAGCGGAGAGATGTGTCTTCCTTACACAAGTTATTACTTTGCGCATTTCACCCAACATTTACGTGATTTCGAGCATTTCGTATACGAATACGGATTTCATGTTAGAATGTTGATATTTCTTAGCAATTCTTCGATTTATTCCGAACAATAAATGCGAATATACGAATTGTTGTTGGGCACGTTTTATCATTTCACCAAGTAATTTGCAATCTCTTCCTGCGCAAAAAGATATCTCAAAGTTGTGCGACACTTAAAAACGAGTTAACAAATCCAGCAAACACTCATTTAAATTGGCATCAATGGCTGATTTACTTGGAATTTCACTTTAATTTCCGTCTGAAGCGAAGCGTTTATTCAACACGAATTGAAACTTTCTTTTGATCAAACATAGTGTTAGAATGTGTTTTGTTTTTCGTCATGGAAGAGAGGAATTGAAATAAATAATGTCTGAATCCCATGAAAACGCAAAAGTTTCAACAAATTCAATAAATGTTCAATATGGTTGAACGTTTGATAAAAAGAATGAGTTCGACACCAAGAATGTGCTTGTTTCAAATTTACGGAATTTATGGAAAATGCATATGAAATGCAGCAGATGCGGTATGGTATAAAACAAGCGATGAGTTTGTGTGTAGAATCGATGTCACTGCCTCAATAATGCGATCAAGTGTTCTGTCAAAAACAGGTACCGGAGCTATCTTTATTCGAGTGCCACGTACAGACATGTGTGGCAACATGACACGATACTGGAAAATACTTATAAAGTATACTTGAAACAAGCACTTGACAACATTTTCCACAATTTTCGATGTGATTTTCTGCGAAATAAATTATACCGTCGAGCAATCATGCCAATTTTATGTTTAAAATCAAAGCGGCTTCAATGTGACAATTTTTGTTGAAACTTTTGGTATTTATTTTAACTTTCAATTTGAAATATTTACATTCCGAAATGAAAATGTTGTCTATCGTTTTTAATGCTTCAACTTCGCAGGATATTTTCCATTTTTCATCTCAGCACGTTTGCTAAATTAAAAGGTCGACCGTATTCATTTAAATGCGAGGGAGAAACAATTTGACCAAAAAAAACTTTTGGGTAGACGTTGTAAAAAAAAAGCGTAGAAATTTTATTCAAAGTCATAAAAAACAGAAAAATGTAGCGCAAACTGGTTCAAAGAGAAACCTTCTGGCGCACCTTTTCAATCGACACATTGTGCATTCATTGTTGTCGAAATGATTCTTTTTTGTCGGGTGAGATGAAATACAATTTGCATGACAAAGCGATGCTTGATGCATGAATTAAGTATGTATCTGCTCTGATGCCACGCAAATGGTAACGAAATCATAATATACTTGGAATTGAAACATAACTCTATGCAACATAGTAGAAACAATCTGAACAGCTAGATGCACAGTTTGAAGCACTCCGGTCATGAGTAAATATGTAAATATTGGAATTTTTGCACCCGAACCGAAACCAGTTTTTCCACATCGAATGACTGTTCATCTATTTCATTAACTCGACAGGATATTTGTGTGCCTTGATGATGGGACGGCACATACACACACACACATACACACACACACACGCACACACACGCGCGCAAACATGAAGTTTGATATGCCATTCTTCTATCATAAAATGGAAATTTATGACAGGCCATGATTGATGCTTCTATTAGCCACATGCTCCCATTCTAACAGTGCATTTTCCTTTGATCAATTTGCAATGTATTTTTTTGTTTGTTTGTTTGTTTGTTTGTTTGTTTGTATTTTCGCATGCAAATCAAAAGCATATTCACATCGAAATATAGACAACAGAAAAACCATCCACGAAATGGTTTCAAATATTTGTTTCGATCAAATATAGGAATTTGGAAATCACATTTCGCTCCGTTGAACCATAACGGTTGTTGGTGTTGATGCTCATTTTTTTCCCGGAAGCATACAGTGTAGTATATTGAAATAGATAAATGAAATGCTTACCACTATAATAGTTGCCACCGCTGCCACCAACTTTACCAGCAACACGTCCATCAATAGTTTTGACACTGAACAAAAAGTAACAGATTCCGATGAAGACATATGCCAATGATTTTCGTAGAAGAGACATAATGAAATGCTGAATTGTTGTCGTTTCCAATGAATAAATTTTATCTGCAAATTGTACACATTTAGAGAAAATGAGAATGAATTAATGCAATTGAGAATATGAGTGTATTGAAATTATTTCACATAAAATTAAATGCGATAAAATATATCTGATGTGTTATGTATATGTGATTGGTTGCATTAATTGGATTTTCATTAAAATGGAAATTCTGTTTAATAAACGGTATGATATTAGGCTTGAGTGCCTAGTTACAACAAATAATAAATTGAATGCCATCCAATATTCGAAAACCTAATTTATTTCTGGGTAATGCAATAAATTGCCGCACATGATGTGCGAGTGTGAACATCGATTGCAACGGTGTGTATCTGGTGATTTATGACATTTGGAGCGCATAGGAGTGAAAAAAGAGCAGCCTTGCTCGTTGCTCGTTGCTCGTTACTCGTATAATATACATTTATTATGAGTGTGAGGACTGTAGAGAATTCACTGTAGCTTTATTTATGACGCACGAACGCTGCTGAAATGGAAATATGAAAATATGTGACTTAGTTGGAGTTTTAAAATAAAGCATTGAATCTCGTCCGATTTTAAATGTTCATATTTTTGCGCAGTTGTTGAGCTGAAGTCGCGAATGATTAACTAATAAATAAATTTATTCCAACACATTAGCTGGGATAATGTAAGCTTAAATACAAAGTATATTGGCTCTAGACTCTAATATGGGGCTGACAATTGGGCTGTCCGATAGCCGACCGATGTCAAGATAATGTCTGATTTGACGCAGAAAACATGCCAATTCACATATTTGACGTCACCTTCGTCAGTCTGCTCAATTGAATCGAAACTAGTCCAGAATATATGAGATATAATTCCAAATGAATAGATGTGTGTTAACTCACTCGGTTGAAGTCCCAGTTTAGAGGAGTAGAAACTGTTTTTTAAAGGGGATTTTTCATATAAAATTCATCACATTCACGTTATCAAATTGAATCCCAAGAGTGATAGAGCAAATAGCGCAAAATTTCCAACCGAATCAAATGAGGTCGGTAATCGGATTGACGCTCAAGTAAACTGCTCAACTTTCAGCTTGAAACTCAACGGTTTTTTTTAAATTCTCTACAAAGTGTATTAGTCTCTTGTGAATACATTCTGTTACCGTTATAATATAATGAGAGCTTCAGATTGTGTACCAACTGATGCGAGTGAATCACAAAATACGGAAAGTACATAAAGTACTGAACGACGCACTATGACGCCCCTTCCATAAATGATTAAATACATGGGCCAACAAACATGACATTACTTTGCCTTCATAAATTTATAATTGCTCATGCATGCTCAACATTTGCTTTATATTATGATCCATTCGCCAAAAAAAGAGCACTGAACGTTTTTGACTTTTTGAATTGAATTTGATATGTGTTCATGCTCAAGTATTGGTGTGCTTATTTCAACTTAAGCTTAAAAATGCTCGACCTCATTTCAAAGCTGAGATGAACTTTTTGCCACATAATTAAATATTTTTGTGGTTCAACAGTGTATTTAACATTTTCTGCGAAAAGAAAGCAGAACAACAACTAAAATAACAAAAAGTCAAAACTAAACTCGAATAACAAAATAGACAACAACACACAGTTTGAAATGAATTCATTATGTGTGCTTACAGCGTAACAAAACATTCTACAGCGTTGTCATAGTTGTTGTTGGATGGCAGGAGAGCATAAAAAATGAATGCCAAGATAAGCTTAGACAACGTTGACATCGTATAACACCAGTGAAACCAGTGAATGAACGAGTCGTTCGAGTGAAGGCTACAGTTAGAGCTTTGGGAATGCACGCAACCAAATCATGTGACGAAGTCACTCATTTCAATGGATTAGAGAGCTTATTATGCAAATACTCGCTAAAAATAATGAATTTAAATGTTTAGATAATGCTTACGTGCCAGAGCTTTAGATTTGCTTTTAAAAGAAAGAAAATATTTCGATAGATTCTTAAATGCCATGTCCACAGAGTCTGTTCAGTGTAAATGCGGCGGTTCATCCAAAGTAACATTGACTGAGCCCGTATTTTTTGGCATTACCCACGAAAAAATTGTATAACCACGTCACTTGTTCACCACTACCATTTCTCACTTAATCAACAGTACATTAAAATAACATAACATTTTGCTTTTGCGGTTAGTTTACCTATTAGTATCCAACCGAAAATAAATTTAGTCTTTACGCCGTCCAATTTTTGGGCGAACATTTATGTATTCTCGTGTGTTTCATGCAATTAACTGAATGCACAACATGTTCCGTCCCATATTTAACGAAATTTATCTAATAAGCGGAAATTAATGGATCGACGGGAGGTGAACCGGTTTACATTGTGCTCATGCAATATCCGGCGCTATGACATTTTTGACTGGCATTCTTGCGAACCGGTTAGCTTGGAGCAACGCAAACATTTTCGATCGATAAATTGTGTTTTCCACCCGTTTCGACGACGGATCTTTATAATCTAATCAACAAAATCATGCATGGACGAATTTTATTCGATGCGCACATTCCATCCTTTTGTCATGGTCCTAGATAAACGATGCAATTAACATTTACAACGACCCATTCGAAGAGTTTCTTTTCATTCCAATACTTTCAATGGATCCATCAAAATGGATGGAAAAACTCTAATCTTTATCGAACGCAATTCCTTCAATTTTCCCAACGATTGTTCTGTTTGCTTTCCAGAGGATTCGACAAACGCCTCAAGCCTCAACCGAAATGAAAGACGACAAACATAAACGCTCCAGATGGTTCACATGTTATTTGGTTTCAGGCAATATTCACGTCTTTACGGTTTATTCGTTGTTATTTTGAATGCTCAATGTGTTAGAATTATTTGAAATTGGCAATAATACAAATGTCTGGCCTTTTATGTGATGGTTTTTGTTCGTTGAACACGAATTCAATGTAATCAAACTTCATGTAATTGACCAAAAATGGAACACAAGAATTGAAACTCAACGGGGAGGAAGATGACCATGTTTTCTTTAACACAAACGAGAATTGGAAAAAAGTCATTTTTCTTTGAGCCACAATAAAATTGCTGTTTTAAAGACAGAAAAAAAAGGTCTTTGCGTAAGAGATGAAAAGTAGTTTTGAGTAAAATTTGCGCTCCATTGAAATTGTTTCAATGTGGAACCCATTTGCTGCTGTTGAAATTTCAATTTCTTTTGTCATTCGAAATAAGCTTCAGGCACAAAATATTGAACCCAAATAAACAAAACAATAATATTGAAAATTCCAGGCATTTCCGACGATGAACAAAACTGTTTCCCGACACTTATTTTTGCTTTTCTCAACTTTTTCGATATTTGTCCGACAGATTATCAATACTAAGGTTAAATGCTTACAACAGCTGCATGAATGCAAGGGGCTTCATACTCTTCATTATCACGGAAATAAAAGTAGATTATGTGCATAAACAGAAATAAACTAAATAAATGTCGATTTGTATAGAATTTTTTCGATATTTTCGATATATTGACATGAATCCAATATGGCGACCACACAAAAACCAATATGGCGGCGTTAAACTGAAAATATCCAAAAATACTTCCCATATTTCTAAATATTTGATACATTGAAAAACGAAAATTTCTGTCAATATACTAAATATCACTAGATATATTGAGTGTTGAATTCCCCTCGCATGAATGGCTTCTGATTTACTGGCATACAAGCTGATGCCATTTTATAATCGGACTCGCTTGACCGTTGGTCGTTAACCTTTCGTTATCATTTTCAGTGTTCTTGTGGCACTTTGAGGGATTGTTACCTTAACATTCCAAATGACCTTTCTTAAGAATTAAATTCGATGATTATCTTTACATCTATATTGCGTTTTATTTCATCACTTTATTCTTCGGTTTTCTTAAATTAATGAACAAATGTAGACTCTACATTGTAGAATAGACAAATGATTCTTTATCACTGATAATGATTTTGTTCTTTGAAAATCTAGGTACTTCAAATTGAATTTTGTCTGTACCAGTCTAAGCTCATCATTACACATTGAAACCACTGCACTCATTCCACTCTGATGGTCAATTAATTTCGTTTGTTTTTCATCACGATTAATCTGCATAGATAATTGATTTTTGGCTCTAAATACATTAGCATCTGTTTGAAACATATTGAAACCGTATGAATGTACATGAATTTAAATTTGTCTAAAGTTGGACTGCTTTGATGGGTTGGTCTAGTCGGTCATGATTCACTCACTTTGCTGTGCATTGTTTGCACATCGGCACACAATCGCTTTACTTCACAAAGGTTTCACTCCTCACTTTGCCATGCATGGGAATTTCAATTTGGCATTTAAATCGAATTAAAGGCGAGTGTATTGGCCTCAAGAGACCGAACAACGGTTTTCAATGAATTTTTGATCGGGGCTAAATCAAACCAGCGTTATGATTCGTTTAGCCAACAAATCATTTGTGAATACAATTTTTGGTTAAGACTTTCTTTTGGTGAACCAAATCATTTACCCGTCGAAAAAAAAAAACGAGACGTTGAAAAGATCATTATTACTTTTCATCATGCTTTTCATATTTCATGGATATAATGCTGGAATTAATGCCTAGTAAGCATTGCTTAGTTAGCATCATTTTCTCGTGTTTATTGCTTAATGTTGTATCCTCTTGAACCAAACGGATACAAACATTGATTGCTTCTATTGTTTCATACAAAGACATTAAAGTCTTGCCCATAAAAAAAAAATACATTTTAACGTTTTATTTTTCATGGCGTTTGATAAGAATTCATGCTATTTCACGGCCAAATGCAATGAAAACTGGATTGTAGCAATAAACCGATTCATATCCTACCGGATATTGCGCAGGAAGCAATTCCGATTTGAATTTTGATTCAACAATAAGGGCAGCAAATATTATGAAATCAAACAAATGTGTTGTTCAACATTAAATATTTGCAGTAAATCGAATCCCATGTACAAGCTATGTTTATCAGAAAAATATTACTTTATGACAAAATGTCATGTAGCATGAATGATGCGGTGTTTGCAATCCAAAATGTTCATGTTGCCATCACAATATTACAATCGAAATTCCATAGAAATGACACCGAACAATCAAATCCCAGCAATATTCACGTATTAAAGCTCAGAATGCTTTCATTGAACATGAAATGTCTTTATGTAATCGCTGTCAATAGAATGTAGGCGAATGAGAAAAATCCATAAAACAAATGAAAAGAGTTCAAGTGCGTTAAGCAGCTAATAAAAAGAAGCAGTGGCGTGAATGTGAGCATTTGAGCATTCAGTATGCGAAAGCAGAACAGCCTACGGGAACCCATTTCAGTGATGTCATGATATAACGAACAGGATATTTCATTTGTATGAAGGTCTATTGTGCGCGTGTGTGGGTGGGTGCGTGCACGCGTATCATTTAAGTTCAAGCGTTGATGTTTAGTAGAAAAGCTCATCTCGAGCATTTATTTAGTGATGCGGTTGAGTTCATGTTATTGGAAAATATTCGCTCTCGCATGAGCATCTCATGCGTGGCAAACGTTGTTTTGTATACAATTGGCCACATCGATTTATTTATTGACAAGGGCAAACGTGGTTAATGCTGGCGGTTTGAATCGCTGTGATGTATCGGATTTTTTCCCCCCCATCATCATTGATTCCATCAAACGCTCGAAAAGGTGTTCGTTCACAAAGTTAGCGTTGAGTAACCCAATGTGACATAATCAAATTATTTTTTTCCTTCATTTTTTTGCCAACATGAAATCCATCAAAAGAAAAAATACGAAAAAAGGTCCAACTAGTTTTTACCATCAAACATTGAGCACGGAATGTTAGAAATGTGAGTGAGTAGAATTGATGTGACATGGGCAAAAGCTGAATAATTTCCAGTGCTTTATCAGGATTTTGACCACATTTTTCACGAGTTGATAAGATTTTTTCGTTGTTATTTTTTTTTCTGGGTAGTCTTTTGCCCCGCAATATCTATTTTGTGTTGCTTTTTTATCGGCGTCTAGTTGCCAGAGGAATGAGAGACGTAGCCGTCTTTTTTTCTAGAGATTATCGGGCTCGTGCTTGTCATTCAAAGCTTCGAATATTCGCTTGTAATCGGAATAACGTGTCTGGCTTATTTTTGGCTCGACTTCGTTATTAAATGTAATAGAAGATTCTCCAGTACAAATCATAGACATATTTTTTTGCTGTTGCTTATATCAACGTCATTTTTTTATCACCGAGAAAATTGTTTTCAAATTATTTCATCTTCAGATTTGCAATAAATTCATATAATTTAATGAGCTACAGAATACTCATTGGAAATTTCATAGCCGTAGGATTTTCTTGTGAATAAAATAGCAGCTTAACGTTCGCTCTTTGGTGTAGGTATAAATTGGTCGTTAGATAATAATAAACTTCTACAGCTTCGAAAATTCATACGCAAAAAATGCGATTCATTGATATTTTTTTCTTCTCTTACTTTTTTTTCAATGAATCAATACAAATTCGGTCGCTTTTATGTCTCTTTTCATTTTTCGATCGCATTATTCTTAAAAGTAATTCAAACTTTGAGATTTCAAGATCTAAATTTAAAAGTCGAAAAATACGTGTATTGTTGGTTTTAAAACTTCTTTGCAAATAGCTTATCAATTCCAGACATTATACTGTAAACAATTGTTTGAATATCATCGTTGTCAGAGTCTTCTTTGACAGCTTCCGGTGCTATTTTTTTGCTTGATTCCTGTTCAATCGACGGGTGTTCCGCATTTGGCCCACCAGTAGAAATGTTGACAGTACTTTCAGTTTTTTCGTCTTTTGATTTATCTTCTTGTGTTGATGCTTTTGTCAATTCTATAGTTGGCTTTTCCTCGATTTTCAGCTTATCTACATCAGTTTCAATTATAGAAGCGCTTTCAATTTGAGCTGACCGCTCTGTCGTTGTGGTATCTACTACAGTCGTGGCGGTTGAATCAGATGTGACATCCTTGGTACCTTCAACGAACTTCGAACTGTCCCGTTTAGTAGAAGGCGCTGTCGTCGTTTCATTGGTTCCTTCTTCAATATCATCTTCAGCGTTTGTTTCATTCGTTAATACACCTATCTCAGGTAAAAGTTCGATAGTCGTAAGATCGATTGGCTCGTTTTCAGACAGGACAACATTAGCTTCGGCCTTCGGTGTTTCGGCTTCAATTGGAGTCGTTACATTATCAGATTTTTCTCCAACTTTTTCTGTGGCTATTTCAGGTGGTGAAGGTTTTGTCGAAATATCGAGAGGCTCATTTTCAGTCGGTAACTCTACCGCATCCATTTTCGTTGCATCTTCTATCGGTGAATCTTCAGAAGCTTGTTCGTCAGCTCCGGTTGTATCTGCTGGGCTCAACGCATCTGATTCAGTTTCAGATTTAGTCGAAATATCGGGGGTTTGGACCCCTTCAATTGGTGAATCCATTTCATTATTTTTTGTTACAGCTTCTGCCGGTAGATCTTCAGTTTTTGTTTTTTCTGCTTCCGTTGTAACTTCTGAACTCATCACATCTGATTCAGTTTTAGCTTCAGACGGGACAAAAGCATCTTCAGTTTTTGGTGTTTCGGCTTCACTTTGTAATGGCTCTTTTGGTGTGACTTGAGTTGGAGTCGTTATTTTTTCTTTAGTTTCTTCTCCCACTTTTTCTATGGCTGCCTCAGCCAAAGGTTCAGGTTTAGTTGAAATATCAAGTGGCTCATTTTCAGCTAGTGTCTCCATTGCATCAGTTTTCGTTACTACCTCCAATGAATCTTCAGATCTTTCTTTAGTTTTTGCTTGGTCGATTTCAATAGGATCTGCTGGGCTCAATGCATCTGATTCAGTTTCAGCTGTAGACAGGACAACAGCATCATCCGATGTTTCGGCTTCACTCAACAACGGCTCTTTTGTGGTCACTTTAACGGCCGTTTTAATTGGAGTCATTGTTTGCATTTCGTCAGATATTTCTTCATATGTTGAAATATGTATATCAGACTCATCAACAGCTGTGACTTCAACTATTTCGACAGCTATATCTGGCTCAGTAGTTGATGACTCTCTCGCCTCAGCATTCATTGTAGATGCAGACAGTAAATCGTCAGAGCTTCGTTGAGTTTTTGTTTCGTCTGCTTTCGTTGTAACTTCTGGGCTCATCACATCTGATTCAGTTTTAGCTTCGGACGGAACAGCAGCATCTTCCGTTTTCGGTGTTTCGACTTCACTTAACAACGGCTCATTTGATGTCACTTCAACGTCCATTTCAGATGATAATTTTTCTTCAAATGTCGATTGTTTTATGACACTCTCGTCAGTAATTTTGTGTTCAACCATTTCTATAGCTATCTCAAGCTCAGAAATCGAAATATCAGGGGATGAACCTCCAGTTAGCAACTCCAATCCACGTATAAACGGTAAATCGTCAGAGCTTTCTTCAGTGTCAGATTTATACATTTCGGTGGTTTCACTCGTATCTTTAACTGTAGACAGGTTCGCCACGCTTTCGTACGACTTTATCAATGTTTGCGTTGAATCCTGTGATTTTTCTTTAACTTCAATTCCTGATTTCATCGTACCATCGTTAATTATCTGTCCATGTTCAATGTCTTCACTCTTTTGCTCTGACTGTTGGTAATTTGCATTTTCTTTGCCATCTTCTTTTGAAAGAACATCGTCACTTGATTCATTCGATTTTATCGTATCAAATGATATGTTAGCTGCATCATCCAAACTGATACACTCATCACTTTTAATCTTTTGTAATGTGGTTTCGTCCAATGGCTGAGTATATCTATCGATAAATTTGTTCAAATGGCCGTCTTTATCAATAACAAGTATACGTTCATTGACTGTGTCAGAGCCGTCAACAGCTAAAGCCGTCGATACATCACGAATAACAGTAATCTCTTGAACAATGTACTCACTACATGCTGTTTCATCATCATTGTTCGCTGTATCCATTGAATGCTCATGTTCACTCAATAGATTTTCTGAATCGTTACAATTTTGCTGTTGTTCCGAGTTCTCACCACTCATATTCGGTGTATATCTCCAGAATTTTCGCTTGACTCACCTTTTAAAATATTTGTTGATGTACAATTTAATCGCCTTAATTATTGATTCGCTTAAGCTTCTACGCAACGTTAAAGCTCATCAAACATATTCACGAACAATGATTCTGTTTGTTTCGAAATTCAGTGATTACTTTGACCGAAAAATTATTGGCCAACTGAGTTTAAAAGCAAAACTGTTCTACAATTAGATTTGCATTTAGCTATAATTACCGTGTGCATCTGAGAGTGTTTCTGACAATACGCCGTAGAAAAATGAAAATATCGGAGATGTTTGAGATTTTTGTTTATAATCCAAGCCCATCAAAATGATTTATTATTGTATGCGGGAAATGATCCATTTACGTCGGGTAACATACCGAAGTCCGAATAAATTTTTCAGAAAAAAAAATCCAAATGTTGTATGCAACTTTATTTCATTATCTTATATAATTTTATTCATGATCGAGACTAAATCATTGTTTACATTCATAACAAATACTCCTTTTCCTTCTACTTCTACTTCATTCTTTTGTCTGTTCATGGTTGGCTAGCTATTAGAACCGATTTTGCTCACATTCACTTTTATGGTTACTTTGTCAGTACAAATTGGTTCAACTTCGACAGGTGGAAAGTGTTTCATGAAGGAGTCTCTTCTGTTCGCATCCAATTCTACATGCATTATTGATTTTGGAGCAGCCAGTCCAATGTGGAAGGTAAAATTATCGTCTGAATCGAACCAAATATATCTCCTGTCACTGTTAATTATTCGTTTCAATTGAATGCATTCATTGTCACTTGTTGAATCCGAAATTATCTCTCTATACCGTTCTTTAGTGAACATTTCATTTGACTTTATGTACATTTTCAGTGGTTTTTTTGAACTCCATACATCACAATCGCACCGCATTTTTTCGATATGATTTTAAATTCGTGTTAAATTATATTACTTTAAATTTAACAGACAATCAAACAAAAAAAAATTATTCGCTTTTATGTTGACTACGAAACGCTTGTATACTATGTTGTGGAAATTTATTCGTTTGAAATAATGAAATGAATGTGTCGGTTTGAACACTGTCGGCTAATTATCAACTAAATGAAACAATCTGTGCGTCTTTGGTTGAAGTTCAGGAAATTCCATTGAAGCGGAAGTGGTCAAACAAATCACATCAAATGAATCAATAGAGATCTTTGTGGAAGAATTGCGAAGAAAATATTTGTTTGTTGGTTTATTTGCTTGTTTTTTCAATGAAATACAACGTACTGCTTTTCTCTACACAAAGTGTAAATATTTTCTTGTTCAAATTATCGAACGAACGTTACATTTTACATTGTGTATTCCGTCTATTGTGTTAAGTGTTCGCACAAGTGCAAGAAGAGTGAAAGTACGATGAAAAGCGTCAAAGATCTAGAGAAACGTCAAGTTTATATTTGATTGATAGAAAACTCGATTATGAGTCTGAAGATGGTATGCGATGCTGTCAATCCAAAGGAATGATTTTGTTTGGATTTGTGTTATGAATGCTGTATCGCCCTATCATTGGACTTCTTTTCGATACAAAATGCGATGTGTCGGATAGAGTCTATATAAATATGATTATTTTGGTATCAAGTCATGTGATAGCGCGTTGTTCACACTGATGACGACGCTGCGAAAATTATGTAACCATATACAATGCTGCGAACGTAGGGCAAAAAATCTATAAAATAGGCGAAGTCAATGTGTGACTATGCAAGGGAACAAAGAGCATAAATATAAGCGCCTACGGGAAATGGCTGGCTACATCCTCAACAATGGTTGTCGTACAAATAGCGTTGAAATGGTTTTTGGAAAGTTTGTGATGCGCCTGTGTGTACCACGAATAATGTGTAACACAGCATTCAACTTAGAATGGATGGATAATGTTAGACCAAGCCAGCGGGTTTCAAAAGCGCGCCCGTTTCTTTTTGCGTGCTGAATTTCTGCTTCGCACCATTGAGCCCAATGTTTTGGGGAAAAAAAACCTCGAAAAATGTATTCACATTTCGTGTGATCAATTGACCAAAAAAATTCACATCGAAAAGAGTAAAAGCGGTTAACGCAGTACCAATTCGGATATTTGATGTTTTTGCGTGGATTCCCATGAGAATGTGGAAAAAATGCGATCAGCATTCAGACACTTTTTGATTTAATATTTGGGTCCTCCCCACGAGAGAGAGAGACAGAGACAGAGAAATCGAATATCATCAATACACTGTTCATTTGGTTATGCAGGAAATTGGGTGAACACAAAGGGAAAACCCTTGCATAAAATCACTGACCATCAATGACGTTTTACTTTGAAGCTCTAAATTCTGAAAAATCATCATCGATTTTTTCTGTTTTTTTTTTCGTTTTCAAGACAGAAGAGAACACAGAGAACCATCAGATATGTTTTTGACTTTGTTTTCGACTTCATCTAGAAATTCCATTTACCGAAACAATTCGTTTGAAACGGCATCTGCGAGGCATTACTTCAATTCAACCGGAATTTGATGCACTCTTATTAACAAATTTCAAATAGTTTCCATCAATGGGATTCTCTTCTATAAAATTGTGGCAATTTATGTAATTATTTACTTTCGATTTTGCTGCGTTTGTTTTGAAACTTTGTTCCAATCGTTCACCTTTTTTTTAAATTTACTTCATGTTTATTTATGAACCATTTTACTAGAGGTAAAATGTAGCTGTAGCAGATGAAGTGGTACAGAGGAAAGTCCAAATCAGAAACTCTATCGTGAGGATAAAATGAAAAATCATCAAGAGCTCCTGAGTCAACAACAACTGATGAGGCATCGATTCGGAAAATTCGTTGTGACGGTGAAATGAAAAGGAAAACCAGGAAACTTAAACAATTTCTGGTCTTGGGAAAATATTCTCATCATTCTTACTTACATTTAAGAAAGCAGGCGTTTTTGAGTTTGGTCGTTTATCTTTTTCGCTTCAATTCACTTCATGCACCAATCGAATTTGCTAAATGCTTGAGTTTGATCTAAATTCGCATATGGCTGGTTTCCATTGAATTTCCATAAAAACATGTAATGTCATTCATTTTGTACACTGCACATAAATATTCAGTTAATTCAAGGTTCTTTCGTTTCTAATGAACATCTCATTCAAACAATGAAAGATCATAAATCTCTCGCTCGAAATTAAAGGTGATTTTTTTTTCTCATTCACCTCAAGTGAAGGTGTTTTTCTCGCCCAACTATTTTGACAATGTGTTGAAAGTAATCAACGTAAAACAACTAGACTTATTTACCAACACTTATTTCATTTATGTCGAACCACTGAATGAACAATAAATTCACATCACTCGCACGATATCAAATCCAACGATTTATATCGTTTTTTTTTTGGTTCGTTCAGATAATATAAATTACGATGTTTTGATTTAATCGTTCATTAAAAACTAGCACAAGTTATAAAAAATGAATGCTGATGATCCTGAATGCTTTGCGAAACAAAACAAAGACAATGGGGAAAAATCGTACTCACAACAGGATTTGTGTGTGTGTGTTTTTTTTATTCAAACTCACGTTTTTCACTCTTCGATTGGCGTTTTTGTTTGCTTCGCCAAATGATACGATTTCGAGAATGCAAGAGTTGAACGCAGAACCAAACTCGAAATGATCCATATGTTTGGGGTGTTGTTGATAAACTAAACGCTTGATATCAGTGATAGAAATGTGGAAATGGCAAACGCTCGAATGCTGCTGAATGAAATGGACCATTTTCCATGCACTGGAAGTGTGAATGAGTGCTGTGTAGATGTTGCGTGGATGCGTGTATTTGATGACTCCACTCACAGAGCAACACATTCCAGTTCAACTACGCATGTATGCTATCTTTCCAACTATTCTCGTTTACACCGATTTTCTCCAACAATGCTAAAAAAACACATTCATTCTTATCGCAACCGAAACGGAGAAAAACAACACACGCCATGTGCTTGATACTACAAAATAAAAGAGCTCACCATCTGCTGCACTCATAAACTCAATCATTCTTTTTATCCCATCCCCAAAGTAATTTTTACTTGAATCCTTTAATGTTAGTTTGGTATATGGCGTTTTTATTATATTTCATCTTTAATGCTCAGACATATCTCTGTATTTGGATTAATGCCCCGAAATATTTGCCACCATAATTTTATAAATTGAATTTATCATTGTGAGGTAAGTAAATAGGTAAACATACATTACGTGTATGAATTACTATTGCATTCAATTTGAATAATTTCAATTGATTATCCACATTTACATTGTATTTCCACATGTTGCATGGTTTGGTTGAAATATTAAAACCAATTTATTATTCAAATCTCGCGATTTCATGTGTAAATGAGAATTATTTCAAGCATTGCGCTCGATTGAATACGACATATATACTTTGTCATACAGAGAGATAATAATGGGTGCGTTCAAAGACATGCGACCAGCTGAACGCATCCGACGAGATTTTGGCGCACAAACTGTGACAGTTGAGAACTACAGTGTTTGAAACAATACAAACAAAACAGTCACTCAATGCGGTTCATTGTTGGCGTCTGTTACAGTTTTGTGTTTTGTATTGTGATAAATTATTATTAGTTGGATTTTAAATCCTTATCAAAGTTATCCATTTAAATCGCAATCGAAACGAAAAAGACATAGCTCTGGGACAGTTCGTTCTTTGCAAACGGTTTATTTGAAGGTAAAATTCAACAAAATTACATAAAAATGTGCGTAAATAGAGGACAACATTTGGACAACATCGAATATAACAGCAGATAAAGTTACTTGTTTGTGTCATTTAGAGTTATTTGATGTCTTGATGTGTTCACAGCATCACAGTTGCCATTCAATTCAAAGTGATTTCAAATCAAATGTTTGAATTGCTGTAGCTGCAATTATTTCGTTTCTATTTTGTAAAGTTTAATTTACTTTACTTTCAGATTACCTTAACACTATGCCAAGAATCACACAGGATTTACCGGTGCGTGAAAAACACACAAGAAGCGCCAAGGAACAAGCATCGATCGAAATTGTAAGCAACTTTTATCATTTTTGTGTGTGTTATAAACCAATGTCAAATGTTCACCGATTAAATTATAATTACAATTACAGAAAAATTACTTCAGATCAAAGAGAACGTTGCAGGTCATACCAGAAAATGGGGTGGCTGTATTCCCTGAAAAAAAGCCAAAGAAAGTGAGTTGATAACGCCGCTATTGAAATTGTTGAAACAATCATTTCATTGATTGAATGTATTTTGCAGGACAAGAACAACAATAATGCGAAAAGATCTTTGTCGGACATTAATTCGGACTCATCTGCAATTCCACAGAATCAATCAAAACGGGACGATAAAACGTCATTTAGTGATGCTAAGCGGAAGAAATCCGATTCATCTACACCAAACATCAAAATATTATTACCAAAAATCATTTCATCGACACCATTCGACAAAACAATTTCAAAAGATATCAATTCAAATGATCCAACGTCCGATTTGTCACTGAGCCAATCGTCAGACGATGTTGTTGTTGTGTTGGATAGTTCAATCGAATCAAATAGTGCAGTTGTTGTAGACAGTTCTGTGGCAAGCACCACCCAAAATGATACTACTTTTGGCTTTGATGCACTTCATACTGATGATGAAACTCAATCTGATGGTGATGCCATGCCAAATGCACCGTATTGGAGTTTGTATAAAAATCGCATCGCTATTGTGATTGATCAATTGGCGACTGACACTAAAATTGTTGACAATTTCTTTGGCTGCAAAGCCGAATCTGTAAATTTACGTGCTATTTTTCCAACCAGTATACCAATTGCACGGCGTCGATCAACGGCTGTATGGAACACACCACCACGCTATTCAATGCTGCCCAAGTATTAGGCTTAAATATTTCCATATGATTCAAATAATTCGAAGGCTTCGAATCGAAGCGTAGATCGACTCACGTTGAAAATGCCCATATTGTTATATGCATCATCTAAATTCATTGTCTAGTTTTAAGACTTTTGGCTGAACTTAGCCATATTAATAGCAGTATTATACATAAAAAGTTAATTAAGTTTCATAAAAAGCATTATTGAATCGTTTTGCAATCATTTAATCACACATTTAACTCCATTTTGAAGGAATCTTTGTAAAATAAGTAATTTATTGATATGATTAAAACCAAAATCCATCGTAATTTAAAGAAATGTTGAAGTGCCAAAATTGAAATTATACCTTAAGTGCCATCAACTTGTTGAAATTTCTACAATACTTTGTTGTTGCATTACAGCTACGAATAAAACAAAACTTGACATAAACATTGTCTAGGTATCTTTGTATTCTCTGTTTGATGCCACATTACACAATATCTATTGGCTGTTTCTATTTCAGAGCAGTTGAGTTTACCAAATGAATATCTTGAAAGGCCCTTTAATAATTCAAACGCCGCCTTTCGTAAATCAATTGAATATCGACAGAAATCAAATTATGTAAATTTTCATGTAGAATTTTTATGAAATGGGAATGAGGCAATCAAATTCGAGTTGAATTTCAAATACAAACCTTTTGAAGTCGTCATTGTGACACGAAAAATCATTTGATAGATTTTGTGTTCTCAGGTAGCATCATCTGAAATTCACTCAATTCTCTTTAAAACCAGTTTATTTTTCTCAAATGTACGCATTGAAAAACATATTTCTATCAAAATCCGTGATCTTTATTTCCCATCAATTGGTTACCACATTTTTTTTTTCTATAATTAATTTTTCTTTTTCTTTTTCATTTTCATTTTTGAAGTTAAACTTCTTTTGAGCTGATTTATTCATATTTGATATTCGATATAAAAAAGATCAAATTCAGTAAAGAGACATAAAACACGATGTATGACACTCAAATAAGTCAATGTTGAAAATTATCTGAGAAATGAAGAACTAGCTTCAAGAAATTGGTTTTCCTTTTCTTTCTTAACACACAGCATTTTGGTAATTTTTTTTTTATAACAATGGTGATTTTGCATTGGCATTAAATATAGCCTCATTCTGTGGTATGTTTTGTTTTTGTTCTATAAATTCTATTCTGATATAAATGAGAGCTGTATGATGAAAAAAAACTCTATTACTTCTTAGTTAGCGGTACTGAAATAGTCCTTTGATTGATCAACAGTTGGTTTGATGGTTTTGCTGCCTGGTTTCCATCCAGCTGGGCACACTTCACCATGCACATCAGTGTATTGGAATGCTTGAACTAAACGAAGTGTTTCATCAACGCTACGTCCAACTGGTAAATCGTTGACAGTGACTTGACGCAAATTTTGATTGCCATCGATGATGTAGAGCCCACGGAATGGAATACCAGATTCTTCATCAAGCACATCATAGGCACGTGAAATTTTCATGGATTTATCGGCCAACAATGGGATGTTCAATTCACCCAAACCACCTTTTTTACGGTCTGTATTGATCCATGCCAAATGAGTAAATTCACTGTCAGTTGAAACACCAATCACTTCAGTGTTGATACGACGGAATTCTTCGGCACGATCCGAAAATGCAATGATTTCAGTTGGACACACGAAAGTGCTGCAAAATAAAAGAAACGTCAAATATTACCATGAAGTATCCATATCAAAATTGAAGGGAAAAAAGAATTTGAATAGTATAACGAGGCATATAAAAAGTCCCGTTGGACTTCAATTCCGACAAAAAAGATACTAGCGTGACTACTCAAAATAATCTATCTAAACAATCAACCGCTTTTATTTGAACTCACTTGACCTGCGGCTATTTATTTTCAAAATAGCCCTTTATTGTTAATTTCAATGCGTGTCATTCAATTTGTAAAGAAAGTCGATAGTGTTTGATGATACTTGAAAATTACTTTGAAAACACGGAATATTCATTTCAAGTGACATTGAAGAAGTGAAATTTACCGATGTTTTGGATTTCACTTGAAATTGTAAATTTTCACTCAAGCGGCACAAATACCTCGTTCAGAGCGACAATCCAATGCAAATTTGTTGATAAAAGTCAAGAAACACACACAAGTCAGAAAGAGATAGATAGTGCGACGCTGAGCAGTGTTCGCTTGCCGGCAAACGGTACCTTTCAACAGTGCGCTCGTTTATTCGAACAATACAATTGCAAGCTTTGTAGGTTTTTTTTCCTCTGTAGAGAAATAATCTATCTTTATCTTACATTGGCAAATCCGCTGCTCACAACTACATACACGCACAACGACCTATTGCTATGCGATGTGAATGTGGTCGAAAATCCGGTGAAATACACAACACAATTCATATTGGATACGAAAATAGTGAATTGGTAAAAGAATTTGTTCGGCTTCCGAATGAAAAATGGACAAATTTGTTGAATTGTAAACGATTTCACATCGAACTTTCGAGTGTTTGCACGTGGATTATTTACTGACATTTAGAAAAAAAAGAGTAAAATTTATGGTTTCAATTGAAATTTGGTGTGTTTGTTACAATGAAATCAATTGAAAATTAAAACATTCCATTTTTTATTGCTAATTCATCAAAGTCGTCTAAACGAATACACAAGTTTATGCGTGTGAATTCCCCCGTGTGAATGATGCGGGGAAAAACACCAACTGACAACATGAAACTTGTATCGATTGGTCACGAATGAACACAAAAAAAATATGAAAAGTCCAAACACCAATTAAATGCCGTTATAATGATTTGCTTGCGTCAATTTGCGTGCAATAAAAAAAAACCGAATTTGGTGAATACTTAAAAACGAAAACAAATGTTTCCAATTTTAATCTATACGATGATTTGAAATTTTAACAACTGTTCACTTTGATGAGAATTCTCAACGGATAAAGGGTAAATTATAGACACAGAACAAATTTAACGACGCAATACTTACAAGTCCAATGGATAGAAGAAGAGGACAACATATTTGCCCTTGTATTGTGCAAGATTGATATCCTTGAATTGACCGTTTACCACAGCGGTGCCGGCAAAATCTGGGGCTGGTTTGTTAATGGCTGGCATTTTCGTATTGTATTGCTATTTCGAAAAGAAAAAAAACAAACACACATTAAGAAAGAAGATTCAAAAAAGTGAATGTTAATTTTACCGAAAAAAAATGATGACAGATGTGAGAAACAGAAGTAGCTAAAAAGAGCCGACCATCACACTTGTTTGAATGCAAAAATGGATGGGGGAAAAAAAGACACACAAAACAGATTTGCCGATTGGCGCGTAGCGCGTATATTGAGAATAGACGGATCTGGAAATTTCTGTATGTAATTTCGCCACTAGGTTATACGATTTTACAAGCGTAGCACAGTTGGCTAGCAAATTGTTGCTGTGCCCACCGAACCGCTTGCGCTGGATTCGAGAGACAAGCAAAAGGGGGAATCGAATAAAGCGATATGTTTCGGTTGAAATAAGAAAAAATAAAAAATTAATTCGACGTGACGTACATGAAAATGAGAATATTTTTACATATTGGCGTGAATTTAATCAGTATTATAAAACCATAGAATTTCATCACTGCACGATGATGGATTATCACGATTTCAATTGTATACATTACACATTTAAACGTGATTAGCAATTTATTGTCATTTCTAAGTTGAACACAAAGTGAACTAACAAAATGAACAACTTTGTGAATCTTTTTTCAATAATTCTCCACGAAATGTATTACATCGAAATGAAATGCATTGCAATTGTATATATGAAAGCCGAGAAAAATCTAAGAAGATATGATGACGCCGAAATGCTAGTTTGCATTTGATTCATTTCGTTGCACAATAAAAAGAGGTATTTTATCACGGAAATGTGACGTCTTCAGTCTATCGTTTGTAAATTAAAATAACATTTTCTCGCATTTAGATCGTTAATTTTATCGCGACATAATGTACCGCAATTAAGATATATAATTTTAACAACTTCAATAACTCTTGGTTAGAGACAAAATATTTTTTTTTCGGCTACTTACCTTTTATAGATTTATGTAAATGTACAGACAATTGGCTTTGCTAGCAGCTTATTTGGTGATAGATCCAATGCAGTTGACGAACAGCGCTCTACTAAACTAATGGACATGAGAACAATATTCTATAGCCATATCGAAATGTGACCGCACACAAATACATCACATCTCATTACTCTGTTAGCGCTATTCAGTTGCTAGTCGACATACTGTGAATGTGTGAATATTTTTGCGCGTTTTCGATTGACTTACAGTTTCTCTTTCTATCGCCCAATGTGTGTATGCGACAAGTCGTGACTCTGTCTTTCTCTGTGTGCTCTCTGTCGCTTGAGTCTTATTATATTCAATACAATAGACAAAGCGAACGCGATACAGTGATGTTATGTGATGTAAAAGCAAGCGAATGAGTTCAAAGTCTGACATTCTGTGCGTGTGATGTCTGTCGGTGTCTTTCGTTGAGTTCGAAACATTTTACTCAAATTTGATATTGAGTGGAATTGTGCGTTGTTCTGAGTGTATTTTTGGTCTTAGCAAACTTATTTGAGTCAGTTGAGTCAATTTTTGAAAGCCATTTATTTCTAACTCCATCAACGGTTTAAGTCATTCAAAATGTGTTTCATTTATTTTATACCATTGTTTTTTTTTTATTTTATTTTATTTTTTTTGATTGAATTGCTCAAATAGCTGTATACAATTTTGGAGTTATTTGTATTGTCCGTTGATTTTATTGCTTTAGTTTGAAATATACAATTCTTTGGCAATAAATTTGGTATTTTGGCAAACATTTTGAGCTCTAATGTAACAATAGCTTTGTTCAAAACGTTTAACAATGTTAAAAATGCATTTTTAATATAATCATTTTGGTTTTCTTGATTTATTTCTAAACAAATCAGTAAAAAAACACTGGAAGCAATATCGTAACATTTTAATTAAAATATAAATTTAGTTTTTGGTTACAGACACTACACCTTGAGGTTTATGATACCTATAAGTCTAGCAGCAAATAGCACCAAAAAGAAAAAGATTGTGGATGGAATCAGTTAACTGTATTTCATTTAGGCATTAATATAATATTCTTGTCGTTTTTTGTATTTTTCGCGTGCAATATAGCATAAGGCAAGCGATATGAGAACAGCAATTAAGACAGCCATTATAATTGTTGCCCACATGATGCCTTCATTGATGCCCGAGTATGACCGACTACCTGTTCCATTTCGAAAAGTTAGATACCAACACAACAAAATATATACATTGAACATAGAATTTTGCCATTTGAAACCGACAGACATTTACTTACTGCTATCCTTAAAGCCATTCGAGAATGCAACCTTGCCAGCGACTCGTCCTCCCATTATTTTTTTTTTTGAATATCGACTCTGTTAAACATGCCAGTTCATTAATTAAATCAAATAAATCGAAAAATGATTGAAAAATTATTGATTCCGATGACATAACCAAACGAACATTTCAGCAATGTTCTCAATGAACTTTCCGGTTACATTTGCGTAAATATTTGCATAAGCATTATTTCGATTTAGTTTGAAGTGAAGCGTGAAAATATGCATTAATTTTTTTTTCGTTTCATTTCACGAAGAAATTTATATCCTCGTATAATTAATTGTGTTCATCTTTCCAAAAAAAAAGGAGGAAATGTTGAAGTGACGATAGCAACAGCAGAAAAAAAAACAGTGAATATTTTCCCGGGTTATGAAAATGCATCGAGTGTATGCTTTTTTTTCTATTGTCTTTTTCCGTCGTTTGATTTATATAATTCTAGACGACAAGCTGGCGCCACAAACTATGCTCGAAGTGATAACAACAACTTGACCGAAGCTCGCGTTCTCACCACTTATGTAACCGCTTTTTTGTGTATGCATCCGAGCACAGCTGATATGCTATCATCGTTATCATAGCACACAGCCACCAACCATCAACTAAAAATCCATTTAAAATCGATCGAAATGCCAATCCTAGTTTTTTTGTTGTTCTACTTTCACTCTCCCTCTCAACACTTTACAACAATCTATTGCGCATTTTCACATCAAATTAATTCGAATAAATGCATAAATAATTTTCCACATTCTTCTATACACAAAATTGTAGGTGATAAAATATAATTTAAAAGATATTTTAACACTGAAATGTCAACCAACTCACATTTTTCAAATGTTTGGAAATGGTAAAACTCGGTACTTGATTTGCCGTATACGGACGGGGATGTTGTAACAAAAATCGCAACTTGTTAAATCAGTGTATCGCTTCACTTGAATGTTGGTTTTAAACTGCTTTGCATCGCGTTACTTGATTTACCACAAGAAACGCCTTTGTCTGTGGCGCGTACAAGAAGTGGTCTCCGTGATAAGAGACACACACTGTGTGTGTGTGTGTTGTGTGGGTTTTCTTTTTGCGTTTCGTTGTCGGTAGCATGAAAGCGTGACTTGAATGGAATTGAATTGCTGCACCCAGAGTAGTGTGCTCTCAATGGCCATTGTTTATGGTTATATTGGCGTTAAGGATACGCTGCGTCATCTCAACAAAAGCACATCTCGAGCGATTTTTTACGATAAAACATAATTTCCCCTTATTTTCTTGGAACGGCGACATAACGTGTGTAAGCGCTTTGGTTGCGTATCCGCATATCCTTTGCTTACAACGCGCTCAACGATTAACTCTTTCATACTTGTTTCATTACGATGGTGAACGTTCATATGAATGAATAACGAAATAAGTGTTACTATCGATGAATATGTCATCAATAAATTGATTGAAACAGAACGACAAATTCGTTCATAAGCGTTTCGAATTTCAAAACAGTTTTTGACACATTTTAGCCGCAGGCAGTTTTATTTTTATCGTATAGAAATTAATTAATTTTTCTAATCCACAATGCAGATGCTGTTGATTGATGAATCGTATATGTTTCAGTGAAACGCAATCGTTTTGGCTATTTTTAGCATATAATTTTTATTGGTATTTTTTTGTTGTTGTTGTTTTTATTGATACAATAGATTTTGCTCTTTGGTTCAATACAAATAAGAAATAAATCACATGCAATATTTGTTGGTTCATAAAATGTAATTTGGCTTTATATCAAATTTCCAAAATTATCAAGAGACTTTGCGCGAATTCAAGTGAACTGAATATCAAGAGAAAAAAAAAACAAATTGTACGTAGAATATTCAAGTTCATTGTATAAGGACATAATAATGTCGATTTCAGAATAAACTATGCGAGCTTATTGCATAAATATATTGATACAGCGCAGTTTTGTGTGTGTGTGTGTGTGTGTGTCGTACAGGGTACTCCAAACATAGTCATTTGTGAGTTTATTTTGGCTTTTTCTTTGCTATTAGTTCAGGCCATTCCATGGTTTAGACAAACAAATAAATATAAATGTTTACATTTTCTCAATAGGAGGTCCGACTAAACAAGCCTCTAGGCTGAAAAGCAAGATGCTGATGAAAAACGTGCTTCACTGTTAATTTGTTTCCAATGAAATGGCATGAATAAACTGAATTTACCTCTAAATCATCTAAAACACTTGGAACCACCCATTGAAAGCAATTTCATTGAATATAATACGTTTGAGTCTAGATTCAAATAAAATGTCTATTCGTTCAATAGAATATCCCGAACATCATCATTATTACGGCATTTCATGTTACAATTTCGAAAACTGGCGCCATCATATTGCGAAAATTTGCATCCCCCTAAGTTCTCAACTGCGCACATATTCTATGAAATTAGATAAGGAAATCATCATAATAAAAATAAGCTCAATCAATGAGAAAAGTTTCGATTGAAAGAAAAAAAGTTAAGAAAATAAATAATAATTGTTATGGTGTCTAATGATGTCATCGATAAATATGTAAATAACAAACAAAAATTCCGATAATCCGTTGATTTCCATTCAATCTCTTCACATCAACGCAATAAAAACGACTTAAACAAAAACGGAATTTAGTTTGAATTTAAAAATTAAAAAGAAAAAAACGAAATGAAATGAAAACTGATAAATAACATCTAAAAATAAGTATTGTTGTGATGTTATTTCATATTGTTACATCGAAATATGCAATACTGGTTAATTTATGTGGACAATTATTATTTCAAATTTTTAAACAATTATAAACTCAAATCTAACATTGAGTTGTGAATCTCTAAAAATGTTCCATTTTTGATTATTTGTTTTTTCTTCAATTGTTTCTTTTGCAATAGCATGAAAACAAAAAAAATGTGTTGGTTTATGATCGATATCAAATTTACGACATTCAGATAAATCATGTATAAATCGTTAATTGTAATTCGATTTAATGCAGTTCGTTAAAACGGTCCCATCGTCGGATTTTTGGTCCGGACAAAATGTAGTTTCGTCATGAAAACAATTAGTAGCTGCACAATCATCAACATGATCAGCCATTGTGATGACATGTCAAATGTTAGACTTTAGCGGATTTTTTGGATTTTGTTCGAAATTCGTGACTCTGTCGAGTTTGAAGTGTTTTCAAAAATACTGGCTCAATATCAGCAAACCATGAAATCTCTTCACGTTTTTTTGTTGGGCCCTCTCGGCATGTCAGCCAATATGTGTTCATCAAACCTTTGCCCTGTCAATCAAATAAAAAAAGAAGAAAAAACCATTTATTTCATATGAAATATAATCGTAAAATTCTTTTGATTGTTGAAGTTCTATAAAAAACAACATCAAACTGATGCAATATTATCAGTGAAAACAGCGTTCAACGCACAAAAACGCGATAATGTGCGCTACAGTTTTTCATCCAGTTTTTTTCCATTTGCATGTATTTTTTGCATGTATTATTTCTGCTTATTTTTGTTATTGTTATCTTGCTATTTTCCATCATATGTCACTTTTACACATTTTCCCAGATTCAATCAACATTTGTGATTCATTCGTATGTTTTGGTTTGGCACGTTTTCGAACAAAGCCAATATGCAGCCAGATAAAAGCGAATCGTATTTTGGATCTTTTTCGGTGTTTTCATTTGATTTCAAATTCGGTATAAATAGACTCAATACAATTGAACTAAAGAGTAAAATAAAAAAAAGCTGTCACCCAAATCAATATGATGACACGTGAAAAATGTGTCTCATCAATCACACAGCACGTTATAGAAGAGCAAAAAAAAGGATGTGACATTCGTCAGCAAAATCATATTTATTACTTTCGATTGGTTTCTTTGTGCATTAAATGTAAATAAATAAACTGTCATATCGTCCAATAGTTTTGAGAAATGGGTTTTATTATTGCAAAAAACTCACCTTAACATCGATTAACCCGCGATGCTCCGTCTTGAAACCACCTATGCTTGCCAATTCATCATTCATTTCAGCTGTGATATGAATTTTTAGAGCTAACAACGAAAATGCATCCAATTTCAGCAATTTGAAATTCAATCAGCAAAAATATAAAATCAATAAAAAAAATGTCTCAAGATATTTCGACATTTACCTTCTCCAGTTGACTCCATTCTAGAAGCTGTATTTACGGTATCACCAAACAAACAATACCGTGGCATTTTTGTTCCAACAATACCAGCCACAACTGGTCCGGTATGTGCACCGCATCTAATTTGAAGAGTCTCAGTTGTTCTGTCGAAAGTTTGTGGCGAGACAGTAAATTAACTTGTATATTTAGTATTCTTACTGTGATGGTTTGTTTTCCCCATCAAAACAAAAACCAATCCAAACTTACCGTCGTGGTATTCGGAAATAAGTGGCTGCATCAAGCAAATCTAAGGCCATGGTTGCAATTTCCGAGACATGTTTGTTTCCATTTTTCACCGGTAAACCAGATGCTACCATATACGAATCACCAATTGTTTCAACCTTATACACATCATAGCATTCAATTCGTTCATCAAAAACCTTGTAAATTGAGTTCAAAAAGTTCACCACCTAAACCAATGAGAACCAGTCTAATTAATTACCGACCAATTTGCTGCCATTAAATCAAACGTGGCAGATTTCTTGTGCAAAAAATTTCTTCACCTCAAGTGGTGTGCATTCGGCAGCAATTTCCGTGAAACCAACAATATCACTAAAATAAACGGTAACTTCATCGTAATATTCAGCCGGCACTCGTTGGGTTTGCTTCAATTGTGTGGCCACACTTGGTGGAAGCATTTGAAATAGCAGCATATCAGATTTACGTTTCTCACGTTTCAATTCCTTTGCTTTTTCCGATAGATTGCACGCATAAATCTACAAAAACCGTAGAGAATGAGAGAGAGAGAGAGAGAGAGAGAGAGAGAGAGAAAGAAAATGAACAAACACAAAATTCGACGAAAGTAAAATAAAGGCATAAATATTATAGTCCTAAAATTGATATTGAGAACCAGCAAAGGTTTAAAATTTACTCACCTGAATTGTGTTCGTGGCATTGCGTACCAAAAATATAATGACAGGTGATACAACAAGCACTACAGCCAAAATAGCGCAACCAATATACGTGCTGTATTTGGCATTCGTGATATTACTGTTAACATCGTCCCTAAAACACCAAACAAATTCAAACTCATTACAATCCCAAATTGGGGTTTGATTACAAAAAAAAGGTGATTGGATTGTCTTGTACCGAATTGTTTGGCGAACTTTTCGTTGAATTTTCCGTAAATCGTCCAAGTAGCTTGCCATTACATCAAAATATCCAATTGCTTCTTCAACATCCGCTTTACGTTTTTGATTTTTTATAATTAAACTGCTCCTATTAAACAACGAAAATGAAGAGAACACCAAAAAAAAGAACACACACACACACACACACACACACACACACCAAAGAAACACAATCAAATTTACGTGAATTTGGCCGAAATTGCAAAAAGATCTGATTTAACATTTTTATAGCTCACTTATTGCGAAGGCTTTCATATGTTGGCATCGTTGATACGGATTTATAGACTGCCTTCACTGATGGCACGTAGTTAATGGTGGTATTCAATAAATCCTTGCCCAAAATATCATGCCGTATATAATCAACATATTTATCTGAGCTCAACAAACCACGTCCAAAGTAGTTGATTCCATGCACCGATGCAATACCATAGCATTCAATGCTTCGCAAAATGTTCTTAAAACCGACTAAATGCCTGTGTATACACAAAAATAAAACCATGTTGTTGTCGTTGTTGTTGTTGTTGTTTTTTTTTTATTGAATGCTTGTGCCACTTCTATTTTTTATGGATGTGGCACTTAATTTTTACGTACCTCCAAACTCCGCTATTGTCTGTCTCTTTGATTTGATTGGTCAAGTGGTCTAGAAGTGCTGCATTCACTGTATTATACCAGCGCATGACATCAGCCATGCTACTCTCTTCCGAATGGATTTTCGAGCTGCAATGAAAATTTTAAGGAGACACACGAACACACTTATCAATTTTATTTGTCTGGAATACCATTTAATCGATGAGCTCATCTTATCTTGGACATTCAAACCTTATATCTAACATCGATTTATACAAATGAAACAGATTGTTTCATCCACAAAATGTATTATGTATCAACGAAGAAAAAAAAATCCAATTTTGAGCATCAATCTGAGCTCATGCATCATAAATATGCGTTTTCTATCGATTTTTGGTGACATTCACGTGCCATGTTTGGTAAAATGTAAATATAAATCTATTTTGGGATGTTTATTTAATTTGATTAAAGAACATTCATAACAGTGTTTGGTGTGATGTTTATACTGTCGACTACATTCACCACAGCTCAGATAATAATGATATTATTCTCTTCTTCTTTTTTTTGCACACTTTTATTATTATTTAGTATCGACATACAACATTCTTACGCAAATCTGCCATTGAGCCATGATACAGACTGGATTTAAGATAATTCACAACAAGACTCGCTCTAAGCGTGTCATTAAATGAATGCTATTAATGATGAGGTTGAATGGAATGGTGTTTCAGTAGCAGATAACTGCGTCACATCTATACGAATTACTGCCAATTTTAATTGGAATTGTAATTGAATACAGTAGTTTGGTCATTTATTCTGTTTACTTTTGATATGTTTCAATCATAAAAATTTTCATTGTGAAAGCATTGTCCACATTTTATGGTTTCATGCGAATGACACGCAACATCAATTTGAATACAATCTCATTTTGGACCAATGATACTTTATGTGTATTTGGTACACCAACAATCAAATTAAAGAACCATAAGCAGAGAAAGAAACACATTTTTCAGCTGCAACAAAATATCCAACAATTAATCGTTCACCCACTTGAGGATCTTGAACCAAAAAAAAGAAGAAAAAAAATATAACGAAGACCACTAATTCAGTTTTTTTTTATTGAAATCACTTCAAGCTCCTTTTTATAGATTCATAAAATTAAGTGAAGTGAAAACGCTCAACAATTTTGTAATGAAATTTCAAAGAATGATCATTTCCACTCAATGTGATGAGTTTTAGTGAGAATTTCAATTCTTTTCTATGGCCATAACGGCACTTGCCCACAGCTAATTTGCTACTGTATTCGATCGAACCGAATAACATCAATGTGAAGTGGTCTGCTTATTTTGCCAGTGAATTGATTTCAAATTTTATGATGACCAACCTTCAGTCGAATTGCGATTAAATTTATTGATTTTATTTACCTCATATATTTTTAATATCGCTTAAATGGTCAACAGCTCTTTATTCGTAGTCACAAATTGACATATACCTTTTAAAGCTTCGATAATTCTCAAAGGTATTACGATGTTTATTTGCGAAAACATTTGTTACCCTCTTCTTTACTTTTGACCAAGTTTTTCTCTGTGTGAAAGGAAGGGATAATCAGTACCGCATTCACCAGTTAGCAAGATATGAATAAAAATTGGTACTTGTACTATTTCTCTGTATTGATATGAATATTTCGAGTACTCAGAATCAGAATGAGCACAATACATCATCAAAGATATGCTTGGAAGCATCAGTTGCGAACCTCAATTAAAAGATCCCCACACATCAAAATAGCAGATATCCATTTCAAAAATGTGTGTGTGTTTTTTTAAACAACGTCATAAGTTCCCACGGGATTATTTTTGTTGAAGTTTGTCATAAGTTCCACGCCTCAATTAGGATGTTTTCGTTTCCTATTAGTAACTGAAAGTCCTCTAGAGCGTATATGGCCAACATTAAGTTGACAGAGCTAGCATTAACACTAAAATACTTAACCACAAGGGGTTCAACATGTATTAGATTCCCGGAACTTGAAGATCTTCAATAGAAAAATTATATAGTAAATTCAGTAGTCACAATACATCAGCTGATGGCTAATTATGAATCGAGGACTGTGAAGAAAATGAAGTCTTTTATCCCTCATTCAATACATTATTATAGACTATATTAATACTTATATGGCAATATAAAATTACATTGTAATAAGTTTGAGAGCATACGATTGCATCATTTACAATTTCAACGCATTTCTATCCCTCTGTCTTTCCCTCTCCCATTCTCTTTCTCTCTCTATTTATCTATCTCGCTACCTCCCTGGGAATGTGCCATAAAGTAATCGAAATACATGAAACTGAAGATATCAGTCTATATTTCATGTCTGATACGCTTGGTAATTCATATTAATTCAAACCAGTGACTTTTGATTAGCACATTGGTCATACGGTATGACATTATGTTCAGTGGTTCAGGGTGAATTACAATTAATACGTTCTTAACTAACAGTGTGCGTGAATGTCATTGGGCAGTTTGTTTATGGCTGTAATACGCCATAATCATTTTCGACAAGAAAGCAACAATTTGAATATTTGAACTTCTGGCTCTCTCTCTCTCCCTCTCTTTCTCCGTCTCCTTCTGTCAACGGGAATCTTCTGTTCACATCTGACCGAATGAGCAGCAATTACAATTTATACTGATGATAGAGCTATCCATATTAATTGAATTGCTCGGCCATAATCCATTGCACAGTACGAAAAGAGTTAAGTTCTCGTGCTTTTTTATTTTGTTATTATTGATTTTGTTTTTGGTACGCGAATATATGGTGTGTGGAATTGGATCATCAGTTCTAAGGTTATGAGAACACATATCATGTCAAGGGGAAATCTATAGAAAGAGATGGAATGCCTAGACAACGACGATAAATGAAACAAAATCAACTCATTCGTTGTGTGCGTCTCTACGGGATACAATTTTTATTACAAACACATTTTCATCTATGTTCAGACGAATTCGATTACACTGTTGTAGTGAAGGCAAAGCATTTATTTCAAGTGTATTTGTTCTCATTGTCAAGTTGCCATCCAAACGATACACTAATTTTCTAAATCGCATTTTGGAGCAAATTTATGACCGACTTCTCAACGATTGCGTATGTGTGAGAAAAAAACTGTGAGAATTATAATAAATGAGAAAAAATAATCAAATAGACCGATCTGCATTTGGCATAACAATAAATCCATGATGACAATTTCACTCACTTAAATTCTATGCGGCCAATGTTAATATAAGCGGCACAAAAGAGTATTGCCGACTTGTAAACCATTCTTCTTGAAATGTTTCAGTGATTTTTATGATGGTATCAAGGGTTTTTGTCACTATGGAAATTTGCATATCATTTGGAAACTTTTGAGTTTATTGTGTCTTGCAGATATGTGGGTTTATTTTCAATTGGCAATTCTAAGAAATACAAATAACTACATAACCATTCAACCGTATACTCTCTTGCATATTCATATGCTCTTGATGACAAATTTGTCTCATTTGATAAAACGGAGTTGAAATTTTAATACATTTCTCTGTTTGGCAGAAAATGTTTCCAAATGGATGCGAAATTTCTATGAAATGTGAAATATTAAATTTGATGAGCTATTTTTCGCAGCATTTCATTGATGCTTTCTAAAAACGATTCATTTGAACTACTTTTTTCGTACATTATTCAATTGCTTTACATTTCACATATTCAAAGTTTCACTTTTATGGTGAATTCTATTACAATGAATACGAATCAATATGCAAAGCGCAGTTCACAACATTCAACTAAAACATGCATTAGCCCTTAATTTTGTTTAACTGTTGCTCTTATTTGAATATCACGTTATAATATCGTGAAGTTTCTCATCATAAATTTCATCGAACGAAATGCACATAAATATTGCGATTAGAGCTTTATTTTCTCTCACTCTTTCACTCTCCTTTATTACAGCAGTGAAAAGCAAATGAATAATAAAATGTATTTTGGATGGCGAATTTCTAGTAAAGTTAAACTGTTTCTTTTTGGTGTTGTTGTACGGGCCACAATTTGTCTGAGCCCAATGTCTTAAAATGTCTATTAGCTTGAGCACCAACATTATGCCATTTACATTTTATTAACCGACAACGGAGCCATTATCAACCACCATTTGTTCGTAAAACGAATGTAAACAACCAAATTAATGAATTTCATTGCATTTGTAGAACTCACTTTTCTCAGAGAATTTTTGAATGCTTAAAAAAACAGAAATTTCATTAATTTATTATCAAGCATAAATTTTAAGTAATAATCTTTATCACAGCCAATTAAATACATGTCCCACAGCTGAACAGCTTGGATGTATCAAATGTCAGCGTTTTTGTTTTTTTTTTTATCTGTAAATTCCATCATATTTCAGAAAGTTTTCGGAAATCCATAATTTTGAAAATCAATAGTTGATGACATTCATGAATGGCCCTAAAATGAGGCTTATCGATGTACTGAAGTACATGTACTTCAATGTATGTCACAAGATGTAATAAGTACACCCATCATGTCTTGCAAGGATGGAAAAAACAGAATAAATTAGATGAAAACCGTATCATATTAAAATGTCGATCCTCAAAGAAATTGGTTGAAAAAATGTGAAATAAAACCCATCAAAACACATCATGAATCTATATAAGAAACACTTAAGAGTAATCCATTAAACTAACACACAAATAAAAACAAACTATTTGAGTGATTGATATGACACATTTATGCTAATAGTTCACATTAAAAAGCAGATGGTGATTTTATCCACCACTTGTTGATATTCTTACGGTATTCAACCAGAAACACGGAAAATGCCGTATATATTGATTTTGTTATGAATTCAACCACAATACTTTTACCATATGGCAACGGGTGGATGATTTTTCGTATATGAAGGTCTCGGCAAAATTGCGCCGATGTTGATTTTTCATCGCTTGAATCGAATTCCGTTTTTTTTGTGTGGCAACATTCTAACCACCCGAATCAGTATTCTTTTGAACGAACATGTGATGGTAATATTTGTCATGAGTCATTTAATGCTAATGCAATGGACCATTGCCTTTAAAAGTGTTTTCATTCTGTGAAATGGTTGAAAACTAAATTCCAATGAGCTTTTTGTCGATTTTTCGAAAACTCTCTTACTGTGTACTTGATAATACGATTTGAATTGTGATGGAAAACATCGATTGTGGTTGGTGAAATGAGGATTGAATGGCATCATTTCGAAATTTGTTGAAATATTGTTTAGACGGTTGTTATTCAAATGAACATTAAAATGAATCGAAAACTTGAATTGTGTGTGTGTTTTGAATTGAATATGAATGAATCGCCATTTCTGCACAGTTTAGAAAATAAATAAACAATTCGTGGGAACGTGCTTTTCATCATGCAGAATACTTATTGCTTATCATGCAAAATTCACACATTTTGCAAATTGCTGAAGAAAGAGTTCCAATTAAAGGTACCTCACATAGCCGTGTAAATATTGGTGACGAATTGCAACATTGAAATGCATGCCTTTATTGTACTTGGCTTGGAAAAAACAAAACCAAAAACAAAAAAAGCTGAATAGCGAATATGGTCCTCTGGTTTACGTCAGATGAATAGAATAAAGTCTATAAATTGCGTGCTACCGTGAATATGCAGTGTTATGATAATTTCAGTAGAAAAAAAACAACACTGCATTTGTTTTTGTCTGAATGGTGAAGATTCTTGCATATTCTAATATCATCACAATTTATTCATTCGTTGCAGTGTCGATCATTTTTCACCCTCTCGCTCTCATTTTCTCTGTACGTTCCATTGCATTCAACGCTGCAAATATTGCATAAAATTGTCACAACCGGGGGTTGCGTTTAATCACATCATCACACGTGATAAACAAACCATATAAATATTTGCCCGCTTTTTTTCCACTACGACTTGCAATTAATTTGATTTTTTAATTCAACGTGCTGTGGAAAATTTTCCATTTCAATGCCTGATCGTATCCGCATATGAAGTGTCCATATTATGAACCGTGCATACCCATATTTTTTTTCTCTCACACTTTCACATTTTTAATTTGAATTTTTCCATTATGAATATCCAGTGGATGAACGCGTACATTGCGTTGAAGTGAAGTGAAGTGATGTGAAATGACATCGACACATTGCACAAAATGTAGAGAATACCAACAGCAACAGCAGCAACAACAACAATAATAACAACAAAGTAGACAGGAATGTTTTTGCATGCAATAAAACTTACCGAAAATCCTCCAGCTGTCTTATGAATTCCGTTCGATTCAGCTTATTTGATTGCACCTCATCCATGGATTGTTTACTTAAAATGTCATCAACAAGTATGGGCACATTGAGATCGGGAAACTCGGGCAGATTATTTAAAGCTTCATTGGTGACAGCAAAACGAGACGATAAATTTGATCTGAAAAAGTGTAAAAGGCAACACAAAGCACGAGTGGAGGAAGCGGTAATGTAAATAAAGTTTGTCATTTGGGTTTTGTTGTGGCACAAGTTTGGATGTGGTTTAATTGAAATAGTTCAACAACTTGCTTTTGTCATTATACCTTAAAGTGCTTCCGTTTGTGAATATGAAAAAGGCCACTTCCGAACGTTCCAGCTGGATTTGTGTTACGACTTTTCCCAGTCCAGTTGCTAGTGTAACCTGTTTTTTTTATTGAATTTATGCAAAATGTTATCAGTTTCTTTTTGACGAGTATTTTTTTCTGTTTCGCTCTTTTTATATAAAATGTACTCGCTCTTTTACATTAAAACCACAAAATCCTCTTGAGTCATTCATCATTTTTGTTCACATGATGAAGCCGCATTCAAAAGGCTATAATTTGTTTTCAACCAGCTTCATCACAAAGGCAAATGCATCGCATCGCGACGATAAATTACCCTCAGTACAAACTAAAGGAAAATGCCATCGAATGATGAAGAAGTTTGTAATTCAAAATCGGAATTTATTGTAATCGAGACATTGAAAGAAGCGAGATTGCGCAACAAGTTGCTGCCGTTGATGCGTTTTAAGCAACCTGTTGGTTGTTATTCAAGGCACAATACGAAGAATTATAGCTTGGTATCGATCGTCTTGGGTGTTGGTGGAGCTAGCATCTTAATGCATTCTTTGGAAAATGCATTGCAATTTCGTTTAAAAACCAAATTAGATTGCGGGTACAAACGCAGTTATACACAAACTGCGTATAATCATGAAAAATCCCATCCAATTTACATTCAATTTGTCGAATCCAATGGAAACCGATTAAATGACAACTTAGTTGTTAAATGTGGTTTTAAGGCGTAATCTTCATGTGCCAAATGTCTCGCCGGATAATTTATGGTCGCCACTTTTTTCCCACCCTCCGATGGATTCGTTTTTTTCCAGTTCAGAATTTTCGTGTTGAATTGGGTGTCGGAAAATTCGGAACAAGAAAAAAATAAACGTTAAGAATACATTCAAATAATAAACGAGATATACCACTGTGATTTCAACCATTAAAGATATTGATTACGAAATATTGATTGAAAATCAACGGCATATACAAATGGTAAACACATTTATTTAGAGATTTGTTTTTCGAGTATAAGACACTCCAGCGCTAATAGTGTGCATCACAATGCAACACCATGAATGGAGATAAACACAACGGAAACGGTTACGACTTGGGTAAACAATGGCCGATGGCGCGAGGAACACGTTTGCGCTAGATAAATTTTGATTAAACTGAATTTGCTAGCTATGTTCCGGCATTGACATTTCTTAAATCAACAACAAAGAAATCCAGATCAATGAAAAACATGGCTTTTTCTAATCAATTTTCATGGAATTTTGGATGAAAGTTTCACCAGAAAAAAAAATTGCCATTTTCTTTCTTTACGAACATCGTTTGTTTTCGATCGATTTCTATAGCTATGAAAATAACAAACAAAACCATATCACCAACGGTAAAAGTGGTAAAATCACTTCTATATACTCTAATGTGTTTAACTTACCTGCGTCTCTGTGTCCGTGCTATCGGCTTGATATTTTAATAAATCATTTAATGAAACCGATGTTTGTACAATCAGTGCTAATATAGGTATAAAAGGTAGTATTATCATCTGATGTTGTAAACCATGAAATGAAACGAACACAGATTCAATTATTATAACACATGTCAAAACATCTTACGCAATAACAAATGAGAAATTCAATTAGATACAGTACAAAGAATCAGAAGTTGAAGTGAATAGAGTGGATACTTCGAAGCAAAATCGAAATGGTTTTGGAAGCAGTCAAATGCAAATATTTACAAAATCGTTCCGGTCATTTGCAATAAACGTTTTTATGTCTTCGATTAAATCCAAAAGCTAAATCTCAAAACCCTAAGAATGCTAAGCTTTTGAATCACAACGCATTTTTGGCCATAACGAACAGCATTTCACTGTCAAGTTTAAATTACGGTCGACGGTCGACGGTCGATGGTCGAATAAAATCCGATTTAGGTCGATAAAATCGAAGAATGATTGTCAGCATTTCTTCACGTCTGGATTATGCTATACAACAAATTGGACTTGTTTTCAATGAAAATACGCTGCGAAAAAAAAAATGACGAGCATGAAAAGTTGAAAGGAATCTTCAAGAGCTTGTTAAACGTCTAATGTGTTTCGCATGACGACCCGCTTAAATTTGACCATTTAGGATCAGTTCGCAGTGAAATTTGATACGCAACACAATTGTAAACAAAATCGGTTCAAACTAGCCAACGCTAAACTGAAGCCGTATTTTTATGGGTAATTTTTCATCCATATTTTTTGACATATACTCTCGACCAAAATGATTTAAGAAATCATTGTCATCACATTGATGAGACCGTCAAAGTCAGTGGTTTCAAATCTATGTTCGCATTTTCATAGAAAATCTTTTGCTGTTTTTTTTCGTCTTGAAAGAAAATGGTTGCGGTTTTCAAGTTATGTGACCTATGTGCTTCTGGCGATGAAATGTTCAGAAAACACTGAAACTCACACTGTGTTTTCCATTAGAAAAACCAGTTTGTTATTTTGATGGAAAATTCATCGACAAATTGTAAATATTGAAGGAAAATGAAGAGATTGAGACCAAAGGAAAAAAAAACATTCTTGCGTAATTCTCCAAGCTGCAATGCAATCGATGCCATTTTACATTTAATGTGTCGCTTTTCAAAGGCAGAAATATATTTCAACACTGCAGTGTTGCTGCTTTTGCAGGAAGAAAAAAAATAGCTAATATCCGTAGCTTGTTATATAAGTTCATTTAAAATCACTAAAGTAATAAACAAACCTGTAGCAATTGAAAACGTCGTCCACTTTTTATTGCTGGATTGGTTGCATTTGAACTGCAACATGCTGTTGGTAAATCACTGGTTGAAATATCCTCTGAGCTAACGGATCGCATGGAAGATGTATCATTGGCTGGCCCATTGCGTATATTCAAGTTATTTTGATTTTGTATCGTTCCCGGCGGTGCCTCTTTACCAGGATTACATTTGCCGTTCCACATGTTTTATGCTTGCTCAGATGATTTCTTTCACAAAAACTGTCAATAAATAATGAAAACTATTTAGAAAATCTCCCGTATTGATGTGTATTCTATAGTGAATTTGAGTTTTTGTATCATTTTTCCAAACTTGCTTCCGATTACGATAAAAAAGAGCAGACAACAATTCTTGAAATTGTTAATTTGAGATATGTTATCGGTCTCCAAAGTATACTAAATATGTTTTTTTTTGTTATCGAATGTCTCAATTCCGGAGCAATTCCCATAGCATAGTCGTAATTCAAGATACATTTCTAATTATGTACTCGTTCTGTGATTTTTCTTCATCTCTCTTCTCTATCAACTAACAACCAGTTGTGAGTCACACGACCAAGAAAGCGAAAAAAATAGAACAGAGATACTCTTTTATGAATTTGAAACGATATAATGATGGGTCATATGCACAAATAGCAAATGCCATTGAGAAGTGGTTGGCCATTGTGAGGCGCACAACGAACATAATACAAGTGTTTTCTTCGATTTTTTTTTCATCGTCACATTTTTTTGTGTCGTTTTTTGTTGTTGTTATTGCTTGCCATGTTGTGTGTTGATCAGTTTGTTCATGTTTAGCAACAGTTACGGTGTGACGAGTTGGCGACGATAATAATGACAACAATTATGGAGACAAAAATGTGGGTTGATCTAAATGATAACGACAACAGGGGCGAATAGAAGAAAAGAAGAAATCATAACTGTCATCACTAATAAATGTTACGCATCGTTGCAAAACTGAATGAATCGAACGAGGAAAATCCAGTGGACTGGCAACATTTTTGTGTACAGAGTGGCAAAGAGCAAAAGGGCGGCAGATATAGATGACGATAAATAATTATATTTCTGTCACAAGCACTTTATTTTGAAGCCAAATGCGAACTGGAAATTTTCCCTCTGTTTTAGATTGTATTGCAATAGCGCACATCATCCGCCCTAAGAGCAGACTGTATCGATTCATTGATTTTTGATTTCACACCGAGTGATCAATGTCATTGATTACACACACAAAAATATACAATACAAAAACATTGTAACAGCAAATCGTTTCGATAATGTTATTCAATGTGAAATTATTTCGGCACGAAAAGGTGTGTATTTAGTGAGCTTTTAGCCCTTTATTTCAAGTTCACATCTGCCATTGAACTTGTCATTATTCACTCAGTTGGAATCAAACTTGAACAACAGCCAAATTTCCAAAAAAAAAAAACAGAGAACAAAAAATACACATACTTTAATCTTCACCGCTCTTCTTTTTCACACCAAACATTGACAAATAATTTTTGGACCAAAACATTACCTGAACAATGATACAAAAGCAATGGAATTGACGATGCAAATAAATTACACGTCTAAATAAATATTGTTAATTCAATTATCGAACTGAATGTTCGCAACATGTTGTATTCGCTTCTATTTTCTTTTTCTCACACATGAAACACATTTGCCATTTGTTCACAAAGCGTGTGGTAATTTGTGTCGAGTTTGCATATTGGGTCTTGTTGATTCTTGGTCCGTCATTCATGTGAACGTACATACAAATGAACACGAAATAAGATTTTATCTATTCATTTTGCTGTGAATAAAAGCGTGCTCACAATTTCGATAAAATTGTGTCTGCGTGGAATCACATGTGATTAATTTCAATCAAGTGGATCATGTGTGCCAGGCTAGTCCAGCGCAAGTCAGGCCTGCAGCCTCTTTTTTCCGTTGTTTAAATATGGTGTGTTGGTGAAAATCTAGTTCAATATCCACAACATTAAATGCACTTTAACGAAAACAATGTGTTAAGTCTCAAAATTGTTTGCCGTTCCGATGTTTCGTACTGCGAACGCAAATAAAAGGATTAAAAGACAAATACAATATAAGGAACCCTTTTAATTAAGTCTATAGTTGTTGCCGCCAGAGTGAAAGTTCATGTAACCTTTTTGAAATGGTGACAAAGACAAACAGATTTTTCTATAAGTTCAGTGGTCACATGGTTTTTGATAACAAAACAACACAAACTGCCTCATAAATCTTATTTTTTTTCTCTTTCGCTCTTTCTTAGCGAGTGACTTGAATGATGCAATTGACTGGTTGGTTTGTGCAGGTGTAATTATTCAATTCATTCCATTGATTAATTCTGAATAGAATATTGCGCCAGAATTGGACTTTAAATGGTCAAATGTCTCGAAAATATCCGATTCAATAACACCGATTTACTCACTCGAACGGACTATACCAAATGGACCGTATGGTTGTGTGTAAACGCGCGCGCGTGCTCGCTTCTTTTTTTGCGCTCACTCACTTCACTCGCGCCCGTTTGCAACAAATCAAATGATGAGCACTTGGTTTGGCTGTTGACTCCGTTGTTTTGTGTGTTACAAATTGAAAAATGTATGAAGTCAATAAAAATAATGAAGCGCTATTGAAACCACACAATACACAATTCAAAATGATTTCACAGTGGATAATGTGACTGTTTTGCTCGTTTCGGGGTTACAAACTTCAATTTGAAATGGTTCAAACGCAACCGTTGCATCTCTTCAATTTTAATGAATCTTTTGAATTTTCACTTAAATCAAAACACACTAACACTTAACACTCACTCTATCGCACATACAAGCACACATAAAGCACATCAACAATAATGCTCTTGCTTGCTATTTATAACAAATATTTTTGTTTGTGCAATCACACAAAAAACTTGACTCAATTTAACTTTATGATTAATGACGTATTAATGTGTCTATGACGCATTTCCATCTAAACTATAACTTCATTAAATTGGATTCTTCGTTTCTATATGTTTTTTTGTTGTTGTATGTGAACCTTGTTCATTTCTTTCGAATAAAACCAAAATTAAAGTCGAATTTATTAGAATCATCAATCCAAATGAATTTCACCAAAATCCGCGTTTTTTTACCGCTGCACAAGAAAATAAACTATTTTCTTTATCGAAATAATACTAGCATACAATTACAAATAAATCAACAGATGTTTGTGCACTTTTCAATCAAAAATGGTTTAACTTTCGCGCCAATCAATTCATCGCCAGTTAAAAATTTCCTCTCGACAAGAACTAGTCTGTTCACCACGAACATCCAAATCGAACTGATATTCTACCGTTTAAGCGATGTGTACCATTGGACCATCGGACCGATACTGTACACATTTCAAGTGAATGTGATACGAGCTACGCGCAGAACAATCAAAGACAAACGCTTTGTACAGCTTTTCTTTATCCATTTTCGTATTACAGTGCACGGGGAGTTCTTAGTTTGTTCTTTTTATAGGCATCCATATGTACACGAGATTATTTAACTCCACATAAAGTGTAGAGCGATCAGCTTATCAATTGATTCACAAGCTCTTCATTGCTGTTGCAAATGACTTTCAAACAGATTAAATTTCAACCGAGTGAAAATTGCAATCGTTTCTCTTTCGTTTATGTTGGATTCGCTCAATGGGCGATTTGAGAGCAATTTCAAATTATGTTGCATTAAACATTTCATTTTTTTGTAATTAGAACATTCCCATTCTTCGGCACGAAAATTTATGGGTGTTGAGATTTTCGAATATGAAAGAGTTACAAAGAGCACAGAGACGTTTGAATATTCGTGCACTGTTTTGGCATTTAAAGCCTGATTTGGTTCATTTTTTTACAAAGCTTCGTTATGATTTCCTTCTTGATTACAATTTGGACAAAATCAAAACTGCATATTTTTGAAATACATTCTTTGTAAACGTATAAATCACAGTAAAATCAAAGTGATATACGCATTCAAGAATCATTTTATTATTGAATCCAAAATTAATATCGATTAAAGAGATTTATGTTTAATTAGTCCAAAGGCCAAAACTAAAATTCCAACAGCTATCGATAGAAAAAAAAAACAATATTCACGCTCGTAATGACCATCAAACAGCCATATCCATGTGATGTAGTTCAGTGTCGTTTTTCTTGTAATTGTCGCATAAATTAGCAAATAGAACATACAAAATTAGGTTATTCAGATCATTTGTTGAGGCAGTAAATGAAATAGTAAATAAAATTTCAATGGAAGATAAACGAGCTGTGATGAACTTTCCATGGAAAATATATGACAGACGAATGCCACACCTTGCAAACACTGAGGCAGCCACAATTTGATGAATCGCACACCATAATCTACGGGACAGGATTGGACTGGACAATGCGAGCCCATGCATATTCACGTTCAAAAGTTCAACTATTATGAATTACCAATGTAATTAATAACACTCAATTAACTACGCACACAATATTCTATTGATTTTCACTTTTTGTGCACGTTTTTGCTACTTACTCATTTAATGTGCGCTTATAAAATTTATTACACGACTTAGCGTGCGACGAGAGAGTGGGAGAGAGGGAGAGAGAAAGACAATTTCTATTCTGTTGGTTTCTATTCCGATTAGCTCATCATTAGCAATAATTGGAGCATTCAAAATGAAACAACAATTTGACATTTTGCAAATAATAAACGTACTCAGAAATGATGCAGTTTGATCGACTTTAAGAGCTGAATTCTCTATGGATAAATGTGATGAATACACAACTTTGTGCCGATTACAATTGAATGTTAATTGAATATTTTTCTGGCAACCGAATACAATTTCAAGCGAACACTAATAATGATTTGAAAATACGTGGTTTTCGAGAATAAGAAATCTTATTCATTATTAATTGCTACTTAAGAGCTATGTGTATTAGCACCAGATTAACGTCGGCTAATCTTGATTTCTCATTGCACTCAGATGAATACTCAAAATGTAATAATATTGGTACACACAAAGAAATTTTTTACAAAAATAAGACGCCAAGTGTCTTAATATGGAATAAGACTCTTTGGCGTCTTAATCGTATAAAAAATGTCTTATTCTAATATAAAAAATATTTTGTTAAATTCAAAACTAATTGTCATCGAATGTGCGTTTACAAAACCGTTGCTCTTTTGATGCCGCATTCTCCGTTTGTGTGTGCATCAATATTTTGTTTACTCTCAGAATCACTCGGGCGGAGTGAGTGAATGACAGAAAGAGAGCATTTCTTATTGCACGCGAGACACTAAGTTGCTCACTTTCACACATTCTTTCATTTCCTCATTCTCTTTGTTCGTGTGATGTCCGAGTGGTGTATCTGTATACAGTAGCCACAATATTCGTACATACAAACGAAGAATGCTTCATCAAAAGAGCAACGGTTTTGTAAACGCACATTAGATGACAATTAGTTTTGAATTTCAAAATATGTTTTTTATATTAGAATAAGACCTTTTTTATGCGATTAAGACGGCAAAGTGTCTTATTCCATATTAAGACACTTGGCGTTTTATTATTGTAAAAAATTTCTTTGTGTGTATATAAAATGGTTATTAAGGAAATGTTTTTAGAAATGTACGAATATGATTATATCAATGGCAATAAATAAACCTAGGAATAAACATGAAAAATCGTTCGGGGCATCCGGAGCTCTCATGAGCATTTCCGTATCACGTTTATTTATACTATGGGGCATGGCGGTCAAGCGATTCGGCTTAACTACACTTTACTGACACACGAAAAAATAAAGAGTTTAATGTCGGTGCGGGTAGCTTGGGGTGTGAGGGTCACATAAAAAATGTCACTCGCCCTCCCTCTAAGAGTTAGGGGGGGTATGAACTTTTAAAAAATGCCCCTTCTTTTCCTGAATCCAAAGCTTAGCAACTAAATTGGAGATAGAGTAGTAGTCAAGATCAGTGTTTTTTTTAGATACGTATCTATCGATAGATATCTTAGATAGTTAGATGAAATAGTATCCCACATCTAATCTAGATAGAAAAAATTACATAGTAAATATCTGGTATCTAACTAAGATAGTTTGGTTTTTCACTCAAATCTACCTATAGATTTAGATAGATATTCATATTTCATCGCTTTGAATAAAAGTAAAATAGTTTGGTCAACATTGGAATATAATGATATTTATTTAATTTGGGAATTTTGTGAAAATGTTCGAATTTCTTAGAGAATCGAATTGTGATTGAAGAAGATGGCCAATTTTTATTGTGTCACAAGATGTTGTGTGTAAAAATTGGCCATATTGCAGTAGCCATTTCATAGCGACGTCTCTTGACTGGTCGATAAATTTAATTTTTCAAGAGAAAAATCAAATCGCACAACAATGTGGAAATTTATTCAATTTATTTTCAGATGAGATATCTATAAAAAATATAGATAGATGGCATCTTAGATGGTATCTAGATGGTTTTTCATATATGCATCTAAAATCTAATCTAGATGATTTTCAAAAAGTCCCATTTATCTGTATCTAATCTAAGATACTAAAATGCCATCTAAAAAAAACACTGGTCAAGATGGCGTTCACATTTGATGGTCTATAATACAGAATAATAATAATAGCTAACTAATATAGTAACTATAACAGTACTCCTCAAAAGTCTTTGAACACGCCAAAAAAACATATTTCTCCAATTTTCTTCATTTTCCATGAAAAACGAATATTCCGTGTTCATTTTTTTGTATGAAATCATCAGATCTTACAACGTTTTCCCACTATATTTATAACTTCCGGGCAAAACCTCGGCCTAATTTTGAAAACCTGGGCAAAACCTGGGCAATCGATTGGAAACGACATCTAACACGGCTTATCACCTAAAATATTAAACCAGCAGAAAATCGGCGCAAATCGAGGACAATATACTAAAGTAGCGGCGTTAGGCTGTACACGGTCCATCATGGTCGGCCGTCATGGTCTAGGTGGAGAAAAAGAACAACCAGGACAATAGCATACATTTCATTACATTACATGTAATAATGAGATATTATGAGATATTGCGATATTGTTGTGTGTATGAGTCACATATTAAAAATAACTTCTTTTGACATTTTGCTCAAAAAGACTGTCAAGACGCGATTTTTCTGCCTTGACATGTATTAAGGAATCATAGTTGAGACTAAAGGCTACATTTTTGGTGAAGGATGTAATGAAAATTCCTCAGTCGTTTAACGTGAAAAGGGTGAAATACGTGAAAAAATGACCCCACGTTAGGTTTATTCGAAAATTGGAGTTATTTCAATTGGACCTATAACATACACCCATGAAAATATATAAATATGATTACTGAAAATTATGTGACCTCATCCAAAAAATCTAGGAGGTAAGTGCTCAATCGGGGCTCAAGGAGGGGGGGGGCAATCTGTGACCTATGTGACCTTGTCAGAAGGGATAGCCATTTTAGGGAAACATACATTAGTTTTAAAGTTTCCGTTAAAATGTCAAATTCCATCCCAACAAATTGGAGGAAACGTTTTAAAGAGAAATGTTTAATCATTGAAAATGTATATTGATAATATTGAAGTGCCACAACAAAAACACTGACAAATTGTGGTATGTATTTTGTTCAATTTAACCTTGTTAAACTCATCGATTTTGTTGACATCAACGTGCCGGCAATGAAAATACATGAAATGCGTTGCTATGACATTGAAAGCGAATGAGTTTGTTAATAATTCTTTATTTAATCAGCATAAAAAAACCTAATCATATTGTAAATGAGTTCGAAGTGTTTGAGTTGAGATTTGTAAATTGTAATCCAAAATGTTCGATCAAATGAAAAATACTCGAAAATTCGATTTTACATTGGATCGTTACGATAATGATCCACACATAAAGAATTTGTTTATGAAGTTAAAAGTAAACAAAACAAAACAGAAAAAACGTGACAAACACAAAATAAAAGTCGTAAGTATACAATGGATTCATGCTATGTTACGGTAAAATAGGACCAGAAAAACCTGAATCGTAATTGCTTTGAACTTAAGTTCAATTGTTATTGACCCGTCTCTTTTTTTTAGGATCGTAAAAAATTTATGTTTGATCCGTTTCGTGCCATAAATGACAATTTCGAAAGAGTACCAAAAACCTATTATATGCAGCAAATCCGAGAAGCAGTTGCTAATGCACCAATTCCTGAAATGCCACGTCGAATTCGTAAAAAAATCGTAAACTCAACGCAGGAGAGATTCCGTAAGAAGTGTTCTGGTGTGATTAAAAATTACATGAGCGATGTTGAGAAAGAATACGTTGAAACGATTAAAACATTCAATGTAAATCGGTTTGTAAAGTCGATAAACGAAGCTAGTGAGGCTGAAGAGCAGACGGAGTCATTTAGATTTAAGCAAGCAGGACGAACAGAACATCACAAAAAGTTTCTACGATATCGAAAATTGTTGAAAGAGAAACTGTTTATACCATATCCCTTCATTCGGTTCATCGTTCATACTTCATTTCAGTGCTTTCCAGCCATATTGAATGATTACAGTGGCTACAAAAAAACCAAAGGTGGAATTAATGTTTGGCTTGAGTTAGTCGAGTTTGAAGGTGCGGCACAACGTGATTTAGAGAATAATTCCATTTTTCTGCGCGAAGAATGGTATCCAAAAATCGTTCAAGTAATGCTGAAACACTATCGCAAGCGGACATTTCCCGTTCACATATGGCCAAGAATTTTGGAATGTGCCAAAGGCTTGATAAATCGTCAAATAACTGAAATTAAAATCAATACCTTCGAACATATATTCCATGTATTGGAAATGCGGAAAAAAATGCCGCCCATAAAATTTCAAGCCACCTGCAGTAATGGTCGCATCGAATTGCACCCTAGCTTCATAGAGCTACGAAACTCCTATCAACGAATATTCAAAAATATTGCATCCATAGCAACGAAATTTCCACCGCTCGAACCATTGATTGATCGTACCGCATTCTTAACGAATGACACTTATTTAAAAATCGATATTGGTGAAGTTACATTCAATCATTTACTCGAACGTTTAGAAATTGCTTTGGAAAAAGCATATGCACCGGTATTGAACTATGTCAATACATTGGAAGATGAATTCTACGATTTATTTAGCGATGAAATCCGAATAGATTTGGATGAGTTCTTAAGTGAACCCAGACACATTGATAGCTATTTTCAAAAAATTACATTTTTTCGACGTTTCATAGAGCAAATTCAACGAACAGTTCAAAATCAAATATTTGATAATGCGGTTGTGAATCAAACCAAGGCTTTGTTTGGCTTAAAAACAATTGCATTGGATTTTATCACCGAAATTATCGATCGAATGTCAGATGATCATAAAACTGATTGTCAACGGATTTGCGATTGGTTTGCAAATGTTCAACGGCGTGCTCTCGAAGCACCAAAATCCACGGAAACTTTATTGGAAAATGGTGAATTTATGCTTCAAATGAAAAATAAGAAAATTGCCGAAATTAGAGATCATATACAGAAAAATTTACAGGTCTATTCTCAAAACGACTGTTTGATACATTTTCATGTGTGAATTTGGCAAATTTGTGACTTTTCGATAAAATTTCAGATCAGCGGACGACTAATTGACTTGCGAGTATTTGATGAGGAACATTTTAATTTGCAAATTCAAACAATTCATTGGTTACACAACATTCAAGATATTTTTGAACAAAATTCCTCGCAGTTTGAAGTCTATAAAAATCAATTCGAAGAGCATTTGAGCACGGTGACAAAAAAATTAACACAAAACATAGATGGATTGATACCAAAGCTAACAATTATCGATGACATGTATGACACATTCAAATTACATGATTACTATGCAACTCTTGAGGACTATACCGACCAAATCAAGTGCTTTGAAGACTACATCAAATGGATAAACAAAGAGGAGAAACTGTTCAAATTGCCCGTTTCACAGTATCCAATTGTTGAATCATTGACTAATTTCGTCGGCCCTTTTGCTGCTCTCATCAAGTAATTTCATTCAGATCAGTTTTGAACGAAATAATTCAATTAAATTCACAACATTCACAATTTGTCATTGAAAATGTAAAATCAGACTTTGTATCGAGTGGCTGCGGTACTATTACATTTGGATGGATGGCCCATTTGAGTATCTCGATAGAGTAACTATTGAAAATTTGGTGCAAACGTATACAAAGGAATTTGAAACAACGCAGAAATATTACCGCAATCGAATTAAAGCTGACATGCTTGGCAACCCCGTGTTGAAATTTCGTGTGAGTTTTTGAGCATTCAAAGTGCAGTTTGATTGAATTGTTTAAAAATTGATTGAATATACTAAATTGTCTTCCATATAGGGTCAAACGGAGGATCCAGATCCTGAGAAGCATCCGGTGCCATTGAGGCTATGCAGTCGAATGATTGAGTGGATAAATGATTTTCAAATTGGTGTATCGATTGTGAAAATCATGTGTAATCCAGCATTGAGAGATCGACATTGGGTTGAAATGTCAGAAATTGCAGGTAAAAATAGTTCTTTTAAACTAACTTCTTACAAAAAAAAGAGTATTCAAGAATTTGTGGCTCGTAAAAAAATGTCTTGAAAAGGTTTTGATCTAACACCTGATGCCGGAACATCATTGCGAAAAATAACAAAATATGGCATTGATCATTTGTTGCCAAGCTTTGAAATTATCAGCATTGGTGCGAACAAAGAGTTGAAGCTACAAATGGATTTGGCGGACATGCTAAAGCAATGGGAAATTATAGAATTTCCTATAACTCTGTACAAAGATACGGAAATCAAAATTTTGGGCAATATTGAAGACATTCAGGTGAGGCGAAACAAAAGATGAGTGAAATGAACTAAGCTCCGATCTCAAAGGAAGTGATTTCATCCTGAGTGTTTCATTTCATCCTTCAGGTGTTGCTGGACGACCATATCATTAAAACCCTTGCGATGCGTGGTTCAGCTTTTGTGAAACCTTGCGAACACGAGGTTCGAAATTGGTATGAAAAGTTGCTTCGGGTTTCTCAAATCTTTGATGAATGGTTAAAAGTGCAGACAAATTGGTTGTATTTGTTGCCAATTTTATCGTCCAAAGACATTTTAACCGAAATGCCCAACGAAGAGCGACTGTTCTTCAGAGTCAATGAGATCTACTGCAAATATATTGAGGTTATTTTAACGCCAATTGAAACAGACTCAATTTTAAATTTCAATTTTAACTATTTTTGTTTGGTATTTTCTTTAGATGGCCATAACACAGCCCATTGTAATGAGGATGACCGAAGCTGAACATTTATTAGAAGATCTGAAATCAGCCAATGAAATGTTAGACGAAATAAAAAATGGTGTAAATGCATTTTTGGAGCGCAAGCGTTTATATTTTGCTCGATTTTTCTTCCTATCGAATCACGAAATGCTTCAAATTTTATCCGAAACAAAAAATCCACGAAATATTCAACCATTTTTATGCAAATGTTTCAATGGCATTTATCACTTGCAAATGGATGATTCAGGGAATATTGATGCGATGCAAAGTTCAATGAATGAAACTGTTTCGTTTGTTAATCGTGTTTCAATCTCAGAATCTAGAGGCAGTGTCCAGAAATGGTTGCTCAACGTTGAAAAAGAGATGTATTTGGCTGTACGAAATGAAGTGATTAATGGGTACGCTGATTATGTAACATCAGAGAGAATCGATTGGACATTCAATTGGTCGCAAATGATTGTTCTGGTGGTGTCGTGTATTTTCTGGACAAGCGATGTCCATACATCCCTTTTACAACAAAATCGTGGTCTTTTGAAGAGCGTTCTGCAAGAAATTAATCACAATCTAGACGAAATCACTGATGCTATTCGATCACCTGAGATTACAAATTTGAATCGAATCACATTGAGATCGCTTTGCATACAAGATGTTCATGCAAGAGATATTAGCCAAAAATTGATTGCCAATAAGTATAGTGATATCGACGACTTTGAATGGATCGCCCAGTTAAGATATTATTGGATTGATAAAGAAGTCATAATGAAAATGTTCAATGCCACATTTTCGTATGGTTATGAATATTTGGGTAATTTTCAACGAATCATTATGACACCGCTAACCGAACGTTGCTATCGCACCATTTTGCTAGCTTATCAGCATCAATTGAATGCTTCAATCGAAGGACCAACTGCGGCTGGAAAATCGGAAACCATTAAAGATCTAGCCAAAGCATTGGCAGTTCAGTTGAAAGTCTTCGATTGTACGCCGGATTTGGATTTTCGAACAATTTCGCGATTTTTAAAAGGTGTTGCCACAAGCGGAGCATGGCTATGCCTCGAAGATTTTAATCGTATTCAGCTAAAAACTATTTCAGTTGTAACACAACAAATTCGAGCAATTCAAATGGTTTTAAAGAAACAAGTGCCAAAATTTATGTTAGATGGAGTTGAATTGAAACTTAATTCACAGTGCAACATTTGCATCATGTCAAATCCAATGGATTCAACACGGTCGAATATGTGAGATTATTTGTAATTTTTGCAACTCATTTGTTAGTGACTAAATATTTTTTTTGACACTGTTCATTTCAGACCAAACAATTTAAAGACACTCTTTCGACCTGTTACAATGATGCAACCGAATGTTATGCAAATTGTTGAAGTGTATTTATTTGCAAGTGGCTACAAAAATGCAAAACAAATTGCGAAAAAGATAACCAAATTGTATAAAATGTGCGCAGAGATCCTGCCGGCGGAGGTTCACTACGACTTTGGTAAGACATTACGTTAATATATGTCTTTTATTCTAATATGAACGTAGGTAATGAGAGTTTTTTGTTCGTTACAGGTCTTCGAAGTATTAAAATTGCACTGCAAGTTTCTGCCAATCGTATTTTAACAGAGCCCAACGAGACCGAAGACAATCTCATCTATCGATCATTGTTTGATGTCATTGTTCCAGAAATAAGTCCAAACGAAGTTCCTCTTTTGAAAAGCCTTATCGATGATCTATTCCCGGAAGCAAAAACCAAGGAGAAACACTTTGATTGGCTTCGGGAAATTTTTGAAAGAAAATGCAATGAAAATGGTTTTGAACCTGTGAATTCTCTCTATAAAAAATTGATTGAAGCATTCGAATTGACCGCTTATCGACAAGGCGTTATGTTAGTGGGCAATCCTTATGCTGGAAAGTCATTTATACTGGAAACTTTAACTCATGCCGTCGCCACAAACAATAATTTAAATGATAATGAGATGGATGTTGGTGAGCGTTCGGTTAAATGGTTTTTGTTGACATAATTTTAATTGATATTTCTCTTTGAATATTATTTTAGAATATGTTAATCCAAAAGCCATTGACTTAAAGCATTTGTTTGGCGAATTTGATCCAGACAATATGGAATGGAAAGACGGTGTCATTTCATCCATATTTCGTCGATATTCTGATGTGAAGTTAAGAGACACTCTCAAATGGATAATTTTCGATGGTCCAATTTACACCGAATGGATTGAAAATTTGAATACAGTGCTTGATGATAATCGGAAATTATGTTTGAGCTCTGGAGAAGTGCTGAATTTGACTGATAATACATTGATTTTATTTGAAGTTGAAGATTTAAGCTACGCATCTCCTTCAACTGTAGGATTTTCATTTTCTCCAACTTAAGCAAATATTGCCGTTTGGATTAAAGAAAACTCTTCTTAAATTTATTGGCTTGATATAGATTTCCCGTCTTGGTATGGTATACTTTGAACCAAACATACTAGAGTGGCAGACATTGGCTAAGAATTGGATGAATGGTTGCAGCAAAAAATGGATGATGGAGTGCAAACCATTTTTATCCGATCTACTTGACTGGATTATACCGCCAGTAAGTGTTTAAATATAAGTTAAGCACATGGCAGAGACGTTCTCGTACAAATGTTCAAATGACGACGCCAGTGCCATGTAGATTGCCTTTGATTTCTGTAGAAAAAATTTAGTTCGATAGTACACCGCTTTTCACGTCCCTCCCATGGTTGCTTAATTGTGCAATGAAATCTGATATAAAATCTTTGAATGAATTAAAAATCAAATTGCTTTTTAATGAAAATATTTTCATAGGTCGTGAACTATGTGGTAAAATATTGCAAAAATTGGCTCGAACCAAAAAAATATAATCTCATCAATACAACGCTCAATATTATTCAAATGGTTGTCGATGAAGCGATTGAAGTGAATGCAGAAGATTATCAAAAGTTTTTAGGGGCATGGATGCAAGCGGCGACAATGTTTAGCATTGCCTGGGGAATTGGTGGGATTTTAGATGAGGAATCAAGGAAGAAATTCGATCAATTCCACAAAAAAGTTTGTTCGACTGAAAAATCATGGCATGTATTTAAAATTATGCGAAATGTTCGAATTGTCCATTTATATTATTTAGATTTGGAGTGATCACGAGGAATATCCACCACCAATGAACTTAAAGAGTCGCATCGACATATCAATACCGAACGAAGGATGTTTGTATGACTATTACTACGTCTTCAAACAAAAAGGAACTTGGAAACTATGGGCCGATTTAGTTCGTCGCCAAGAGACTGAGATAAATCAACATGGTGTTCAAGTGGCCACAATTGATTCGGCCCGATACTCCTATTTGGTAGAAATGCATATTAAAGTGAGTCAACAATCAAAATTAAACACATTTTTTTTTTTAAACGTTAATTTTCAATTTAGCATGGTAAAAATGTGATGCTCGTTGGACCATCAGCCACTGGAAAAACGTATATTATGCAAAATGTGTTGCGAAGTAAAGTCGATATGAAGAAAATTTTGCCCGGTTTCATAACATTTAATAGACAAACGAAAGCAAGCGATGTGCATGAAGAATTGTTGAGTAAATTGATAAAATTGAAGCGTGGTGTTTACGGGCCACCGGAAGGAATGACCTGTGCATTATTTATAGACGATTTAAATGTTCCTGATGGCCAATTCAAAGGATCTCATTCATCAATCGAAATTCTACGACAAATATTCGATTATGGATATGTGTACGATCTAAAAAGTACCACAAAAATATTTCTCAATAATATTTTGGTGTTGGCCGCATGTGGAGTGCCTGGTGGCCGATGTCAAGATGTTGATGTACGATTTTTAAACCACTTTAATTGCTTTTCGGTGAATGAATTTTCGGAAGAGACAATCATGCGAATAGCCAACGGAATTCTAATGAATGGTTACAAAAAAGGTGGTCATGCAGCTGATGTTGTCGGAAGTGCAAATCAAATTGTGGCCGCAACAATGCATGTCTACACAATGATTGTGGAAAAGTTAAAACCAACGCCATCCAAGCCACACTATCGATTTGACATGAGAGATGTGCTTCGTGTGTGCAGTGGGTGTTCATTGCTAAGAAAAGAATCGGTCGAAGGAAAAAAAATGTTCGCCAAGATTTGGTTTCATGAATCAATGCGTGTATTTCATGATCGTTTGATCCACATCACCGAAAGACAATGGCTCTTTGATACCCTCACCGAGCAAATTAACGATACAAGTGGCACATTCAAAGACAATATGGAAATAATCTTCGAATCATACGTGAATGAAAATGGTATTGTGACGCTTGATAGCATCAGAAGGCTGTCGTTTGGTTCATATTTAGACACCGAGTCAGAAGTAACAAATCGAAAATATGAAGAAATTACAACATTTGATAAATTAATTATGGTGGCCAATTTGGCGATGAATGAATACAATAGCACCGGGCAAAGTGGCATGAATGTGATTCTATTTACATATGCTTTGGAACACTTAAATCGCATTTGTCGCATTATATCGATGCCGGGTGGAAATGGTTTGATTATTGGAATCATTGATTCGGGTCGACGTTCTTTGATCCGTTTAGCATCAATGATATGCAAACAGAAGCTATTTCAATTGAACATCGAACAAAACTACAGCATCAAGGCATGGAAAGAAGACATTAAATCGGCATTGAAATCAGCCGGCGGAATGGGGCAACAGACGTGTCTATTCTTATCAGAAAATCAACTTAAACATGATTCATTTTTTGTGGATATTGAATACCTGTTGAATTTGGGCGATATACCAAATTTATGGCCAATCGATGAAAAGCAAGAGCTGCTTGAAATGGTACGTTTGGTTGCGCAGGGTGGAAATCGTAACATTGACATCAGCGCTGATCAAGTATTTTCATTCTTTGTGAATCGATGTCGACAAAATCTACATATTATTCTCAGTTTTAGTTCAGATGGTTCAAAATTGAGAAATTATGTTCGCATGTATCCATCAATGTTGAATTGTTGCACAATCGATTTATTCGATGCCTGGCCGGACGATGCACTTGAAATGATTACATCGAAATTTCTATCGAATCTTGACATATCGGATGAATTGACGGAAGCAATAAAGTCTGCATGTAAATATTTTCACGTAACCGCTAGGCATGCGGTCGATTCGTATCGCGAGGAAACAGATAATATCATTTATGTCTCATCTGCGTCATACTTGGAATTGGTTCGATGTTTCGCTCAACTATTTATTAAGAAACGAATTGAAATCACCACAGCAAAATCGAGATATGAAAGTGGTTTAAATACATTAATGCAAGCAGCCAAGGCTGTTGAAAGTATGCAAATTGAATTAAATGATCTAGAGCCAAAACTTCGAGCAATGGCTTTGGATTGTATACAAATGACATCGGAAATTGAACTGAAAACGATTGAAGCGAGTGTTGCAACCGAACAAGTCAAACGAGATGAATTGGTGGCCAATGAACAGGCGGCCGCTGCTGAGGAAATGGAAGATGAATGCTCAAAAGATTTGGCTCAAGCGGTACCCGTACTTGAAGATGCACTTCAGGCGTTAAATACATTGAAACCAGCCGATATCACGCTTGTGAAATCAATGAAAAATCCACCGAGTGCCGTGAAGCTGGTGATGGCTGCCGTTTGTGTTATGAAAGGGGTGCCACCAGATCGTATCAACGATGCTGCTAGCGGTGAGTTTGCATTCTACTCCAAAATCGATGGAATATATGTTTACTTTTTACCTTTTTACCATTTTATCTCTTTTTGTACAATAGGTAAAAAAATTGTCGACTACTGGGGACCAAGCAAACGAATTCTCGGTGACATGGGATTCCTACAATCTCTAAAGGACTATGATAAAGACGACATAAGTCCAGACATAATGAAAAAAATTCGCAAAGATTTTATACCGCACAAAGATTTCCAGCCACATATCGTTGCAAAGGCTTCAAGCGCTGCTGAAGGTCTATGCAAATGGATAAAAGCCATTGAAAATTTTGAATCCGTTAATTCGATTGTGCTACCAAAAAAACTCAAATTAATGAAAGCCAAAGAAAATCTCAAAGAGACGCGAAAATTTTTAGCAGAAAAACGTGCACTCGCTGCTGAATTGGAAGAAAAAGTGACCGGATTGAATGCCGAACTGGAGCGAACCAATTCGGAAAAGGAGCGCACCGAACGTGAGGTGGCAATGTGTGAACAGAAATTGAAACGAGCTGAAGCATTAATCGGTAGTTTGGGACAAGAAAAGAGTAGATGGACAGAGAAAGCAGCTTATTTACAAGCCTTACTTGATCATCTTCCGGGCGATGTATTGATTTCGAGTGGTTTAATCGCATATTTGGGTTCACTACCAAAACATTATCGTGAAATTTGCATTGAAAAATGGCACACATTTTGCAAATCCGTTGAAATTCCATGCAGTCAGCAATTCAGCTTAATATCGTGTTTGGGCGATGAAGCTCAAATTCAAGATTGGTACATATTTGGTTTGGCAAGTGATGATTTTTCAATTGAAAATGGCATTTTAATGATGAATTCATGTCGGCAATGCCTGTTTTTGGATCCACAACAGCAAGCCAATAAATGGATCAAGCAAATGGAATGTGGAAATCGTTTAAAGGTTGTTAAGCAATCGGATTCAACATATTTCAATACATTGCTGAACTGCATGAAAACGGGTCAACCGATTTTAATTGAGGATGTTGTTGAACCGTTAAATATTTGCATGGAACCGATTTTTACTTATCGAATCGTAAAATGCGACAATTCAATTCAGCTGAATGCACAACTGAGTGTTGAAATATCCGATGGATTTCGTTTGTATATGACATCAAATGCAAAATCATTAAATTTTATTAGTGAATTGAGCGGCAAATTGAATATAATCAATTTTATTTTTGCATCAAATGGTTTAGAAGAGAATTTATTGGACATTTTAGTTTTGAAGGAAAATCCATATTTACGTGAGGAACGCGATGAATTATTGCACAATAAACTTCAAGACAAAGCGAAATTAATTGAACATGAAGATGCCATTTTATCGGTTATTGCTGAAAGTGAAGGCGACATTCTTGAAGATGAGACAGCAATTAAAAAAATGGACGCGTCAAAAGTTCTTTACGTTCAAATCATCGAAAAGCAATCAATTTATGTTGAAGATGAAGCAAAAATTCGAGATTTTCGGGAAAGTTATAGAAAAGTGGCTTCTTATGCGGCAATTCTCTATTGTTGCTTGGATCAATTGAGATATATTAATCCAATGTATCAGTTCTCTTTGGATTGGTACCTCTCTCTATACAATGTGTCGATTGAACGTGCAAATCGATCCAGGGATCTGCAACGGCGAATTGACTTTTTGATTCGATCAATTACGAAACATTTCTACAATAACATTTGCCGGTCGATTTTTGATGTAGACAAACTGTTATTCTCGTGGATTTTTACAACTAAAGTGTTAATTACGAATAGACAATTGAAAGAGGAGCAGCTTACTTTGTTTACAAGTGGTGTCGATAATTTCATTGGGCCTATTTTCGCGAAACCAAATGCCGATTGGATCACCGAACAAATGTGGAATGATTTGAATAAACTATCACGAGCCACGAAAAAGGAAGATCTTCTTGAAATCTTTCGCTGCAACATCGATGAATGGAAACAGTATTTTTATGGAGCAGAAGAAAAACCACCAGCCAAATTAGTTGAAGGACTCACCGCTTTTGAACAACTTATGATAACGAAAATTTTTCACCCTGAACTGATTACCAGTGCCGTGAATGATTTCATCGCCGATAAAATGGGTTCACAATTTGTCAACCCACCACCTTTTGACATTCACAAATCATTCGAAGAATCAAATATTCTGATGCCATTAATTTTTATACTGTCACCTGGTGTTGATCCAATCGATACTCTTTGGATGTTTGCTGAACGTTTGGGATATTCACAATCGATGCAAATGGTTTCACTTGGAGCTGATCAAGGTGATTATATTGAAAATGCTTTAATTAAGGCACAAAAACAAGGCTCATGGATTTGCATGCAAAATTGTCATTTGAACACTGGATGGCTTGCCAATTTGGAGAATATCTGGAAGAATATGAATGTTTATAACACGACACGTAAGTCAACGGTGATTTCAGAATTTATTTCGATTAAATGTTGAAAGATTTAATTTTTTTTTCTCATTTTTAGCCTCATTTCGATTGTGGATGACTAGTGAACCGACCTCAACATTTCCTATTAATTTGATACAAAACAGTGTCAAAATGACATATGAGAAACCAAAAGGTCTTAAAGCAAGCCTGCTGAATTCCTATCAGACTGGACCATTGAATACCAATTTCTACGATAGTTGCCCCAAGCAAGACAAACTGTTCAAGCAAATGCTTTATTCGCTGACATTTTTTGATGTGATCGTAAATGAGCGCAAAAATTATGGACACATTGGATGGAATGTTGCATATGAATTCAATTTAAGCGATTTTACACAGTCAATTCGACAATTGCAAACATTTTTGTGTGATGGAAAACCAACGCCATTCAAAACACTGCACTACATAATCGGTGATTGTTTTTACGGCGGTCGAATTGTGGATGCCTGTGACAAACGTTTGCTAAAAACCATTTTAAGTGATGTTTTTAATGGGGAAATTTTGATTGGACCACCGTATAAATTCAAGTCTATTGATACATACAATTTGCCATTGCGCTTTGAACATCGATTCATATTGAAGTTTATTCAAGAGACAATTTCCAATAAATCAACGTGTGATGTTTATGGTCTTCATCAAAATTCCGATTTTAGTTTTAAATTAACGACATCAAATGGATTGCTGTCGCTAATGAAGACTGCAATGACATTAAAAGACAAGATTATATTTGATGAGGCAGAGTTTTTAGAACGACTACATAACATAAGTGAAATGTTACCCGAAACAATTGATACTGATGTACCGAATAATTATGGATTTTCATACAAGAATTCTTTGAATGTTGTTTTGACAACTGAAATGAAGCTCTTCAATCAACTGCTCACAATGATTAGAAAGACATGTTGGGACTTACAGAAAGCTATTCAAGGTTTGTTCAGAATTTTTATCTCAATATTTTGTGGTTCGTCACGTTTTCTCTTTCAATAGGAAATATCACCTTAACGCCCCAACTTGAGAGTATAGTGGAGAGCATTTTAGCTAATAAAGTTCCAAATCAATGGCTAGTAATCTCGTATCCAAGTGAAAAATCATTTTCATCATATTTAAATGACTTTTGTGCACGATTGAAATGGATTCAAAGCTGGTGGTTGTCAAGAGAGTTGCCAAAAATATTCTGGATCTCAGCGTTTTTCCATCCACGTAGATTCCTTTGTGCCATCAAATTAGATTTTGCTCGAAAATATGAAGTGCTACTCGAGGATATAATGATTGATTCTACCGTTGTGGATGATACAGGGTATTCAAATCAAATGCATTTATCTTACGGCTCTCTATTAGTTAAATAACAATGATTATAATCAAATTTTACCTCAATTGGTAGATCGACCGAGCTTGATGTAGATGGCGTATATATTCATGGCCTTTATTTGGAAGCAGCTCATTGGAATGGATCCTTCATAGATGAGCAAAAATTCCATGAGCCATTTGAACCTTTTCCAACGATTCATTTAAAGGTATTGCATTTAATCATTATTTGAAATGGAATTTGATGCAAAAAATGATGAAATGTTTACGAGAAATCTAATTATGAACTGATTTGATCCACAGCCCATCGAAATTAAGGAGTTTTATGCAGAAAATCGTTATGAGTGTCCTGTTTACTACACTTTAAAACGAGGCATGTATAAAAATGACACTTTCATAACGAAAATTTGGCTACCAATTAAAGATGGTGTGAGCCAAGGTCACTGGATTAAGCGTGGGGTTGCACTTGGTTGCCACACTGAAGATTGAAATTTGAAGAAAAACTCCATCATTTTGATTCAGATACAAATTTAGACTAATAAACTATATAATTTGAATGCATTAATAACTTTATTTGATTCAAATGTTAATAGATATATATATAATAAAACGTCCATGCGTAGGTTTTAGCTCATGATTTATTCAATTAATGTACGAGTTTACGCGTATGCCCATAGCTTATTGCTTTGCTTTGCTTTGCTTTAATATTGAAGGAGCTGTCGACTAAGTCAGTGCATCTGCCAATAGTGTCAAAAATATTAGGTTTTATTTAGATGATTTTTTGTTCGAATTTTCGATTTGTGCTGGGAGTGCATTCGGATCGAGTCCACATTTCTTCATTTCAACAGCAACACCAAAAAGATAATCGTAGCATTCGCACCTAGTTTAAAATTGAAATCAATACATGTTAGTTTTTTTCATTGTATCCTGTTCAATGTTCAAGTAAAAATCACTTACTGTGTTTTGGCTTTTTGCCATGTGTCACCCCAAACGTAAATGCCATGTCGACGCACCAAAATGGCTGTTGATCCTGGGTATTGTTGCATCGTCTCATTCATACGACTCTCAAGATCTTTTTCAAATGGTGTATTTTCAATGATTGGTACAATCAATTCTTCATCATATCGCAAATAGCGGCCAAGTCTATGATCATAGATGCCCTTCACGACCGAAAATATAACGATTAAGAAATGGATAGTACAAATTCAATCAAAAAGTATTTTGGTTTATGTATTAATTAAAATTACCTTAATCATTTCCAAATGAGTGCATCGAAATTCCTTTCCTGGCCAGAGAAGTGTCGCCATAACTGCATTCTGTGAATGAGTATGAATGACAGCGCCTGCATTACGTTGGCGGTATGGCAACATGAACAGTGGTGTGCATTGACTCTTTTTCAATCTAATGAAGAAAAAATATGATTTCAATTAAAACTAATGATGAGGTGTCATCATTTATTATAAAATTGTCTATTATACATACTTTTTATATTCGGGCGGAACTTGAATGTCATCCCCGTCAATATTTTGAATGAAAAGATCTTCAGGCAAAATGCGCTCCTTTTGTACACCCGACGGAGCAATGTAAATTTCATCACTGCAAACAAATCCATAAAAATTTAACGATCAGAAAAAGACATGCTTTAATTGAATTTAACAAAACAAAAAAACATGTTGGTATTCTTTCGTCATAGATGCGGATTTTTTCTTTCATTTCATTTATGGTGGATGTTCGATTAGAAATTAAGTGTGAAAAGCATTAATTCGATGACGGTTTTAATATTTCTGATTTTTATTACATAATAAAAATCTTTGGTAAAAAAAACTCTTGAAAAATCCAATTTTAAATGCAAAACCATCAATGTAATGAACTTGATCTATACGTTCACATTAGTTGTTTTAAGATGATGGCTGATGTTAACGTCAATAAAATGCTGGAATGTATGAGAAAATTTAATTAGTGTTTCAATGTTGTGATAGATTTTAATAATGCGCTGTCACTAATCAAGCACAGCCATCAATCTGTAGCACACACACACACACACACACACACACACTCATCGGCCCAGTATTTATGGTGGTTGCGAACGGGCTAAAACGATATTTATTTATCATAAAATTTTGCCATGATATAACATTTTCGTATCTTTGTTCAAAGTGGTGGAATAAGTGCACTTGGAAAATTGCAATTCCGCTTCATGGTTGTGACTACAAAGCGATACGATGCACTCAACCCAGAAAATAAATTGCGCTCAAGTGAATAGGCCAACGAGTGCAACATGCACATGAAATGAATACTGAAAGATTCCTTTGCGTCGTCGATGCGGTCGAACAAACTCCGACGGAGAAACTTTTTTAATTGCATTTTTTGGTGAATTTAATATGATTTCAATATATTATGCGAAAATATTTTCGGTTAGTTTGATAAACCAATAAAACAATAAAATAATGCAAGAACTATGTTACACCAAACATTTTAATGGTGAACTGGTGAAGTGGTTTTGAATCATTTTATTTAAACCTGAGCCAACACTCAGTCTTCATCAAAACCAAACAAATGAGCGATTCAATGTTCATTTACGAAGAAAATCAATTAATAAAATTAATTATTGTTTCATCTCCTCTTTCTTCGTTTTTCGAAAATCTATTTAATTGATTAATTTGAACTTATTTCAAATTGAAAGCAGATTTCAAAAAAAAAATTCTTATCAATACTGTAAATTGTCTGTTTGATAAGAATTTTTGTTGAAATCCGCTTTCGATTTGAAATAGATTACCAAGTTATCAAAATTCATATCAGACAATTGTTGCAAGCTGTTCAATTTTTAGAGAAACAAAATTTTAATTATATTACAATATTTTTTAACACGTACAAAAAACTTACTCAAGTTTAATGGAAATGCCACCGCCAGTGCCGGTAACCCACCCGAGGTTGTAAAATTGTATACATAATTCAGGTATAAGTTTTCTTGGATGTTCCTAAGTTCAAAAAAGAGATTTGCTCAATCAAAATGATAATATCAACATCAATATTTGCATGGGGATAGACACGGTCCGTGTTCTAGATAGAAATGGTTCATTAGTTTTGCTAATGTTTTCTCATGTAAACTATCTGAATCTGAATAAGAATGACATTGCCATAAATTATTATTAATCTTATGATGATTTTTTCACCAATCTATTAGCACCATACAGTTCTTACCAGTGTTCGCTATCGGGGTTTTTCGGGGGATGAAATTTTGGTTCAAGGTGTTACGGACCAAAAGGAAGCAAAAAAAAGTGAGGGGTCCGAAAACCCCCGAATCCCGACCCGAAAAAAAATTTCGGACTAGTTTTGGTCCGAAATATCCGAAACCAAAATTTCATGGCATTATATTCATGGTTCTTACTGTAGAGAGTGACTGAAAATTTACCACTAAAAAAAAATCCACAAAAAATACATTGTGTCGATGCCACAAGGCGATTGCAAGACTCACTATAAATAGTTTTTTTTTCCTATAAAGAGAGATTGATAGATGCAGATTTATTTCAATCTCTTTATCTCTTTTTGTTCTAAAAAAACCTATTAATTGAGTTTTACTTGCGCTGTGTGGTCGATGCATTTCAAATGGTGATTCAAATGTATGATAATGTTATTTTAATGAAGATTTTAATAGTGTTAACTGTATTTTTGTCTCTACTTTTCTGTCGTAAAAGAAAGTAAAGACTGTTTCTATTGGCGTCTTTCCCCATGAATATTTAATATATTCGCACAGAAAATTTATTTTCCATTCTCAATGATATTGATACGGTGGACAGTTGAAAAGCGTTTCTATGACAGGTTTTTGTTTGAAGTGCCCAAGAACTCTGTCATCAAACACACGATTAAACGATTTAACGATATCTTTCGATCAAAAAAATACTTTTCTAGAATTTTGTTTCATTTCACTTAACAGTTCACTAATTTATAATTGGTATAGAAAAAGTAATTTATTCAATGAAATTTAAGATATAAAAATAAATATTTCACCTCAGATAAATCCTGATAAATAGACATCGCCTTGATTTGAAACACAAACAATTAACGTTCTGAACTGATCAAGCCAAAATCAACGACTGAATTGAATTTGCTAGTGTACGTTATCACGTTCCTCTATCAGTCATATATATATATAACAACAGTGAGATAAGAATGATGCAATTATGAATTGCACATCATACACACAAAGCGTATGGCAACCGGGTAGATTTGCCTATACTCGAATATATTTTCCACCTCACAATTTACCACATAAATTGATTGTAGTTCAAGGATGCGGTTTTTTGAAATTTCAGCTCAATTTCACATTTATCTTATTGTCCAAAGTTTAAGCACACTAAAACTATGACAAAATTCCGTTCTGTCAAAATTTGTGACGTAAAAATAAATAAATATTTCTACCTCAGATTGTGAATCGAGTATGTGCCGACACTTTAAAAATATTGTATTCAAAACAAACACATAAATATAGACCGATAACAAACTACTGTGTCGAATTCAACTGTCAAATTTGGACGTCAAAACATGTGTTCGACTTTGACAGCAGCTCATTAATTTCCCTCAAATTTTCCCAATTCTATATTGATATGAGATTTGGTTTATGTGAATTCGATAGAATCAAAAATACAGTAAAAGATTCTAATATAAATATTTATTAGAATTGCCATCAATTTTTGTCATAAGAGAGTGTCATTTTTGACCTAGTGAATTTCAAAACTGCACAAATAATTGATAATCGCCCGATAACTTCGCCTGAAATTGTGTTCACAAATCTGCCGACTTTCTATTTTAATCAATAGTAAATGAGATAGTTGTGAATGAAAATGCTATTAAAAACGCTTGCAAAACCCGTCTCATTTGGCTGTGGTAGAGCCCTTACCAGTGTGAGGTCATCAGGTAAGTTTCATCAACATTTTTGAATTTTATCAAGATTCTGACAATTTTACTGCTCATTCACAGCCCATACAAAATGCATGAGGCTGCAAAACTTTTCAACAACGATGTCACAATCGGAAAAATCGTACACAGAACATCTGGAAAGTTTACACCGGGCTGGCACACGATTTGGTCAACCGACTCAATTCACTCATCCTCACATGCTGAAAGCAAATGAACTAGCCATTGGAATACTGCCGAGTGAATTCGCTGACCGAAGGGGAAAATTTATGGAGAAAATTAAGGAACATTGTTTTCAACATAATAAACCAAATCGAAATATTGTAATAATTTTCACACTCATTTTGCCACTTTAATTCACGATATTGAACAAATTTCCCCTCTATCTCAGGCCATTATACCTGCTGCCGTGAAGAAATATATGACTGGAAAAATTCCATATTTTTTCCGCCAAAACACGGACTTTTTCTATTTGACGGGCTGCCTAGAGCCAGAATCGATACTTATTTTATGGACAAACAGTGAAAATCAAACAAAATCAGCATTATTTATGCGTCCGAAAAATAGTCATGATGAACTTTGGGATGGACCTCGAACGGGCGTTGAACATGCTGTAGAATTTTTTGGTGTTGATGAAGCACATCCATTGAATGATTTAGCTAAATTTATCGAACGATATGTGTCTCAGTCAAAGTCAGCCAATGTTTGGTACGACAATATCGATGAAATACAACCGAATATAACGACTCAGGTTAGACAAATTGTGACATCATCAACACCGCTTCAGTCACCTATGGAATTTTTACACGAGCTCAGACTTATAAAATCACCGGCTGAAGCAGATTTGATGAGAAAAACATGCGAAATTGCTTCAAAAGCGATTAATTTAACGATGCAACAGACAAAACCAGGTATTGTAACGAAACTAGAGGAATGTTAGACACAGAAATAAAAACGGTGGCTTGAATAAATTTTGTCATTTTGCAGGTGATTCGGAGCACTACATTCATGCACGAACCGATTTTCACTGTCGAATGAATGATGCACAATTTTTAGCATATCCACCGGTTGTGGCAGCTGGAAATAATGCCAATGTTATTCACTACATAAACAATACACAAGTGGCAAAAGATGGTGAACTTGTACTAATGGATGCAGGTTTGTTGCAAATGATTTTAACGGCTTTACATTTGTGCAGCTTTAATAGATGAAGAGTATATTGAATTGAAGTACAATGAAAAAAAAAACAATTTTGCATTCAGTTTGTCGTCCACTTACTGATAAAAATCTATTCGACTGCACATTGAAATGGTTCGACATTTTATTCTTTTACTTTCAAAAGACGTCAACGTTGTCTCGACCGTAAAAGGTCTAGAGTAATAATTGAAACTAAAGTATGAGTCGTTCATATCCCAAACAAATATTAAATATTTGTTTTATCGGCGTCTTGTTTCAGTTATTTATTTGAGTATTACGTTAATATTGTTGGTTACACTTCATCTATAGTCTTCACGTTGATAGTATTCTCATTTAAATATAGACAACTTCATCAAGCATTTAAAAAGTTTTGTTTCTCACGCAAGTCTTTGATCATTTTTTTTTGCTTTCATGTGTTGGATATAAATAAAACAGGTTGTGAATATGGAGGGTACAGCAGTGACATTACACGAACTTGGCCAGTGAATGGAAAATTTACACCAGCACAAGAGGTGCTGTACGAAGTAGTTCACATCATACAAAAAGAGCTGTTGAATGCCGTATCATCGATAGAAAATGTGACATTGGATCAGCTATTTGATTTGATGTGCTATCGATTGGGCAAGTATTTGCAAGAAGTTGGTGTGATAACAAAATCATTGAGTGAATTGGAATCAGCACGACAGGCTGCATTTAAATTCTGTCCGCATCATGTATCACATTACCTCGGCATGGACATTCATGATACTCCTCTGATACAGCGTAATCGATTACTCACACCGGGAATGGTGTTCACTATAGAACCTGGTAAGTTATTCCACAGTATCTTTATTCAAACGAACGATACAGAAATTTAAATTCACTCTGATTTCATTTGTATGCAGGTTTATATATTCCAGCCGATTGCAAGGATGTTCCTCAAGAGTTTCGTGGCATTGGAATTCGAATTGAAGACGATGTTCTTTATACAAAAAATGGTGTTGAAGTACTAACAAAAGATTGCATCAAAGAAGTATCCGAATTGAAAAAAATACTTTTGACATAATTTTTTATAGAATTATATTATCTGTTTATTTGATTTTACGTACGAATGATATGTCAGAACAACTATTCTGAGAACCAAATTAAACAACTGTAAATGTCTTACATTTTCATTTTTTTAAAATTATTATTCCATTTGAAAGAATATTTTCTACTGCAAACGAATTGAAACTAGCGCGTGAGAACCGGTATTCATAAAATATCCCATCGCACATCTGTCAGTTATAAAGCATGATTCACATGAATGGCTGATAATTTGACATTTTGTAAATCAAAACAACATTCACAGCTTTGCTTTGATATTCAATTGCCGCTAAAACATTCGCAAGAATCCACGCAGAAAAATCCATTCGGTCGAATAAAAAATTTAAATTAAGCATGGCTTCACTATTGAAGTTCGTACAAAACGGTGTATTTCACACTGCAAATCGAAGCTTAAGTCTTCCTAATTTGGGGTAAATTTCAAAACAAAATTGAAAAAAAAGGAAATATTCGAGGTTATGTTGTTGTCTTTGTTGTTGTTTTTTTTTCAGTGTTTCAAATGGTCCGATTGTTTGCTATTCAAATGTATCGAAATTCAATAGAATTGTACAGAAACTTGGAATTCCTGAACCACCGAAGAAACCATTGACCGGATTTATTCGATTCCAACAGGAAAATAAATTGGCATTAAAGCAAACAACACAATCTCAAAATGAATATTTTGCCAAGGCTGGTGCACAATGGAGACAAATGAGCGAAGACCAAAAAGAAAAATACAACAAAGAATACAAAAGGGAAATGGTGAGTGTAAATTTGGACTATCGAATCGTTTGAACAATTCAAAACTATTCCGATTCCGATTCAATCCATCTAACTAATCAGATGTTCAGATCATATAAATGAATCTTGTGAATGTTTTGTATCTCAGTTTGTAATTTCCAATTCATTCTAGGCGGAGTACAAGACACTTCGTGATGCTTACAAGAATAAATTAACCCCGCAGCAAAAACAAGCAATCAAAGACGAACAAAAAGAACAAAAAGATAAACAAGCTCATGCAACTGAAAAGAGAACCCTCAAAAACGAATTACTTTCATTGGGCAAACCGAAGAGACCATTAACGTCATATATGTTATTTGCGGTGGCTAAAGCTAAGGATACAAATTTAAGGGCATGTGATTTCAAAAATGAATGGGGTCAAATGAGTGATGACCAAAAGCAGGTTTACAATCAAAAAGCACGGCAACTTGCTGATGCCTTTGAGTAAGTATTTTGTGTACTTTAATCATATTTGAAGGTTGCATCCTCTTAGATCAAAGTATTCATTGGATTTTCTTGGCAGAGGTGAGCTGAAAGTATGGGAAGACCAAATGATGGCCGAAGGAAAACCACATTTGGTGCGAAAATCAAGATTTTTAGCTAAAACGACCAAAAGGCGAAAATCGTCAAAACAACCAAAAACCGAATAGGAAAACGCGTGTTCTCATTTCAGCAACGATGACTCCAATCTCGACCAACCAAAGCCACCAAATCAGGCTAATCAGCTCAATCAATCGGAATCGATTAGTCAAATCAAGAGTCAGCCAGAAATCAAACAAATATCTCACACTGATGCGAAACCAATTCAACAAAGCCATATCAACAAGAGTAAACTGGCCGTTGAAACCGCATCTCCAAAGACTAATCCTGAAACAGGTATTTTTGACAAAATAAGTAGTATTTGGACGAATCGAAATAAGAACACTGCCTCGGACACTAAAGAAAAGGATAAAGAAAATGGTAAACCCTACATAGTTAAGAGCTTCAAGAAATTTTTCAAGTAATAGACCCAAGCATTTTTCTTCATCTTTATTTGTAATTTTGATAACCATTCAAGAGAGAATTTTTTGAAATATCAATATCATATACACATTGTCGTTCCTATTTATCGGATACCAGAGATGTACATTTATGTTTAGAGTAAATCAATTTGATCTTTACCAAACTGAAGAATTATAAATCATACACGACATGGAAATAAATTTAACGATATATGCTCTACAGTAAAATAAACTCATAAACCAAGTGTACCCATGAATTTTTTGAATTGTATTTTCGTTTTGAAAAATTGAAATGTATTTTCATTTTAGGTGACTGAAACAACTCATTTGGTGATAACCTTTTTTAGTTCAGTTACTTCTACTCCAAATGATATCATTTTAAAATCAAATATACATTCCACTTATGTTGGGTGTGATTCCTAATGCTTCTGCTGACGCATTAAACATTTATTCGTCAGATGGCTGTGTTCATCTATTCTATTCCTCTTGAAAGACATCTCTGTAGTAAAACTATCTTCTATCTTCTGTCTTCAACAGGCCAAATCGAATTAGGCCTAAAAGTAGTCATTATTTATGATTCCGCCAAATATTAACAGATGAGAACAATTGGTCTCCAAAGATTAGGCAACTGAACACATTCCATCTAACCTCCCCTTGTGAAAATAAAACGATTGAACAGACGACTGAAAAATTAATTTATTTCGATCATTCAACAAAATCGACAGTTGAAATGCTTGCGCCTGATCGCTTGGGAGCCAACAATAGACAAAATTAAAATGTTAAAGGGCAAACTAAATGGATTTAAATCATTGGAGCTAGTCGATCATGATTCAGATATTCGACCAATATTAGCAAAAAAGAGCTTCACTGGTGTCACGGTTGACGGACGGGATTCTCTGGCTATATCTGCAGATTTTATATGTAAAAAAAGCATAAGAAAAAATGTAGCCAAACAGATAGAACAACATGAATTTGGAGTGTCAATTGCGAAGGAAAAAATATATTGCAAGCAGTTAAAAGTTCTTCAGTTGTATCGGACAGTTTTTCAGCAAAATTTCCAGCCAGTTTATTGCCAACTGTGAAAATTAACACAGTTATCCATGACATCAATTTAAAAAACAATTTCAAAAAACTCAGACTTAGACTTGAGTTATAACTCAAGTAAAGAACGTTCAAAAATAAAATTAAACATATCCTTCGGATGGTTTGAAACGGTTTCAAAATTCAAGTATTGTAGTTTAAAAAAGTAAATTTGTGCTTTTCGATAAAATAAAACCAACCTAAAAGAATTATCTGTGTATTTTTTGATCATAGAAAAATAAGAATTAGAGCAAATTATTCGAAATAAATATTTTATTTTGTTGGTCATTGAAAAGTTTAATTTATACAAGAATTATTCTTCGTGAAAATGCTTGATTAGCCATTTTGTCAGTGTATCATGTCACATGATTTGTGTGTCATTATTTCCTTTTCCTCAGATCAATTGCTGAAATTACATAAAAAAAATTTAAATAAATTATATTGAAATCTCATTACCATGACAATAAATCCACATTTTTTCATCATACTCACAATGAATCCGCATGGAATGCTTATTCAAATTGCCCCAGCTAATGCTACAGTATTCACAGTGGCTGCATGCAAACGGTTTTTCGTTTGTATGTGTACGCTCATGAACCTGAAATATCATTACATTATTTAATGAGCTGATCAGCTTATTACACCGTGCAACACACTCTCCCACATGAGAAATTCTGAATGGGCGTTCTTCTGGGGGTCGAATATGACCCGACGGTACCTTTGGTTTAGCTCTAGCACGTCGGATTTTTTTTTTGCTCTCACAGAGTTTTCAAATTGGAAAATAAAAAAAAAACTTTTTTCTGGGACATCTTAGGTATATGAGCCCTAGAAGAAAAATATAGCCCGGAAAAAAATAGTGCGATTCGATGTAAGAAACATCGAAATCGGTTGGGAAATAAGAGAGATATAGAGTTTTGAAATTGAAAAAATTCGGGTGATTTTTCATCGAAAAGAGCTCATTCAGTACTCTTTGAGAGAAAATAACCCAAAATTTGTTAACTTCAAAAATCAATATCTCTCTTATTTTCCAACCAATTTTGATGTTTTTTATATCAAATCGCACTAATTTTTCCCGGGCTACATTTTTCTCCTGTGGACTCATATACCTAAGATGCTCCAGACATTTTTTTTTTATTTTCCGATTTGAAAAGTCTGTGAAAGCATAAAAAAAATTCCGACGTGCTAGAGCTAAACCAAAGGTACCGTCGGGTCATATTTGACCCCCAGAAGAACACCCATTCGGAATTTCTCTTGTGGGAGAAAAAAGTTGCAAATTTGTTGCACGGTGTTATAATTAAAAGTAAATATCAGTCTGGAATTACTATTTTACTGTTATTGAATCGAAACTCTCGATCACAATATTTGCACTTATATTGGCGAACATCACTGTGAACTTTCATATGAATTGTTAGGCGTCCTTTGGTTCTGAAGGATTTTCCGCATACTGAACAAACTAGTTTCTGTTCCACGTGGACTAGAGCATGTACTTTTAGGTGTCTTTTTGTTTTAAATCTAAAAGACAAAGACAAATGTAATGAAAATTCAATGTGAATATTCTGTACATTAGGGTGTTTTTCATGTCCGAAAAATAGATAAATAGTTATTTTGAATTAAAACTACTCAAAATTCTATGGCATTTAATGGCTTTCTCTAATCATAGGGATTGATATTCACACTTCCCAAAGCAAAAACAATATTTATATCCAAAAATACATTTCAAATAAGAAATCTTTAACGAAAAATTTTCAAACCGTGTTGATTATTGTGTTTGGAGAGTTAGCAATGACAGCAGTCAGCTGTCAAATGCCAAGCTTGTTTGTTTACAAAATCGTTTGTTTTGTGTTCAACAAATTTCATTGTTAGCAGCCAGCATTTTCAGAGCAACAAAAATGAATTTCAGCGTTGATTTTGGCAGAGATTTCAGATGCTGTCACATTTTCGATAAACATGTCAAATATTTCCTCATTCGATCAGAGACTCCAAAAGCGTAAGCATCAACCAACAGTCGTCATAGTGTTTCTTATTTGTTCAGTTTGGTTATCTCGAAGCAATCAAAAGTGTAATTTTTGATAAATGTAATTTTGCAATAGAGTGGCTGGGAATAGAAATGAGAGTACAAGATCACCCAAACGTTAAGTGCACATAAAAATCAGTTTTTTTCATACAAACTACGCATGAAGAAAGTATTCGTAAAAACATAATCCCAAAATCATAATGCTGTTTTGCCAGAACGATTTTCATGTTGCACCTTTGCTCAAATGATCTCTTATTCGCATTTCTATTCCCAGGCACTCATTTTTTTTAATTAATTTGGTTTTTAACGTAATTTTCACAAATTTTCTTCAAATTTGTCAGTCAATTTACAGTAACGGAACTGCTGACCGTTCAGAAACCGACGCCATTCAAGTGTGCTGAATCAAGTTGATTGTTAGTTGGTACGTGACACATAGTGAGTGGTTTCTATTGTTTCCTTTGAATACAAATTTGATAATACCGTTGTCGATGTTTTATTAACATTCCTTTTTTCATAAAATAGATTAACATGGGCAAGCATAAAGCATCCGACCCCTTTGAACGGGTTTTTTCTATCAAACAAGGCCTCAATTCAATCATTCGCGCACCGTATCGAAAAAAGTTGGTCAAAATCATCAGCGATTTAAGCATCCGAGCCACCAAAATCGCGGTGTTGGCTTCGCTGTTGCTTTTATTGTGTTAACATAATTGCTTCTTGTATAAAAGGTGAATGAGGCTTTCGAAGATGCAGAGGATGATATTGAAAACGAATTATTCGACAACAATGGTGATGAAGTGATACACAACTGCTTCAAGGCAATTTTGATCCAAAACAAGGACAATGAAGGCCTCATGTCACGGAGATTCAGGCAAATGGTTGAAAGATACACCCAATGGCCGGACGCCAGCACTCTCGCCAACTCATTCAAGTATTTGTGGGAACAGTATCGCGACAACGTCAGAACGAATCTGACGACGCATTGCAAAAGTCGACTGCGGAAATTTTTCACAATGAGAGCATACGAGTTGAACGATATCATAACGCGCAGCAACGCTTGGAATCGTCAATTTGATGGTGGCCCCGATTTGGAACATTTCACAGAAGATGATGTGAAACACGCGGTCGTTTACGCCTACGAAGGCAAGGATTGGACACGTGGCGATGCCCGAGCACAAATGCGAATTGGTGCCTTGGTTGATGAGTTACGAGAACTCGATGGAGTGCCAGGTAATATGACCATCAAAGACTTCACCGAGAGACACTGGTTCCGATCGATACAAATGTGGCTAGCCATTCAGCGTGAAATCGAAGCGTTCCATCAATCTATCGAATATGTGTGGAAGAAATGGGCATTGTACGACAAAAATCATGCCTACGTTTCAAAACCGATCGAACCCAGACCACCAAAGATCAAAAATTTCGTTGTCATCCCCATATGCAAATTTCAGCGTCGTAATATTCGAATTGATACAGATGTACTGTACAACATTCTATGCAAAGCGGAAATGATACCAAAAAAAATCAGCAACGCAAAGAATTATAAGAAGAAAGAACCGAAATGGATCAAAATCAAAGCCAAAGATTTTAAGGGAAATAAGATCGGAATGTGGGATCTTTTCTTCGATTGGGACGAAATCAAAAAGAACGTCAAGGGCAAGAAATCATTCGATTGCCAGATTGTAACGGATGGCGTATCTGTGTCGATTCAATATCAGATGCCAAAGCAAGAGCAAACTGCAATGCCCATAGAAACAGTACGCGCAATGTACAACAAACATGAGTTTTGGTCCGAGTTAGGCATAGACCCGGGGATGCGGATGTACATTGCCTGTGTACGTCGCAACATCAATACTGGCGAAGAGGTAAATAAACAGGAGTAACAACAGTTATAATGGAAACACGCCTATTAAATTCGTCATTTCATTTTTCAGGTGAACACTACGATTTCGTCCAAGCGCTATCATTTCGATGCAAAACAAGGCGTCCGCAACCAAAAGGCAGAAGAAATGACTCGGCTATTTACATTCGAGGAAAAACGTGATCGAGAACGTGTCGCTCGAATGATAGGGATGATGCCATCTCCAGCTGGTTTGAGCTACCTCGAATACATTGAACATCGGCTACGCGTCTTGGATGATGGCATCGAAGCTTACACCACACGAGACAAACACATCGAGTCGAATCGGACCATTGACAAAATTGCTGGGGAAGTGGTTGATCATAAATCTGCACTTATTTATATGGGATCGGCCAATTTCGCATCGAATTCGCCAATCAAAATAAAAAAACACCTCACGAATGGATGACATCCCAGCATTGCGCACGATGTTTTAAGCAATTTCCACAAAACATCCGCAACGATCGTTTCAAAAAGTGTGTGAATTGTCATCCGGATCGTAGTGTTCGATTGCCCACCAGCATTTTGTGCAATGTCAGCAAAAGAATACTTCAAATGCGACGGGCAATACAAAAAACATGGCAGGAAATGCGCAATGCTGGTGATGTCATTGCAGATGCTCTAACGCAACGAAATCCAACACGTTTGGTTCCAAAGAAACAACGTTTCTATAAGAAATGGCTACCAAACGCAGATAACGTTGAACCAGAGTTCACTACAATATGGCATCGAGATATTGCGGCAGCAAAGTTAATTCTCTACAAAGGTATAACTTTATTTTTTCAACTCGAAAAGTGAAATGTTTTAATTAATTCAATTGTATCATCATTTTCGGACACAGGTCATTGTATGGTGGTGGGTGACCAAATCCATGAGAATTTACGGAGAAAACCAGCACCTCGAAGAAATGCACATCAGTAGAATTCCCGCTTCAACAAATACAACAACAAAATTTAACGTTTAGTTAATTTGCTAGCCTTGAAATTTGTGGGCTAGTTAGTATAGTATCTATACGCAGTACGATAGGACTTTTCATGTATGCACAATTGATTTTCTGAGGCCTTTCCATATTTTCAACCGGTTTCCGTCCTGAGCAACTGATTGACTAAAATCTGATGAGCCTCAATGGATCATTTTTGCAGGTAAGACATTTGTTGCAGTTTTCCTCCTCGGGAAGTGTGAATATCAATTGCACTACTGAATGAATCTTCTCAACTGATATAGAATTTTGTGCACTTTTCATTAATTTTAACTATTTTTCTATTTTTCAGACATGAAAAACACCCTACTGTACATGCGTCAGACCACACACCTTCCATCACATTGATCGCACGCGTAATGCTTCTCAGTCACATGCTTGGTTTCCATATGTTCTTTAAGAGCACCTTTAAATTTGAATTTCCAACCACATTGATCACACACATAGTCGAATTTTTCTACAAAACAAAATTACTCATCAATACTCTAATCATTCAATTCTACGCCAACAAATCATGATCGCGTTGGCTTTTCCCTAGAGCCAACTTGAAAACGACCAACAACATTCAAGGGCTAGTCTATTATAAAATAGTTGATTTAGAGGGAGGGGATAGGTGGATTAGGAGTAATCAACTAACTTACTGGATTCCCTATTCTACACATGGAATCGTCAAGTAAATTCAAAATATGTTTCACGACTCATGAAAATTATGAATTATGAATTACAAAAATGAACTCGGTTAATCCTCAGATTCTCATCGAATATCAATCACTTTCAATTATTTTTGTCTCAAATCATTAAAAGTTTACTTACTTATATGTGTCAGCATATGGGATTTTATGCTTCCTTTCGATGGAAATGTTTTTGAACAGATTTCACAAATGCAATCTTCCTTTTTATTAATTTTCGTTCCATGCCGGGTTGCAATGTGACTGCATAACGCACCACGGTTATGGCAAATTTTTCCGCATTGTTCACATGTGTATTCAACAACTGTGTGTAATTTACGGTGTTTGACCATTTTGCATGTGTCCCAAAAGTAATCACTACAATGCTCACAACTGAAACAAATAATTGAAATTACCATTCAAAACAAACAATCAAAGGTGAGTTACATACCGATATTTTAGGTGTGTGTAATGTTCCATTGCGATATGTTTGTTCAGCTTGAATTCATGGTCATGCTTCGAATTACAGTAAAAGCATGGAAATATCATCGATGGCTTTTCATGAAAATGATTTGATCGATTGTGAGCAATATAATTTTGTGGTCCGCTGAATGTTCGATTGCATTTATCACATTTGTATTGGCAATCTTTCCAGGCTATGGTTTTCATTTCGGGAAATAATGTCTCAAGCTTGGCAACACCATTTACACTTATCGTTCCATCATTCAAATGATCATCATCACTTAGTTGCAGCAACAATCGCTCAAAATGTAAAAACTTTGACTTTTCGGTCGTTTCATTTGTCGGCGAGCAACGATGCTCTCTAGAATGTGATTCCTCAGAATCAGAATGTGGCACAGAATTATCAAATTCAAATCTGTCAATCAAACCAGTCTCCGAATCATTTCTTTTGCGTTCTTCTAAAATAACTACAATCTGAGATAATGGATCTTCGCTGACTTCTGTTTGATTATTCTCTCTCACGAGTTTGGTAAGTTTTTCTTCAGCTGCTCGAACATTTTCACCGAATTCCCAACTTTTTTGCAGTTGGTCAACGCACGAATTGCATGCTCTAGTCGGCATTTGAGTCTCATTTTTAGACGGACACCATGCACAACAACGCGCCAATTTTTCCTCTAGTGTGGAAATTTCTGTGGACAACTCCATCGTATCCTTGATTTCAGCACACAAACGACATGTCAACGAAAATGAAAACATTTCGATTGAAGAACTTTATTTAATTCGATGAAAAAAATCAATGTTTGTTGATGTTGTTTACAAACTGTATTTGACATTAAGCAATCGATGTGATTGACATTTGTATTGCCGCTGTTTTTGGTGTTGAAGCAGTTATTGCAGATGAGCTGCATTGGTCGTTTTATTTTAGGTTCTTTTCAAATATTCAAAATTAATTTTTATGTTTGGCTATTTGTTTAAATTCAAAACATTAATGCTTAGATTTTCGTCTTTATTTTCTGTTTGATTTTTCTTCGGGTTTTCCCACACTTTTTTTTCTCCTCAGATCGATTGCTAAAAATATATTTAAAATAGGTAAATTTTAGTTCTGCTTTGATATTTCATCATTTTAATGGGCTTTTAATTCACATTCTGATCATACTCACAATGAATCCGCAGTGAATGTTTATTTAAATTACACCAGGTTGTGCTTCGATACTCACAATGCGTACATGCATACGGTTTTTCATTTGTATGAGTACGCTCATGTGTCTGAAATATTATTAAGTATTGAATCGGCTGTTCAGTTTTTACTAATGAACCTATAGCATATGTTTACTTACTCTCATATTGTATTGGAATCGAAACTGTCGATCACAATATTTGCACTTATATTGGCGAACATCACTGTGAACTTTCATATGATTTGTTAAACTTTGTTTCCTTTTGAATAGTTTTCCGCATACCGAACAAACTAGTTTCTGCTCCTCGTGAACTAGAGCATGTAATTTCAGGTGCCTTTTTGTTTTAAATCTAAAAGGCAAAGACAATTGTATATGAAAATTCAATGCAAATATTCCATCCGTGCTTTAGATCACACACCTCCCATCACATTGATCGCAAGCGTATAACCTCTCGTTGGAATGTTTAGTTTCCATATGACCTTGAAGAGCGCCTTTAACTTTGAATTTCCAACCACATTGATCACACACGTAATTGAATTTTTCTGGAAATCAAAATTAAATCATTCTCTTTTATGTCAAGGAATCTTTGAAGACGGCTTACTGGAATGTGTCAGCATATGTACTCTTATGCCCTCCTTCGACGAAAAATTTTTAGAACAGATTTCACAAATACATTCTTTCTTTCCCCAATACTTTTTGATATGATAGATTCCAACATGGTTGTATAATAAGTTACGACTATGAAACACTTTTCCGCATTGTTCACATTTGAATTCAACATCTTTGTGTAATTTACAGTGTTTGACCATTTCGGTGTTCGACCAGTAATAAGCTTCACAATGCAGACAACTGAAACGAATAATTGAATTTACGATTCAAAACCACCAATCAAAGGGGAATTACGTACCGATATTTTAGGTGTGTAAAATGTTCTATTGCTATATGTTGGTTCAGCCTGAATTCTTGTTCGTGCGTAGAATTACAGTAAAAGCATGGAAATACCATCGATAGCGTTTCACCAAAATGAATCGAACGATTGTGAGCAACATAGTTTTGTGGTCCGCTGAATGTTCGATTGCATTTATCACATTTGTATTGGCAATCGTTCCAGGATATAGTTTTCATTTCGGGGTGTAATGTCTCAAGCTTCGCTACACCGTTTGCGCTAATCGTTCCATCATCGAGACGATCCTCATCATTTAGTTGGGCCAAAAATGTCTCGAAATTCAAATGCGTTGACTTTACGGTCGTTTTATTCACTTCTCTGTGAATATCTATTTTTGAATGTGTTTTCTCGGACTCTGTATGTGAAACAGAACTATTACTTAAGGCTCTGTCAACCCAACAAGTCTCCAGTTCCTCTTTTATTCGTTCTTCCAAAGTTATTTCACCGGTTGGAATTAATTCATTTTTGACGTCTATTTGATCACGTTCTCTCACGAGCTTGGTAAGTTTTTCTTCAGCTTCTCGAACATTTTTACCAAATTCCCAACTTCTTTGTAGTTGATCAACACACGAATTGCATGCTCTAGTCGGCATTTGAGTCTCATTTTCAGACGGACACCATGCACAACAAAGCGCCAATTTTTCCTCTAGTGTGGAAATATCTGTCGACAGCTCTATCGCATCTTTGATTTCAGCACATAAACGACATGACAACGATAATGAAAACATTTCAAATGAAAAATGTTCTTTAGGTCGGGAATAATAAATGATTGTTGATGGTTTCTGTGTACAAACTGAATTTGACACTTGATAATACAAAGGTACTGACATTTGGTTGACAGTTGTGCTGCCGTCGTATTTTCGTCAAAATTTATTGTAGTTCGTTGGATTTAAATTTACTTGAAATATTAATTGGTTTTATGAAGTTGACATTTTTTATGAAGTTGACCAACTTTAAGGCGTCCTTTAAAATAGAATTCAATTATGACTTTAACCCCCACTAAAAAACCACTCGATTTCAAACATTAGTTTGAAAATATTTAACTCATTTCAAACATATGTGTTACCTGTAGGTAATTCGAAATACTAGATTAAAACACGAGTCAACATACTCTCTTTTGATCCTTAACGAAAAATTTCAATATATTATATGTTTATTTTAATCCTAAGTACACAAAGTACAAACTGTGAGGTAATGCAACACAATATCTGCCAAAGGTCCACCTCAGCTCATCTTATAAATGGTGATTCTTCTGTGGCATATATTATGTTCCATTACCTCAGAGTTAGCCGATGAAATAATAGTTCGATTGTGTTTAAACTTTTTTAGAATTTCTTTTGTACTTTATTATGTAAAGGGTTCCGGATATATTTCTCCTTTTTGTTACCTTTTGCTGATATGGTATGTGTGTATTGCTACACATTGCTTGATAACATTTTCTTTGGAGTAACTTGTAATTTACCACACAGTTAATCCATTTACCGTTCTTAAGTCTTTTTTGTCCTCAGATCAATGGCTGCAAATAATTTTATCATAATAAAATGAATAATTATTATTCAACATTTCACATTTTTCCAGAGTAATACCTAAGCCAGAGTAATACTTACAATGAATGCGCATTGAATGTTTGTTCAAATTTGGCCAATTTGTACTTCGATAATCGCAGTGGCTGCATACATATGGCTTTTCGCTTGTATGAGTTCGTTCGTGAGTCTGCAATTTTAGATCCATCTTCGAATAAATCATTTCAATAAACCAAAATAAGTCTCACCTTCAAGCCGCTGGTGTGTCGAAACTTTCGATCACAATATTTACATGTGTACGGACAAATATTGTTGTGACTTCTCATATGCACTGTCAATCCGTACGTTTCTCGGAATCGTTTGCCACATACATTGCATGCCAATGGTTTAACCTTTTCGTGTCGCTTTGTATGGCTGCTCAACTGATGTTTGGTTTTGAATCTAACGTTAAAATATTATTTTGAGACATGAATCGAGAATTTCGCATTTCAATCAATCTTACCGGCTATTGCACTGTGCGCAGACAAATGGTTTTTCATTTGAGTGTGTTGTTTCCAAATGTCCTTTAAGGTTCCCTTTGGTTAGAAATTTCCATCCACATTGATCGCACACATAGTCGAATTTTTCTACAAACAAAAGAACAATTTAATCAGCACTTGCAGTGTGTCATTATATATATTAGTCCAAGTCTAGCTCACTGTTATGTTGCATCATATGACTTTTGATGCTGCATTTTGTGGCAAAATCCTTTGAGCAAATATCGCATGTAAATTTTGATTCAAGATCTGAAGCCCATCGTTTCTTCTGATGTGATTGCAAAATATGCGAGTATAACATTTTACGACTCAGAAAAATTTGATTACACAGTTCACATTTGTACTCGATATTTGTGTGCATATTACGATGTTTAATCAATTCATTTATGTCCCAAAAATAGTCTCTGCAGTAAAAGCATCTGAAACAATACAAAATGGAATTGAAAAATTTGTAAAGAGAAGAAAAATTGAATAGTGGTGATGGAAATCTACCGATATTTTAAATGTGTAAAATGTTTCATTGCCATGTGTCGACTGAGATTATATTCACCTCGATGCTTCGACTTACAATAAAGGCACACAAATGTCATGTTTCGCACTTCCTCAATGTGCATCGATCGATTGTGTGCAAAAAAATTGTGCGGCCCATTGAAAAGTCGATCACACTTTCCGCAATTGTATTGACACTCATTCCATGACATGGTTTTCATTTCAGGAAATTGCTGTTCCAGTTTGAGAACACCGTTTACACTTATCGATCCATCAACAAGACGATCCTCATCGTCTAAGAATGCTAAAAATGGATCCGATTCCTTCTTTTTTTCAGTAGCTCGGGTCTTTGATGTCCTTTCTTCACTTGAATGTGAACTCTTTGCATCCGAATATTCGGCACTTGAATAGTCAGTTGCCAAGTACTTAATGGGTATTATAGTTTCGCTGAAGTCGAGAGAATTCTCAAGCTCTTCTAATCTGTCGTTGGAAGGATTTTCTGGCTCTTCTTTCGCTATCGTCACCGTGTTGTGTGATGTTGTTGCGACTGGCTCGGACAGATTTAATTCACTCACGAACTTTTTGAGTTTCGTTTCAGCATCTTTTATATTTTCAGCAAAGGCCCAACTCTTTTGCAGTTGATCAACACACGAATCACACGCTTTCGATGGCATTTGAAATTCATTCTCCAAAGGACACCATCCACAGCAAAACGTCAGCATGGTTTCTAAGTCAGATATTTGTGTTTTTAGTTCAATTTCTTCTTTGCTAAAAGCACATAATCGGCATAAAGAAAGCATTTTGTTAGCAACTATTCTTTTCTATGCACCCAATGTTTTATTACTTTCACTAGATTTTGTTTACACGATTCATTTGACGTCTCGCGATTGACAATTCTTTGACAGTTGCACTGATAGCACCTATTGTCAACATAGTTCGTCTATATGAACCGATATTTATAGACAATAAAATATATTGAAAAGAGACCGATATTTTATGTGTGTGAAATGTTCCGTTGCGATCAGAGCTGTCCACGAACGTTCGTTCGTTCGTTCGAACTAATTAAATTGTTGTATTTTGTTCGTTCGTTCGTTCGAAATAATTTTTATTCTTCATTTTGTTCGTTCGTTCGTTCGAGTTTATTAATTGTTCGACTTGTTCGTTCGAACTGTTCGATATTTTGTTCGAGCTCAATTTTTGTTCGTTGTTCGACTTATGTTCGATGCTCGATTTTTGTTCGGTATTCATAAAAAATACAGAATCTTTTTTTTTAATTTTTCGTAAGTCACCGATTGCATTTCAAAAATCATAATGAACTTCACAAATGTGAATTAACTCGTTTGACATTCATTTTCATCCCTTACAAAATCCATTTAAGAACAAAATTATAAGTTTCACAGTCTTGTACAAATTTCGAACAAAAATCGAACATCGAACAAAAGTCGAACAACGAACAAAAATTGAACTCTAACAAAATATCGAACAGTTCGAACGAACAAGTCGAACAATTAATAAACTCGAACGAACGAACGAACAAAATATTTAATTATCTCGTTCGTATTTTTGCTGTTCGTGGACAGCTCTGGTTGCGATATCTTTGTTCAGCCTGAATTCCTGTTCGTGCGTAGAATTACAGTAAAAGCATGGAAATATCATCGACAGCGTTTCACCAGGTTTTTTTTGGGAATTCACAATTATTTTCTCCGAAGATTCGGAAATAACTCCACAAAAAAGCATGGAATTATTTCCAAAAAAAAGCATGGATTTAATTCCGTTCGAATCACAAAAATGGAATTAAGTCCATAAATGAATACATTAAAGCTGGAACCAAAAAATGACACATGCCCACTTTTTGTCAATATCTTAATAAGTCAAATGAAATAATATGCATTGTGAGAAACATAATTTTGTGGTCCGCTGAAAGTTCGATTGCATTTATCACATTTGTATTAGCAATCGTTCCAGGATATAGTTTTCATTTCGGGATATAATGTGACAAGCTTCGCTACACCATTTGCGCTAATCGTTCCATCATCGAGACGATCCTCATCATTTAGTTGGGCCAAAAATGTCTCGAAATTCAAGTGCGTTGACTTTACGGTCATTTTATTCACTTCGTTTCATCCACTTTTCTGTGAATATCTATTTTTGAATGTGTTTTCTCGGACTCTGTATGTGAAACAGAATTATTACTTAAAGCACTGTCAACCCAACAAGTCTCCGGTTCCTCTTTTATTCGTTCTTCCAAAGTTATTTCACTGGTTGAAATTAATTCATCTTTAAAGTCACGTTCTCTCACGAGCTTAGTAAGTTTTTCTTCAGCTTCTCAAACATTTTCACCAAATTCCCAACTTCTTTGCAGTTGATCAACACACTCTAGTCGGCATTTGTGTCTAATTTTCAGACGGACACCATGCACAAAAACGCGTCAATTTTTCCGCTAGTGTGGAAATCTCTGACATCTTTTGAAAATATGCTCAAACTAAATATGTTCCATATAAATATGAATGATAGACTTTGAAAGTTTCAGTATAGTATAGAAAGTATCAAATTAGGACCATTGAAAAGTATACAGAAAGCTCTTCATTCCATAGAGTGCACAATTTAACTCAATAAAATACGTTGATACTACCTGTTCCAAATAAATTTATTCACTCCAAATTTCGAATACAGAAGATCCAAACAAAGCGGATGAGACGATTTCTTACAACGTAAACGTGTGCTTGTGTGAGGCCTACGCAGGCATAAGCAGATCTGGTTAGTTGTCAAACTTATTTATCAACTCTGCTAAAAACCCCTCGATTTCAAACCTTGATTTGAAAATATTCAACGCAGACATATGTGTTACCTATAGGTAATTCCAAATATTAAATTAAAACACGAATCAACGTTGATCCTTAACGAAAAATTTCAATATATTACGTGGTGATATTTTTATTTTAATCCGAAGTACACAAAGTACAAACTGTGAGGTAATGCAACACAATATCTGCAAACGGTGAGCTGAGGTCTAGCTCATCTTATAAATGGTGATTCTTCTGATGACATTTTACATCTCGGACATTTGGCATATATTATGTTCCATTACCTCAGAGTTTGTGCGTGTTTATTAGGGCCGTAGGGAATCGACCACGATTGAGGGAAAATTGCTTTTTCTAGTCGATGTGTACATGAAATGATAGTTCGATTGTGTTTAAACTTTCTCAGAATTACTTTTGTACTTTATTTATGCATTATATTGGGTTCCGGAGTGATTGGTACAGTTTGTTAAACTTATTTTGAATCAGCTTGCATTTGGAATGGGACGATTTCCCTTTGCTTTCGAGCTACCGATTCATTTAATGCTGTTATTCCGTATATTTCTCTTTTTTGTAACCTTCAGCTGATATTCTGATACGAAATGGCACTTAGTATGAATGTGTTTGAGTAACTTGTAATTTACCACACAGTTAATCCATTTACCGTTCTTAAGTCTTTTTTGTCCTCAGATCAATGGCTGCAAATAATTTTATCATAATAAAATGAATAATTATTATTCAACATTTCACATTTTTCCAGAGTAATACCTAAGCCAGAGTAATACTTACAATGAATGCGCATTGAATGTTTGTTCAAATTTGGCCAATTTGTACTTCGATAATCGCAGTGGCTGCATACATATGGCTTTTCGCTTGTATGAGTTCGTTCGTGAGTCTGCAATTTTAGATCCATCTTCGAATAAATCATTTCAATAAACCAAAATAAGTCTCACCTTCAAACTGCTGGTGTGTCGAAACTTTCGATCACAATATTTACATGTGTACGGACAAATATTGTTGTGACTTCTCATATGCACTGTCAATCCGTACATTTGTCGAAATCGTTTACCACATACATTGCATGCTAATGGTTTAACCTCTTCGTGTCGCTTTGCATGGCTGCTCAACTGATGTTTGGTTTTGAATCTAACGTTAAAATATTATTTTGAGACATGAATCGAGAATTTCGCATTTCACAGAGAAAAATATGTTAGTAAATATATATGGTTTGGTGGTATTTCTAACGTCAAAATCATTTTAATGCATTAAATTTACCACTTTTGTACATAAATTTTACCGAAGCATAATCAATTCGCATATATTTTGACAAATCGATGATGATAGGTTGAGAAACAGGTGCTATGAAAATGATTGCTATTGGTAAAATTTATGTGTAAAAGTGGTAAATTGAATGTATCAAAATCATTTTGACATTGGAAATACCACCAAACCAAACCTTTATATTTACCAACATATTTTTTTCTGTGTAGATTTCGCATTTCAACCAATCTTACCGGCTATTGCACTGTGCGCAGACAAATGGTTTTTCACTTGAGTGTGTTGTTTCCAAATGTCCTTTAAGGTTCCCTTTGGTTAGAAATTTCCATCCACATTGATCGCACACATAGTCGAATTTTTCTACAAACAAAAGAACAATTTAATCAGCACTTGCAGTGTGTCATTATATATATTAGTCCAAGTCTAGCTCACTGTTATGTTGCATCATATGACTTTTGATGCTCCATTTTGTGGCAAAATCCTTTGAGCAAATATCGCATGTAAATTTTGATTCAAGATCTGAAGCCCATCGTTTCTTCTGATGTGATTGCAAAATATGCGAGTATAACATTTCACGATTCAGACAAATTTGATTACACAGTTCACATTTGTACTCGATATTTGTGTGCATATTACGATGTTTAATCAATTCATTTATGTCCCAGAAATAGTCTCTGCAGTAAAAGCATCTGAAACAATACAAAATGGAATTGAAAAATTTTTAAAGAGAAGAAAAATTGAATAGTGGTGATGGAAATCTACCGATATTTTAAATGTGTAAAATGTTTCATTGCCATGTGTCGACTGAGATTATATTCACGTCTATGCTTCGACTTACAATAAAGGCACACAAATGTCATGTTTCGCACTTCCTCAATGTGCATCGATCGATTGTGTGCAAAAAAATTGTGCGGCCCATTGAAAAGTCGATCACACTTTCCGCAATTGTATTGACACTCATTCCATGACATGGTTTTCATTTCAGGAAATTGCTGTTCCAGTTTGAGTACACCGTTTACACTTATCGATCCATCAACAAGACGATCCTCATCGTCTAAGAATGCTAAAAATGGATCCGATTCCTTCTTTTTTTCAGTAGCTCGGGTCTTTGATGTCCTTTCTTCACTTGAATGTGAACTCTTTGCATCCGAATATTCGGCACTTGAATAGTCAGTTGCCAAGTACTTAATGGGTATTATAGTTTCGCTGAAGTCGAGAGAATTCTCAAGCTCTTCTAATCTGTCGTTGGAAGGATTTTCTGGCTCTTCTTTCGCTATCGTCACCGTGTTGTGTGATGTTGTTGCGACTGGCTCGGACAGATTTAATTCACTCACGAACTTTTTGAGTTTCGTTTCAGCATCTTTTATATTTTCAGCAAAGGCCCAACTCTTTTGCAGTTGATCAACACACGAATCACACGCTTTCGATGGCATTTGAAATTCATTCTCCAAAGGACACCATCCACAGCAAAACGTCAGCATGGTTTCTAAGTCAGATATTTGTGTTTTTAGTTCAATTTCTTCTTTGCTAAACGCACATAATCGGCATAAAGAAAGCATTTTGTTAGCAACTATTCTTTTCTATGCACCCAATGTTTTATTACTTTCACTAGATTTTGTTTACACGATTCATTTGACGTCTCGCGATTGACAATTCTTTGACAGTTGCGCTGATAGCACCTATTGTCAGCACAGTTCGTCTATGTGAACCGGCACACGATATTCATAGACAAATACACAAAATGATGTTTGGATAAATGTTATTTATTTATTTGCCAAGTGAATCGAATAAATTCAAAATAAAATGATACAAAATATTTCTGTTTTTTCCACTATATAATAGTAGATTTTCTAATAACTTTTGCGCTAAAATGTAATCGATGAAAATAATAATAACTCGCTATCCGTGTCACAAAATTGATATCAGCAATTTTGTGTACTGATTTCATTTGCGGCACGGATTTGTACCACGTTAAGAAGTTTTTCATTTCATATCAATACTTGTGTATTGAAAATATCGTAAAAATCTTGAAAATAAAATAAATATCGCTATGAAATATCTATCGTTTTTTTAGTATTAGTTATCACATTTTTATGATATATTCAGTTTTGGGGCTTTAAATTCGATTTAATTAATAAACATGCCTTCAAAACGCATTGCAATATGAAAGACAATTATCTATTTCAAAATGGATAGATTTAAAATTCCAATTTAAAGGCAATTTTGGTAAAAATTTGGGCACAGTTTCAGAAAAATTTCAAATCCACATACAATCACGTATTGCCATTTCTGAGAAAAAAAAATCAAATGATTTAGCACATTGCTCGACATTTCACTGTCGTTCATTTTTTATTTATTTTAATCTTATCTAGATAGCTGCATTTTTCGACTATCTTATCTACAATTTTCAGATAATTTTGAGATAATACATGGGTTCAAAATGTTCGAAAACATATCGAAAATGAAAATTTGTGAAAATGTGAATTCGAATGTTTAAAAAAAAGCTCAAAAAAATCTTCATCGTTGATTGCTATTGCGTTCCCACTCAAGTTCTCATTTAACAGTTTATTTTGCATTTGTGTTTTGATAAAATGTTTGACGTACAGTCAGTGAAAAAAATATTCGGCAAATTGTTTTTTTGAAATAAAATTTAGTAGCTCAAAAAGTCACAAAAAGTCCATGTCCATTTTTTATGAAAATCAGTCATCAGCAATATTAGCTCGAAAAATCAAATTGTAGACTTCAAATTACATTGGAACGAAGTGACAGTCCAAAAATGATATAACTTCGAAACACGGTTCATTCTTAAGCACACATAATTCTATAGTAAAATTACTTGATCTTTCCTATGGAGATGGAATTTTTGAGCTACATGTCATAATTTTCTCAAAAAATCAATTTTATTTTTAAAAAAACAGGTGACCCTAGGGGAATTCAAATCATGTATTTGATCAATATAATTAATGTCGATATGAGAAAATTTGAGGAATACGATATATTTCACTAGATATTTCAAAAATACTGAAATACCAGACAATTCTTTCATTTTTCATTTGATATTTTTTCATCTACAACATTGAATCAATTGTATACAGGCTGAACGAAGTGAACAGAGTGCGGCAAGGAGTGCGGTGAAGGCCGCATGCGTTTGGCGCAACCGGAAAAATATTTTTATATTCGTACAATTTTGGGATATTTATTAAATTAGAGTTTGTATTTAAAAAAAAAAATCAGTAAATTTTTTACGCGGTATCAAATTGTTTGTTCAATCAAAACACTTATTTTCGATTTATTCTGAACTTACTCATGTGACAAATACGTCGAAAGTAATTGCAGATACATTTGATTTTGTGAATATTTTGATCACTGTCGGATTGAAATGCTAGAATAAGATGCATATTCCGAGCCACTTTTGTAATCGTTTCGTCGTGGAATTGTGCATAAAAATACGTTGGCCAACAAACATGCAATTTGTTTCAATCCTCAGCCCAATCAACGACCAATTCAATTCAGTTCAAATACAAGCTAGAGTTTGTATTTAAAAAAATTCACTACTTTTGGATTTCTTTGTTATGCCAAGTATTCATTTTATTCAAGAAGTTATAACTAGAGTAAGAAATTCCACCTGATTCAAATAAAAAAAGAAAATAGTCCTGATATATTTCAATTGAACAAAAGATGTGATGCCTCTATTTGGAGGCATTCTTTTACATCTGAACAGAAATGAGAATTGAATCTAAATATTGCTTATCGATATCAATCATTTTAAAATGGAAAATGATCGCTTCAATAGCTAATAAAAAGACAAATTTGGAGTAAAAAAGGAGACCCGCGTTACTTCGATAACATTTTCAAAAGTCCCACCAAAATTGTAACCAATAAAACGATTGGACCATATTGAGCAGCACCGTTGCATCCATCCGTGTCACAACCTGTACAATAATCTGCTGGATCTGAGTCAATTAATTGCTTACATATGTTTGGAACTGCGTCACTTGTCATGCACGCTCTTATCGCAGCGCCCGATACTAAATTTATGAAAAAAAAAATGATTAATTCACAAGAACAACTCCTTATGAAAACCAGTGACTACATTCATTTATACTCCCAAGAGAAATTAGTTTGAATAAAATCTGAAATCTCTATCGATACAAGTTCAATCGAGTTCAATATTGCTTATTTGCAATGAATTACTTCATATATCGATTTTACGATGGATTTATTTGAGTATTGTTTATCAAAACGATCAATTACTAATATAATATATACAATTCCAAACAATTTTGGCAATTTTTAGGATTAAACAAACAAAACATAAAATATCATTGACATTCATTAGGTCTATTGATAGACGAATACTTACACGCTATTTTCATCTTAAGGCAAAGTGAATCCTCTTGGCAATTGACCATAGTTTTATTCTCTGCTTGAAATGGATCAGCACAACTAATATCTCCACAATCATAGCACTTTAGTGTTGATGCTGAACAAATTATAAATTGTTATTTAATGATTGATTGATTCCATATTTTTAATGAACATTTAGTTCTTAGTTTGGATTTTCAGATGTTTCTACTAGCACATCATAATTTTTCGTTGATTGATAACAGTGATTACTGAGTAATCTCTTTGAAAATGTCAAAACAAAATTAACTAAACTAAATTAAATTTTCTTTAATACGTTTGTCGTTTTACATACCCTGTTTTATCAAAATTGCAGTAAGAACAACTGCCAAAAATCCACAACGTTTCATTCCTTTGAATATATTGTTTAATGATACAAACAATTGTGCTTTCAATTTGATAGCTTAGACAGACTAGTGTTGCAAATGAACCGTACACTAGATCGACACGGTAAATACGACAGTAGACGATTTACAAAAAAAACCTCACTAATTAGTATTCTAATACTGTCATCCAATGCATACCCATACGAATGCATTCATTCACACTTATACAATGAACGAACGCATTGTAGATCACTACACACCACACACCGACTTGTATATACTGATCTGAAGTATATACCAGAACATGGTATACGTCGATCAATCCATTTGGATCGATCTAACACTGATCCAGACTAAATGAATTTCATTCAAAATATTTAGCTGATATTTTAATAATAATTTTGATATTTTAAAGATTTTATTAATAAATTAGACTATAGTCATAACTCCGAACTATATGTGGGAATTAGAATCTCAAAGATGGACAAAAAGGAAATACAATTTTCAGAATTTCTCCCTTATTAAAATTCACTTGACAACACTAGTATACAACTATACATACAACAACAGTAACTTAGTAAGTGGATTTTTGCAAAATATCCGCGTTATACTCAATTATACGCAGAAGTGAAATATACGACTATGCGACTGGGTATTTAGTTATTTTTGTTTAGTATTGTTAATATCTTCCTCTTGTGAATAGTATTTAGAATTGTTATCATAACGTTGCGATTTGACATTTCTTTCTTGAGATATATTCATACAGTCCTCCCGAGTAAACCTTCATTATCTCAAGGTTTCCACTATTTGGAGACTCCATTAATAAATTGAATCAACTCGTTTCAATTTTCCGATATTTGGAGGTTTTTTGTTTTTATTTTTGTTTAAATGTATTAAGTGATATGGTATTGCTTATCAAAATGCTTCTCGATTGTTGATTTTCTTGCACGTATCTTGAATCATATTTAACTTCTCTTTGAGTGAAAGAGGCGTGCGTTGCACAGTTTTACAACTTATCAACTCCGAACTCATCTCGGAATGATTACATTTAACCTCATCTCAGAATGTGTTCTTTGTTTAGATTTTGCGAAAATTCAAATCCATTTTTTTATTCCAAACAAGCAATCAAATCGAAGAGAGTGAAGAGCTGAGCTGTAGATGTATAGTTTACAAATGAGTTGATGAGTTGATGAGTTGAGTAACACGAATTCGATTTTTATTTGTATTTGGAAAAAAAGAAGAATAATGGACCGATTTGCCACTATCTGGAGGTGACCTTTCCACTATCGGGAGACAATTTTGTATGAAAATTTCACTGACCAATATACTATGCAAACAATTACTATGCAAACAATTTTCCCTCAATTAGGCCCAGAAATTATTGAACAATTTTTTTTACCCAAATTGATCGAGATATTTGGGCTGGTTTCTCATTGTTTGCATTTCTGTTTTGATAAAATATTTAACTCAATTAATTTCTTCATGAACGACCATACGGCACTCGTTGAATGTTAGAATTCATGTTCATATTCTTCGAAAAATGACGTTCGGCATCTGTGTGTATACTTACAGAAGAAAAAGGACATGAAAACATGAAATGTCCAAAATTTGTGCACATAATTATTGCTATCTGGGCACAGAGCCCAATTTGTATGAAAGTACAATTGAATGGCTGAGAATAAAAATGAGCTTAGCAAAACAAGATATGGAAAAGCGTATCACGATTTTTTGTTATATTGAAAGTGAAACATAAATTTTGATTACTTGAAAGCGCATTTCAAAATATCTGTTGACTAGAGAAATTATGTTTCACTTTAAAATCGGATGGAATTCATCATACACAGATTCCACATCTAGGCAGAAAAATTATGGTCGCGCTTCATACAAAAAATTGTTGCATTTTGTCAATTGGGTGAATAATATTCACTGAATATTAATTCTTTTTCTTAAATTTTCTTTTCTTGGAAATGGCAGACGTAAAAAAACATTTTGAATTTCGCGCATAAATGCATTTTTGCACCATCTTTGATTAAACTGTAATCAAATTTTTCACTTTCGATTTGTTGTTTTACAACGATAGCGAAAAATGTTCTGATTCTGAGTTTGTTTTCATTCAATTCATTATTTAAATCGTTAGGAAAATGTTTGGGTGGTTGATCATATATAGAAGGCAGTTAAGTTTAATTTATTTACAAAGAAACTTTAATCGCTTAAGAAACTGTATGGTGCTTTATTGTCTCTGGTTTTAACTTTATGTTATTTTTATTAAAAGATTGAACAAAACTCAAAAGTAGTGATTTTTTTTAAATACAAGCTCTAGCTTGTATTTGAACTGAATGGAATTGGTCGTTGATTGGGCTGAGGATTGAAACAAATTGCATGTTTGTTGGCCAACGTATTTTTATGCACAATTCCACGACGATACGATTACAAAAGTGGCTCGGAATATGCATCTTATTCTAACATTTCGATCCAACAGTGATCAAAATATTCACAAAATCAAATGTATCTGCAATTACTTTCGACGTATTTGTCACATGAGTAAGTTCAGAATAAATCGAAAATAAGTGTTTTGATTGAACAAACAATTTGATACCGCGTAAAAAATTTACTGATTTTTTTTTTTAAATACAAACTCTAATTTAATAAATATCCCAAAATTGTACGAATATAAAAATATTTTTCCGGTTGCGCCAAACGCATGCGGCCTTCACCGCACTCCTTGCCGCACTCTGTTCACTTCGTTCAGCCTGTATACAATTGATTCAATGTTGTAGATGAAAAAATAGCAAATGAAAAATGAAAGAATTGAGTCTGGTATTTCAGTATTTTTGAAATATCTAGTGAAATATATCGTATTCCTCAAATTTTCTCATATCGACATTAATTATATTGATCAAATACATGATTTGAATTCCCCTAGGGTCACCTGTTTTTTTAAAAATAAAATTGATTTTTTGAGAAAACTATGACATGTAGCTCAAAAATTCCATCTCCATAGGAAAGATCAAGTAATTTTACTATAGAATTATGAGTGCTTAAGAACATGGGCGTAGCCAAAGGGGGGCAGGGGGGGCAGCTGCCCCCCCCCCCCTAAACGATTGTCCTCGATTTCTTCAAGAAATTTAAACTATGAAAACTTAAAAACGATGTAAGAAAACCGAGGACTCTTCGGAAAAAAACGAGGACATTGCAGGATTGTAGTTTATTTTCTGCGGAAAATTTTCGAAAAACGTGGAAAATACGGAAAAATCTCCAAAATTTTCTCGAAAATCGATAATATAGCGAAAATTTTCTCAAAAACCGAGGACTTTGCATAAAAATCGTAATTTTCTACAGCAATCAAGAACATTTAAAAATGTCCTCGTATTTTCTCTGTAATGTCCTCGTTTTTCCTCGGTGATGTCCTCGATTTTTCTTGAAAATGTCCTCGATTTTTGGGCCAAATCCAGGCGACCATTACCAAAGGGAAGAATTATAAATCAAATGATGAATCCGATGATAGTAAATGATAAATTATAGTCATTTAAGGTCATTAATAAGTCAACGGAATTCAATTGAAATGGATCATAGTTTGAATTTTAAAATTTCAAAATTAAATTTGATTGTTTCATTTCGTATTACTTTAATTAAAACATTTTATTTAGTTTCACTGTAGATTAAACCAAATCATTCAATCATCATAGAAATAAGAAATGGCAAAAATAGATGTGTCATTGAAATTCCAGAGTTCGCATAATATACTGTATTCCGATCTAAAAGAAACCACTTTTATTTAAGCTGGTGAGCCAGATGGGCTTTTGCTACCACTACGACTTCCACTGGCACTACGACTGCGGCTTCGGCTATGGCTTCTACTACGACTACGAGACCGAGACGAACGAGAACCTGCGAATTAAAAAAAATAAAGATAATTAAATTGAAAACTATAATAGACAAAATCATTTTTCTGCTATGAAATCAAACAGATAGACCAAAAGACAGTTATGTTTTGTTTTATGTTTATAAGTATATTCATGAATAATTTGTATTTATCATTATATCATTCAAGTTTACTCACCACTTCTACTTTTCGCAGATCCACTTCGACTACGCCGCGATGCAGCACTTCCGCTACGAGAACGGGCAGGAGATTTCGACCCTAAAATTATTCATATAATTGACAGTTAAATGAGCACTCAAAAATCAACTTGAGATTTTTCATTACCACTTCGGCTTCTGCTTCTGCTTCGAGACGTGCGAGAACCCGACCGCGAACGCGAACCAGATCGAGATCGTGAGCCAGATCGGGACCGTGAACCAGAACGAGACCGTGAGCCAGAGCGTGAACGTGAACCTAAAATGAATTAAAAAAAAAATCAATGTTATTGTTCTTTACATAGATTTCAATCGCTACTAACCTGATCCACTTCTACTGCGAGACCGGCTACTACCTGATGCGCTTCTAGAGCGAGAGCCTGTTGATGATTAAAATGATTTTTGATTGATGAATTTATGATAAATGTATACATTTTTGCATAAAATGTTTCCTATTTCGTACCTGAGCTTCTACTGCGACTGCGTGATCTACGTGCATTATCTTTGTCTGATTCGGATTCGCTCGTTGAAATGGTTGCTTTTGAAACAATACGCATTTTCTGTTTGTTGGAAAGTCCTTCATCCTTGGCTTTGCTTTTAGCCGTCTTAGCGCCTTTGGACATTTTCTTTCGGCCGCGTTTCTCTCGTGGACCATCACTTCCACTGCCCGAATCACGACGTCGACGCTTTTCACCTTTACCTTCACCCTTCTTTCTACCTTTAGTTGCTTTTTTACGAGGCTTTTCGCCTTCACCTCCTTCCCGGTTACCATCCGCTTCACTACCCGAATCGGACACATATTCATCACGACGACCTCTACCAGGACCTTTCTTCTTTTCTGGCGGTGGTTCCGAAAATAATAGTGTCATATTTTTCGTTTTCTCCTTATATTCTTCACGCTTAGCAAGCATCTCTTCTTCAGCTTTGCGTCGTTTTTCTGCCTCCAAAAGACGTTCTTCTTCTTGTCGCTTTTTAAATGCGGCACGCTCTTCTTCGTGTTTACTACGAAGATTACGCTCTTCTTCGTCAATTCGACGAGCTCGTGAAACATGATATTGTGCCTGTGATAGCAGATCTTGACATTGATTCGCTTCAGCACCAGCCAATGCAATATTAAAACGCTGTTTATCACCATGCACCGAAAGATATGTGAAATACCTGCGAAAAACAGACACAAATAATTTTTAAACTCTATTCTCTCTGCTAATACAAAACCGGGCAAAAATGTAAAACAATACAAACTTGTGAGCTAAGCCCAACTCGTGAACAGCTTGCAGCACAACTTCCAATGTTGATTTTTCATCTTTCAGAATTAACATGGCCAAACGTTGCAGCACGAGTGCAATGTTGAACAGTAAAACCTGAAAGTCAGGAGAGATAGAGAGAGTATGAACAAATTAACCACGAAACCCAAAAGAGAAATATTGAAAATGTACCGTATCTTGAGGTGCAACTCGTCGGGCTTTCAGAAGTGTAATTTTGGCCTCTTTTAATTTACCAGCACGGAAGTAAGCACGTGCCAAATATTGCATGACCTCAACATTATTGTGGCGATAGAATTTTTTCAAGCAATTTTCATACATTTGAATAGCACTAACATACTGTCGCTGTTCAACGTAAATGTGAGCAATATTGAGCCAAACATCGCTAAATTCGGCCGTTGCTTCACGCACTTGAGCAAATATATCACGTGCTTCATTGATACACGCCTTGTGTGCCAATACCGCACCGATGCCATTCGTTGCCCATATATTTTTTGGATCCGTTCGAAGTACTTGCTTGTAAATCGATAGAGCTGATTCTTGATGTTTTTTTTCACGTTCTTTATCTTTGTTTGGTAAATGTAATGTTTGCAACCAAAAATTGCCCAGAGCAATCAACGAGTATGCGTCCTGTGATGTTGCCGGATTCTTTAAAATGGTTTCGAAATTCTTTTGTCCCAATGTCCATTGCATTTTTGCCAAATGTAAATTACCCAATAGTGAACGTGTGTCTGGATTTTCAGTGTTAATTTTGAGCGCATCTTTAAAGAAATCGGATGCAACAAAAATCAAACCCTTGTCACGGGCCATACAGCCCAAACGTAAATAGCAGTCGATATAATTTGGATGCTCTTTTAGAATGTCTTTATACAGTTGATCAGCTTTGTCGTAGGCGCACATTGCTTCATTCAAACGTCCCAAATTGTATTTCATGGTCACCGAAATCGATTCATAATATTGTGTATCTTGTTCCGATTCAATTTTGGCTCGTTCCACTGCAGCATCAAGTTTATTTTTTGCTTCGCTCAAATTGCCAAGCCGGTAGTGTAGAGCAGCAACATTATTCAATATTTCCGGTGGGATGTCTTCGTTTACCTTCTCTCTGAGAATTTGTGTGGCCGTTGCATATGCGGCCAGCGATCCTTGTAAATCATTTTGTTCGAGAATCTGGGCCAATTCAATCCAGGCCTCAACATCATCGGGAAATTGTTCGGTGACTTTTTTTAGATGGGTTTTGGCAATGTCACGTTTTGATTGTGAATTTGAATTTGCATACAATGAGCCAAGAATTTTCATCGTTTCATAGTTGCCCGGTTGCGCTTTTAACACTTTTTCAAAACATTGTGCCGCATTTTCAGCATCGCCTCTCTGAATATACATTTGGCCAAGTCCTATGTTTGACAAAATAAAAAATAAAAAAACATTAAATTGAACATTGAAATATGAAATGAAATGTATCGAAATGTGAACAATACAAACCGTAGTGTGGTAAAACAAAGTTTGATGGTGCAAATTGAGTTGATTGATAATAATACTGAAACGCTTGATCATAATCGCCCTGTACATGGAACGAACGGGCCAACTGATAACAACTTTCGGCTCGCATCGCTTCATTTTCGGTGTTGTGAAAGGCATGCAATGCCAAATGTTGAACCTTTTGGTAATCTTTTTTGAAGAAAAAGTGATTGGCCAAGTGATTTAAAACCATTGGATTTGTTGAATCGACGGTGTATGCTTTGGACAGCATTTGAACACCAATTCGATTTGCTTCCGGTTGATGTAAATTCAATTTGGATATGGCCAAACCAACTAATGCTCCAACACATTGCGGATCCAATTCCAACGCTCTCTCAAATGCGAGCCTATGAACGTAAACGAAATGTCATAAGATTCATTCATAAATTGTCATTCATTTTTGAAAAACTTACCTGGCTTTTTCTTGATTGTTCATTTTCAAAAAGCAATGGCCCATACCGAGCCGCACCGCTGCCGGACAATTTGGATTTGTTCGTAATGCTTTTTTATAAAAGGCCAGCGCACCGCGAAAATCTTTTTTATTGAAAGCGATACATGCTTTACCCAACAATGATGGAATATTCGATGGCGATTGATTCAGCACAAAATTGAATTGAGCATCGGCTTGTTCCATTTTATCACCTTCAAGCAAACAAAAATATGCACGACCCAATAAATGGTTTTGATCATACATGATAATTTTGTCAGCGGTTGTGTACAGATGCGTTGCTTTCATGAACAGTTCACGTTTTTTGTCCTTGGTTTTTTCACGGTTAGCCTCTTGCACATAATATGCGGCCAACATATCATATGAACGCATTTGATCCTTCTCATAATCACGGTAATCGGTGTTTGCTTCAGTGCGAGCGGATTCAAGAATTTTAATAAAATCCTGTGTTTTATTTTGCTTGTAGTAAGCGAGCTGAAATGAAATCAATACGAAAAATTCCATTTAGTACATTTAGTCATCTTTGGATTTCAAATTATTCAACATGAATCATTTGATTTACTGCCAGATGATAGCTTTAAATGATTTTAACAAGTGTTATATCTTGTTCACTCACCGCAACATTGACCCATGTGTTGATCTGTGAACGCTCTTGTCGCAAAATACTGAGTACTTCATCTCCGTCTGGTAATTGATCTGGATCCAATTCAATTACCTGTAAATTTATAGTTTTTATGTGAAATTATACGTATCATATTTTGCTTTGTTGGTTGCTTTGTTAAATATTTTCAATTTGGTATTAAATACCTCGTCCGTATCTCGCAACGGAATTTCTATTGAGCCGGAACTCATTTTCGGTGATTTGTGTTCACTTTTTCACAAATTCAATGGGAAAAATGTAAACATTTGATTTTATTTGCGATAATATTAATGTATTCGTGGCAATGGCTATTTTCAAAATTGTTTACGTTCACAACAGTTAAATTCACTTTATTATTGTTATTTTATTGATATAAATATGTTTAGTTCGATTGAAATGCGCTTTATAATACCGCAATCATGAAGCACTATGAACCTTTTCTTTTCGTTGGCAGAAATGTCAAACTTTTGGCGACATGTCAATTCTTATTTCAACGGCAAAGTCTCGAAGCATAGTGCAGATGGCATTTTGCCAAGTTTAACACTGGCAACACCAAATTCCATTTTCCAAGCGTTTTAGTGTTATACAGTTTATCATTTTGAATTCTACCATATTTAATATTTATTGTGTAAAATGTTTCTAAACTATTGGTAATTTGAAGGGTATTTAACATATATTTGATACTTCATACTTTAATACTTGTTGATCTGGTAAAAAAATTTGAAAGTCTAAAACAAAAATTTGTCAAATTATTTATTAAATTTGTATTCGAAATACAAACTTAGTACAAAATAAAGAGAGAGTTCACCAAATGTTGAGAAATAAACAATTGGCCTACCAACACCCTGTCGACAGATTGCGATTTTAATCGAATGGAAAAATGTGATTGCGACTCTCTTGATTTAATTTTGACTTTCCAGTATTATCGTTACATCGACCCTTGAGCGATTCGCTTCTCGATATTTAATGAGGGTCAACATTGTGCACAATAAATGTTCAGCAATAATTAATCTGATGTCAATTTTAAAATTTAAACTTGTATATTTGAAATTAACATTGTCTTCTTTAGTGTTTTGCTCATTAGCACGTTACAGAAAACAATTGACGGTATTCATTCCCAAAACCACAGACGAATTTCTATACCAACGTGACTTAAATTACGTGCATCCAATCAACCGAATCATAATATTAGCACGTCTTCATTCTGTTAACTTGTTATTTATCAGTTGATCAGCAATCGCTATGTAAAAATGTTTTCTTTATGATTACTCAAGTCGATCACTCAAATTGGTAGTAGCAAAATATTTTATTGCTTATTGCATGCCGTTTCGACGCAAATAAAAGGTATTATTCGCATGATTCATTCGCTTGTCATAAACCGAAACAACCGATTCCATATTTGTTTATGTTTTTGTTACACACGAGAAGATTCTGTGTTTTCGCTTCTAGTGATTACAGGAAGCTACTCAGTGTCATTGCTGTTTAAAAAAACGATAAAGTACATTTTTTGATTCGCAGCAGAAAAACTGGGACAAATTCTAGGACAAATTGTTTTTTTTTTGCATTTAAAATCAGATTTGTTTGTTATTTTCGTGTTTTATTTACGTTGGCACTCCAGGTGACGTAATTCAATACCATCAAAGCAAACTGAAATCAGATTTCATGATGACAGGATTTGCTGATCACCAAACAAAAATTCTAAACGATTTCTTAATACTTGAAATGAGATGAAAATTACTATGTGCATTCTATTGTTGCGCAGTTTTAAATGTGGCATATTAAATCTTAATAATTGCTACGTTTAACACAAATAAACCATATTGTGTTTTGTTGATCATGGAAAAAGACAAATCAGCATCCAGAAGTAAATATTATTGCGTGATGTTTGTAAGCAGTCTTTGGTAATCCATTATTTAATATAATCTAATCGAGTTGGGTTTGGCGGCTTGATATTGTACTAGTTTAACACTAACCATAGATGTATATATGTCTGTACGTTTATTGCCAATGCAATCGATCACGTTGGCGTCAATTACTAATTTTTGCTAATATTCAATAATTGCATACAACAATCAAGAACATAAATTCATTGAAATGAGTCGAGCTACTGGTATTATTACAGGCTGACAACAGGTTGAAGTACAGAAAACACAATGGCTGGCATTTTCACTGCAGCTATGACTCAATTCCCGGATATGAGTTGTTCAATCACATGAGTATATGATTTGACATGAACTAAGACATTTTGCATTTTCAAGTCATTTTACTCAAAGTTTGCATAGAAATCTAAATGTGAAGGTAGTAAATTATCGTTTAAGTACATCGAATTGCTCAGACAATCCAGCACTTGTTCGAACTGAACCAACGTTTAGATATCACTAATTGGATTTCCTTTATAACCTTTTTCCAATATTTCGCTTCATTCCAATTGCCGAACACTTAAAACCATTGTTCAGAGTTCAGAGATAATGTGAACAATTAATCAATTGAGTTTTCCTGTATGCTTCTTTGATAGGTACTGTCCAGTCTTGAGACCTCAATTGTTCGCTTTCCAGGCGTAGGTATAACAAATGAAGATGAATACGCATATGAATGCGATGTGTTAAATTGATAATTTGACCAATTAACCTATGAGTGAACCAAGATCGCATTCAGATTTCATTATTTCGCGAGCTTACTTACACACTTCGCTGCAAAATCTTTGACTGCACATTTTTCTGAAATCATCATTTTTTGCAAAATAAAACAATCAAGCACATTTTGTGTGTGGTTTTTTTTTCTCTTTATTTTTATTCTATTTCATTTATATACATCAGCACAAACAGCTACGAAACATTGTTCCACATTTATCGAAAACGAAATTTTGTATTGATTTAGCTCAGAAATTGTTCTACGATATACATGTTTTTTATGTACAGTAGGAATGGATGATAACAACCAATTCAACAAACTAATTTTTTTCAACGTGATTTGTAATGCTGAGTTTGTATTTATAACCATATATTCAAATTTTCAAAAGAAAACACATTTCCAAAAGAGATTACCAAGGGCACTTATCTCAAGCGAATGAATTATCGTAAAATTTGAGAATATTATCCGTGTTAACGTATGTATTCTTTAAAAAATCGCAAAATTCGAAAAAATTACCGAGGATTGTAGAAATTCGTTAAAATTCGAATTTTGGTTGGGTTTGAATATTTTTCATGTGATTATTTTCAGTTTTTGTTGAAATTTTGAATTCAACGTGCACCAAATTCTTTTTCAGTTTTTCGATTTTTTTTCTACGTTGCAAATATTTATTTTGCGATTTATTTTAATTGAAATTGTATGCATTCACGAATCGATAAGTATCCCTAGAGAGATTATTATTAGTGTATATTATAGTAAATATGCTCTAAACGTCTAAAATTTGTATTTTTTTTTTGTTTCACAAAAATGCTGTTTGTTTCGAGAGAAAAAAAAAATGTTGTTTGCAATATTTGGTCATGCAATAGCAATTTGTGTAGCTTTTTTTGATAAGGCATACTTCGGCTAAAACACACTGAGGTGGTTGACACTTCAATTGGTTCAATAGATTTAACAAAAGAATAAAAAAAAAGAAATATCATTGAATCTACAATTTAAAAAAAAAAGAAAAAAGAACAGAACAATTTGTGTGAACAAACAAGTTTTACTTTAAAGCCATTTTTATATTCTGAAAGAAAAAAAAACACGTGAGAAAATGGAGATTAAAAAGTAGCACAATAATTTAAGCGATTTTTATGCATCTATTTATTTTACTTATCAATTAACCTCTAAAAGTAGTAAAACTGGACGACAATGATGTCTGGTTTTTGAATTCGGAACGGCATGACAAACAGCTGAATAGCTATACTATTATTTTGGGGCGTAGGAGAGACAATGGGACAAAGTCATATACGTTAATTGGATTTGAAAACCGGAAAAGTATCAATCGAGATTGTGAAGCATTCCCTTCATGCTGCTAGAACACTGTGTTTGGTGGATAAACTTGTCAGAGGTGGTCTTGGACCAATTTCTACTAGAACGGACAACGGTCATAAGTACTGATCAATTATAATTTTATTTTAAGTAAGTTCTATTTTCTTGTGCATTTGTTTTTTTTCCTTCGGACAAAAGATGTACGCTTGAAATAAATTGGTTACGCTGTTTTCTAACATTTCATATTATTATTTGTTTTTTTCTTTCTGAAATTCTGAATTCTAAATTAATGACTTAATTTTGCGCATCAACACTATTCTCAGAAATTAAAATGATCTTAAATTTACCTTAAGCTACTAAGAAAACAGCATAATTCTATAAAAGAATTGGTACGATACTTGTTTTTATACATTTAACATGTAGACAGAAAAAACAATCCAAAATTCAAACCTGCGAGGTTAAAATGTGCGCGACAAATTCATGTGCTCAAGTGATTTCAAATTTAGAAAATGGTTTTTCAATAGTGCTATATTTGATTATGATCATTTGTTGTTTGTTATAACAAAATTAAAGTAATTTTCTGCATTGTTTGTTTAAACGTGTTTCGTTTTTTGTTTTCATCTAAAAATAAATTAAACTTTAATTTGTTTCATTGTTTTTTTGTTTGTTTCTTTTGTAATACCCAATTCATGGGAGAAAGGGAATATTGTCAAAGTAAAAATATATCCGGGTTTTGTTTTGGAATTTAAAAGTTTAATGTGGATTTTTGTTACGACGGAAGGAAATTAAGAACTTAACTCTGAGAGGCAAATCTTACAATAATAAGATTTTTGCAACAGCCACTGGAACAGCGACCAGCAAAGCAATTGGACCGTATTGAGCCGCACCATTACATCCGTCCGTGTCACAGGTTTCACAGAATTCTGTTTTAATGTATGACGGTGTGTTGCTGTTGATGCAATCATCTTTTGGTGCGTTGATATTTTCCCTTTGAAATTTTATGAAATTTTATAAATTTTGATGAAATTTCTCTCAAAAATGAAAAAATTACTTATTCTCTACTATGACAGTTTAGTCATACGATACTTACCAGAAACATGATCGCGAAATGACATACTTGTCGTTCACTGTAAAGAGCAAAACAATTAAAATACATCATTAACTAAACGCCGGCGGGCAAATATCATGAGATGCAATGCATTTGGAAAAAAAACATGTGATTTATGTTTTAAATCTCTGTGACTGCAAGTGTCACGCTGTCGTTTGCACTATGCATCGCTGCATGAATCGCTACGAGTCGCTTGCATTTTTCATCAGCCAGGCAAGTCGCGCAATCAACTCTATTACAATCTACGATTTGCTCACTGCGCAAATTCAAATGAAATGAGGCAAGTTTTCTGATAACAACACAAATTAACGACTGAAATATCAGAAGCGGAACAAGATTGAATTTCATTCGTGGCTTTAATTAGTTTTGAATTGATGAATATTGTCATGAACTCGAAAAAGTTCGGAAAAATCCTTTTTTATTTGAGATTTATTTGATACAATGAATTATTCCAGATGAATTTGGCGACAAAACAGCTATTTAGAATTTGACTATAGAGTATTGCTAACCAGTCTCAAGGTGTTTTACATGTCTCAAAGTTCGTAGACACCTATTTGTGTATTCAAGCATATTCTGCACATGTCAAAGCTCTGTCAAAATGTGTTGATATGTTTAAACATCAAATGTTTCGAATTCTCCATACGAATGTACATTTTAGTGTCTTATATTGATCAACACGATATAACATAACTTCTGTCTGTCGCTATATTAAGGTCTAATTGAATGACGACACTTTGGTTTCAACACGGCATCAAAAAATTGTAATGAAAACCAATCACAAGTGGTCGTTAATTTATATATTAATAAAACAGTATCAAACGAATTTTAAGCCGATTAAACAGCCAATCGAAGACATCTCCCAAAATAAACAGTGATGACTAAAACGCGCTAAATATTTTTGCTGATCTCGTCATGGATCGCCCGAGAATTCAAATAAATAAAACTATTTACATTAATTAAATTCTATCAGTTGGCCTTGCCTCTTGGTGACGATGAATTTGATTCATTGAAACACAAAAATTTGCGTTGGAATTTTAAGTTTGTAAGAAATTCCAATGTGATCGTCCAAGAGAATTCGAATATGTGATAATTGTGTGCAATTCCATTGATTGTTGGAATTCCAGATAGCACGTATGCTTTTGCTACACGTTATAAACAGGAATGGGAACGTTCTTTTTTGAACAAAAGTGAAATTTCAAGAACTTAATTGCCACGGTACTTCTGTTTGCAGTAGTAACAAGTTGCAAAATTATCAAGTCCCTTTCAAATATCAACAATGTAAACAGCTTCGTCACGGTTTTATCGCCTCCATCTATTACATCAATTACCAGTTTTTGCATGATTTCATATTCAAAGTCAAGTTTTTTTTTGCCTCTCCACTTGTTTTCCCCCGAGAAGTAATAATTTCTCTTTTTGTAAGCAGCTGTTTATTTGCCAAGATTTTCAAGAATATCACATGGAATAATATACACAAACCAAAATTATAATGAAGCGGAACAACATTTGAATGAAAAAAAATATGCGATTACAATCTTTTGCATACTATTAAAGTGGAATAAAATTCACGCGATTCAATGTATTATATGAAATGAAGATTTAACTTTGATATTTAGCATTTGAATACACATTAAATCGTGAAATGCATTGGGAAAACGATTTTATGTTTACTCAACTGAGATGCATTTTCGGTAAGACGCAATACACATTTATTTGAATTGTGAAAGGAGAAAAACAAAATCAAATCAAAATCGATATTTTTTTTTTTTTTAATCATTTTCTAAGGTTGATACGGTAAAACTTTCTCCGTGGTGTCAATCGTTCTGTTTGGTTCAACGACATGAAAATCGATTGTTTCTCTGGGCAATTGAACTCATACATTAATATAATAATAATTGTGGTTGGAAACAAATAAATGAGCATTTCGGAAACGAACATTTTAACGTGAATTATATTTAGAAAGGTACAATGTACCTGACAAACCATAATGAAAGTGCTCGAAATGTTCGGTCACTCGAGATTTGCCGATAGTAATCACGTTTCTATGTTTTTTCCAGTAGTTTCGTGTCACTTGGCAAAAGGACAACGAACGAATAACCATAATAAATTCTAATTTTAATGAAAATGAATATGAACGCTCTATTTTGAGTAGCACACTCAAAGCAACGCATAGTAACAAGTGTGAATGACTTGTGTCTAAAACGTCGAAAATATGAATATGAAAAATGTGGATGTGATTGAATTTGCGCTATGAACTGGCGACGCCGTTAAAATAAAGTTGGAATCTATGCCATTTTCATTTGAATACTGCAAATGCATCGCATTCATCGGTCAATTTAAATCAAATTGCTGCATTTATATTGATAGAAATGTGATTAGAATATTACTTACCAAGTTGTTTGACCTTTTTGCAAACGGCTCTTTGGTTTGATGATTGACTGTATGGATTCAATTGACCGGGTGGATATGTGCATTCAACGTAACTCCAGCGTCTCTGTTGATCATTTATGATGCTGACGTCAAAGGGATCATTACAGAATGCTGCATTCGATGCATCTGATGAACATCTCCAGCATTTAATGGCGGATGCTACAAATGAATCATATAATAAAAAAAGTTTATTAGACGATTGTTTTATTTTCTTTTCCATTCCTATGGAATTTTATGATTCCAATGTGAATATCAAAGAGACACTTTGTTTTAAATTTTAAAGCTGATCTTTTGCCATTTGATTTATGTGATTTGCTATCACTTTTTAATTACAAGAGAACTTTAGTTGACCTTGTCATCATTCGATCACGTTAATCTATTCAGTATAAACTGTGAATAAAAAAACATGAATTGCAGCCATAACAAATCCATGAAACTTTGCAATGAGTTTTATTTTGTATTGTGATAGAGTCATAAAAACAGTGCTCATGCAAAGAAGAAAGTGTTTTTATGATCAAATGGAAATATTGTTTACACGTTCTCATCAAGTTTAATCGACGAAGAGAAAGAAAAACAACAAAAAACAAAATGATGAGTGACATTATCGTGATCCTTTACTTTCACTTAATTTCATTTCAATGAAGTGTTAATGACATGGGAACGTGCAATTAAGTTAAAGGATTCCGATAGGTTTATTGGTCTTGTTAATGGCATTGATTAATGACTTTACCGCACTCAAAGTGGCTGTTCAGTGTACACAGAGATTTGTCAATAATAAAAGATGGTTTTTATGTTCCAAACAAAATATGCTTTTATCTATCAGGTTATAGCATTCTATGCTACTATAAGCTAACACGTGTAGCTCTACTTTTGTGGTCGTTATTTTCTGGTTTTAATCTCATTTTAGATCAATTTGATGTATACACAAATCATCGACGAAAACCACCATAGAAACCTCCTTCCAATTATCTCTTTCTCTCTCTCTCTCTCCCCGCGTCCTAATTTGATATGTTTTCGGCCTTGAGAACAACAAAGAACACTGTCATACAGTTGACTGCATTTCAAGTTACATATATTGTCATGTACTTTAGCTCAATTTGTGATTGTGATTTCGATTGGATTCAATTCCATTCTAATGATGATTAAAATACACTTTTTTTCACGTATTTATCAAACGGATATTCAACCTTGAACTATGTCGCCCGTTCTATTTCATGGTAAATGTGAAGCGATTACACTGAAAATGACATCGGGAAAAATAAAACGCACTCAGAAAAAGCGAATCATTCGTCTAAAGTAATCGACAAATGGCCTTGGATCGCAAAGAATGAACACATTCCTGATGAAGTGTCGTAATTAGGATTGCATTGAATTCAAATCGGCACTCAATCTCATGAATATTGGATTTGATTTATGGAAATTTTAATTTTTTTTTCGAACGGAAAAATCCACTCTCTTAATCGCGCTAGAGTGGTAGTAGCCACGTGCACTTTTCTAACTACATTTTTTTCTGTTTTAAATTCTATTTTGTACACTGCGATGCGCTCATTTTTTGAAGCGCTAAGGTTAAATTTCCAATAAACAAGAGGCACAACCGAACGAAGATGATTTTTTCGGAGTTTTTTCTCTCAGTCTATTTTTCTCTCTCTCTCTCCGTGACGATCATAAGTTGCATATAGCATGAAGTGCAACCTCTTGGCTCGATGCCAATGGCTAAGCTCACTGAATTCCATTTAAATTGCGTTGTGTAATCAATTACGTAACTTAATGCTACGCACACAATGATGAGCATAAAGCACTTATGCTCAACAATATTAATGGATAGAATACTAATTTGTTGTGATTTTTTTCTCGATCTTGTATAGCTTAAACACGGCACCACCATCTGGAAAGTATTTTAAATGCAACGAAGCACCAAATTGCCGTTATGATCACGCGCTTTATTTGCTTAAACATTTGTTGTTTGCTCATATGTTTTCATATTCTAAAGTTTGAATGAATTTTTGCAATGGAAACGCGTGTGCAAGGGGGGCAACCAGTAATTCGACCACTTCAATATAACTAAATGTAGATCAATCATACGGTGACTTTTAAATTAAATAGAATTTCCCAGAAAACACCACCACAAAATCAGTAGGTCACCATTTGCGGAAAAATATGCAAACGGTTTATGTTGGTGTGAAAGTGTTTTTAAAATAATTTGAAATGGTGAACTTTTACTTCGAAATGCGACCATTTGCGTTTGAAATTTCGTTATAAACGCGCAAACAACTAAAGGTAAAAATTGTCGATTGTTTAACGATTAGGGAAAAAGATTGCAGCGTTTGTACGCTATACGCCAAGCGTGTATGTACGTGCTGGTTCGTGTGTTGAGTGTTTATTTGTTCGGTTTTTCAAATGCGTTTATTGAACTCTAGCATTTGGTTCGCTTGTTGCATACCCAAGTGTATATTGATGGCATATACGTAGCTCAGCTTCATTGTATTTCCATTTTTACTCATTTTAAAATAAAAAAAAAAACATTTCAATTGCATTTAATTATTCTGTTCGCATAGTGCCATGCAGTCGCATATCGAAATAGGTCAACCGCATTAGTTTTTTTTTGCCGCTACTTTGCTTTGAAGAGCAATTCCGGTTCATAAGAAGAAAAAAAACTAAATGTTCAACACGTAATTGACGGTCGCTCTCACTAGTAACGCCATACAATACACGGAATCTAAAGATTTATAGATATATCTTCCGATTTTCACCATTGAACGCTTGACAACGTGCTAAGTGAAGTTGATACAAGTACGCATTATTCTCACTCATACCTTAGAACGTCGTTCATGGAAATTCATATTTCAATGAGGAAAAAGAGCTAATTTTTTGGTGCTTATTCTGTGAATTATCATCCAATGCGTTGACATTGAATTGTTTTGGTACTGTGAATTTTTATGAACTTGGAATAGCAAAGACTAATGTAATCACTATTGTTTACATTGCCATGGTAAAGTATCAACTTTGCAATACTAACAAGCAATAACAACGAACATAGCTGAACGAACATTGTTTCTATTGCCGAATCGACAGGTTGTTATGCATTGTTTCGATGTAAGCTCTGAACACTTGGCCAATTAGCAATTGGGTGCGTATTTGCAATTGAATGCACGTAAATTAGTTTTCTAATTCATCAATAGATTGGTATAGCAGTATGGTGTAGACCGAGGGGTTAGACACAATTTGAAACCAGAGCATACTAGATCATTATTAGGTGTTACTAGGTCTTACTAGATGAAATATGCGGACAATGTATATTTTTTATGGATGAAAGTCCCAATAGTCTTCTGAGACTCTTCTCTGTAAGAGAATTCATTTCAAGAAATCAAGGTTAATAAACACATCACTCATTAAACATAGATTTGTTTCATGCACGATTTATACACCAAATGGGCAATGAATCGATTTCATTTATTATTTTTAAAAAAAGTAAATCGAAGTCATAATTCGATGGTTTAAGATTAAAGTAGTTAATAAAGCAGCAAATCCATCTGGATGAAATGAGAGCGAATCATTTATGAATGAATTGGATTAGAAGTGATTTAGAATGGATCATCTTAAATTTTGAGCATCTCTTTTGGAATTAACCCATGGTATAAATCAACGATGTGAAAAAAAGCTACGTCGTTCATATTAAAAGCGGTAAATGTGATCAAATTTGAATTTAAATATTTTGCTGAGGCTATAACACCGAATCGATAGATTTGCATTGCGTCTCATAAAGTGCATGTCACAAATTTATTGGAGCCTTTAATTTATTTCACGCCGCTGTATCGTTCACCACACAACATGTGTTCAATGGGCGCTATCTCTCGATGTTAATTGAAACAAAAAAAAAAGAATCGAAAATAGCACATTCAATTAAAATCAAACGAATGAACGATGAAAATTGAATGCTGCACTGCGATTTCACAGTTTTGTATAAAACTGTATTCATTGTATCGCCTGATGTGCCGCTTGCACCGCACCACGATTCACTTGATGCGCTGTGAAAATAAACGCTTTGAAAGCAAGTCAAAATAACTCATGATTTTGACGCTACGAACCGCAGAAAAATGGAAAAAAAAGTTTGAAGTTCACATTTTATGATGTGAAAAGCCGTCAAGATAATCTATTGTCTGTTTATGGGGGGAATCACTTCTTTTTTGAATGTGTGTCAGTAAGATCGAATGAAAACTGGCAACGTGAACAATCTTTTGAAAGTAAAAAAACAATCGGTTTTCTCTTTTTCGTAGCAGCTCATCGCTCATGTGATCATTTGTTGCCAACAAATTGTTGAATATATTTCAGAGCGCATCATTTTTTCGAAGCCCATACATTTTCGGTAGTTCAATCATTACCGAATTCCAATTTTAGTTCATGTCATGAACTTCATGTAAAGGTCGATAACCCATTCAAAATGAATTGTTGTTTACCAAATTTCATTCGATGCACATTCGTTCTGCTGCATTTCCAATTCGTTTCAATTCAATTCAAATTCATTTCATACGCATCGTTTCTCCCCTATATTGCTATTAATTGATATAAATCAATAAAGTCCTTGTACAGCGAACAGTGAACATCTTTCCACAATTATGTCATCTTGACACATTACACACACACAAAAAATTGATTGAATATTGTGCGTTGTGTAATGCTATGCTTGACTTGAATAAGTCACATTTTTGTCAGAGATAAAGCTACTTCGTTCTCTATATTTTTCATTGCTATAAAAATTCGTATCAAAATGAGAAACTTGCAAAAACCTCTTTTTGCGGGCAGTGTCTCACGCTTAGCGCGAATTGAGTTGATTTGATGACTAATCCACAAAACAATTGCCATATTCAAATGCAAGGTCGATTTAAGTGATTTGCAAGAAATCGTTTTTTATTTTTTAACGTTACGTATGTACACTTGTACACCGTACATCCAACTGATGTATGTAATTTTAAGCATTTAAAATGACAATAATGAGTCGCTTTGTACGAATTTTGTCGACATTTTTATGTGACTGGATTACAAATTAGGCCCCGTAAATGCTGTCATAATTTTTGCCTGAGTGCTTAAATTTACACACACATGATTTTTTTGTTTACTGTTTATGTGCGAATCAACATTGACGCGCATTTCCAATGTCACATGTGTGTGAGTGTTTAAAAAATTTACACTGTAAATATTAATTATGGAAATTTTTTTTCGCCAAAAAAAAGAGATTTGAGTGGGTCGAGAAGCGGTCATTGATTAATTACGATTGAAATTCATCTCATTGAGACGGTGACATATTGCAATTTTTGTGTTTGTTTTGTGTTTCAACGCGAAATCAATATAAATGCATCAAACGCGCATGATCTTTGAGTCGTTACCGACTTGTCGATGATAAGATATGCAACAATGCAACACGTCATTATGGAACATGTTCGATTGAAAATTTAAATTCGTTGAACACAAGCACTCTATTTCTAGCCAATTAACATGCCTGATCGATGAAAAATCAAAACAACATTGCGCTTTCGAAAAATGACTCGACACTATTGAAAGCAGCTCGAATTCTAGCTGTTTGAAATTGAAATGACTACTTAAATTGAAGTTAATTTTGCTGCGAACGTTAATTTGTAGCTTTTGTGCGATGTGAAGCACATTGCGTGCGATCGAAGGCATAGTCAAACCGCTTAGGCGGACAGTCTATTTGTTTTGTTGATTTTAGTTTAATTAACAAATTTTGTTTTTCTACCTCAACAAAAATCATTATGCATTTTTGTGACATTGTTTGCGGAAGATGGATGTTTTATTGTTGTCAGTGTCCATTATTCAGGCACTTTGGTGTGAAATTCGGTGCGTGACAAAGCAAAACGATGTGGTTTTTTTTCTCTCAAATGTTTGAGAACACCAAGTTTATTTGAACGACTCAAAAACTGCCTATCAAATAAAATCAAGTACAATGGCACAGAAAATAATACGGTTGACAAATAATATGAATGCAAAGCATGGTGTAAATGGAAAATAAGTACACACTTTTGTTCGTTGTGTGTTTAAAATAGTCTCATGAATATTGAATTTATCCATTTTCTGCGTTTGTTTGCTACATTCACTGCATAGAAGTGCTAAAATGGCCTGCAATTCGCGCGATTTGCGATCATTACACGTTTCGATAACCTTGAATAACATCTAGCGCATGTGAAATATCGATGGCGATTTAAATCAGTGCAACATTTAAGAAATTCAATCTGCAATCAGCAAATCTACATTATGACAAATGATCGTCACACTTCAATTCACACGTAAATGCAATGAGAAAATCCAATTTCAAAAAGAGCGCTTGAAATTCGGTTGAAGAGCATTTGAACGATGTTCGATGCTCCACAAGATTTTAGTCGGCATGGCATTGTTAACACACTTAACTCATACGTTGTAGCTCGTGCTGTGTCGTGCATTTTTCTGCTCTTTTTTCTCATTTTACAAATGGCCATTGTTTTTGTTTTTTGTTTTGTTTTCATATATCAAAGTATTGATGTTTATCTGTTTCACTGTATCGCCATCTGTGTGTGTGTGTGAGTTTTATTTTGCTGTTGATTCATTAAATGTGAATGTGTTGTTTTTACATGCGTTTCCAAGTTTAATTTGTGGCGGGAGTTGTGGTTATGGGTTATTTATACGATCATATATTTTTTTTATTTTATTTTATTTTCTCTCTATATCATTTCTTCTTCTTTTTCATTACACTCAACTGCGTTGTTGCCGCAGCAATGCTGGGCTTTTTGATACACGCTACCTTTTTGGCGATGTTTCTAAATGGTGTTGTTGTGTGCGACCTGTATTGTGTGTAAGTGTGTAAGTGTGTAAGTGTGAGCAGCATGTTAAATACATTTTTTCGTTATTTCATTAAAATACCATCATTAAGTGTATAAAAGAGAATTTTGGACGAAACCGTGTAGCCTCGTGCAAGCATGTATGGAGATCCGTTGAGAGAGCCACCTCGACCGAGTATAGTAAATATTGTGCATTTTAGTTGTTGTTATTTAAAAAGAAAAAAACCGCATTTGCGAAAATAAAAACAAAAACAAAATGCACAAAATCCAAACTATTACGTGATTGTTGTTTCGACTACATGAAAACCGGTTTTTCACATGTATTCAGTAAATACTATTTACTTTAGCAAATCGCAAGTGTATTTGTGTGGCACTAGGTTGAAAGCGTGTTTTATACGGTTTTACAGCTATACAAATGGTTTGAATCAACGAAAAATGTGAATATTTTGTTCGGCACCACACGCCACAGTCCACAGTCTACACGGCATCATTTTGTATCAAAACATCTTTGAAAGCCGATGAACGGACTGCATGAAGAGCAAATGAGTAATTGTTCTTTTGAATTCTGTTTTGTTATTTATTTTCTATGTTTTGTCTTCAATTCGTTAAATTTTAATTTGATAACTTTTCTTTTCTCAAATTCAAATCATTGCTCATCATCAGTTTTCGGAGAAGAAATTTTTTTTGTTTTCTTATGATCAAGATAAAGACACAACTTTGCCTCTCTCTTCGTTCATTTGAAGCGATTCAAAGACACATTATGTCATTTTTGTGTATTCTTTACATATTTACATCAGCCCAATATTACGGTAGCCGCCGTGTAACGTAATACTAAAAGGTATCCATTATTCAAACTTAAGTTGGCGTGGTTGCGCTTTTCAACGGCTCATTTCATATTTTTATCTCGATGTTTCTTGGCTCACAGAACAATTCAACAATTTTTCTATTACAAAACACAATACACAAATGGAAAAAAAATAATTATTCTTACAGTAGACTGAAGAGTGAAAAAAAATCCGTGTTTTGAAATTGCGTCATAGTGTTCTCTCCGAATTATGGCCTATGAAGGTGAGACGGGTTTGATGAAAGACTTCAACCCAATGCGAAGGCCATTTTCAGAAGATATGAACATTTTTGTTTATTAAAAATTCTGTTCATTTGAAAAACAAAAATTCAATTCCATTTATGAATTGATTTCCTTGATATTCGGAGTATGGCGAAAAAATGAGGTGCCAATCTCACACGCAATCTATAGATTGGTTGATTCAAACAAACAAACCGAAAATTGAATATTTACCATCAATAAAGTAATTAAAATCAATTTTCTCGATGTTCGAATACAATTGGGCATTAATTCTGGTAAAATTCATTGAATTTATATCAAAAATTTCGTAGCCGTTTATTTGTTAAATGATAAATTACGCTTAACACTTCAAATTGTTTGATAAAATCATAACATCGTATCATTTAATTAGACCCTTCCTTCCGAGAAATCCATAAATCATAGGCCATGGCTTGATTTCGTGGTATTTTCATCGATAACAATACATTTTCGCCACCTTTGTCGATTCGACTTAATGTTCATCGGTTGCTCGTATTTCGAAACCAGTTTTTGTTTTGTTTCAATTCATTGCGTCCAATGTGCCGCGCCCAGCAAAAGTGAAAAAAAAAGATTCCGAACAAAAGGTTGACATATTGTATTTGCTATGGTCAAATTCATGCGAATAGTAGCATATCGATTATGTTTAATGTGAACAGATTAGCTGAATAGCTTTATGCCTTCGTGGCAATTTGAAAAAAAAATATTCCACCGATAACACACCAAGTAAAGTCAAATGAAAGAGCTCGACTCAACTGTGTATAGGTTGATTGTGTACGAAGCCAAACCATTTTCAGTAGAAATGTTCAAAAATAGAAAAATAAAGCTTTCAGTTGTTAGCATATCGTTACTTCGACCGCCCATAAACATCCGGTCTAAAGTTCAAAGGGGTTTTTTGGCATTCAAGCGGACTGTAAATATTCTAACCAAAATATGGCCTCGGCTAATGTTGACGTTGGAACATTTTTCACATCCGTTTTCCGAGCCGTTTGAAAGCTTTTTCGACGTGTTCGTCGTCTTTTAAATTTTCCATAAAATTAGATAGCATTCACCGGCATTCACGGTTAACATTTTATTTAAAGTAATAATAATTATGAAGCAATCTTTTTTTAAAATAGAATCAAAAGACTCAGTGAGTCGAACATTGTTTGAAACATTGCAATACGGTGAAACACTTGAATTTGTTAGGCTTCATTCGAAATATTATCTTTCTTCGATGATATTCTATTCTCTGCGTATAGGTAAACAGGATATAAGAACTGTACACTAAGGTGCAGTTATATTGACTTCAGCATGACCATAAATGAATTTAGTAGAATGCACTAATAACATATGCTGTTGATCGAAGCTGGTGCTAACTGCAATCTGAAACTTGATACTGAGTGCAATCGATCACGGCATTCGCTACAAAAACTAACACATATTCCGATTGAAGACAAAACCATACTCTTCAATTTTGCATCGTTTCTCGTTTTTCGTTTGAGATTGCAATATTCTAGACTTTTAGTTTGGATACTACACACAGAAAAAAAATTGGTTGGTAAATATATATGGTTCGGTGGTATTTCCAATGTCAAAATGATTTTTATACATTCAATTTACCACTTTTACACATAAATTTTACCAATGGCAATCATTTTTATAGACAGCACCATCTGTTTCTTAACCTATCATCATCGATTTGTCAAAATATGTCCGATGCTTCGGTAAATTTTTTGTACAAAAGTGGTAAATTTAATGTATTAAAATGATTTTGACATTAGAAATACCACCAAACCATATATATTTACCAACATATTTTTCTCTGTGCAGTACCAGCTCAGAATTTAGACGGTTTACGATAGATGAAAAAAATGTTCAGATGATGACATCGATTGAAAAATGGCCAAAATCAAGCTGACATTTGATTCTAGCAGTCTGCCATAGCTATACTATAGTAGCAGGTACATGTTGATCCAAGTGTTTTTTTTGCTCGTCTCATTTCAACCAAATGTGTTTCGATAAAACCATGTCTTTTTGTGTGTCTTTGAAACTATCGTAAAATTTATTTGAAATTTCGAAAATTGTCAATGAATTTAACTCAAATGATTCATAAGAATACGATTTCAAGAAATTTATTTTGCAATTGCCCGATAAAAAATAATTGTTTATAATAAACACTAGATATTAACAGTTGGTTGCAATTATTTTGAATATTGAAGTGAGTAAAATATCTATTGTTGTTCGTTGTACATTTTGGCCCCGACTCGGTGTTCAAAAATTAGTCGACGATCGAGAAAAACCATTCAATAAACATGTTATTACTGAATGAGATAAATAATTATTTTATCATTCATATGGCAATTTAACACACGCCCAGTTCTAGAACACAAATACTTTGCAAATTATTAATTAGAATTGTGCTAAAAAAACGGCACACAATCCGTGGCTATTTGTTTCATAATAAATTTGCTCCTGAATCATTCGAGCTGTAAAATAAATCCACAGCTGATGGAAGGCAAACAATTATGTCATGTATGGTTATTAGTTAGGCCTCCCAAATAAATATCAATTCAAAAATACCCAACAAGTGGGATTGTGAATAGAAAATGTTAAAATAACAAAAAAAAATTATTTCATATGACAAAACAATGATTAGTTTCGTCTAAATACTATTTAACATCCCTTGTTTTTTGTTTGTCATTCGTTAAATTGTTTCAACGTCGTAATTTTATGCGTCCATGAAGGAGTACAAATGACTTTGAATTTAAGCACCTAGAACAATATTCTTTCGAACAATTTAATCAATTTCTTGCAAAATATTGCACCAATCGATCACATGGAACTAACGCATGGACTATGGATTTATGCATGAAAACAATATTTCCGTGTTTTTGTTTCGCTGGTAATACCAATTATAATGAAAATTAAAGAAAACTCATACAACGCAAGGAAAATAAAAACACTCTTTACACATTTCAATTTACTCATGTAAAACTACTTGAATCGTGATATCGGACAATGTACGCTGTTCGATATGAAAACGAATACAACGAAGAAAACAAAAACGGTCTGTGACATAGTTAACGGGATATTGACGCCAGTCTGGCACGCAAAATACGAGGGGGGAAAGCGAAACCTACAGTTATAAACAAGTCATCATGTTGAACTTTCGCTTTACTCTGTGTGCTCTCTATAATAACTAAAAATACGGGGGAATCCACAATGAATTAAAATGAATGAAAATATTGGGGGCGAACCGTTTTCCATTCTACCTCGATTCGACTTCATCGAGTACACCAAAGGGATACCAAATTCTCTCTGGTTCTGGATTTTACTGGATTTTCCATGTGTGTGTTGTTGAGCGTTGTCATGAATACTGGTCTGTGTTGTTAACACAAACAGCCAAGAAATGCGTGTTATGTGGAAAATAAGCCCCCACAGTGTTATGCTTCGTCGTATGATAGTCGAATATATAATAATATGATTTATCCATGTTATTTAAACGGGAAGCCAATAGTGTTCATGTTCACTCTGTCCATCGCCCGAGTTTTAAAACAATACAAATTGCGCGTCTCCAATTTTCGATTGAAATGAGTGCTGTTTTTCATTTTTGTTGCGTTATCATCACCCATTAAACAATAGCAATGAGCGTGCACGTAAAATAGTAAACTCACTGAAATGATTGTCGCTTTCTAACAGTCGTTTGGATTTTTTTTTTAAACCTAATTGAAAGTATGCGCATGGCGCCAAACTGACTCCAACCATTGTTTTAGTGCAATTTATCCTTCTGTTTGTCTTTCGAAAAGACTCTTTATAAGGGACACCAAAATTGCCCATTAATCTAACTTCCTGTATTGACAATGTGCATTAAATCTATTCATCACAAACATAACCAGCTGTATGCTTGTTATGATGCGCTCAAATGTATTGACACATAAAATTGCATATGTAAATATATGACACGCGCGCAATTGATGTACCCACTTGATACGATTTTGTATATTCTCCTTTTTATAGATTGAACATTCAGTCTATTATTAGATATGAAGAAAAAAAATAGTATGTATAGAGAGAGAGACAAATTAAAGCCACACAATTAACCTATATTTTATGGTCGTACTGATGTACTATTTTCTCTGTTTTTTAAATCAGACAAATTGCCGCGCGCACATCGTCTATTCAGACAATGCAGCATATTATTTACATTTTTCAACATTCGTGACTCAAAAATAAATTTAAACCATTTAAATAACAACAAACAAAAAAATGTGCATTCAAAATTGGAATTAACGAAAAAATTTGCGTTAGTAAAACACGTTCCAAAATTATGTTATTGCACGAAATTGAGAAAAAAAATCATTTTTTTCGGTTTTTTGTGCCTCTCCATAAACATCTAATTAACTGAAATAAAAATGACTTGTTGAGGTTCGTTGGAGTCACTATAATCATTTTTGTTTTTTTTTTCTTCCTCCAAAATGTGTCTTCGCTTTTTATTGGCCAACTATTAACTGCCGATTTAAAGTTGATTTTTGGTCAAATTTCATGAAGTTTCTCTTGCAACTAAATGATTTTTTCATTTTTTTTATTGAACACAAACACACAAATGTTGAAATTTTATTTATTTTGATTATTCTTTTCATCACGTACCCTCTTGGAATGAGACAGCCATCACAACGGCGATAACAGCAATTGCCAAAAGTCCACTTCGTGCCATTTTATGTTTGTATATTTGTTATTGTTTTTTTTGTACTCCAAAAATGGTTTTGTTTTGTTTTCAGATTGAACCGTCTGCTTGTTCACTCAACCGAACGAAAATCGTAATTTAGCAGCTTCGAATTTGACTTGTTTCAAATGCGCTGTAATTTTCTAGCAGCCTTAAAAAACTTGCTTTATTAAAATTCTGTTGAATTTAACGAATATTTTGCATTAGCTTATAGGCTTTAGTTCGTTGCCAGTGGTTTTTTTTTCGGAATGGGAACACGTTTAAACAGTTAAATGTCTTAGCACAGACTACACTTTCTTGTTTCAAATATTTAAATTCCAACTGTGTGCGCTCCGAGAGAACGTATACTGAGCGATTTCGATTTCGACATGCGTACAATACATATAAAAAAAACACACACACAAATGCATCAGTGTTTGTGTTTTGTGTTTGTTTTGCTTGTGATGTTGTGTGGCTGTGTACGAAGCATACACGCTTTGGCATGAGCACGAACTGTGGCACAGTCACAGTTGGATGCTTGTTTGTATGAGTGCGGCTGCACTATTGTGCACGATTTCGTAATACAAGCGTTATTATGTTTTCTTTCGTTTACAAAAACGGTTGAATCAAGAGATAGAAAGAGAAATATATTGTAAAGAAAATGTGTCTTTCGATCTCTATCGCTGGCTTTAAACCAAGTAATACTCAATTAACGTAAGATATTTCCGATGCAATGCTTTCCTTGTCTCAATTTAAAGAGAGAATTAAATATTAATCATACATTATTTTCAGCTGTATTACTTTTCGTTAGTTCCGTTAATAAAATACAATGGAATACACATTGTCGTTTTCTCATTGGGGCCCTCTTTTTTTGAGCAAAATTCGAATAAATTAAAAGAATTTCATGAGACATACACAAGGCACACATTTTGAATGTTTAATACCAATTGTCGGCTTGGCATATGATTGTGACAACAAAACAAAATTTCAATTATGCAATCATCGATCGTGTATACAATCTCCTCTCCATTGAACGCTGAACTATTACTTTCTCAGTGTCTATATTTTCAAGACATCAGCCTATTTCTCAAACCATTTTGACCACTTTCACATTTCTCATCACAAATGTTTTTGTTTTGTTTTTGCAATGAATTTGATGAACAAATGTTGTATAGGTACACACGATTTCCATTAAGTATGGTGTGAACACAAAAAAACAAACCATCTTAATCATGTCTGTTTCATGCTCGAATTTTTTTTGTTGATAAAATCGAGTTTAAATTTTAAAGGCAGGTATCTGTGAAAAATACTTATTTTGAATTGGCCAATAGACAAAACATGAATCAAAGACCGAATTATATTCATCATGGTAAGTTACCATTGGTAACCTTTCTGTTTATTTACCTTAGATAGGTCGTGTACCATATATTCATAATTTGTCAACGTTCCATATAGTTACGACTCAAAAATTACTTAAAAATTGTATGTTGAATGAAAAATAAACAGTTGACACTCGTCAACAATTTTATGATGAAAAATTGGCTTCATTTCATATTCGAATGGCCTTGATTCTAGGTTTTGGTAGACAAAATCCTCACTCGTTTTTCTTTAAGTTTCATTTTTTTTTCTTGAACGAAATGTATGCGCTTCTAGGTCAAGTGGCCTTTTGATGTTGTCAAAATTATATTACAATGTTTGCGTGCATGGTTTTAACATATAATTTTAATGTTCAGTCTTTTCCGATTCAAGTAATTTCGAATGATCTCATCGAATTACAACGGATGGCATTCAATCGGTGCCGAAAACGAATTTGTCCTATTATTATTCATTGAATGTGCACAGCATACCGTGTTATTGTTGTTATTGTTCAGTTTTGCACATTCTTTACATGCTTAACACCAGTTAAAACAAATGCGTGCTTTAGATATTAGCGAGATACATGCTGCAGCTTGTGCACTTGTGCATGTGCACTTTTTTTGTTGGTGGTTACTTGGTTGTTTTAATATGCTTGTCTGGTCCGGTATTGTGAACAATCTTTGGTTCGGACAATTCATATTATAACATTTGTAGTAAATTTATACATACTGATACAAATGATAAAATCTCAACGAAATTCAAGAAACAGCATTTCTGATATAAATTTTGTGACGCAACAAAAAAATCGAGAAATTCAATCGATCTCTTTTTCAGACAAAATCGCAATTTAATCTGAATAATTTAACATATAATGTCATCAATTATTTACGTGTGTGCGCGCTTAATGAAGCTGAAAATAATTTTGAATCGCTATTCTTCACCTCCAAGCGGATTCAATAGTCTTACTAAGTTTTCCTCGGAAACATCTGATGCGACCCTCATTGAGAATACAAAAAGTTAACAAAAAATGGGGAAAGCCAATTTTGGAATGTTAAAATATGTTCAAAATATTCAGACTAAACAATTTGTATGCAAAATATATATATATGTAAATTGTAATTGGTGTGTTGTAGTGTAATTGCTTCAGAAGACAACCTGTCGACGATGGGCACTTGATTGTTCATACTATACAACAGTTCAAAAGTAACATTTAAATGGTTTTGAAATGTTACAAGGTTTTATTTAATATCAGATGAATAATAATTTGGTCAAAGTTTCTACTAAACGTGAAGGTGTAAAAAAAACCAAAACACGTTACAGTCCAAACCAAAACACATTATTAATGATAAAAGTATGTTGAAAACCGTAATAGAAATCAGCATACAAGGAATCCAAAGCGATCAGTTCTTCTCCTTCGTGTTGAGTGTTTATACTCAACAAATCTGTTCCCCTCCGAACATCGTTCGTTCGTCGCTAATTGTCAATTCTACAGCAGACATTCGGTAATGCCATTAGGTTCGGTGGTCGCTTAGCAATGTGTGTATGAATGTTTGGGTGTGGTAAAACGGCGTCATTCATTACAACGAACATACATTGAAACCAACTGTCTGTGAATGTAAAACACGAATAGCACTACACAAATGCACGATTCTCTTAAACTGTTAACACTCACACTCACCCACCGATACGAAACGTTTGAAGAAAAACACATCAAAAACAGTTGCTTCAGTCACAGTCATTCCCAATATATAGTAAACATCAGACAATTCTTCAATTTATTTACAATCAAATCAAAATGAATCATTTTCATTTAGTTATTGGTGTAATTTTGATTGCATTTTGTGTTGAAAAAGGTAAATTTGATTGTGAAGTGACCAAATGCGTTGATTTTTCGATTTGAAAAAGTGTTTTAAACATTAGCGTATTATTTAGACGGCAGCCACTGCCCATTTTTTTCAATTAACATTTGATATGTCAACAAGTGAGGTTATATGCGTGTCAAATGATACACAAGAATCAAAGAATGAACGAATAAGAATAGTTATGAAAAAAATTTATTATTTGTTTGTTCACAAATAAAATGGAATAATTTTTAACTGTTTCAATGCTTAAATAGGTTTATGCATTAAATGCTGGGAATGTCGTTCTGATTCAGATCCAAAATGTGCCGATCCATTTGACAATAGTACGCTGTCGATCACAGACTGCAAACAGGTGGCTTCATTGGATCATTTGCCCGGTGTTCGTCCGACAATGTGCCGAAAAATTCGACAAAAAGGTACGTTGTTGTTATTGTTGCGATTCATTTTATTGACCTTTTTAGCTTGATGTTCAATTATTTGTTTGTTCTACTTGAAAAATCTATCGAATTGTTGAACTTAAATCATTTGATTTGATTTTACAATAGTGAATGGTGAATGGCGATATTTCCGAAGCTGTGCATTCATGGGCGAACCGGGTATTGTTGGTGATGAACGATTTTGTTTGATGCGAACTGGAACATTCAACATTTTTATGGAATATTGTCAGTGCAATAGTAAAGATGGTTGCAATGCTGCCGGTCTCATCAGTTCCAGTATTTACACAATAATCGCAGGAATTTCAATAGCTGTACTGAAATATTTACCACAATACTTATTTACGTAATCGAAACTCGTTTTGGAAATTTATTTTATAGTGCCGTAGCTCCGAGTATTTGGTCACCAAAATTGAAAAAACTCCAAACAAAAATCTCCATTTGAATCTTATGAATGTACCATTGTTTACAAAATATAGTGCCTTTAGTAATAAGTTGTTACTTATCAGTGGTATGACAATGAAACCGTCCGAAGAAAAAAAAAACTCATACATTCCATTCGAAGTTCCATGATGCCAGAACTTTTTAATTTAGCAACAATTCATTTAATCACGAAACAAAGAATCTTTGTTTTACTATTTAATTTTAATCGATTGTAGATGCGATTGTTTTGCTGATGATAATCGCAATATATATGTTTTTTAGATACAACAACAGCTAATATTGTAATAGAAGGAAAACAAAACAAAGATCAAAATAACAAAGCAATTTGAATGTTCCGTCCGAGAATTTTTATCACACCAAGTTCTAGGCATATCTTTTTAAAGTTTTTTTTTTAAATGAATCTCAGAAATGTTTTTGGTATTTCAAATAAATGTATGAATAAAACACTAATTTTGTTTAGTTTTTTTTTATTGAATTGTAATTTTTTTTATCTTATTCTCAAAGTGATCAAAAGCAGACTCTTAAAGTCATATTTCAAAGGACTTTAAAGGGTAATTGAATCATTTTTTGTTGACGTGATCAACTTTCATAAAGGATCTATCAGTGGAAGGTCAGTGAAAGGTTGCGCAAATTCTCAAAACATTTTTGTGCATGCATCACAACTCTGATTCTGCATTTCAAAGATTATTCACTCTATGTTATCAATTTAACCGGCAATTAACACTTACATGCTAATTTACAATAAAATACCATTTTGATGGGAAATTTGCCGAAATGTGAAAATAAGTTAACAGGTTCTTCAAAAAGACTGGATTATTGAAATTTTAAGTTGTCAATGTCTGAATATTGAGACCAAACATTTGATCAAAATTATAAAGCAATACATTTTTTGTTCAAGTTGTTATTGTTAAGTGTTTTTCAAACATACAATAACTTAGTCCGAACATTAGTGATCGATTTAATATGAAGTTGGCCTTTCACTGAATATCAGAGCGGACAATAGATGCGTCAAATAGCGGCATCTGGTTTTGGATTCCGCATATTCTCACACAAAAAGAATGAAGAATAAAAGCGAATAGGCCCAATTGAAGAAAACACATACACAAACAAACAATTGTGTTCTTTTGAGGGGAGAGGGGTGCTATGAAACTTGTCAGATTTTTGATATGCTTCGTTGAAAAATGTTAGTGAAAAGGTGATGAACGATCATTATTTCTTGAAGCATCTTCAAAATGTAAAAACGAACAGAGCGACCATTATTGACAATATTTAAGCGAACAAATATTTTTTCTTTAAATTCAATAATAATGCAAACAAAACAAATATGTTTTGGAGATAAATAATAAATATGGAAATACAACTTTATTAGCATAAAATTATTTCGAAATAATATTGAATAAAAATACGACAGAGACAATCGATGATCACAAAAAAACAACCGTCAAACTATTGAACGATTCAGTACCAATTTGATACCCTAGCTATCCGAGTGTTGAATATATCACATACCATTAACAAGAGGGTCCGAGCATCATTCGTTTTGCTTATTCTAATTTGAAGTCTGATAAATAAGAGCAGAAGAACCAAGTATATGAACCGTAATTTAACATCTCGATGTTGATTGTATGCATGTAACTGTGATTTATACACATGTATTGGCCATTCCCTTCATAAAAAGACACTGTGAACTGTGCTATAGACTATAGCTGATGAACTGTTGAATATCTTTCAGTTAGCAAACAATGTTTCTGCAGTAAAGTATAACGTGTTGATCCAAAGCAATTCCAATAGCTTTTTAGTTCGATTAATCATAATAAGAATTCATCACATCAAAAGTTTAAATAATTTATACTCAAAATGATACAAAGTAGATTATTGTCAATCTTTGCTATTGCTATAATTATAACGGTTAATTATACCACATGCGCATTCTTTGCACATGAAAAAGGTACGTTGAGGAAAAAACTATCACAGAAGTGATAACATGTCTTAAGAATGCAACTGTTTACCGATGAATATTCGGTAAAATGAATATTTGGTGGAATTCATTCAGTTCACATTAAAAATTGGATTGCTAATAGTTTCGAAAATATTTACAAAATTTAGCATCGCCAATTAAATGTTGGAGATGCTCATCGGATGCAGCAAATGCTGATTTCTGCAATGATCCATTCGATGAGAGCAAAATAAATGATCAACAAAGGCAATGGAATTACGCTGAATGCTCCCAAAGTGAATCGGCAAACCAAATGGCCGTTTGTAAGAAGTCTAAAAAACTCAGTGAGTGAATATTGTTTTCCATTTAATTAAAGTGAACATTGTTTCCATCATCGAATATTTTATCACTTTTGCTCATTGGTCTGGATGAATTATATTTGGTAAATATTTCAATTTCTTTCAGTAAACCAAGTGTACGTGATCGTTCGATCTTGCCACTGGGAGAATAAACATGCATTGAGAAATGAATGTTTCAAAAATAGTAATAACAACAACATGACATCATTCAGTAAAACTGAATTTTGTGAAACCTGTGACACAGACGGATGCAACGGTGCAATTCAATACAGTCCATTGATTCTTTTAAATATCATTCCAGTGGCTGTTATGAAAGTCTTATTATTTTAACATCAAAATTTTTTTAAGTGTATTTTTTTTATTGGAAATTGATTAAAACGACTATTATTTTATGTTTTATTATGTTTTGTATGTGAATATCTCTAGTAACGATTCGTTACTATTAAGAATTTCGTTTCAATTTAGATCAATTCAACGGTTGAGTAGCTGCCTTTTAACCTTTTGATATTGACCATACATGTGCGCGTCATGTGTTTAGCTCTCGTACACATTCGCTTTCAATTTTAGTCGCACATTATTTTCAAACCCACACATATTCTCACATTGAAGCTGTTTATATGAGCTCTATGTATATTTAAAATTTCAGTTTCAGTCGAGAGAGAACTTGTCTGTTGGAAGGTACAGCAAACAATTCTGCAGTTAAAGCGAAAAAATTGTGTTGATAACAGATGTCCGATTTGACTGAATAAGTTAAGATTAAAAGGTTTGAGTGAAATAGCCAAAAAATGGCACGTTTTGGATTTTTAGCAATTGCGGTAGCAAGTGTATTTTTATGTGTTTTATATGAAGGTATGTGAAAAATAGCATTTTCCTTAAGTGTGCAAAATATTGTTGCAAAAAAAATCAGAAGATTTGTAAAATAAAATGCACACATATTACAGGGGTGTAGTCACCTTTCAAAAGAAGATCAAGTTTATAGAAGGAAAGAATCATGCTCAATTTGGAGCAGTGAGAAGAAAAAGTGTGTTGTTGAAAAATATTATAAAATGTGTCAAATTTGATTCAGTCCCCTCAGTGCAGGCCCTCAAATGTTGGAGATGTGCTTCGAACCTAGCAGATGAAACATATTGCTCTGATCCATTTGATGCAAGCATCATCAGTAATAAGCAAAAAGAGTTAAATTATCGTGAATGCGAACAACCACCAGGCCAAGGAAATCCATACAGCCAAGCGTCTGTTCAAAAGGCTGTTTGCAAAAAACTGAAACAAACTGGTAGATTTTTATTGTTCTATTTGAGTATAATAGAAAAAAAACCAAGTTAATTATTATTCGATTGTTTCATTTAATTTTTCGAACTCCTTTTTCACTCAAGTGAATGGTCAACAAGTCATTACTCGATCATGCTACTGGGAAAAATCGGATGCATCAAAGAATGATTGTGCTAAAGGCGATTCCAAAACTGACTTTTGTGAAACTTGCCAAACTGATGGATGCAATGGTGCATCTCAATATGGTCCAACTGCATTTCTGATTGTTATTTCAATTTTAATGATCAAATTCTTTTTACCGTCATAATTTAGTTTTCTCAAATTATTTACCTATGCTAAGCCATGGACTTTTTTCTCATAGAGAAACATTTCTAATAGACTTTGTTTTGCCATAAATGAAAATAATTGTTGAATTCAATGTGTGAATATGCTTATTTTAATAACTTTTATTATTGATCAATAAAAAAAAACTCATGATAAAATTACGTTTCTGTTTATTCTTTTCATACGTTCAAAAATGAATTGCTTCAGCTGAGCGAAAAATTAGTATGACTAACGAATGAACTATTGCTGATAGTTCTTGTAATCTTTCAGCGAATGCAAACAACTATGCGAGGCCCACGCATCACGCATAACGCGAAATGACTGCATCTGGTATTCTTTCTAATACTCACGGTAGTAATATTTTACTATGTACAATGTATCATATCGTTAAGAATGATGTAATCTAAGCAATTTTAGTTTATTTATTTTTGAAGCGTATTTTAAAAAAAAAAGTATCGAAATTCGTGACTCGCTAATACCGACAAAAAATAGTTGTTGAATATTGTTGCCTAAATGCTTCAACATACTCAACTGAGCACTCGCGTCAAAATGGTTAACGCACATGAGCACGCAGTCAATAACTAAAAGGGGAATATTGGTAGAATCGTAGAATACAGAATGAATGTTATGTTGGTATTGGTTGTGTGTATCACGCACAATTATTTCACCTTGTATTGTCCCTTTTTAACGTTTTGGACAGGTGTAACTTCAGCTGAGCATTAATTAGATCAGTATGAAAGGAGTTCAACAAAGTATAATATGGTAGTGGTTTTTTTGCCACTTAAATTTGAAACAGTAAAATATGATTCGCTCTGAACTGTTGATGGTTGCTGCTATGGCTGTTATTGCATTTCAACCAAGTACGTATAAAAATACTTTTGTCTAACAAATAAAAAAAAAACCTTTAACACAACAATATTTTCATTTACGAATTCTGTTTTTAGCGTTTGCCCTCAAGTGTTGGTCATGTTCGAGTAAATTACAAAGTTCTTGTGGTGATCCCTTTGATGCTGATAACATAAACAATCGAGATAGCCGTAATGGTTATATTAGTGGTTATTTCGAATGCGACACCAAATGTATCAAAATGATAGAACTGGGTAAACAAAAAAAAAACACCTCTTTTATTCATTTATTATTGTTTATTATTTGTATTCTTACTTAACGTTATAATTTTGGTTTATTTCAAAGATAAATCAACATCGAGCGCAGCTATTGTACGAAGCTGTGTAAAACAACTTAGGGATATTGAAAAATGCAGGCTAGGAGCCAGCTTTGAAGATAATAAATTGTTAGAATTCTGTGACGTGTGTGATACTGATGGGTGCAATGGGGCAACGCAATACGATCAAACTGCACTTTTTGTCATCATTCCAGTAGCTATCGCAAAACTATTATCATAATAAGTTTTAATCGTCTCTAGTGTCTGTAGTTTCATTGTTCAATCATTCATTATGATAATTGTGTTTGAATTTTAATTGTATGCGTTAAAACCAATTTTTTAAGTTTCACGATCAAATTTAAGCATTCTGTTTCAATTATAAACTTCACGAAAACTTCATTGACATTTAATTCGATTGTGAAAATGAAAATTGTCAACTGCAGTTTATATCTACAGTGTTTCCCAAAATTTCTCATATTAGATGTGATTCTTTCGTTTAATTGTGCATTTTTTTCCATTGAAATCCAGTATTTTCGTTAATAATTTCGTCTACTTTTTGACATAGATTAGTTTGGTATGAAAAATCTATCATCGCAATACATCATTCGAAGCCATTTTTGATTTATTACATGTGAATCCAATATCATTACCATTCAAAAATATATCGAGTTTCATATTGTATCAAAACTCCAATGAAAATGTTTGGTTTTGATTCGATTCAATTCAAATTTTGTCATAACAATAAAATTATTGTTCTTTGAAATAAATCTTTTTGTGTTCACTTAATTCATTGATTTGTATCTTGTTAGGCGCCAGAAATTGTCAAATATATGTGCTTTGTTAGAGAGAAGCGATTGCCAGCTAAGTTCAAGACACTCACAGCAAGTGAATGGTGACGTCATGGTGGTGTGTTTGGGCACAGTTACACAGGCAACACGTTGTCTATCGAATGTGGAACAGTTATGTTATTGTTTACGCATCTGCGTATCACAAAACGATAGCTGCTCTATCAACGACGCGATTTTGGCGGTAATTTCTGCTTTGAGCTACAAAACTCATCAATATGAGTGGATAGTGTGCGGATCTATTCGTGGAATACTAGCGTTAAGCTCTGAATGCCTTAATACTGATTCTATATCACTGATTATTATGTATACATAATGTGTTGTGTATAACCTTGCCGCTTTTCTTGTCTGTTTTTTTTTGTCTCACATCGTCAAACCCAGAAAAAAAACAGAGGCCTCAGCTAAGCGGAACATTTATTAGATTATTCAGTTCAGAGGGAACTTATCTGCGGTAAAGTATAGTTCAGTGAAAACTTAGTGTAAAAATATCGATTATACTGTTTGATTGAACATTCAAATTTAAACCATTTGGAACAAAAGAACGGGTATAATGGCACGTTCTGAATTTTTAGCGATAGCTCTTTTTGCAATTTTTATGGTCATTCATTTTCAAGAAGGTGCGTAAACAGCCCATTTGAAATAGTTTGTTTTTTGTTCAAAATTGATATTTAGTGTTTTTTTGTATTTGAAATAAACAAATTATTCAATAAAATTGATCAATAACCTGTTTATCACTTGTATAGCATCTGCCCTTCATTGTTGGCATTGCAGTAATGTTGAGCAATCATATTGCGATGATCCTTTCAATGTTGATACACTAACTGAGGCACAAAAATCTGGAACCTATGCTGAATGTCCAGTACAAACGTTTGGAAATCCAGTTTGCATTAAAATGGTAACACACAGTGAGTATTCGTCGACGTTAATATTTTTTAAAAGACGAATCAAAACATAGTGCAATCAGTGAATGAGTACTTTGGTGATAAAGAGCAGTCGAATCGAGTTTTTTGTCAATCGAAATAACACTGTGTTTATATACCAAAATTACAAAAAAATGCGAACATTAAAGCGTTAAACAGAGGTGCAGTTTCATATTTAATTGATTTGCAATATCTTTTGAGTCGGTTTATTTTGTCATATCTTTGAACTTGACCTGGAATTGAAATTAAACTTGTCCCATTTGAATCAACAGAAGACAACGCAAAAACGGTTATAACACGAACGTGTGCAACCAGTCAAGAAGCAGCCCAAGCAACGTGTGATGCCACATCAAACGAAACAAACTGTGAAACATGCGACAGCGATGGTTGTAACAGTGCAGTCAAATATGGGCCAATTGCTCTGTTTATTGCTATTCCATTAGCTATTGCTAGAGTTTTATTGCTTTAAGCTTAAATTTTACTCCCAATGGAGCAATTACCAATATAATTAATAAATTTAATCAAATTTGTTTACGTTTTGCCAAAGTTTTTCTTACGATAAGCAATAATCTTTTTATTTGTTTCCATTATTTCGTTTTCTACGATCAGTTAAAAATGTATTGTTGAAAATGTATTAAATTTGAAAGAATAATGTATGTTGATTGTTCATTTAAAAGTGGTTGGTCGTGGAAAGTTTCTTTTCGAAGGACCCTTTGGCCCTCCCATAACCCTTTAGATTCGTCAAATTTGCACATATCTCTCTTAAATAGATTAATCTGCTTTAGATTATGCTTTTGTTGTTAAAACATTATTTATTATTATAACGAACGGTTGATCACAGTTCGTTGACAAATAGAGTATTTGATTTCAACAAATATTTACATTTGTTTGCAATTCGAAATTAAAGTGTGTCGAAAACACAAGCTAAAACACCACATGCCTGTTTTTATTATCACATTCCCCTGAGAAGATATATGCAACAGCATAAGGTCAAGAATATGTGAAATATTCAGATTTGCTTGAGACGAAATATAAACAAAATGAGCATATCGAATCTGTGTGTGGTCTATCTATAAACTGCAAGATTATATCCAAGGTGATTGTGCCATAATAAATATTAGCTTGATAATATTTGTATAAGAAAAATTCCTTTGTGTGTTTGCTTTTTAGAGAAAGTTATTTTGTGTGTGTGTCAACCCAGTAAAAACTTGTCAAAAAAAAAAGAATAATCACATCTCATGCGTCAAAACTCAGTTTGTCACACACAAAAAAATGAGCTGACCTCTAAATGGGATTCGGATTTTCATTTTTGTTTTGAATATTCATTCGTTTGCGTTCGGATGATTCATTCTAAAAATGTATGATCTTCGCATGTGATTATTCTGAATTCGAATGTGCTTTTGATTTTATATTGAATATTAAGTGATTATAAATCATTCTGCAGACACGGAATATTGTATTGTTTTCGACCACCAGTTTTGTTCGTGTCATTTGATTTTTCTATTTATTATCAAAATTGTCGAAACTTTAATCTCTTTCATGTTCCGTTGGTAGAAAAACATCTATTTAGTAATATTTCATGTTTTCAATTATTCCCAAACTTGTAAGCATTAACAAATATTCAAAGATGATTGCCAATTGTGTGTTCACATTGAATATTTGTATGCATTAAATTCAAATTTCTAATGTGGTAGAGTAAAATGTAATAACTCAACCGCTAGTTTGCATTTGACAGCCTCATCCTTCCAACACCAAAGGAACAAGGGGAAACGTATTTCGGAGTTTGCACTGGAAGTAAAAAGTGGTTCGATACAAAATGTCTCTGCTTGCTCGAAAGCTGTGATTTTACATGGAAATTCATTTGGGAAGACAGAGTTCTATGAATAGACATCGCAACTTTTATTGACTGTTTTCAACGACTGCCATGTTTTCAATTATAGTTAATGTTTTAGAAAATATTATCTTTCATTTTCGGGTACTTATACAAAGGTATTTCACCAAACACCCTTGATTCTGTTGGCCAGGCGGAACAATTTTCACAATCTTCTAGAAAGCTTAGGAGCAACGGAGTTTGGGCAACTTATAAAGCCAAACATCATATTTTGGGCTATATTTTCGGAAACCGTCAGGGAATTTTTACTATCAAACAATTGTTTAAAATTTTGAATAAGTCTAACGCATATACGATCACATACGCATAATATACAGAACAGTAGAACTAGCGATCGCTAAAATATAAATCAAATAGTCATTTGTAAATTTACTTTTGTTCAATAAACATCTGAAATAAAAATGTAATTTCACAACTCCATTATTTCACCATATATATGGTCGCATTAATGTCAACTACCTTTCGCTAACCTATATAAAACTTCTTGAACAAAGGATTTTATGAGAATCTCAGTTTGGAAGAATTTAGGCCTGAAAATTCGCGTATGCTCATCTAGAATCGTGATTGTGAAATAGAAATGATTGGATGCATCGTAAAGTCATAAGTTATACAAAGTGTAAAAAAGTATTTAAAAATCATAAATTTTTCAGATTTTGTTTTGTGCTTTTGCCATAAGAACTTATGTGAACCCACTTAAATTCGATTTATTTGTGAAAGTAAAAATGTTTTAAAATAAATCCATTTCTCCCCTGGAATCATATTGATACTTGGCAATTTTTGAACTGTTATTTATTGAGTGCAGATTAAATGCAACTATTTGGCCAAGTAACATTTTTTTACTCCTGGCTTTCGTTTTCACACAATTTTGATGGCAATCAATATCATTACAGGAAAAGAAGACATTTTTCGCACATAATGCATTACATGTGGTTCATTGGTTGCGCTGTTATCATCGAGTGTACTCATACTATGCTTAGTCTCATAGTGATATTTGAATAATTTTAATGAATTTGGAATCAATTTTCATAGACGACGTTTCTTTAGAACATCTGGATTGTTGAGAAACATCAACTGAACAACTGCCAAATATCACTATCAGTATACTTAGTGACCACAGCGCCGAAGCGTGATAAACAACAGTTGCGTCTGCTGCATTATGACATGATTACATCATCTTAACGATATTCTTTTGTACTACAAACGCAACTCAGTAATAACAATAAATGGAAAGAAATGCTAAAATGAGTACGTGGACTATGACCGCTCAAATTTGTTTGCATGTTATTTCTATACCAGCAGCGTCATAACACAGACATCAGTTGCTGAAATTTTAGTAATTATGTGTATGCAATTACGTTTCATCATAACGAGAACCTCCGAATAGTGGAAAAAAATGTCTTTGGTAAAACACCTTGTGCTCAACAGGCAAGAAAAATCCAATTATTCCTAAACTTGGGGACATTAAAAATATTCAAAGATGATAAGAATTGCTTTTCAACGTTCAGGTAATTGAACACATTAAATTTAAGGTATTGTGTTCTAAAGTGGAAGAATAACATAAAGTCACAAAACCGTAAGTGTGAATTTGACTGTCTTATCCTTCCAACACATGCGATGAGATCATCAAGATATTAGAATTCCGCCACATATAATCACATTCGATGATTATATCATCGTTTGTTCGCACTACAATCAAAATTCACTAATACTACCATGTCATTTCCAAAGAGCACAAAAAACAATGATCGTGAAATAAATAATAACCGCTATACGCTCACAAGAGAAACCACTTTAATGGTTTGCATGCATATACATTAATCTATATATAAACATTTTTTTCTACTAAATTAGTGTCGGGTTCTTTTCGGCAAACCTGCCTCAGCTATGCAAAGGATTTTACGCGAATTTCAGTCTGGAAGAACTTCTCTGCAGAACAGCGCGTGCTTTGAGTGGAATTCATTTGGTTTGGCTGAGCTAGTAAATTGAAAAAAACAAAATTGTTTTGATCATAAAAAAAAAGAAATATTTAAGAAAATGAAACGTTGTGCATTTTTGGTGGTTGTTCTTACTGCAGTTTTTATTCAACAAGGTATGTAAAACGTCGAACAACTGAACAATGATTACATTGCGGATTGTTTATCACGGAGAACAGCAGTTCTCCCAGTGGCGCACCAAAAAAACACTTTTGAGTGCAACACTATATATACGCGAGTTTTCGGATTCTGTGTTGCCGACCGATGTCATTCGTGGAATAGGCATTGGCGTGTAGCTTAGGACCAAACTAAACGAAAGCCGTCGTCAAAATGAATTTTTGTGGAACCAAAAAAAATTTCGCTTGGGGGACGTATGGGGGTGTTTTTTTCAGATTATATAGCATATCACCCGGTGAGTAACCTTGACCACTGTCGTTGAAGGACCAATCGATAGTACTCCTCAATACCTTTCCAACGAGTGCTCAACCATCAAAATCGGTTGACCCGTTCAAAAGTTGTGTACGTTTTCCCGGAAAGGGGGGTTTTCGCTGAAAATTGGGTTTGGTATGTTTGTGTGTGTGTGTGTGTGTGTGTGTGTGTGTGTGTGTGTGTGTGTGTGTGTGTGTGTGTGTGTGTGTGTGTGTGTGTGTGTGTGTGTGTGTGTTCGTGTGTGACTTTGTAGTTTGTCTCGATTTCTGTGATGTATAACATTATTTTTAGGGAGTGTGAGGGGCAGTTCAAAACCGTCGAGAACGGCCGAATTTCTTTACATATAAGAAAATAAGCAGGGGGAGAGTGTCGAGGAGTCGATTTTTTTCAAAATTGCATAGCTCCACTAATACACAAGGTAGAAAATCCGCAGATACCACAAATGAAAGGTATTGAGCTAGGCTTTAAATAAGTTCGCAGTATGAAAGAAATCTGTAATCGGGTTTGGTCACCACATTGAAAAAACCAAAAAATCGAAAATCGATTTTTTTGGTTTTTCGTCATTTTGACCCCCGTACCCATTTTCTAAAATTCTGAAAAACTACACTTTGGTAGTACACAGTATGAAAGTTGGAATTTCACTCATCATTTTTCGCAAAAATTGGGTTTTGGCTATATGTGTGTCAGAGTTGACACTATCAAATCAAGTTGTGATATAATACTGAATATGATAACATAACATGCTCGCAACTCATATATCACAATCGATATACATTATAATTGGCTTTCGATCGGCGCCTATTGACTCGATTTGGAGGAAAATTTGGATTACAAGTAAAAAAAAACCAAAAACTTCGAAATCGAAATTTTGGCTCATTCTGTCATATCTTCGCCGCATTTACTTCAAAGGTACTCAAAATTTGCAATTCGATCGATGGAGTTGAACAGAATTTGATGATATATCTCGAAAAGTTGTTATTTTTGAGTGTTTTTTACAAATAAACCTTACAAAACTACTGATATAAGATGAAAAAACCTCTGAACGAGGTATAAACAGAGTGGCGCACCTAAATATCCTGCCCACAAAATGACTGATATCACATTTTACGTGGCGCTGTTGAATTATATATTTTTAGTTCAACGCTTTTCAAATAATTCAACAAACCTTTCCATGATGGCATCAATTGAAATTTGAACTAGTGTGCGCCAGTGCGAGTGCCGAATGAAAACGTGAATTGTATTACGGGGGAAAAATAAATTCATTTTGTTTACACAAATATTTCGGTTTGAATCGTAGCCTAACTCTAATCGAATTGTCAGAAAAGCGCACTTTGCTCGCGCTGGCGCACACTAGTTCAAATTTCAATTGATGCCATCATGGAAAGGTTTGTTGGATTATTTGAAAAGCGTTGAACTAAAAATATATAATTCAACAGCGCCACGTAAAATGTGATATCAGTCATTTTGTGGGCAGGATATTTAGGTGCGCCACTCTGTTTATACCTCGTTCAGAGGTTTTTTCATCTTATTAGATTTACGAAGAAATTACTCATGCTGTATTAAGTTAACACTGTTTTCAATCAATAAAAAAAAAAAAAAAAAACACCTGAAAGACCCAAGGATAATCAAAATGTGCATTAAACATGTGTAATGTGTAATCCATTAATCGTTCAATAAAATGTTTTATGATTTATTTAGCATTTGCGCTAAGATGCTGGGATTGCAATAATGTGGAGCAATATTGTGGTGATCCATTTTCCGGGGACAAACTCAATCCTCAAAACTTCGTAGAGTGTCCAGCACGGACGTGGGGAGAGTCAGTTTGTCTTAAAATAAAATCATCATGTAAGTATCGACGAATAACAGTTAATTTTATTTTATGCATTGTTCATTTATTCCAATATACGTTTGCTCACCTTGGATCATGTTTGCGAGTAATAATGATTCAAATTGTCAAAAGTAACATTTAAATTGCACGTATTTTAGTAGTGACTGGTCTTATTGTTAAATAACACACACAAATTCCAAAAATAGAAATGATTGGATACATCCAAAAGTCACCATGCAAAGTAATTTATTGAAATAGCGTATAAAAACTTGATTGTTAGTTGTGAGCTGTTTCGAACAAACGATGGATAGATCTCATTAATCGCAATTTGCGATTCGCAAATATTTATACATCAATATTATTTTTAGCAAGAAACGGCTGCAAAGAGTAGATAGGTTTATAGTTTATAGAGATATTGAATTTGAACTGATTCCACATTTTATTCAAACAAATTTTGATGCCATTACAAGTGTTTGTAGATGTCAATCAATAATAACTTGAATGTTTTTTTTTATTCGTGAATTTAGCCACGGGTCTTGTTACGCGAAAGTGTGCAAACAGTGAGCAAGAGGGTCAACTCGCATGTAAGCTTGGACTTGGATCAGAAGTAGCAGATATCTGTGAAATTTGTAAAACAGACGGATGCAACGGTGCCGCTCAATATGGTCCCTTAGCTTTGTTGGTTACGATTCCGGTGGCAGTTATGAAAATTTTATCATTGTGATGCTGGTCTTTTTTTGCATCCAATTTGTTTTTCTTATAAGCCAATGGAGTGACCAGTGACCATTTTACCATTTAAAATTAGATTTATTCCTGCATGCAATATCTAGATTCAATTCTCTTGGCAAATGGTTTGAATCAGGAGCAGTCAAGTTATATGTTCTTAAATAAAATATAGTTTTAACATATTAACATGAAGAAATCGAATTTTTCTTAGCAAATTTGACATTTTTACTATAAAATATGAAACAAAATACCAACACCATGAAAATGGGCGCGAATTTATTTTGCAAAGAACCAGTAAGAAATTGGTTTGAAATCCAATTCATATTTCAGAAAAAATAATTCTACTTCACAGTCCCGACGGCCAACGTTGAATGTGGAAAGAGCCGTTCATAAACAACAACGAGAAATATGCACGAAAAACAAACAAAAATAACATTTGTGTATATGCGACGCATATGAAATGATTACATCATCTTATCGATATTCTTTCGCACTATAAACACTCTCAATAATACCAACAAATAGAAAGAAACATTTTGAATGAGTATGTGGACTACTATGAACGCATAGATTTGTATGTATGTTATTTCTATAACTGTAGCGCCGTGACACACAGACATCAGTTGTGTTACTGCAAAACAGTGAGCAGCTAGAATAGTTGAAGCGATGAGAATAGCTACGTAATATGGGCAAATTGCAGCTATAAGAGAATCAAAACTAGTTACGCCCAAAAATGTCACATTAACATGCGTGCTAAGTCTCTCTTTGTATGAATTTAATGCACAACTTTTGTACGGTTCCCTTTTTGTGCGAAGTACACCATAATACGTTTATATTCCCATCAGTTTAGTTCAAAATTGTGCCATTCTATCATTCTCGCTCTCTCTGCTGCCTCAAATCTTATTTGATTCATCATTCAGTTTAGTTTCAACGGTTCCACTAAATATCTTCAACCGGACAAGATAAAGATAATTTAGTCAAGAAATAACTTGTCTGCGGTAGAGTTCGATGCAGATACACTTGAGTAAGATATTTAATATGAAAAACGACAGAGTAATAAACAAAAACAAATATGACGCAGTTTGGATATTTGGTAGTCGCTGTTATCATTGCTATTTCAAGTCAAAAAGGTATGTAGTGATATATACAGTTCCAGACATTTTTAGGAAGAATCATCAGAAAATTACAAATAAAAGCAGTTTACAGAAAAAAATATATATTCAATGAAAATACTTCCATGTATTGCATTATATGTATGTGAGTATTATTATATTTGTATATGGATTTCAGTGCACTCTAGATCACATTTTTAGTAACATGGCATGGAATGATATTGTTGAATTATTCGAAGAGCTCTGGACCTAAGATATATAATTCACTAGTAATTTTGTAAGATTAATTTGTTGAAAAATACTTAGTAATGGCAACTTTTCTTATAATAATTGAAATATTATCTTTGCCAGATTTTGGGTTTTAATTGGTTTACGTTATTAATACTCTGTATTTCATCAAACACCTCCAAATTTGTAGTCCAAATAGAATAAATTTCAAAAAAATTTAGGAGCAACGGAGTTTAGGAAACTTATAAAGCCAGGACATTAGTCCACAGCCGCACCCAATAACACGCTTCCGGCTGGGAAGATTACAATGTCATTGTTCATGGAATTGAACAAGGATTAAATCGTGGTGGCTCGGCTGGTTCCAGCCCGTCAAGGTTCCAACTGGAGTCAAATATTTTTGCAAACCGCCAGGGAATTTTTAGTATCTACATTTTTTTTTCATTTTGAACAGATCTAACGCATATATATGAATCTGATATATAGCAACAAGAACTAGCAATCGCATAAGTATAAATCAAAGCAATCTCTAAAATATAAATCAAATAGTCAGTTGTAACTTTATGTTTGTTCAATAAACATCTGAAATAAAAATGTAATTTAACTCCATTATTTCATCACATATATAAAAAATTGTTTTTTTTTTCTAGATTATTGTCGGCTTCTCTCTGCGTCAGTTAAGCAAAGAATCTAATAAAAACATAATTTTGGAAGAACTTCTCTCCAAAACACAAGCTTTTGAGTGAAATTCATTTGGTCTGGTTGAGCTATTAAATTGAAAACAATTGTTGAATCATAAAAAAAGAAATATTCCGGAAAATGAAACGCTGGGCATTTTTGGTGGTTATTCTCACTGCTGCTTTTATTCAACAGGGTATGTAAAACGTCAAACAATTGAACAATAATTACATTTCGTTTTTTTTTTTGGTAAATTTACAACGAAATTACTCGTGCTTTGTTGAGTTAACACTGTCAAATCAATGAATCAAAAGCAGATATACAAAAACCTGAAAGACCCAAACTAAATGTTCATTGAAAATGTGGAATCCATTAATCGTTCAATGAAAAATTTATGATTTGTTTAGCATTTGCGCTGAAATGTTGGTTTTGCGTTAGTGAAGTTGATAAATTTTGTGGTGATCCATTTTCGGGAGATAAATCTAAAGAGGCTGGTGCTTATATAAATTGTTCCGACTCGAAAGATTCAGTTTGTGTTAAGATGAAATCATGTAAGTATTCGTCTATCAAGAAATCCATATATATATATTTATAGTTAATTTAATTTTTTACTCATTTATTTCAATATGCATAACATGCTCAACTGGCATCATGATTGCGAATAATAATGATAAAAATTGCCAACATTTATTTGAATTTCATGCATTTTAATAATGACGGGTATTTTTGTTAAAAAAACAAAGAATAAAATTTCCGCTCTTATCTCAATCGAGTCAATCCGCATAACAGATCTTTTGAGCGAGTTTTAACACACTTTTGAGTTTTTTTCTCATGATTAAGTTCAACTGTTTTCATCGAGTTAACATTTGAGTGAAAATTTATGGCAATTAGAGTGTTAATGACAATTAAGTCCCAAAAAAAGGTCAACAGTTAATTGGCAATCATTGAAATATGCTCAAATAATACATTGCATTCAATTGCTAAGATCGATTGTAGAAAGTTTTTTCGATAGATTTATTGAGCTTAAAGATGCGATTAGTAATTTCAAACCTTGGTTAAAGATGAAAAGATATGGACTTTAACATATAAAATCCAAAAATAGAAATGGTTGAAAAAATCGTAGAGTCGCAAAACCTAGGGGGATTTAACTATTTGCGAATGCCAGGTTATTCGCAGAAAAGACACATAATTCGCAACAAACTATACAAAAGAGCGTTTATTCGTACAAAATACACAGCATTCGCACATAACACCGCCATTCGCACGTCCGCTAATTTACGTTTACACAGAGCATTCGCAGGCATTCGTAAACATTCGCGAATGACTCATTTAAGTAAACATGTCAGAAGCAATGACAACAAGCACACAGTTATGGCACAAAAAATAATCACACAATGCATTAATGTCACACGAGAATTTGTTCAAAAATCAACACGTGCCTTTGCAGAGAAATGTAGACAAAATCATTGCCACAAGTGAATTTGATTCGGAAAGTGCGTTTTTAAATTTGAGTAAAATATTATGATTCAATTGTCATTCTCCAGTATTCACCGAAACGTCAGCATTCGCATTCGCAAAAAAAATGAAGAATTCGCAAGCATTTGCACGCATTCGCACGCATTCACAATTATTTACTTTAACATTCGCAGCCATTCGCAGCCATTCGCAGCCATTTGCACCCATTCGTACGAGTCAAATCCCCTTTGCGCAAAACAAAGTAATTAACTGAAATAGCTTACTACTACTATATTTTAATGATATGATGCATTTTTCATAAGAATGTCAAGGAAAAGTTCAAGGTACTCGCCAATCCGGTTCTAATAAATTGTTCCAAACTAGTACGCTATTTTGAATCTGGCTGAATTTAATGAATACGATTAATGGTGAAGAACATTCAAATCTTTACATTTTTTGGGAAAAATCCGTCATTTCCCTAAAAAAATAATATTTTATCGGCAGTATATAAAAACTTTAATTGATGGTTAGGTCTCATTGGAGTCGAATGTTTAAATGAATTTGTTTTTTGATTTAGCTCATCTATGATTTTTTGATTAATCGCTAAACATCGAAATTAATTTTATGCAAGAAATTATTCAGCGCAATATTGAATTCGAATTGATTCCAGATTGTATTCAAACAAATTTCGATGCCATTACCAGTTTCGGCAGATGTCAATTAATGGTAACTTGAATGTTTTTTTTTATTCACGAATTTAGCCGACGGCGATGTGTGGCGAGGATGTGTGGAAAATGAGGAAAAGTGGAAAGAAGTATGTCATGATGGATTTGAATCAAAGGATGCAGATATTTGTGAAATGTGTAAAACGGACGGATGCAACGATGCTGCTCAATATGGTCCCATAGCTTTGTTGGTTACAATTTCGATGACAGTTATGAACATTTTATCAATATAACGCGGGTCTTATTTTTGCTTCTAATTTGTTCTCTATCATCTATTAAAGTGACCGTATTAAATTTACATCCAATGTTTGCCGGCCAATTTCAATAAAAATTATTTGAAAATATGAAAACACAATTTCTATAAAGGTATTGATTTAATGAAACCTCACCATTAACTTTTTCTTAAGTAAATCAATTCAATTCCATGTTATTGAGCATAGTTTGTATATTCTTCTTGAACAGTGAACATTATTGACCAGTGAAATTCTAGGTTGAATTTCCAAAACAGCATATGATAGAAGTGTTCAATAGAATTATCAAAATTGATTACTATGGTTTCATTGCTCTATTTTTGGTAGCTACCAACGAATTTAAAGCTGATTTTTGAGATTGCAAGCTAATCACTTGCTTTGGCATATTTTTTTTTCTTTTGATTATATCTGATATTTTAAGCAAATATTTGTTCAAAGTATTCAATCCATCTCAATCGGCTGAAATACTAATCGGTTCAAAATAATTAGAGAGATCAAGTAGATAACAGGACGGAACTCGATTTCAGAGTTGAAAAATTGCAATTTATTCCGCAAAATAATTATTCCGTCATGTTTCCGTGAAAGTGAATTGAATGAAGTGAAGATATGTACATAACCCAAAATCAGTATTAACTACGTTAAGTGATGTGAACGAATAATGCTATGTTCTTCTAGGAACTGCGGGTGCGGACCCTCAACAACTGTCTCTCTATGTAGCACTTTGAAATTTTTTTATTGGTTGATATAAACAAGGAAAGCACCTGATAATTTCAATAAAGTCGTAAATTGATAAATTGGAAAGTTTGATTAAGTGACGATCTGCTATATCAACCAATTCAAGTGAAATTGTTGAACTCTCACTTTTAAGCGAAATAGAAATTAATCTTTTGGGCGCTTGTAGCGATAAAATATCGCGATCAAAATGTTCAAGTTGTTCTTGTAAAGCGAGATACCGACTATTGAGTATTTCCCCAGGGGCGAGTCAGGATTGATTCGCGAGCCACCTATGCATTTGTACGAGTCAACGTGATTCTCTGTGCATAATTACGAATCAATATGACTGAATCAAAATAAATGACAGTTTTTGAATCAAATCAACGAATTTATACACAGAAATATCAGAATAAAGCAAAATGGGATAGGAATATTTCATATTTTTGAGTGATTTTTATTAAATTCAATTTCATTTTCAAGGCACAAGAAACTATATTCAATGTTTTAGTGCTCCGAATATTCTGGAATTTTGCCGATCGATTTTTCAAATTGGCTGAAAATGAAATTGTTTAGATGAAAATTGTTTAGATGCACTTTCCATCGATTGTCGTTGGGAAATTTGAAACACAAAACTCACCATCTTTCGAAATCCGTTTGTTTTTTTCACTGGCAATTTGAATCCGAATTTGACAAAACATTCAAAGGCATTGAGAAAGCATATACGTATGACACACTGACTCGTGGTGATTCGCAGCTATTCCATGCGTTTTATGTGTAGCGACTCGTGTGCACGTATGTATGGGATTTGGCAAATCACCGCGAACCAGTGCGAGTTTTTGCTGTTCATACGAATCTTCATGTATTTTTTGCGAATCTCTTATGACTCGAGGTTACAAATAGCCCCTAGGTATTTCCTTATGACAACTGTTCAATTAGAGAAAAAATTCGCACTGTTTAATCTACTTGTGATATCGTCGGTCAGTTTGTGTTTTTGTAATGTTCGGATGTTACTTGTTCAGCGATTACATAATGTTCCACAAAAATAGAATATAGACGATTTCAATCAGTATAAATAGAGCAGTGAAAAGCATAAACCGCATTAGTTTTCTTCGAGTACACTTGGCAAGATGACTTCAGTAACTGCTCTTTTGTTCGTTGTATTGACAGCTTCTGTCTTTTATTTGGGCTCAGTCCATGGGATGCCAAGTCTCAGCGATATCAATAATAACGCAACTTTGGCTGGAGGAGAGGATTCCGTTTTGCTGACGCCTGCATGTACACGTTATGGTTGTTGGAAGGGATATTGCTGGGCATATTGCAGTGAACACGACCGTGACTGGTGTTACACTACCAGAGGAAGCTCACAAGATCGCAACTACGTTACATGCCAGGGTGATGGCGATTGTAACGGATGCTGGAAGTGTGCTGCAGCATGTGCTTCTGGAAACTAAACACTCACCAAATCAAGAAGATACGCAGTTCTTTTCCATATTTGACCTAAGTAAAATTGTTTGAAAGAAAAATTCTTTCCAATTTTACAGTTTCAAAATCAAATAACGGCTTAAATTGATTGAAAATTATATGAAAATATTAGATTGTTAACCATTTTTTTTGAATTTCCTTAATAAAGTTTCATTATAAATTGCAATAATGGCCTTTTTCCGTTCAATCTGATTCAAAATATGCAACAATAAATGGGTTAGTAATTTGGGTTAAAATAAAGATCATTTATTTGTTCAATTTTTCGATTTTAATCATTTCGTACAATTATTTCAAAGTTTCGTAAACAACACATTTTTCGTTGAAAGCTTTCACGTTTAGTTGAAAGATACACATGACTTCAAATCTCATTAGCCCCAAAGTTTATTAATCAAATCCATCTCAGAGATAAAGTGCTAGCACGAAGTTCATTTTCAGCTCTCGCAATATTGGTAACTTTTTCGTGCATTTTTGGAATGAAAAATGTCAGTATGCCTGCACCTATAAAATAAATATGGTAAAGCATACTTTTGTATAACATTAATGTTAAATATGATAAAAAAAAATTACCACTTCCAATTACCTATTAAACTTAATCCTGATAAATGAAAGACCTTTTCACAATGATGGTCGAATAAAATCGCCACAGTGTTAGAACTAAATACCCCTCACAAACGTCCAAACATTTGCGATATGCTAACAGCTGTATTCGCTTGATTGGTGGTATTTAGACGGTAGCCTTTTTTACTCGAGATTTTTGTTTTTCAGGACATTTACAAAATATATTGGAATCTGAATTTACTTTCGTTTCATGGCGTCATCAAATGGCGACAGTTGAATATGAATATAGATTAAATCATTTGTCACATAAATCTTTGAATTGCGTTTTAGTCTCGTTGATAAAATTGCGATAAAAGATATTTTTTCATAGAATAGCACTTATTTAACAGTATATACAGTTGTTTATCTTCTCCACATTTTTATTCTGCAGCTATAATAATAAACGTAACATAGAAAGTAATAAGTATATCTCTCGATCAATGAATGACATTCATAATGGGCAAGCCCATTCTTATCAAATTCTATTGAAGGTCATTAGATTAATAATAGACTCTCGAAATTCCACATATTGAGAAATTTGAAGCAACTTCAATATAAAGTTCAGATCATAAAAAGTTCAATATTAGCATCAGCTTTACAGGTGAAATCACCGAAATTCCACATATTGAGTATAGTGCACAGCATAGTGAAACTTCAAGGACTAATTTTACATCTTCGATCTTATAAATACAAAAACATCTCTTTTTTTTCTCACAGAATCCAAGATGAACAAACAACTAATCCAATTTCTCATCTTCTCTGTGGTCATGTTGAGCGTAATTTCTTCGATGAACGGACATGACCACTTCGAGTGGAATGGATGCATGTGTCAAAAGGGTGGTGTAAGAGGTGGCCATTGACACTGTGCATGGGATAATAAATTATCATCAAAGTACTTTTGACAAGGTCTTAGATTACACGGTAATTGATAATAAGTCGAAAAAAATATTAATAAATAAAACACTAAATAAGTCACTTCGAGTGCTTGAATACTGCAGGGACACTGTGAGTCAAGTCGAATCGTGGCCTAACTTTAATCGCACTGGCGCTTTAGTTCAAATTCTTAGTAATATGACCTTGATACTTCTTGAATTGTTCAAATAACATTTGAGCAAACACATATTTCATTAGCGCCAAGCAAAATTTGATATAAGTCATTTTGTGGGCAGGATCTTTCAGGGTACAATGTACTTCATTCAGAGGTCTTTCCATCGGACATCAGCAATTATGTAAGGTCAATTTGTTGAAAAATACTTAAGAATGACAACTTTTCTTGGGGCTAATTGGTTGACGTTTTCTTTTCGTCTTAAACTCTTCATTTCATCAAACACCTCCAATTTGTAGGCCAAATAAAATAAAGAATGATGAACACTTTGGAATCATTTTACAAATATATGCAAAATACAGTGTTGCCACTGTTTATACATAGTGTTTATACATGAATTGTCAAATGATTCCAATTTCGGCTGAAAATGTTCATCATTCTTTCAATATTTTCTAGCAAGCAACGGAGTTTGGGAAACTTATAAAGCCAAACATCATATTTTAGGCTATATTTTATATATTTTCGCAAACCGCTAGGAAAACTCTACGCATAAATATGAATCTAACATAGCAACAAAAACTAACTAGCAATCGCATAAGTATAAATCAAAGCAATCTCTAAGATATAAATCAAATAGTCAGTTGTAACTTTACGTTTGTTCAATAAACATCTGAAATAAAAATGTAATTTAACTCCATTATTTCATCACATATATAAAAAATTGTTTTTTTTTTCTAGATTATTGTCGGCTTCTCTCTGCGTCAGTTAAGCAAAGAATCTAATAAAAACATAATTTTGGAAGAACTTCTCTCCAAAACACGAGCTTTTGAGTGAAATTCATTTGGTCTGGTTGAGCTATTAAATTGAAAACAATTGTTGGGTCATAAAAAAAGAAATATTCAGGAAAATGAAACGCTGGGCATTTTTAGTGGTTATTCTCACTGCTGCGTTTATTCAACAGGGTATGTAAAACGTCAAACAATTGAGCAATAATTACATTTTGCTTTTTTTTGGTAAATTTACAACGAAATTACTAACCAAAGAAAAAATTATTATTTATTTAGCATTTGCTCTGAACTGCTGGTTTTGCGATAGTGAAGATGATAAATTTTGTGGTGATCCATTTTCCGGAGATAAATCTAAACATGATGATGATTATAAAGAGTGTCCCAACATACTGAATGAATCAGTTTGTCTTAAGATGAAATTATCATGTAAGTATTCGTCTATTAATAGTTGATTTTATTTTTTACTCATTTATTCCAATTTGCATATTCTCTCAGAGACGAAATATCGCACACTCAGTTCAAAGTCCGTCTCACTTGTATGAGAGATAAACCGTTCGTGTGCGCTGCTATGCTCACTACGATGAATGTGGCAGCGTATTCAACAGAATCACAACAGATTGAGTTAACCGTTCTGAACGATGTGCGCACAGCTTCTCACTCAAAATCTAATGCGAAGAAGAATTTTTCCTTTCTTCCTTTCTCTCTTTCTTCTTCATCTTCTTCACTTCGTAGCTGTGAGTTTATGTGCGCACGGCGTTTGAGTCAACAGACACTCAAGTTTTTGTGAATTATCTTCCACTGTTACTCATTCGGTTCGTGTGCTGTATGCCGCACACAGAACTGAGCTGTTTTCACTACTCGTCGCGCACACTCAGTGCGCTAGATCATCTCTGTATTCTCTTGTTGAATAACATATAAAATCCAAAAATAGAAATGCTTGGAAAAATCGTAAAGTCGCAATACAAATAAATTCATTGAAATAGCGTACACTACCATCAGAAAGTTTGAGACCATACAATGCATTTTTCATAAAAATGTCAAGGAAAAGTTAAACTCACTCGGTACTCGCAAATTCGGTTCTTATATTCATTTTTTCAAAACAAGTATGCCATTTTGAAGCTGGCTGAATATAATAGATTCGATTAATGGTGAAAAATCCATCACTAAAAAATAACATCATATCGGTGTGTAAACACTTGAATCAAGATATGTGTGCTGTTGTGTGTCGAACATATGATGGTTAAGTCTCATTGAAGCCGGATGTTGAACACAGTTTAAACGAATTGGTTTTTTTATTGATTTAGCTGATCTGTTGTTTCAAAATTGACTTGTGATTAATCGCTAATAATAATAAATTAATTTTATGAAAGAAACCATGGTTGGACAGTGCACTGCAAGGGCCAGATGGTTTATCGCAATATTGAATTCGAATTGTTTCCAGATTTTATTCAACCAAATTTCGATGCCATTACCAGTTTTAGATGTCAATTGATAATAACTTTAATATTTCTTTTATTCACGAATTTAGCCGAAGGCCATGTGCTGCGAACTTGCGCACTAAGCAAGAAAGATGTGAAACGCACATGTGATCGTGGATTTGATTCAAAGAAAGCGGATATTTGCGAAACTTGTAAAACGGACGGATGCAACGATGCTGCTCAATATGGTCCCATAGCTTTGTTTGTTACGCTTTCAATGGCATTTCTGAACATTTTATCTTTGTAGCGCGACTCTTTTTTGCTTTCAATTTGTTCTTTTATTAACAATTAAGGTGACTGTATTACAATTTAAAATTGTAAGCAATATTTGGATCCAATCCACATTTGTATTCAGTTCAAAGTTTCACTACCTTCAATTTGAAGTATCAAAACTTTTGTTGAATTCAAAAATATCATAACTGTCTATCTTTTTTTCCTGAATTCTCTCCACTTCGGGGTCTCGGCGACTATTGCCAAATGTGTGAAGCACTGTTCAGAAACAACAACGAGAAATATGCGTAAAAAACAAACAAAAATAAGATTTGTGTATATGCGACGCATATGAAATGATTACATCATCTTAACGATATTCTTTCGCACTATAGTGAAAACACTCACGAATACCAATAAATGGAATGGAACATTTCGAATGAGTATGTGGACTATGAACGCTTAGATTTGTATGTATGTTATTTCTATAACAGCAGCGTCGTGACATAGAGGCAACATAGACATCAGTTGTGTTACTGCAAAACAGTGAGCTGCTAGAATAGTTCAAAATTGTGTCATTCAGTCGTTTTTGCTCTCTCCATCGCTTCAAATCTTTTATGATTCATCATTCAGTTTAGTTTCAACAGTTCAAAAAAAATTCCTCGAACCGAACAAGATAGAGATAATTCAGTCAAGAAACAACTTGTCTCTAGTGAAGTCCGAAGCAGATACACCGAACCAAGATACTTAAGAAAAACAACGATTAATTCAGAACAATATACTAAAACAAATATGACGCGTTTTGGATATTTGGTAATCGTTGTAATCATTACTATTTCAAGTCAAAAAGGTATGTGAAAGTACTACAGATTTTTGGAAAAACTCAGTGAAAAACATTGGCAACATTATACACAAATACATTATATTACATTGTTTGAATGAAAACATAAATAAAATCACTGACAGGTGTTTTACCACTGGGAGCTGTCAATGTATTTGAACTTAAACTTTCATACGGATGTATCAGTGCACAATAGGTGAAACACCAAAACAAACACATGAAGCCAATCGGTGATAGACAATCACATGAGTGTTATACATTGCTTAAGCCATATAGTAATAATATATTTGTATATTTTGGATTTTACCTTCATTAAAGCCAGTTATAACTAAAAGAAACCGTTTCGAAGTTCGTTCATTTTTTGTGTGTGCCGAATATACAAATTAGTTTTTGGTAAATTTTTTTTTGCGAGGAAGCGGCCACTGTTTTCACTGCACGATTTTGAGACTTTTTTCAGGATTTTATTGAAATTTTCCTTCATAATTCAAATACAAATAATAATAGAATCTAGAACATATCTAAAATCAACTGAACTTAGTTTATTGTCGTTTGTTTTACTTTACCAGTCTCACCTGACAATATAATTTGGTACGTTCGAATTCATTGCATTGGTTTTCCTTTTTTGTTGAATAGTTTTGGAAATATGCAATAGGTTTTCGGCAATGGCCATTTCCTCAAATTAAAATACCAACAACAGAGAACTCTGAATCCATATATAATTCGGGAAAAGAACGTGTTAAAATATTTTATTATTTTCTCATTTTTAGCATTTGCCCTTAAATGTTGGTCATGCAATAACTTGGGTCTGCCATTCTGTGATGATCCATTTAACTCAAGTAAATTCGGTGAACTTGAAAAATTATCCCTCATTGAATGTCCCGGACCAAAGTGCATAAAGATGGTTTCACAGAATAATTGTAAGTAATTGGTTTTCAGTAGTCTTCACTCTAATTACAAAGTAAATTTGGGTTTTTCAATGTTTTTTCATTATTTATAACAATACATTTAAAGTCTAATGGTATATTTTGAATTATTCGAATACATATTTTTTTATTTTAAAATAATAATAGCTAAAAAACTATGAATTATTGATATTTTATTTACATTTTGTATTATCTTTACTTGTTATGAGCAATGCAAATTATTTGGTCAATACTATTAATTGTTTTAATTGTTTTCAATTTGCTTTCAACTTTTCTCTAAATACAGCGACAAACAACGGAAAACCAATTATAGCTCGGTTGTGTGGAAAAAGTGAAGATCATGTAAAAGAATTGTGCAAAGGTGATAAAGGCCAAATAATTTGTAAAACCTGCAACACTGACGGATGTAATGGTGCTGCACAATACGGTCCAATCGCCATTCTTGTTGCTATTCCAATGGCCATTGCTAAAATTCTACTATTTTAAGATCATTTCAGACCAAAACAGTTGATAAACAGACTAAATCAGACAAAGTCTAATTTGAATGCAATAATCTCATCGAGATTGGTAGTTATTTAATTTAACTTGATTTAATTTGCCTTAAAATTAAATAAGTCATCGCCATACTATTTGCTGGATAGTATTTATATATCAATGTAATTTCATTGCCGTTGATCTTTCTAAACACTTTTAGTTTAGTTTTAAGAATTAATAGTGGTTTTATTTGCAACCAAATTTGAAGACTTCAATAATCTGTTAGGTAGTGAACGTTCAAGCTAAATGCCAACCATAACTATTCTGTTCAGAAATGATAATGCAAAAACACATCCTTTCCAAGTATTTTCATATCTGTATAATAGACGACACATTCGTTCAAAGCAATAATATGTTTGTTTTATTATTATTTTAAAAAATTTGACATTTTCATTCAAGGGATTTCGCTATATAAGATTATTTGTATCAAAGATTTCACGAAAATAATACCAAATCTACGAATCTATAACGACCAAAACATTCTTTTTATGTGGTAAGTACGCAATGATAAGTATGATTACAATGCACGGATCAAAATTAGTTTTGTATCGATTTCTTATTTAATCGATTTTTGTTTGTAAATTTCGCTGATTTTATATCCAATTGAACATAGATTCTGGTTCATATGATTCGGTTCGCCTTAATTCGATCATACTGAAGTTAATTTTTGACGTCCATTTAAATTTCAAGAAGTTTGTTTCGTCAATGAAAATCGTAACTTTACGGGCTTGAGCTAATTTTTTGCGTTCATCATTCAACGTTGACAGTATTTTGGTGTTATCTATCAGACTATTTTCATTACTCGAAAGACGTCTCAGTGCGATTCGTTTCAATTTCGGCGAATGACGAATAAACGGTTGAATTTCACTCAGAAAACCATTTGAAATAAAAATGTGTTGCAGTTCTGTAAGGGTAGTTGCCATCAATTCCACGACTTCGTTTGGTATGTCATCGCATCCCACACCCATGCTCAACTGCTTCAAATTAGCTGAAAGCGGCACATTATCGATCGTTGGTGTTAACCATAAACACAAGTTTTCAAGTCCAGGCATTTCGTTTACATTGTTTGCATAATGACAATAAATATGCAATTTTTCATAGAATCCTTGCTGATGAAGTGTATTCAATGCATCGTGCAAAGTAAAAAAATCATCATCTGGGCGAAGCCGAAGAATTAACCGTTCTAATCGTATATTTGAACCAATCATCCAGTGGAGATTTTGTAAGAAAAATTCCGAATTTGTTGAGAAAACGCGAATATTTGAATTCAAGTCGAAAAATTTGTTAAGTTCAAAACAAATGAAAATTCCATGATAGCTAGTATCCAATTCAAAGTACTCAAGCGTCGGATGTTGTCGTCTTAGCCATTCATTTCGAGTGCCAATTATAAAATTAGATCATGACGGAAAAATGGAAAGATAACGTAAATTTTTGCAACATTTCAAACAAATGTCATCGAATTCGGCATTCAAATCCACAGTATTGAATCTGATACTTTCAATTTGGCTCAAAAAACGTTTGATGTCAGCAAATGTAGGAAACTGATTCGACCAAATGCAAAGATGTTTGATCCAGCCAAAGCTGAATGACCCCAGCTGATGAAATTGTGCGGAATCATAAACTTGTAACTTTGACACCAATGGATAATTCAATCGAATGTAGTAGTCCACGACTCGTTTTAATCGCTTGCATGTTAGACGAAATTCAAGTAATTGTTTTAATGAAAGCCACTCGAATAATTCCTCGAAGCAATCAACATTCAGCTTAAAAATTGTTGACAGCGATTCCTCGTTTGAAACACCAACAACTGCGACTGCATTGTGATCTTCACCGATTTCATCATTTCTACTTCTGTTGCATTCACTGTTTTCATCATTCATTTTGTGCCTTTATTTTCGATCTCTTTTATCAAATTTCTTAACAATCGCTCAAAATGAAATAAAACACGATTGCTTTTGTTTTTTTAAGAATCAATTTTTATTCCGTATTTATTTCCGACACTTGAATCAAAATAATGAAAAATTCAAAATAAACTTGATGTATGTTTTTCTCTCAGTGTCACACATGAACTGAGCCTCACTATGTTGACAGCTGTGAAATGTTGACAGTTGTATTAGAAAACTTATATAAACAATATATGTATATTCATAGCGAAGACTTAAACCAAATCATCAAGCCAATGTTCATATCGGCTTTCCTTTGGCCTCCAATCAAATCCATTTCTCTCTTCACATGACTCAGATCGCCTTAATTCAATCAAACTAAAGCTAGTTTTCATTTTCCATTTCAATCTTATATATATTTCTTCATTAATATAAAGTGTTATTTTGCGCGCTTGGAATAATTGTTCACGCTCATTGTTCAGAGCACTAATATCACTTACATCAACGTTCCAATCCTCGTCATCTTGATAAAGTTGATTGATTATGATTTCTTCAACACTTACTGAATGACGAATGAATGGCCAAATGTCACCAAGAACACCACAACTGATATAAACGCGTCTGAGATTTATAAATTTGGATGGCATCATTTCCAGCACTTGCTTTGGAACATATTCGACCAAGTCCATGGTCAATTCTCTTATGTTTGGCATTATCGGTAGATCGACGCTCATGGATGATGTCCATAAATATAATTTTTCAAGTGCACGTAGCGTTGGTACGTATTGAATCACGTCTGGATATGCGTGACAGCAGATATCCAGCTTATTATAAAATCCTTGTTCATACAGTTCATATAGTGCATCGCAAATAAAATCCAACTCACCATCAACACGCACAACCAAGCGATTAAATCTTATGTTTGATCCAATCATCGAACAGTAACATGCAAAAATAAAACCTGAGCTGGTGGAAAAAGTTCGAATATTTGGATTCAATTCGAAAAATGTTCTTAGTTCTTTACAATTTGCTGGCGCAACAACGTTAACATCCAAATTGAAGTGTTCAAGTGTTGGATATGAGCGAAGTAACCATTCGTTTCCGGTGCCTATAATCCATTCAGGTGTTGACGTTTTAATGCATAAATACTTTAAGTTTGTACAAAATTGTAGAAAAGTCACAAACAATTCACCATTTATTTCTGATGCATCCAATGTTAGGCTTTCAATTCGATTTAAGATGTGTTGAATGTCAACACGTTCTAATACGATTTCGTTTATAAAATTGCCTCCAAAATGACGAAGTTCTTCTAAACGATTCTCATTGCAGCCAATGTTTGATAGATAACGATAATTCAATTTGATGTAATAGTCTGCGACTTGTTTCATTCGCTTGCATGTTCGGCGAATTACAAGCAATTGCTTTAATGAAAGCCAATCAAATACTTCCATGAAGCAGTCGACATTTAATTTGAAAATCCGTGGTGGTGATATCACGTTTGAACCACCAGACATAACAACAGCTCCACGATTCCCATCGTTGGCCTTTTTACTTTTTTTACATTGAATGTTTTCATCACACATTTCTTGCGCGTAATTTTTATAGAATGTAAATAAACAAAACACATTCGTTTTTCTCGGATTTCTTTTTCAGTTAAATTTTGTACAAATACTCAATTTAAATGAATTGAATTCAATCTTAAAACACAAAGAGAACTCAATTCGATATGAATCATATATGTACTTTGGCCGTAACATCACCCGGCAAACTAAACAATAATCAGCTGGTTTTGAAGTATATATATATTTTTTACGAATGTGTGAGTATTTGTATGCATACAAATGTATAACATTTGTCAATTTTGTTAAATAATTTAATGTGAAAATCATATTACCGGCATGAGCCTTCCAATTTCAATATAAATTATTTGAAAATATGAAAACACAATTTTTATCAAGGTATTGATTTAATTAAACCGCATCATTAAAATGATTCGTCTTAAATCATATCAATTTCATGTTATTGTGCAACAGTTTGTATATTCTTCGTGCGTACTTGATATTTATGGAAATGTCAGTTAATATATCACGGACTCCAACCCATGTTTGATGGGTGGAACATTTAGTTTCAAATTTGTAATGTGAATTTATTCGATTGAGTTTCAACTTAATTTATTGGCGACTTCAACTCGGTTGAAAGAAAAAAAGAATTGTTTTTAAAACAAAAATCATATTTTTTATTTATTTGCTTCTTTGAACTAAAAAAGAAGAACAATTTAAATTGGATCAAAAAATGGTAATCCTGCGAACAAAATATCGGAGTCAGCTCGCCTAAATTCGATCAAACTAAAATCAATCTGTGACGTCCACTTTAATTTCAAAAAGATTTTCTCATCAATTTGAATCGTTACTTTACGGGCCTGGGCTAGCTTCTTACGTTCCTTGTTTAATGCCACCAATTTACTGAGGTCCACCTCCAATTCAAGACCATCAGGTTTTAACATGTTGCATATAACTTGTTTAATTTGTGATGAATGGCGGATGAATGGCTGAATATCACGAGGACGACCACTCGAGAACTGAATTCGTTTGAGATTAATGAAATTGGTCGCCATCAATTCAAGAATTCCATCTGGCATTGATTGACTATCATCTATGCTGAGCTCTTTGATGGTATCCAATATTGATATATGAGGGGTTTCCATCGTTGCCCATAAATACAGCTTGTCGACAGCATGCAATTTTTGTATGAAGTTCATGTTTTTTCGCCTGAAAGCACAGGAAATGTCCAGCTTTTGGTACAGCTTTTGTTCATAAAAACTATTTAATAAATTCAGAATAGAATTTATGTCATCGTAACCCCAATCAATGTAATCTTCTTCGTCGACGTCGTCGAAATCATCATTATTCTTCAAGCGGACATGCAGCCGATCGAATTTTATGTTGGTTCCAATCATCCAGTGACCATTTGCTAACAGAAATCTTGAATCAGTTGAAAAAGATCTTATGCTTGAGTTTAACTCAAAGAATGTCTTCAGTTCAATAAAACTTAAGTATCCACGTCCACTCGAATCTGTGAATTCAAACTTCTCAAGCTTAGGATAGCGATGGAAAAGCCATTCAATTCCAAAATCAATCTGTGATAACTTCTTTTTTATGGATAGGCCCTTTAAATTGTCACAAAATTTGAGGAAACTTTCGAACAAGTCTCCGGATATATATAAACCCTCAAAACAGATACTTTCGACACGGCATAAAATATGTTTTATGTCCTCGAAAAATAATTCCATAACTTTTGCACTTATGAATAGATGCTTGAAAAAGTTGGAATGTTCAGTTGGTTTTGATTTATGAATTTCAATTAAATGTTTGTCATCGATAAACAGTACTCGTGCTAGTAAATTCGATTCGATGTAGTAGTCCACGACTCGTTTCATTCGCTTGCACGTTACACGAAGTTCAAGTAATTCTTCCAATGAGAGAAATTCAAATATTTCCGTAAAGCAATCAACATTTAGCTTGAACATCGATGGTGGTGGTTCCTCGTTTGATGCATCAGCTATGGCACCAGCATTTTGATTTACATCGATGTATGAATTTGATTCGCCATCTTGCTTCCTTCTTTTACGTTTGCTGCATTCATCGCACGTATTTTCACCCGTCGGATCAATATTATCTGCCTTTGCTGTGACCATTCAATGAAATGAGTCTTAGTAAAATTATTGAAATATATTCAATTTAGTAGCTAAAAATCTACCTAATGAAGATGCCAACTCCGCATTGACAGCATTCTGGACGATTGTCTTATTCATCTGCTCTCTGCAAAATACGGCAGCTTGAAAAGCAAGAGCTTGAGGGTTCCGAATATTCATAGCCATGCCACTTTGCTCCATTTCCTTTCTAAACAGATCGAGAAAAGCATCGAGATTCGCCATTGTTTCTACATTAAGAACGAATTGAAAAATAATATAAATATTGTGAGCGCATCAAGATTATGATAACATAAATCACTCTGTAGCGAATCGATTGTTTTTTTCCCTAGGAATATATGTGCCAAACGAATCCCATGAATCTATTGGAAATGGTTCAATTTTAATGCGAGCTCTCCAACGAGTCGTGCTAGTCCGTACGAATCTGCATTGGTATACATTTTTAATTTTGTACATTTCACAGCACAACAATTTCCAATCGGTTGAAATGAAATGAAATATCATTTTTGTTCTAGTCTATTTACATGAAGGATTTCTCAGTCTCAAAAATCAAGAAAAAAGAAAAAATAATGAATACTTACCGGTGATTGATAAAGTCCAAATAATATCTCTGACAACTTTACAATGACTTCGTTAAAAAGACTTTATTTATATGCCAGTTTTGCTGGGATAATTTTTGACAGTTCAAACGTCACGTTATAACTTATAGTATTTATCACCACTGACATTCTAATTTTTTCAACAAATTTGGTGAATTTTGTTGGAAATTCAAATTAAACTTTATGACTTACATCATAAAATTAGATCATGAATTGCTTAATTGCTTATGTTGTGACTTTAATCAAACATGAAATATTTTCTAGTATTTGAATTCCAGTATCATGCTATAGGAGATCCGAAAACCATTTATGCAATCGCACCAATGCGTCCGAACTGGAGACATCAACCTATTGCTGGTGTAGGTAGTTGCTGTCTAACTGTAAGCAGAGATTTATCATTTTACTATTTGCTATTCAAATCAAATAAATATTTTCATGAAGAAATCAACCGATAAAACTGAAAAATCACTCAGAACGTTGACTTTGGGTTGTAAGGAATGATTAGTTTTTGTTGGGTACAACGATTGCTCAATCATCTGAAAATTAGTCAGACACAATATTACACAAATGCACATCATTAGCAAAAATGGTATCAATTTAAACCAATTCACACACTCGAAATATGAACTTGATAGATGAGCAGGCAGCCTCTGGGCTTTTTTAATGGTGACCCAGTGCATGCGTCATGGTTTTAATTTACAATAAATTTCTTCCGTAATTTACACATACGCATAATTTCATTCTAAGATCGCGGCCAAACGTATGCAAAAGGTTCGTTAGATATTTCAGTTAATTGAGAACTTGGATACAGTAAAGATCAATATGCTTGTTCAGAGTAGATTCAACTGAAACTTATTACCTGGTGTGATTGAGTGGTTTTATATATTACAAAGAACTTTGAATTTTACATTCAAAAAATGGTGTGCAATGGTTTTTTTGCAGTTACCTTAACCGGTGTTGTTGCTGTTATCACGATTATCTCATTTCAAGAAGGTTTGAGAAAAAAGAATAGTCGATATTTTGCCTTAATATTGATGATTGATGAAAAAATGATGAAAAAACATAAAAAACATAAATACAGTTTTGTTAGTTTGAGAAAACAAAATTGGTGAAAAAATTATCAATATTTCATTAAATAATTTTAATTTTATTTAAGCATCTGCCTTGAAGTGTTGGAAATGCTCATCGGATGAATATCATGGTGAATTTTGCAATGATCCATTTGATTTGAGTATTGCGAGTGAACAACAAAAACGCTGGGCATACGTTGAGTGCACATATCCACCAGGCCAATTGAATCCTTTTGATCAACCGCTTATCCAACGAGCCGTTTGTAAAAAGGTCAAACAAAGCGGTAAGTATTCGCAGTCTATTGAAATATTTCTGAATAAATGAATTTACATCCAAACGATTCGAAAATATTTATATTCCACAGTCAACGTGCATACGTATCATGTACATCGAATGTGTGCCTGGTAATATATAACAAATATCACTTAATCTTGCCATCTCTTGTACATAAGTCAATTTATTAAACATTTCTTTCAACTTTGTTTAGGGAGAATATTCATGCACCAAGAAACGACTGCATAAATGTCCATACGCCTTCATATATTAAAACTGAATTTTGTGAAACATGCGACACTGATGGATGCAACGGTGCAGCTCAATATGGCCCAATCGCTCTGCTCATCATTATTTCAGTAGCAGTGGCAAAAATGTTGTCATTTTAAACATTCTTCGTAATGTTTTTCTTTATCGTTAACATGAAATAACTCTTTTTCTTCAGAGAAAAGACTACATTCAATGAAAACCGTATATTATAAGAATATTATAACAATTATAACTAATTAAAAGAATCACACCAATTAAGATCAATTCAGTGAAATGAGCAGCCTTTGACCTTTTGGTAATGACCATTCGTATGCAACATGAATTTATTTTTCGTTTATATACTGTCTTCACACCTACACATGATGTTTCCATTTTAAAGGAGACCAAGCCTATGGCAAACAATGAGCTCTTTAATTATTTCAGTTAATAAAGTATTCAACTTTTGTAAAGTATAAACGTGTTTGTTGAGAGAAAATTGAGTTGAAAATATCTTTCAGTTTAGTTCGGTTGGTTCAAGTGGTTCACATTGTGTGAAGATATATTCAGAGAACAAAATATAAAATGGCACGTAGTGTATTTTTGGCAATTATTATTGCTACTGTTCTTGTGGCTGTCTTATTACCAAAGGGTAAGTGATGGTGTGTTTGTGTAGCTTAAATGTGCAATGGACAAATATGCAATCTTTGGAATATTTAAAGTGATTGCATTTTCCGTGACAGTGGAAAATCAACGTGGTTTTTTAATGTCATTAAATTTAGCTCTTTGAATTGTTTTCCAAAAAATCAAATAAAATTTTATGCCAGTGAATAGAGTTGGTTACATATTGCTTGTATTTCGCTTTTGAACTCTTTAACTCATAAACAATTATTTGATGTGATTATTTATTCCAGCATTGGGCATAAAATGTTGGCAGTGTTCGTCGCATGTGCCATTTTGTGACGATCCTTTTAATGCAAATAATGTGACCGAGCAACAAAAAGCCTGGTCATACCGAGAGTGTATACTTTCAGACAGCCAACCCAGTTTGAAGAATCAAAAAGCAGTTTGCAAGAAGCTCAAACAAATTGGTGGGTAACTAGAATGTAAAAGTGCCAAACAATCCACTCATGATTGAATTTCTATTTAGTTTGAACGATGTCTCGCTGGTACTTAATTGGTTTTGTATTTGATTTAATTTTTTTTAGTTTATGACAAATACGTCACCACTCGATCATGCTACTGGGTAAGAGAAGATGCGCCAGTGAAAGAGTGTCTTGAAAATATTACACCTCAACACATCAAAACGGAGTTTTGTGAAGCTTGTGACACAGACGGATGCAATGGTGCCGCTCAATATGGTCCAATCATTACACTCGTTGTGGTCTCTGTCGCTGCAGCAAACAAAATTTTAACATAACCAATATCATAAAAGAAAGATAACACTTCGCTATCACCAGCCCCACTTTTGATTGATAGAAATGTTACTCATTCAGCTATTACCGAAAAAATGTCTATTATAAATTCTTCCATGATCAATTTATCTGCTATAGTATATATACATTCGAATTACATAGCTGTTTTGAATAAGTTGTTTTCGTGGATTACTAATGTTCTTATCATGCATCTGAGAGTACTATATCAAAATTAAAATGGTTCAAGGCGCTTGACCTTTTGATAATGAACCATATATATGCGACTTATTCTAAAATTCTATTTATCATGCATCCACATGAAGTTTCTCAAAGAATTGTCAAAATCGTGTTAAGACATTTAGTTAGTAAGGAATTTGTCTGCAGTGAGGTTACAAATATAAATACACCAAAAACTCGATTAAATTATTTTTTTTTTCATTTTACCGAACAATCAAACAAGGTTTTATTTGTATGTCATAAGAACCAAGCAAAAAAAATCGAATTCAATATGACATATAGTGATTTTTTTTCGATTGCCGTAATCATCGTTATTTTGACTGTTTCATTCCAAGGAGGTAGATAATTTTCAATTTCAATATACTTTTCAATGAAAATTCTTATATTGAAATTCAATGGAAACTAAACATTAATAAATTTCGATCATTTCAATCGAAAGGCCAAATATAAATTTGTATCAATATTAGTGAGCAATGATGTTTTTAACGAAACCAAAATCGTTCATGAATATTATGGCATAACATGTGTTATTAATGTACAACAATTCACAACATTAGAATCTTTATTTATTAATGCATAGAAAAGAAGCCGTCTTATAACAAATCAATATTTTTACCGACTTTGTTTTAGCGTTTGCATTGAAATGTTGGAGATGTTCATCAGATCAGCCAAACGGTGAATTTTGCAATGAACCCTTTAATCCAAGCATTTTGAATGAGCTACAGAAGAAATGGTCATACGTGGAATGCGCAGAGTCCCCTGGTCGAATAGACTCTCATGATCATGAAATTGGCCATTCGCCAGTTTGTGTGAAATTTAAACAGCTCAGTAAGTATTGAACACTTCAATTGATTTGCTTAAGATTACCTAATTCGTATTGTATTTTCAGGAAGTGGCAATATGGTAGTTTCTCGGTCCTGTTATTGGCAAGATACTGACTCACCAATCAATGAATGTCTTGACATCGACCAAGGACATGCACATATTTCCACCGAATTTTGTGAATCTTGTACAACTGATGGATGCAACAGTGCAGCTCAATATGGTCCATTTACTCTACTGATTGGCGTTTTGGGGGCTTTGATAAAAATTCTAGTAGCATAGGTCCAAAACAAACAAAAAATGTTATGTAAAAAAGAAAAGAGATTGTGTGGAATAATTAAGTTTCAATTTTTGTTCCCTGTCAATTAACACACGATGAATAAAAGACGTACTATTTGCAATAGCAATTTTTCAAACCACAAACCAGGAGATTCTCAGGATTTTTAACAAATGCTGTTATAAATGACGATATATCCGATCCAATTGTTATCTCTTGCCATAGAAGAAAGTATTTATTACTTATAGATCGCCACAATATTAGTCCAATCTAATAGTTTTTCAAGGTACTATTGTAAAACTTAATGAAGTTCTCAAATGTATTTGCGCAAATAGTGTTTGAATAATCTCGTAACTTTGCTCTTGACCTTTGGTAACCCTTTGGAATCTCTTGTTTACTTCCAATTTATTTTGATATTTTAAGTGTGGGTTTTTGTTCTATTTTCCGAAAACATCTATAAATTGTGTTGGAGATGGCGGAAATATGTTAGTAAACAAGGGATTTGCATGCAGTGAGGTTCGGATTTATTATTGAAATTTGATAGTGAACAGAAAATGGCACGTGGTGAATTTTTAACAATTGGTGTGATTGCTATTATTTTATGTGTTACACTTCAAGAAGGTAATTGGAATCGAATGTAATGGTTGCTCTTATTCGATTTAGCAATATGTGTTTTGTAAAAATATGAAGCGCATTAGAACATGGATTATATAGTGATTTTAAAATGAACAATAGTGCACTATTGTAACAAAATAAACTCATGATATTTCAATTTTTGGTTAGTGGTTGCTATCAAATGCTGGAAATGCTCATCGGATCAACCAAACGGAGAATTTTGCAATGATCCCTTTAATCCAAGAATTATAAATGAGCAACAAAGGGAATTGGCATATGTTGAATGTCCGGAACCAAATCATCTGTTGGGCTCTTTTTCATCCAATCAAGTGACTGTTTGCAAAAAAGTGAAATTTTTAAGTAAGATTTTATTTATTCAAAAACAATTCAATTATTGAGTTTGTTAAAATACATTGATTTTGTTTTTGTTTTAGTTAATAACAAGATGGTAGTTTCCCGAAGATGTCATTGGCAAGATGCCAATGGAAAAGATGAGTGCACCAGCAGAACAACGCACCCAATTATCCGTACAGTAACTTGTAAGACCTGTTCAACTGATGGATGTAATGGATATTAAAACAATTTCGCTAATGCAGCTTGAAGGTGTTATTTCTCAGGACACGATTGGAATCGTTGACGATTTGTGTCCATTGTAATTGTACACACAAAACAAATCGTTTACGATTCCAATCGTGTCATGCGAAATAACACCTTAATACATTTCATTTATGTTAATAAAAATTAATTGTAAAATTGTTATCAAAATAAAGCAATTACGATATTTTATTCAGTGTGCATCAAATAAAATGTTCAGGCATGATTTGATCATATTTTGACTGATTTTTATGGGTGGCATTTTTTCATTTTGTTTTGGAAAAATAAAACAACGAATTAGAGACAAATCGACAGAGACGCATGAATAGCACTTAACAATGTATCCATCCAATTATTCACTGCTCAGTGTCATTTGTATAATCAGGCAACTCACGCAAACGAACTCATACAAACAAACGAACACGTTCGCATTATACAGAGTCCATCCATACAAATGTACAGTCTCTGCAAACGGAGACGATAATTTAGAGAGTGAAATGGCTAATCGTAAAAATATAGCGGTCTCAATCACAATGAGTCATTGAGCCAATGAGAAATATTTTTAATCACATCCATATTTTTATTGCAATAAATTCAAAAAAATTTCATATCATAAACTATGGAAGGAAAGATTCAAACTAAAAATATTAAGATATGAACAAAATTGAATCGATTACTTTTCCCTTTATTTATTTGAAATGTGAAAATTGTCAGAGAATTTTGTCTATTGCCTAAAACGACTGACAGCTAAAAAAAACTTACAGTTAGTTTGACATTAGATATTGTGGTACATGATGACACATCGAAATAAGTTCGAAATAAGTTCATATTGATGACGGTTCTAACACTCATAAATGTAAACGACTTTTCATAGTGCCAAAATTGAATAATTTAATTGTTTGTGCCGATTTTATACTCTTTAACTGCAAAAATGAGCATCAGTAACTTACCATACCGCGTTGAATACGCCACAGATACATTCACCATGTGCAATAAATGTTACAAACGCATTTCCAAAGACACTGTTCAGTTCGCAATAATGCAACAGGTGAGTTTTTTTTTGTTTCCATTTTTTTCGCGTGAAAGAGTTGGAAGACTCAAACATTCTTTGGCATCAAATTCAAATTCAATTTCAATCGTTTCATTGTATTGGTCCTTAACATATTTATTTAGAGCGCGACCGATGATTCTTTGGAGCCAATTTGGTTTGACAAGAATTGTTTCTTTGAGGTTCGTCGGCCGGTGTCTGTCGGTACCATTGATGGACTTGTACATCTACGCTACGCTCATCAAATGGAAATCCTAAAATGTTTAAATGATAATCAAATCGATTCTGTGGTAGAGACAAAAATCAAACAGCAAAACGATGTTTTCTTTGTGATTCGGGACAAACTACACACATTTAATAATACATTGCATGGTGGTTATGAAGATCACGTTAGCATTTTGGAACAAAATCGTCAATTTATACCAAACACTCAAACAGAGGTGAGGTTTAATGCGATATAAATTGTTGGACTGAGCCATGGCTAAAATGTCGATTTATTTACGCAGATTTTGAACCATTTGACGGACATCATCTGTTTTGGTGCATTGCCGGCGTGTTCGATTTGTAAAACTGGCCAATTGGTATTGCGAAATTCAACCTATTACTGCACAGGCTATGACTCACCGTGGTCAAAGTGTGTCAATACAGTCAAAGAACCGCAACGTATTGCAACGAAATTACCAGCACATTACCTAGAATTGCGAGGCATCACTAGCAATGTTCGGACTCGTATTTTGAGGAATGGCATTGAAATCAGTGATGAGGACTTTGAGTAAGTACTTGGGAGTGCTAATCTTTCCTTGGAATTGAATGTGATAATATCAATCTGCAGGCGACACACAAAACAACCTTTATTTGGCATGGAGTTTCTGGTCATCGGTGAAACCAAAAAATGGCAAAACGAAATTGAGGACAAAGTCCGAATAATGGGCGGTAAAATTGCCACAAATATTCATGAAAGTTTGGCTGCAGTGATATCAACCCCCAAAGAAGTGGAGCGAAACTACGATGATGACATTACAGCGGCAATGCAACAAAGAATTCAAATTGTGGGTGAACATTTCTTAGATAGTGTGATGAACAGCAATGATCCGATTCAGTTGATCGTCGATGAAGATATCACCAAGAGAGGAAGAAATGTACGTTTGAATTCTGTGTTTTTCATACGACCAAAATGTTTATGTCTTTTTCGTATTTAGCCGAATGATCGCATCCCGAAATGGGAAGAAGCAGGCGGTTTCCAAAAATGGTGCATGAAAGATGGTCCAAAAGTTGACGGGTGGAAATGGCAAAGTGAGTAAACTTCAACCACAAGCATTCGTTTTGTAGCTTGCAAAAAAAACTGAACGGATCTGTCTGCAATATTTTTACTTTATATTCCACCTTCCTGCACCTTTGCAAATAAATATACCAAATGATTAAATCGAAAATTCTTTCAAATGCAGATGATGACGATACATCAAATGTTTACTTGGACGGTGGTCTTCGATACAGTGTCATTTTGATTTATGTGGATATTGCAACGAATAAAAATTCATATATCAAATTGCACTTGATCCAATCGGACGATGACATGTAAGTCCAGAGGTTTAGCAGCCGAGAAATTGGGACATTCATTGAAATGTCCAACCATTAATCGCTTTCCCCTTTTGCGCAGGTACACGATTTTCGAATCAAAAGGTAGAGTTGGTACATCAATTGGCACCAAAAGACAGAAAAAATACTCAATCCCAGAGGATGCACTACGTGAATTCAATCGAATCTACCAAGAAAAGACGGGCAATAAATTTGGTGCGACCAAATTTGTAAAGCAACCGGGGAAATATTGTCTGGTGAAAACAAACCACGATATTCTGAGTCGTCCGATTCAACAGCATAGGATTGCCTCAAAGTTACCAAAGCCATTGTACGAATTGATGGAATTGCTGTTCGACAATGAGAATGTGATAAAATCAACATTGTTGGCCTTTTGCATGGACTTGGACAGTATGCCATTAGGTAAAGTTGATCAGCAACAAACTTATGACGCGATGAACGTCTTGCTGGAACTGTCATCGGCATTGGAAGGAAATCGTGGTCCGATTCGCATTTCAGCTGCATCAAATCAGTTTTATTCATTGTATCCACACAGTTTTGGTCTCCAACGTCCGCCAATCCTCAACACGGTCAAAACTATTCAGGAAAAATTAAAATTTTTACAACACATGCTGGAAAAAGAAACTACGTATGACCTGCTCACGAGTGAATTAAACGTTGAGCGAAATTTGTTGGACGTTTGCTACGAGCACATCAAAGACTCGGCGGAAATTTCTATGCTCAATAAATCAGCTGGAATGTATGGTGAAATTTGCAAATATGTCAGAAATACACAAATTCGAGCAAGTACTACCAACATTTACTATCATGATCCAGGTGCGTTTGATGTTGACGAAATATACGAAGTGACACGCCATGAAGATGAGTTTCGTTACCTACCGTACGAAGAGAATTTCAATCGACAATTACTTTTCCATGGATCATCAATCAACAATTTCGTAAACATTCTGACGAATGGTTTGAAAATGAGTCCTCCAGAAGCGCATTTCCACGGATCTATGTTCGGAAAAGGCATTTACTTTTCAGATTCAGTTTCCAAAGCGGCCAGTTATTGTTATCCAAATAATGGAATCGGATTGGTTTTGTTGTGTGAAGTTGCGGCGGGTCGCTCTGACATCCGGTATTCCCACAACAATTCGAAACTAATCAGCCATTGCGAGTCTGTGCAAGCAATCGGTCAATATTATCCGCATCCTCTTCATATCCGACCTGATGGGCTGAAGGTTCCAAATGGAACTCTCATTCAACGATCTGAAACAACTGATCGGAATCAACTGATCATTTTCAATGAATTTGTTGTGTTTGATGAATCTCGTGTCAAAATTCGCTATATCGTTAAATTGAAATTCAACCAAAAAGCATAACAAAACAAACGTAAAAATCATCATTTCAAATTTAAGAATAAATCATCAATTGTGACTGCCATTGCACAACGAAAATAAGTAGAACGAAAAAATTCTTTTTTATTGAAATTCAAGACTTATAATTATTAAATCAGTCAATAAATATTGAAGCCATTGACAATTTTGACTTTAAATGTAACAATTTTGAAATTACAGCTAACAACAAGTTTTTATTATTATGAAATCAAATCTTTCCAATGAAAATGTGTCTTACGTTCCAATTGAACGAATCATGTGTGCGATTGAACTGGAATTTTTGAACTGAAATGTGTTTTTTTTTTCAATTCTGGTTAAGAAAAATGCTAGGGATCAAAAATCTATAATTTGTTTTTCGGACGATGCACCCTAGTTAAGACTACATCAGATGGTAACTACCCTTGTGTAATATAGTGAATAAAAGATTTTTAAACACTTCGGTCAATTATTATTGTATTTATATCAAATGTTTGTTCATTTCAAGTGTGAACATGATCAAGATGCTCTTCTGCATGCAAAGGTGGACAAATGATGTTTTATCAATTCTTAAATTCTAATAACACGAAAAATTAGACATCTCCAAAAAGTAACTAATGATTTACATTTTAACACAACAAGCTAAAAGTAATGTACTGTGGAATGTGTTTATCTATTTTGAAATTGGTTTGGTTCAACCTTTTGCCAGCTTTCTTTTGTCATTTAAATAAGTGTACATGCGTGTTCCCGTTAAAAATTTATTTAAATTGAAGAAAATATCCGGAATATACTTCAGTCAATAACAGATTTGCTCACAATAACGAGCCAAAAGACTTTTTTACAGTTCAAATGAAACTTGTTGAAAGTTGTAAATGGTTTCAAGCAACAACAAAAAATGGCACAAAAAAGATTGTTGGTAATTTGTGTTATTTGTTTTGTTATGGTTATCACATTCCAAGGGGGTAAGTGTAAAGAAATCAATTGAGTGAATGTCAGAAATAAAACATGCCTCATGAAATTGTGTGAATGGTTTAATGAAAATGCAATTTATTTGTTTTAGCGCACGCTATTAAATGTTGGAAATGTTCATCAGAATTTCTATACAAATTGTGTAATGATCCATTTAATGCAAGTGCACCACACACGCGTTGGGACTATGAAGAATGCACACTACCACAAATTCTATCATCTGATGTGCAAAATCTCACAGTCACTTGCAGAAAACTAAAATTGCTCAGTAAGTTCTCATTGCTATCACATAAGAACTGATTGATCAACGCCAATCATTACGAATATTATTACAGAAAATGAAGAGCATGTTATAATTCGAAACTGTTTCTGGCAATATGAAAATGATGAATGCTTTGACAGTGGAAGGCTTTCTGATATGCAATTAATTTCATGTGAAACTTGCAACACGGATGGATGCAACGGTGCTATGGTACACAATTCAGCTATTTTGTTTGCTGTTTTATCAAGTCCGTGTAAAGTGTTGATTGTCATTACAATGAGCTTTGTTTCAAGTTATTTATTTATTTAAATTTGTTTTTAATTTTCATTTTTACTATCGGTTAGTTAGTTTTAAATCCAAACATTTTCGTTTATTTATGCAAGAAATCTCATTTCCAATCTCAATATCACCATTTCGCTATGGACCTAAACATCATTCATTCTATGAGAATAAACAATTTCACATGATTTTTTCTTGCATTTCCGTTTTATATTTTAATTCTTTATCACTCTTTTCTAAGTTTCAAATCCCTTTTATAAACTCAACCTTTTTATCAGTATTTAAATCACTAAAATATTCTGAATCTGTCAAAAAAATTGGAGTAAATCAAAAGCTAGATTTACTTGACAAACTAGTTCTCATTTCAACACGCAGAAATGTGTCTATTGCACATTTTCAAATGAACAAAAACCCCAAAGATTTGTTCCCTGTTTCATACAGATGTTATAAATGAAAACTGATCTGAATAAATGGTTTCGTTTCATTAAATATCGTTTGTTACAATTGTAATTCAGCAATGGCGCAATCAATACATGTACGAGTCATCTGTTTGAAATAGAACAATTCGTGACAATGACGTCAAATAGCGCGACTCAGCGTTTAATCTGAGTTGCATACCTTCAAACAATCGCCCGAAAATGCGTGTAATTCCATCACTCTACAGCTATCAATACAAGGTTAAGTTTACGTTTACGTTACATGACAGTGAATTAGAAGGTAAAAAGATAAATAAAAATGATAAATAAAAGTATTAAGTTTTTTTTTCTATTCTTATTTGTGGGTGCTATAGCAACAACATAGTCGCATGCAAACAATAGAATTGGATAACAAAATTGCACTATTCTAATTATTTCGCCAAATCGTTTGTGATTACACATTTTCAATGAATGGAAAAACAGCATCTCATTGTTCAATATCATCATGTGTTTTTTTTCCCTCGTAATCACATTCAATTCATTTTTGTTTCGATCGAAGTATATACAAAAGCAGCAGTATTTCAAAAAACGTCTGTTTGATCTGTGTGCAAAAGGTTCGATAAAAGTGTTTCAGTCAATAAAGGTTGTGTCTGCTGTGATGAGCAATAATTTTTTTCGGGTAAGATATAGGAATACACGTAAAAATATGATCGATATCGGTGCGATGTTTAGTCACTCGTAAATCGTTCACTTCATATTTTGTTCCTAGAAAGTTGATCATTTTTGCCTATAATTTCAAGCAAAGTGTGTATTTTTCCATTTTTAAAACTAAAAAATATACAAACTATTTATTTTAAATCACACGAGTTTCAAAACTCCAACTAATCAGTCAAAATCTCTTTATATTTTTGTCAATATAAAGAACAAAAGAAAAACACAGAAATTTCTGCGATATTTTTCGAGGTAAACTATTGTAAACGTAATAAATTGTGCGTGTGTCGATAATTCTGAGAGAAAGAGCACACACAGCTTCCAATTGAAGTTTATTTTTCTACGCCACACTTTTAATAAACGCTTAAATATGGGGCACAAACAAGTTTAAGCACATTTCAGTTAACTAGACACTTTACATACTTACGTGAATTGAGACTTCTTATTTGTATCGTCCGCATGCAAGACCGTTATCAGTAATATATATCTTGGTGATTTTGACACACTCCTGTTTCATACATTCTAAATTGTTGGTTCTTTTTTAGACGGACTAAGTGATAAAAGGAGACGAATCGAAGGTACATTTTAAAAAAACGTCTTATTCGGATAAAAAGGGTTTATTTATTGTTTAAAGAAATCTATTGTGTTCATTAAAAATTAATTTGTTATTGAGTTCTCAAAACCGTTGCTCTTTTTCAGTCGCTGTTTTATGTCGTCTTCCGTTTGTGTGGCATTTGAATATCATACTTCATACTTACCTCATATTAATGATATGAATGAGGATATGAGCGACCACACATAATATTTCCATACACAAACAGAAGACGACAATCGTAGCGGTTTTCATTTGAATTCCATAGCAATTAGTCTTAAATAGTTTTTTGATATAAGTATAAGACTCTTTTTTTTATGGATAAGATGCGAAATCCTGGGGCAATCGGAGTCTTGTTTTTCTAATCATTCTCTATTCTGTGCGCAGTGAAACAAATTTCAAAATACCAAAGATGATACGTTTCATTGGGATGATTTCAGTTGCCGCTATTATGGCAAGTTTGTGCGGGAAATGTAAGTAAACACGATTTTAAGCCCGAATTTTGCAGAGTGTATCAAGTGGAATAAGGTGTAGCAAAACGAGTAAAAAACAAATCTTCTTATTCTGATGCAACGGCACGGACTTTACACCTGTCGAGTGTTAAAATTGTTTTTTTTCCGTGAGTTTACATTGTTTTTATTAATCTGATCGTTGCGTCAGAGTAAGAAATATCTTCTTTCAATCAATTTATATCAATTGATTGGCAGAAAATAATTAAATTCAATTTTATAAAATTGAGAGACCAACAAAACGCGATGAAATCGTTTTGAGATTGAATTCAATCTCATGACGTGCCATTATTATCGCATATTGATCATACTTGTGCGCCTGAGAATATTTCCTTATGATGAAAACTTCACTAGATGGCAGATTATCTCTTATCATTCAAGATCTATATTCAAATTAATCACATGAAAAAAATCGAATAAAATAATTGTATATAGAGTTTTCTGGATGCAAAAGCTAGTAGTAAAAATGGCTAAATAATTAAAGGTTTCAAATTTGTGTAGCTTCCGCATTAAAATGTTGGACATGCAATTCTGAGATTCAAAGCGAAGGATTCTGTGACGATCCATTTGATATGAGTACACTTTATCGAGAAAGCAGACGCTGGACCTATATCGACTGTTTGCCACCACCACACAACCAAGGCCAGTACAGTCCATACCCCCCGTATCGTGATGGGCTCCGACTAAAAGCTGTTTGTCAAAAGGCCAAACATCGCGGTAAGTTTTGCACTAATGAAAGAACTTTATAATTCTTCTATGCAATTAAATATTCAATAACTTGGTTTTTCAGTTGATGGAAGGGTAATTATTCACCGAAAGTGTGCCTGGGTGAATGAATATGATCCAATAGACAAGTGCATGATGGACAGTACACCCGCATATTTGCAGAGAGAATTTTGTGAATACTGTGAAACAGATGGATGTAATGGAGCCGCTCAGTATGGACCAATCGGATTGCTTGTCGTTATTTCAGCAATTGCTGTGAAAACTGTGTTATTGTAGCCAACATTTCTTCATCTCTTCTTCTGTTCCAAAGAAGCAAATCAAAAAATGCCAAAATCGAATACCGGTTCACTTATGTCATTAACAAACCAATGATGCTAACCAATTACGTTTGTCGATGATTAATCGTGTTTGCTCGCTCACTACAACACCAACCCCACATAATTTTCTTCATATCTGGACACCAAATACAATAGTAGCGTAGGAATCTTATTTATTTTGTAATAAGTCAACGTATTTTATAGTAAATCATGCAATCATTTTAGTGTATGTAGCTGAATGTAAGATTGATTTAGAATAAATTGTTTTGGGTGACTAAATAACAATACAACTCGCTGTTTTGCTATCGTTGTACATCTGTTGAGGCGCAATTATAATATTTGGAAATCATTTGTTTAAATAGAACAACTATGAAAATGATGCCAAATCGATTCAATTTTGATCTGTATTGATCTTATTTGCACTATTTTATCAGTCATGCCTTCAAAATGATTGAGAGCTTGTCAATTATTACGAGTTCAAATTCAATTTGAATATGAATGACGTCTTAATCGTCACTTAAAGCGATATTTCGTTCATTATGCGCATTATACTCACAATTTGTGAGTCACAAGCGAGCTGTCAAATTTAAAATGTTATGCATTTGTCTGAAGTTGTGTTTTGAAAAGCCGTTTAGAGTTTACACTCCCCAAAAAAAGTTTAAATTGCCAATGAATATAGAGAGTCAATCACATTGTTATAGAACACCGCCGCTTGACCTTGCGACACGGTTCTACTCTATGCTTTTTTTTACTCATCTTCTTTATTCAAATGTTCATACGCAACACACACACACATACCGTCATTCCCACTCCAACCGTTTCTATTTCAGCTGCGCAAAAAATTCGATGATAAACCAGTAAGCATGAGATGAGTTTGGTGTTAAGCACGTAGAATATTGTTTTCTAGTGAAATTTTCATTACAAAATATTATTATTTAAAACAAAAAAATTAATTAACCAACGTATTTGGGTTGAAACGATTAATTCAATATATTTGAAGTACAGAAAGACAATAATTAACAAACAATCAAAAAAATGGGTCTTAGTGGAATCGTTGCTCTTGCTATTGGCGCTGTTATTTTGGCTATTTCATTTGAAGAATGTAGGTAACAAAAACGTGATTCAATCTGAGTGTAAAAGTGAAACTAAAACAACGAATAAAATGTTAACAAGAAAATTATTGTATTCTAATGGTGATAATTGTATCGCAATTTAAGAAAATTGTATGCCTAAAACCATACATTCTATTCATTTAGTTTCGAATCCACTAATCGAGAAAGATTACCTTCGAAATAAATCAACGATCAGTCAGTATGAAATTAAATATGATGTCACGTTTTAGAAATCGCGTTTATAGCAAAAAAACAAAATTTGAAATTTAGAAAAAAAGACTTCTTTTCCCTTGTACAATATAAACATTTTCTTCGTTCAAAGTGAACGATTGGTTGCAGTAGTCAAACGATAAGAAGAGTTTTGATTCAAGGTCACGAGACTTAAAAATACATTCAATGTTTACATTTTTATAGCGACGGCAATCCATTGTTGGAGTTGCGCTTCGGATGGAGCAAACGGTGCATTTTGTAATGATCCATTTGATCAATCGATAATTCCAGAAGGAAGTAAACAATGGAGCTACGTTGATTGTGTACGGCCAACAGAGCAACAAAATGCGCAAGGTGCAAAAGCTGTTTGTCAAAAAACCAAAGACACAGGTAAATATTCACCAATTCAAACGAATGAATATACTCTATTGAATGCTGTGATTTGTGATGTATATGTGCCAGTTTTTCTTGCGCTCAATTGATATAAAATTGGATTTTATTTGCTATTTTAGTTGATGGTCATGTGATAATTCGACGACGATGTGTCTATGCCCCTATGAATGCAGCAAATGGTGAATGTGTCAAAGAAGTACTACATCCATCAATAAAACGAGAATTTTGTGAGGTCTGCGACACGGACGGATGTAATGGCGCAGCTCAATATGGTCCAGCCGCTATGATTGTTCTGGTTTCAGTAGCTGTTGCTAAATTTGAATTTTTTTTAGGATGATCTCAAATTTAGTTTAATTTAACATGAAGCGTTCAGTGAATAAAATAATGTTTGACACAGAAATCACACTCATTACTATCGACATTTGCGCAACATTTTTTGTATGATGACAACGCTCTTTTTGCTCTTTTTTTAGACGCTCGGTTTGTTCAAATGAATCGTGTAACTACAACAATTATTTGCTCTAACCCAGCCATGAATATTACATATTCGGGATTCCAAATAAAAATTCAGCTAGTAAGGTGATCTTTTGTTTGATAATGTCTGGACAATTCAGCTTCTGCTTTCGAAATGCATTTGTAAATAAATCAACAACAAAAAATGACGGAATCATACAAAAATAACATCTCGTAATGAATGTATGTAATATTTAATAAATATTTTCACATACGATTACATCATCAAACAACAACACGGCGAGAGTGCCATCGTGTACACTGTACACACACATGTGAGAGGTAATTATTTTTTTCTAAGTATTTTGATTTTCACGTAAAAAGTTGGCATTGGTAAGGCCAATACGTGATAATGACAGAAAATCACAGAGTGTCGCAAAATTGATCTGTAATTGGAACAAACAAAGTGAAGTGAAATCACATGTGGTCACACAATGTTCAATAAAACGAATCTTGCAATTTATTCACATCTTATTCGCCTACAAATAGTTTAAATTTATTCTCATCAAGTGTTTTTTCTGTTTCTCTAATTTCAAGGTCAAGTTTACGCTAACTTAGAATTGCCTTAAGAAAAAACATCTCTATCTAAATCTCTCCCATAGTCACAAACCATCTTTCGTCGTTCCTCTTTAATTTTCATTCCAATCGTGTTTGTTTGACTTTTAATTTTTCAGAATCAATGGAATGGTCCATTTTTTTAAAATCAATTTTAATTACTATGAATCTTGACTTCCTATCGTAATTTCAAGAATTTGAATAGACTGCGATAAAATTTCGTCGAATATTAGCAAAAGGCCTTTGATTGTCAATGGTTTTTTCATTGAATTTTATCCAATAGTCCTCGTTGTAATATGTTTGGAATGATGATTCAATAGCTTCGAATCCGAATTAAGGTCAGAACCTTAGAATTAGACATATAAATAAACGTAACACATGGAACACAAAACGATCCCATTGCTACTATTATGACTACTCCCTAATTAATTATTACAATCACAATTAATCAATCTTTGGAGTGTTTTGAAAAAATTCCACTTAATTTGACAGAGAATTTGAGCATGTGCTTTCGTGTTTATATGCACATTAAATAATACTCAGTTGGATTCAGCATTACGAATGCCTATTATGTTTCCATTTGTTTTGCAACACTTAGTCGCGTATACGCGATAGTATATACTATCAGGCATCTGAATTATAACTGACATGACTGGATTTAGTCGCTGGTATAATCGACTCGGTATATAAGCTTTGGGCTCTATGCGGCATGAAGTGTGGCTATTCTAAGATCATAGAAATAATTGCTTTTAAAAGCATGTTTATTGAACACTGAACTGTTCGTATTGAAGGTCTGAGCTCTGTAACGCTCCGTAGCGTTCTAGCAAAGAAGCTATTCTTATAAAATAGATTAATAGTCCATGTATGTTCAAATCTATTTGAAATCATGTCAATACGCACAATGTAAATACACACGTGAATTCCATTCACTGAACAACCATTTCCATGCAAAGCATAAATTTGAAAAATCCCCAAAATTATTATAAATGTACGAAAATTGAATAATAAAGAGATTTGTCACATTTGTTTACGATGTCCGTCATAAATTGTTGAAGATATTTATCGGATTAATCGGTAGTAATCTCCTGAATTCATCCAAGATGCGCATCATCTACTGCATAACAAATATTTCCATGTAACCTCTTGAGCCTATAAATTCAAATCCAATAATCAAATGCTTGTTTGCATGAAGGTCAAATAATTATGTATGTTTTGTCATATGTTTGTCAATCACTAAAAATTCTAAATTAATTTATTCATCGATGAAAATATTGATATTATCATCAATCAACGAATTTCGTAATGGGTATGAGAAATATGACCAGAAAATTAAATTCACTTCAAATATTGATGTTTTCGTGTGTGTTTTTTAAACAATTATTTCGATCTTTCTTCAATGATAGTGAAGTGTTTGGATGCACCAAAAATTGAATATGCCAAGACTAATAAAGCGCCCACGCATTCGATTAATACTGTTCGAAACCTGTCGACTGACTGGCGTTATAGCTCAATATGGTTCAGTCGCACTCCAGACCGCTGTTCGAGTGGCTGTTGCTAAAATTGTTTGTTTATTTTCAATTCACTCATCTCAATTTCCGTTTGTGTTCAGAAGCAAAGGCGATTTTTTTTTTAACGAAAGAAATTTCAATTCTATGGGAAAATAAGTCAAACCAGACATGCATTCAA